>CM067167.1:167008689-167058689 GCA_034093135.1 Erigeron breviscapus | reverse complement strand
TTTTTAGGTTCTCATGTTTTTCATCAAACAACTTTCACATTGTTACGGTTTTACTTTTCAACTTTGTTTTGATTATTTTCTTTAGTATAGTTATAATAACTTTTATTATCCGTCTTACGTTCATGTAACATTTAAAGCATCAATATAGATATTGTTTATGTTTTTATACAAAAAACTTGTACAAATTTACAAGTTCTTTATGCATGTAATGTACAAGTTCTTATAGCACATAATATTTTTTATTATCAATTTTTCATTTTAGCACTCTAAAGTTTCTATCTTTTAACTTTTGTCCTTCATCAAAGTTTTTGTTTTCATTTTCTTGACACTAAGGGTGCGTTTAGTTGGAAAAACACCCTTTGTTTTCCATTTTTGTTTTCCAAGAAAACATGAAAAACAAAAAACGCGTTCAAATCATAGTTTTCCAAAAATATTTTCCATGAAAATAGAAAACACTGTTTTCCACTTTTCTATGGAAAATTAGAAAACATTTTTTTATTGTTTTCCACTTTTCCTTTTCCATTTTCTAAATTTTGAAAACCTCACATTGTTTTCCATTTTCTAGTTTTGAACGCGTTTTCAAAATTTTTATTTGTTTTCTAGAGAAGGAAAACTCCTTTCATTTTCTAGAAAATTAAAAATGTAAAACTAGAAAACATTTTCCGCATCTAAACGCGTCCTAAACTTTTGGATTTTCATCAAACAACTTTCACACAGTTACAGTTTACTTTTAAACATTTGGTTTTGATTATTTTCATCTGTCTTTTTATATAAATAACGTTTTTAATATATAATAACTTTCATCATCGTTACGTCTTACGTTCATGTAACATTTAAACATTAATATAGTTATTGTTTATGTTTTTATACATCTTATTATTCTTTTACATTTTTTTTATTGTTATTGCTACATGTTTAGTTGTCTTTTTTAAGTTTTGGGTTCGAATATTTGACATAAACTTTGTCGTATAGAAAGCGTATTCCGCGGCAACGCGCGGGGTACAAAAACTAGTGTGTGTACTAAATAGAAATAATTTTGAATTGGTTTGTGATTGTTAGTTAACGAATGAATGCTTCGATGGTTAGTTAAGAAATGCTAAACATGAGACAGAGAAGTGTTGGTCAATTTGGTTGAATTGTATGATTTGTATCGCATTAGACCATCCACATCCCCAACCTTTTAGGGAGGTGAGTCAGTGAAAAAATTTAAAAAAAAGAAGAAAAAGTCACATAAAATAGCAACCTGGGTGGTGGCATGACTTAAGGGAGTCACCTTACTTTTTGCCACTTGTCACTCTATGATTAGTTAAGATTTATTTATAAACCTTATTGGTTTTTCTTTTATATCTTTCATTTTATAATACTTTATAAAAATATAAAAACATGGTATTTTCTATTTTTTCTTTACGAACATTTTGACATAAATTTTGTTAAAAACAGAGAAATTTCGAAAATATATATTTTCGGATACGAAACCTTATATTAAAATATAACTTTATGACACTTGTTATTGTTACATTGGTTCAAAATATTCTTGGATAAAAAATCTTATCTTAAAAAAAGTTTGATGTTATCTAGTTTTTTTTTATAAATAAAAGAGTCAATTTTTCCGGTTCTTTTTCATGTTAAAATAATTAATTGTAAAAAATAATTTAGAATATTAATATTTTTAATAAATTTTATTGAATTAACAAAAACCATAAATCATATTAATTTAGTTAAAAAATAATATAAGTTGAGTTGTGAATGTGGGTAAAAGGTTGAGTTAGGTTGGGTTGTTTAGGTGGAAGAGAGAGAAATTAATTTTTTATTAAAGGTTGGGTTGATGTAGGTTGGGAGTGTGGATGGTCTTAAGATTGTGTTGGTAAAGGTGATTTTGATTAGAAGTAATTAGCATATATGATCACTTGCATATATATCCTGATCAAGAACAATTCAAATAAGAAGTTGGTTGAACTTTCAAGTGTTCGCTTGATTTTGACTTGACTTTGGTGTTATTTTCTTCCTATATTCAGTTATTGACATTTTAGCTCTAATTTCTATTGGAGTTCTCTTGACATTTTAAATAATGTAATGTTTTGTTATTTAATAAATGTAATAATAAAATTGTTTTAAAAATTTTTTTAGTAACTTTTGACACTTTTTGGCACTACACCCTCACTTTTGGCAAGTTTTGACAAAAAAAACTAATACGACATGTGACGCTTTTTGATTGGTTGAAAAAGGAACTAAAATTTGCCAAACTTTGTCCCTCTTTTGACCCTAGCATAAACTCGATTGTCTCGATCATTTCAAAAAAAAAAAAAACGTTAAATTATTTTAATGTCATAAATGAGTATAACTTTTCAATAGCTTCCCAACGGATATAAATATGACCATATTTGCTCATCTAAATTTTAATTGGTTTAATTTTAAGTATATTCCCTTTTATGTGTGTAACACCCCAAATTTCCTAGTATTATTATAATACTAGAAGTAATAGTAATATTAAAATTACTATTTTCTAGCCGTAGGTAAATTATGTAAATGCAATACGGTGACCGTATATGTCGTGTTAAAAAGTCGTTTTTTAATTTAAGGATTTTTATTTAAAATAGCCGAGGCTAGAGGGAAATACCCGTATATTTAGCTGATAAGTATTACAAAAACACGCCTTGAAAACCCTCTTATGAAGTTAGAAAGGAACGAATAGCTGTAAGAGGGAAATCAAGGCTGATTTCATGCTTTATTCTTCATTACTAAGCTAGTTTTAGCTTGTATTTCAAACCCTAATTCAAGGTAATTGTCTGTTCATGACTTATTGATTTAAAAGTTAGGGTTTTTTGATGGTTATGGGATGAAAGGATGAAATTAACCAAATTAATTTGTGGGTTTTATTCTTATAATGTTATTATACATCTAGGAACCTTTAATTTTAATTGTAAAAGGAATTTTTAACTAGGTCAAAATTATGCTAGTGATTTCGGTGATGTAAATCATGGAAATGCGTAGAAGGATATTAACCCATGAGTATGGTGGGTTAAAGTAAGCTTATATGGAAGTATTAATCCTAATTTGAAGGTTTATTATGGTGGAAATCACATAGGTTGGATTATAGCTATAACTAGTAATGAAATTGATAAGGTTGACTTTAAAAGTCAACTGTTCAGCATTGATTAGAGCTGAAAATTTAGTTTTAGCATGTCAATAAGTTGTTGTTGTGATGTTTGGTTAGGTGCCAAGGACTTGGAAGCAATTGGATGCAATCTTAGCTTGCTAAGTCGAAAAGGTGAGTATATAGAAAAACGATTTACTATTGGTTATATGGAATTCGATTATATGTGTGTAATTGATTTCATATAATAGTGCAGCTGGCAGTGATATTGTAGTTGTTGATATGCAGTTACTTGTAATTATGTGACGATTTGTGTATGTGTTAGTTATGATGATAAATAAGCCCTTTAGTGAAATTATCGTTGTTGATGATATTATGCTTATAACATGATGATTATTTAGTTGATTAAATCTTGGTAGTAATAGTATGTCTAGGGTTACGAATAAACATTTTATAAGGTTTGACAGGAAGTATAAGTCTTATGTGATGATTAGGCATTTAGCGGAAAAGTAGTTGTTATTGTTGCTCGTTGTTATTATTGGCCTTAGAGGTTATGCAAATGGTGTAATTTCATTTGTCATCATTGTACATTGAGTTATGATTTTAGCGTTGAATTAGTATGTGTAAGTTAGAATGCTACTTGGGTCGTTGATGTTTTAGCTGAGGTTTTCTTTGGGCTAACTATATGCTATTTGGATATTTGATTATTGTGTGTGTGTTTATATTTATACAACCTTATATGCTTAATTGTATATGATTGAGTGATGTTTGTTTGGGTTCACGAGCCCAATCCTTAGAAGTCGGGGATGCTGTGACAACTCGTAAATTTATTAACAACGGGTTAGTCTTAATCTCGATCATTATTTATAATTTCGTCTAATTTAGAGATTATGACGTGGAAATTATTAGCTAATTGAACATTTGATATAGTTCAATTAGACGTATCCTGATGACGTAGACTATTAGCTATTTAGACGAATGCCGAGTCTGAAAATAATGTTAAATAAAGAATTAAATGTTATAATTGAACCCGGTAAATTGACTGTCTAAACGAAATATTTCTAAAAGTTTAGTTTATTTAATTTTATTTATTTGTCTCGACTAAAATGAGACGAGGGAAAATACCTTTACTTTACATTTTGACTTTTAGATCCAACGGTATTTAGTTGTTAAATCTTGGTAGTAATAGTATGTCTAGGGTTACGAATAAACATTTTATAAGGTTTGACAGGAAGTATAAGTCTTATGTGATGATTAGGCATTTAGCGGAAAAGTAGTTGTTATTGTTGCTCGTTGTTATTATTGGCCTTAGAGGTTATGCAAATGGTGTAATTTCATTTGTCATCATTGTACATTGAGTTATGATTTTAGCGTTGAATTAGTATGTGTAAGTTAGAATGCTACTTGGGTCGTTGATGTTTTAGCTGAGGTTTTCTTTGGGCTAACTATATGCTATTTGGATATTTGATTATTGTGTGTGTGTTTATATTTATACAACCTTATATGCTTAATTGTATATGATTGAGTGATGTTTGTTTGGGTTCACGAGCCCAATAAGTAGATTATGTGTGACAACTCGTAAATTTATTAACAACGGGTTAGTCTTAATCTCGATCATTATTTATAATTTCGTCTAATTTAGAGATTATGACGTGGAAATTATTAGCTAATTGAACATTTGATATAGTTCAATTAGACGTATCCTGATGACGTAGACTATTAGCTATTTAGACGAATGCCGAGTCTGAAAATAATGTTAAATAAAGAATTAAATGTTATAATTGAACCCGGTAAATTGACTGTCTAAACGAAATATTTCTAAAAGTTTAGTTTATTTAATTTTATTTATTTGTCTCGACTAAAATGAGACGAGGGAAAATACCTTTACTTTACATTTTGACTTTTAGATCCAACGGTATTTAGTTGTAAGCATTTTACCAAACTAAGGGTATTGAAAATATCCTAAATGGCCACATGGGCCGGTTTCTTTCTTTGTGGTCAGGAAACAAACACCAAAACCCATTTCCCTCCCTTTTCTTTTGTTATGGTCGACCCACACACATAGAAACACACACACAAATATCTTTTATGCTTCTAAATCAATTTGCAAGAAGAAATCTTAAGAGAAATTTAAAGGGGTTTATCATTTTAGTGGATAATCAAGCTTTAACATCATCATAATCTTCATCATCTTCATCAAATTCTTCAAGAACACCATTTTGGTAAGTTAACTTTTATTCAATCTTTTGATTTTATTTAAATTCATTAAAGGGTTTATTTCAGTTATATAATTCGAAATAGAAGCCTATGAAAGTGGTATGAAATTAGGGTTTTGGTAATTAAAGGAATTATTGACTTAGAATTTAGTTTTTTTTGGTCAAAATGATTGAAGTTACGAAATGTTTTGATGAAATGGTAAGTTCAAAGTCTTTTGAACAGGTTAACACTTATTAAAAATGAAAGGAATCGATTTGGAGTCGACATGGTTTGCTAAAAATGGTCATAAACCAGGTTTTTCACCTGGTCAGGTGGAACTCGCGCCGCGAGCCTTCCAGGTCGCGCCGCGAGGACCTCAGGTCGCGCCGCGAGTTTTGTGACTGTTTGACATTTTCAGTTTTCGATAACTTGAACGTTTGAACTTGGTGAATATCGAATGGTACTTTAGACTCCCTTATAATGACGATGTCATTGATATTACCAACTAAAGTTAAATAAAATGGAAGTTAAGTCACATTCTCGGTTATGGCATTCTAGGGTCTATAGCTAAGTAGTTGTACGTAGGATACTCGTCGTCAAGAGATTTGATCCTCATTATTGGTAATGATATCATAGGTTTTGGATAACGTGGAGAACTGGTTGTTGAATCTTCTCGAGCTACTTTGCACCTTTTAGCACTTAGATCGCTAAGGTGAGTTTATGGCGCCCTTTTCCTTTTACTTTGGGCCTGAAAAGCATGTACTGTTGTATACACTATTTATTAAATAAATGATTGTTTTGTGAGTATGCCATGTGATTTGGATACTTAGATCATTTGACTTAAATTTGCCATGTTGGGCTGTCGAAAATGTGTATACGTGTCATTTATTAAATGTTGGATAAAATGACGTTGGATTGCCGTGTGATGGCTGATTAAAATGTTTCCTTGTGTTTGACAAACTAAAATGTTTCCCCCTATTAGTAAATTGTCGGATGTTGTATTCTGACTGTCTTGGTTAAGGTCCGCACCCACATGGAACGGAAACCTGTGCGAGGCATATTGGCTGATACTGTCGGATGTTGTATTCTGACTGTCATATGCTGTCATCAGATCTAGATATACTGATTGACGTGATATAAGATGAGTTCAGATTTGATATACTGACTATCTTGTTATAAATTGTGATATAAGAGTTGTCAGATCTAGATATACTGACAGTCTTGTATAAAAGGTCGGATCTAGATATACCGACTGTTTTTAAAATAAAAGTATTGTTAGATGTTGTATTCTAACTGCCTGGTCTTTTATAACTATAGGTCATTGTGTTGTATCAATGACGAATAAACATTTGGTCAAACATACTGTAAACTCACCAACTATTTCGATAGTTGATCCTCTCAAATTTCATGCTTTTCAGGGAACCAGCAGTAAGTATTTGGAAGCGTATATGGCATTTTGAAGCCATCTTTTGAACATTGGACGTACAATTAGCGTCAGACCTCTGAGGACTATAGCTTTATTAGTCCTAATTGTACTTAGCTGTCCATATGTTATATTTGTATTTAGTGGGCCCATTTCCAATTGAGGATAGTTTGTATCCGTGTATTGGGGTCCACTTCCGAACGACTATACTTGTAATAAACTCGTATTTGGATTAATGGATGTAATCTCTATTTACCTTCTGATTTGTACGCAATTACTTGTTAACCCTGTATTTCCGCTACAACGGGGTGTGACATTATGCGGGCAAGTCAAGAGTTTATCATTATGTTTGACAATGTTTGACAGTCCATTTGATAGGAGAAGAAGGTTAGTCATGTCGATCATATGCATGCAGAAAGAGGGTTAGTCATGTCGATCATATGCATGCAGATGGCTAAATCCCCGGTTTATGATATTGGCCAAGTATAAAGGCAGTTTAATATATAGGCAGTTTGATATATTGGCAGTATTATACCTAAGCAGATATGATTATATGGTAATTGATTATATACGTGTAGTCAGTTCCATATAATTGAGTAGTTGAAAGGTTCAGCAGTTATTGGATCCATATATGCAGTTTGAAATATTATAGTTTAATATTAACATTTTAGTTTCTATATATTCACTAAGTTTTATGCTTACTGTTTACTTACAATGCCGTAGGTGCCGGAAGCTCAGGTGGAAGTGGGTCGGGGAAAGAAGTTAAGAAGGAGCGTGGATAAGTGCTACTGTAGGTTGCACTTCTTTCTCTAAAATCACAGCTGTGTGTTTGATACTTATGTGTGGTTACGCCCTTTTAACTTTAAAGTGTAATATCTCGTTTAGAGTCTTTTTGGTAAAACTTGTCGTGTTGTGTCTTGGAGTCAAGGATATGTGGTATGTACGGGAGCAGAGATAGCTCTTTTATTTCTGCAAATTTTGGTGTATATACCAAGTTGATTAGTTATAAAAAAGTTACAGGTCGTTAGTTGTCTTTGTTGTCCATTTTGGTTATTTGACCCGTTTAGTTATTTTGCGTCTAATAGGAAATAGTTCGTTTAGAAGTGTTGAGTATGTTTGTTAGAAGATATACGCATATTCTAATCTATCTATGGTGATAGTAACTTACAGATATGAGTTAAGTCTTACAAGTTGATGAAACGGGTCGCCTGACAATATGGGTAAACGTGCAAAATTGGCTTTGGGGCAGTTTTGGAAGGGCTGTAACTCTTTACATATAATGTTTTGGCTAAAAACTAAATACAGGTTTTGAAACTATGGTTAGAGGGCTTTCAAATGGTACAAGGTTTGCAATAAACGGATGTGGCTAGGTGGTTCAAAAATGGGTCACAAAGCAGCAGCTCTATGCTGATTTTTACAGCCACAAATGGGTATTTGCTGCTTTTGAAAGGCTATAACTTTTTGTTGGTTGCGTTTTGGAGAAAACTGAAAATATACATTGAAAGTATGCTTTCATGTCTTTAATATGAACAAGGTTTGGCTTAAAACGGAGGTGCCTAAAGGGTCGAAAAATGAGACACAAAACAGCCCCCTGGGCTGATTTTTCTGCAATGTCCAGCAGCTATAAATAGTTTTGGCTGTTTTAAAAAGGGTGGTTAACTCATGTGTGTTGTAGTTCATAAGACAGCTGAAAGTATATATTGTAAGTATGTCCAGATGTCTTTGTAACGGTATATTGCATGTCTGTTTTAGGAAAGTTTGAAGTGTCCAATATTGACGTCCAAAACAGGTGGCCATGGTTGTCTTAACTTGACCCATCAGCTATGTTAAGTCGAGTTTACGAGTTTTAAGTGTCATCCTTGGTAAGATGTTATGTTGGGTCGGGCTATACATGTTTGTATTCATCCGAATACAAATATTTACGATATTTGAGTCATTTCCTTTATATATTTATATATAAAAAAATTAAATCGGGCGTAACAATGTGGCATTTCTTTCAACTACTAGTTATTCTTTCGTACTCAAACCGTCGTCAGTAATCTCTTATCTCTAAACGTACTAGAACTCATACAAACGTCAAATTTCACTTTATTCATCTTAAACCTTTCAAAAGAACACGTACACGCATTAAATTTGACAAATATAGACTATCTCTGATACGTACATAATTGATGTTGAACAAAAGACAATCAGAAAAGTACATCGGAGGGAATGCTCAGGTGACGGTTATTACATCATTTCCCGTTAAGAGAATTTTGTCTCGAAATTCAATTGATGCTAACAACTAGTTGTAGGTGATATGGTGTAAGGACAATTCATATAAATTAAGCTAATGCAGTTATTTTAGGAGTTTATAGTGTATATTAATTCATTAAATGTATTTTTAGTAGAATATGTTAGGCACTTAGGCATCGGGTGTGTTGATTGTCAAGGTATATTAGTTACATCGGTTAATTAAGATTTGAGGGGAGGGGGTTTCAAATGCTTTAATAAGGATTGAATTAGAGATAAAATGCTTGAATTCAGAAAATCGGTTATGAAACCTTTTATAAAACTTTTGCATTCAAATCCAATGTTAATACTCGTAGTTCTTTCTAAATTTATAGAACAATGCTCTCGATTCTTCACAACTAAACACAAATTCTAATTATTGTGTATTATGAATTATACATGAAATTAAACAACTCTTGTGAAACAAAAATAGGATTATTCAAATCACCTCATTTTAATTACCATGTAAACTCTTTAACCCAATTATTCTCGTTGTTACTAAAATAAAAACCATCTTCCTTCACCAGCCACAAGCATTTCCTAGAACCTCCACACTTTGTTCTATCTCTTATCACCCGAAACGCTTCAAATTTCTTCCTCTTGTCCCATTTCATCGTGCAAGAAAATGCATGGTCAGACAATATCGATTCCCAGAATGTAACTGCGACGTTCCAACTAAAATCATCGCCTTCTTGAAGTGCTCGACCACCTATATCGCCATTCACATCGTCCCCTTTGGTGCACCATATGACTAAAGGCAAGGATGAGTTATTGGAGAAGCCATTAAATATGGCAACATGATAGGTGATATCGTGAAAGGAAAGGGTTTCGGGTTTATGGATGATTAAAATGAATACTAGGCATGATGATATTGCAGCAAATAACAAGAAGACTAAAAAGATTTTGCCTTTTTTCATGGGGTTTATGTTGGGTTTTTTTTTTGTTGATAAAATGGAAATAAATAAAGGATGAGGGCGATGACAATTGGCAATGGCAATGGCAATGGTTGTACGTTCTAAATAAGGAAAAACATTTAAAATACATAATTTATTTAATTCAAAAGATTTTGAGAATATTAATCATAGTTTGTTCATGTACGAAGTATTTGTTTTCTAATTTTGATAACTTTAACCAATTTCCCATCTAGAATCCCTTATTATAAGATATTAACCATTTATTAAACTTCTAACATTTTTAAAGATAATTAATCATCTATTTGGATCTCATCCATTGGTACATGATGTGCCTCTTCGACTAGACACTTGCGAAGATTCGAGACATGAAACACGTCATGAACGTCATTATTAAGCTTTTCCGGTAGTTTCAAACGATACGCTACTCTACCAAAAATTTTTTAAGATCTTGAACGGCCAATGTATATTGGCCCAAGCTTTCTACGCTTAACGAACCTGACTACGCCTTTCCAAGGTGAAATCCTAAAAAGTACACGGTCTCCCACACTGAATTCTATCAGTCTGAGGATGACATGATGTACTCATGTCTAGTATCATACCAAAAGCCTTTTGAAAACCTTGCTAAAATCTGGAAGTGAAACGAGTGTATCTATCTGATATGATCAACACTAGCAAGTCATGCTTTAACACGACTTCTTTTATGTACTTCCTTACTAGTGACTTTGTCGACTCGTTCTCGCAGGCTGCCAAAAAGTGTGCAGACTTCGTCAGTTTGTCAACAATCACCCAAATCATGTCGTGCCTTCTCTTATCCTTGGCAACTTTCTAATGAAGTCCATAGTATCTCGCTCCCATTTCCATTCAGGAATCCTTGGTTGTTCAAGTTACCCTGGAGGCCTTTGTATTGGACTTTCACTTGCAGACATGTCAGACATTGGCTCACAAACATTCCAATGTCTTTCTTTATCCCATGCCACCAATAAAGTTCTCGCAAGTCATAGTACATTTTTTCTGTACCCGGGTGCACTAAGTATCTCGTATTATTGCTTCGTTTATGATCAACGACCGTAATCCGCCAACTGAAGGAACCCAAATCCTTTCCACGAAATATAGGTACCATCTGTTGGGATTTTCTTAAATAAAAAGATGTTTAATCCTCAAATGAACAATGTTTATTAACCAAGGGTTGTAATTAAATTTTCATAAAACAAGAGGATTAAACTTGTAAATAATTAAAACCGTTTAATTATCTAAAACATATTAATTCTATTTAAATAATAATTAATGAATAAGTAATTAACCTAGTTTTTTTTTGTAAAGTTAGTTTCGATTCAGACGTGCTGGATGCAAATTTTAACCAGCGATTTGCTGGACCTCCAACCCCCTCCTCATGGAAAATACCTTGAGATGAGAAACCCAAGACTCGAACCCGAGACCTTGGGAAAAACTCACCTCCGGGGCCCACATAGTGGATTTAGAAGATACCCCTGGCCAACCCACCTAAGTGGAAACATGTAATATAACAGTTAAATAGTTTAATTCCCTAACAAAGATCTAAAATAACAACTAAACAATTTAAAAGGAAAAAAAACTACTAACCTTTTAAAAGACTTTCGACGACGTTATTTTAACCAAGAATAAAAACCCCTAGCTTGCCACGAGAAGCGCCTAAAATAACGCCCCTCCTTAATTCCGTACACACGAATGGATCTCCGGAACTAAATAAGCGCTAGGTCCATTTTCAATTTTAGACTCATTTTTAAATTCATTTATTGACCATAAAACCTAGTAAACAAACAACATCTTAATTTATTTTAGTTATAGTTAAATTATCAAATATATGTATTTAATAACTATATTTAAAACATAAAAAGTTTAGTAAAGTGATCATGTTGGACATAAACTTTTGAAAAGAACATGTTATTCTTTATCCTCTCCTCTTATATACCTCCAACAAAAGTTTCAAAGAATTTTCTCTATTTCATTAACTAGTTGGATGCCCGCGCGATGCGGTGGTGATGGGGTAGTGACGAAGGTGTGGCGACGATGGCAGTGGTGACAGCGATGTGCGGCGGTGACGGTGGTGGTGGCGTGGTGGTGAATGTAAATTAATTGATGTAAGATGGGTTAACATGGTTCTTTAATGGTTGAAGGATGCGGCGGTGACGGTGGTGGTAGCGTGGTGGTGAATGTAAATTAATTGATGTAAGATGGGTTAATATGGTTCTTTAAGGTTGAAGGATCTATGTTGTAATTTATTTCATTAAGGGTATTATAGGTAAATAGGTGAAAATGTTTAAATTAGTGAATAGAAAAGAAGGGTAATATGGTCATTTTAAAATCTTAATTACTTAAAAGGGAAAGATGGTAGTTTGCTTTATAGAGTAGTATAGAATTATAAATAAAGTCGCATTCGTTTTATTATATATTTCAAAAAGTTTTCAATGACCAAAATACTTATGTGAAGTTGCGAAGGTTGGCCTAGAGGATAAGCCAAAAAAAAAAAAAAAATTTTACCAACGGTTTGTAACAAATGATATATTTTATTAGTTTTTTATTTAAAAATAAAATGATGTAATTGGACATTGAAAATGAATGGAAATCCTTCAACTACTTTTAATGGATTTGATTCTTTCATACGAAAGGGGAAAAAAATTCCGGTCTTTCAGAATTGTCAATGGTTACTAATTGGTTAGTCATCCATAAATGACGAGTCAACATCATTAAGTATGTCTCGTTATTAATTCGTGATTTTAAGGATCTATTAAGTAAGATGATGGATATAATGTGTGTTCTTATTTCCTTTTTTCTTTTTGTCCTCTCCTCACACAAAATATTTATTTAAAATGAGTCATGGGTGATTAGTGATGCATAGAAGATGTTTTAAAGGATTAGTGATTGATTAGTTATTAAATTGGTTTTTAGATATGACGCTTATGTAACGCTGACATGAATGGTAAATGATAATGGGTGAAACCCTAATGGTAACCGTCATTACGTGACCACATCACATATGAATGCTAGAGGTCAAAGGTTCAAAGCTTGACAAAGACAAGTGGTAAAACTATTGTGATTCATATATGAGGATGATGACTTATCGGGTATGAGTTATATGCATTATGCGTTTTGGATACCAAAACGATACATCAGACTAGAAGTTCCGGCCCTTTTTACCATTTTGAATTTTTGATACTATGAGTATTCTCATATTTTATTTTTCTTTTTCTTTTAAAACGGCGTGTTAATTGGTTAGTAGTTCGAACCCTAGCAGTCATATCTAAAGGACAATATACCAAGAGATTGAAACTCGAAGGGCACCCTCAAAACCAAGGGATAACACGACCCTGTCCTAATAGATAAATACTAATTAAAATCTATAGTCTCCGAACCAACATCCCCATAACCTCCAAAGAGGTCATATTAACCTCATCTCAAGCACAATCAATTAGTAAATGATATCGGTCTATCAAACGCAGGACTCCCAGCTTCAAGTCCTGCTGAAAACAAACATTTTTTTTTTTTAATTATTATTAATTTTTTTGTTTTTAGCTAGCAGAAAGAAGCTACTCCTCACTGTTGAATCTAATGAACTCCGATGAAGAAACCCCGACGATTTCACCTCCCAAATTGGTTCCAACCACCACCACCACCACCACCGTCAAACCACCGTCCACATGGCTCCAACGCCTTTATTCCTCCAAAGGCTTCCAAGATTCCGATCACTTTCTCTCCAACAAAATAGGCCCACCAACTCATCAAACAATACCCACCAAAAATATCCCTCAAAAACAAAATAATAATAATGATAATGAAAATGGGGCTGATTTGATAAACAACATATTATCTGAATTGTTTTGTATGGGAGATTATGAAAACCCAACAAGAATTATTAAGAAAAAAATTACTAGGAAACAACATTGTCCTAGATTTTTCGTAGTTCCGAAAAATCCGGATGCTTTTGAAAAGGTTAAAATTTCAGTTCCTCAAAATCAGGGTGTTGTTGGAAAGGTTAAGGTTTCGGTTCCGCAAAATCCGGGTGCTTTTGGGAAGGTTAAGGTGCCGGTTCCGTTGACTTTGACTGGTGAAAAAAAAGTGAGGGTGAAGGTGAAGGTGAAAAGAAGGGAGGTTGTGGAAGAGGAAGAAGAAGAAGAGGAGGAGGGAGAGGATTGGGATGTTTCGGGGTATTCGCAAACCGAGGTTATGGTTATTGATACGAGTGTTTCGGATTGGAAGTTTGATAGGGTGTTGTATAGGAAAAAGAAAACGAATGTGTGGAAAGTCGGGGATACGAAAGGTAAAGGGGTGTTGATGAATTGTGGTTTTGGAAACAAGAGAAAACGAGACGATAACGAGAATGTGAATGATGTATATAAAAAGAAGAAATTAAAGTTTAGAAATGCGGAAGAAAATGATGTTGAAAAGAAAAAGAAGAAGAAAAAGAAGCTGATTTTGTGTAACTCGTTAAGTTATGTAGATACGGATGGAGGAGCACCTATGGCTCGGATGAAATCTGCTCAGGTAATGCCATTTGATTCGATTAAATGAAAATTTAAGATAGATATTGTTTGTCTAATTTGCTTCTCGACAAGAGTAGACACGAATGTTAAGGTGACACACATTGCCATTTAAATCATATGGAAGTATCATAAATGTCTTGTGTTAAGTATTTATGTACAACAACTTAGATTTTAGACAATCCGCTTGCTCGCGAAGTGAAGTGAGTGACTTAGTAGAGATTATTTGCACCATTGACAAGGCCTTCTAGTGATGCATGTTTTACTTTGAACTTAGAAAGTAGAAAACTTTATTCCTCATTTAAGTTGTAATTGTAATTTTATGTAAGTCAGCTTTCTTGCTATAAACGTTTGACTATGTTTTGTGCAAACATATGAATCATGTTTCCTCATCTTTTAGGGTTTGTGTTAGCGTTTGTATTTGTATCTTGGAGGTTTGGGTTTCTATGTATACATTTCTATCCAAGTTCGGAAAATAGGTACAAGAAGCTTTAATTATATATATTTATGTGTGTATTTCCCAAGTTATCATGATTAATACTATATGTGGTGTGTGCTAACTTCTTATGCGTTGTGCTCTTCAATAGTGTGTGTTAGAATGGATATTTAAAAGGCGTAGATTTAGTTTTACCAATAATAGGCAACTGATGAATGATGTGCTACTTTAATTGATGTTCCGTGACCTGTTTTAAGGCATAAGCCATCTTCTAAGATGGTGGTTTGAAACAATCATGTCATAACAGACCTGCTAAATGTGCATTTAACCGAAATGCCCAAGGCCATGATTTTGGACCAGTTTTGAATACACATTGCAAGTTTGCAACCAAAACTACTTGCTCTTTTTCCATAAAAAAATGATAAATATGTGCCATCTGCCAGAGTCCGCACAGGTGAAGCTTGTGTTCATTTTTCTTTGTGTGTTTTTTTCCGATACATGTAAGCTTCATACAATTGTGTAGTTTACTATGGTCTGCACAGGTAACCTTGTGTTCATTTTTTTGTTTGTGTGTTTTTATGTTAATACATGTGGTCTCCATGATCTTGTTACTTGTTAGTTTGTAGACTTGGATATGTGAAGATTATTAGCATTACCGTTTTAGTCATATGAGGAAGCATTATCAAATGGTGTTAATTACTGTGTCATTGCTCTATTTATACATGCTCAACAAGCTTAAATTCTTAAAATTTGTTTGCTTACCTAGTATTGGTTATTATCTTTGCTAAGTTAAATACTTTGTGAGACTACAAGCACCTCCTATCAAAATTTATAAGAACTATTGATTGGCTCAGGAGCTGTATCAATCACTACTCGAGTATCATCTTTGGTTCCATTAATCCATCAACAAATACACTTGATGTTGTATATTGGAAGGTTTTCACTTCTTCGCTTAAATAGGTGATTACACTAAGAGTCTCACTGGCTGTGCCACATGACGTTACCAAATAAGTTATAAATACCCATTAGAACAATAACGGATATAAAGCTGTCCAATTGATTGTTTGCATTATGAATATGGAAAGTAGGCTGTGATCCAGGAGCAGTAAACTGCTGCTCTGCATTTCTCAGAGTCCTTTTTTGTTACCCTCTCACCTTGCCCTCTCCTACAAGCTGTCACACATTCCTTGTGTGCTCCAATAGGATTTTGTATCCATTGGTCAAGACATCTATTTCCCTGGATGCACTGACACAAATCTTCTGATCTTCCTTTTCCGTAAATCATATATCCGGCTTATATGAACATTTATATGGATACATGCGTTTTTCCTACCAGATATCATCAAGATGCATTCAATACACAGATTTTTTTGGAAAACTGGAAAACATATCTAATGCATGTTAGTTGAATGTGCTTTTTACATTTTAAAGAAGAATGTTCGAGAAATATAGAATGTATTAAATGTGTATTCAAAAGAATTTGGGTACATTCGTTGTACATCAACTTAGAGCGACAAATACTTATATTTTAAGTCAACATAAATGTTGTGGATAAGCGTTGCAAGGATGACGAAAGAAAAAGATAAGGAAAGAAGAAAAATGAAGTTGAATGAAAGAGGTGTAAGAGTCCACGTGTACTAACTCTTTTTTTCTTTTCATCCTTGTAACCGATGAATCTACCTTTTTCTTCCCATCAATGAACACTGAAGAGACCCTGATAATTATACCTGCCAAATCTTCTCTCTCCAACCCACTTCACAAATCTCCACTGCGTCATTTCGGCCACTTACATTCAATATTTTCTTTCATAACCAACATTCACTGCCAAATCGTCATCTAAATAGTTCAACCACCTCTGTACCTCCAAAGGCTTTCCACATTCCTATCGCACCAAACATAAAAGATGGAAAAGAGGTAAGTTGTATACTACTTGAGATTCTGAAATGCGGCAGGGGCAGGGGAAATGCAGCGGGAGGAGTATGAACTGGATCTAGACCTGGCCCGTCATCCTCCTGCAATACAAGTGAATTCTTTTGAAGCGTGTGCTTGGAAAGAGCGTAAAATAGGATAGATAGACATAATCTTCTACCGCCCAAAAATATTTCATATCCAAGTACCCTCAGACACTGCTTTTCTAGCTCTGTCCACAAAGTCGACCCACAATCGTACACAAATAATCCAACTTAAACCCATAAAGCACATGCAAATACATAGACATAATAATAGAACTGATATGCTAATCATGTACTATAGGAATTATTAAACATGGGGGAATTTAAGAATTGCTTGAGAATTGTAAAACAACTGAGTTGCAAAATGCATGTGTGAAAAAATTTGATGTTGGTTAAGATTGTGTTCCCGATGACTTTGAGTGGTACACGAAAAGTTAATAGAGAGATGAGGGCGAGGAGGGAGGTTGTAGAAGATGAAGAAAAAGAAAAGGAAAGAGGTGGGTCGGATGTTTAGGCATATTCACAAACTGACGCTACAGTTATCAAACATCGATATGAGTGCTTTGAATTGGAAGTTTGAGAAGACAATGTGTGGGAAGTTGGTGATTGGAAAGGTAGGGGGTTGTTAAGGACAGGTGTATTAGAAACAGGAGCAAAGAGAGTTGAATGAGAACGGTGATGTACATAAAAAGAAATTAAACTTGGAAAGTTCTATGTCAAAGTTGCGAGATACAGAAGAAAATATTGAGAGAAAGTAGAAAAAGTTGAAGAAACTGAAGTTGAAATTGGGTAATTCACTAAGTTATGCTGACCAGAAAGGCGCTATGGTTCAAATCGAAATCTGCTCAGGTAATAGCTATGTGTTGCTCTAATGTCAATTTTTCAAATGCAAGGTCAAGATATATCGTGTTTGTTTGTTTGCTCTTTGATGAGAATAAATCCTGGATACTAAGGTGATCTCTGTATAGATTACTGTTAAGATCATAGGAAGAATAATGTATGTGTCGTGTCGATTACTCTGTAATTTCGTACTTACAGCAACTTAAAATCCTGACAATTTGCTTGCTTGTTGGCTATATGTATTTAAAGGGTATTACTTGGCGGATACCATCAGCACCTTTGAGGAGGCCTTTTAGTGACGACTGTAAATTTAGAAACTTCATTGTTCATATAAGCTATCACTGGGAAGATGTTTTAGTTATAACTGTTAATCAATTATGCTCCAGGCCTCTGTATTAATCATGTTTCCCCATTTGTCTGTGTAAGTGTTGGCGTTTCTGTTTTTTCCGAAATTATGAAAAAAAGTTACCGCAAGTTTGATTATATGTATTTATGTTTGTATTTTCTGATATCTAATGTGAAGCATCCTTGTGGCTACATCTCTTTAGAGAAGATACAGAACAGCCATATTCATGCTTGAGTAGCACTAGATGGGATGTTTGGTAACTTCTTTTGCATTGTGCTCCTGAAAAATAAGGGTTAAACTTTTGAAAGGCTTAGGCTTATTATTCTGAATAAAGACTGATGAGTGATAGGCTACTGATACGACCTCTCTGTGTTCTACAGGAGATCTATATCAAGTATACATAATATAGATATCTTGTCGAAAACAGAGGTGTTGTATCAGCTACTTTACATTGTTTTTATTGACCTGTTTTATCATAAGTCAGCAACTAAGAAAGAGCAACTAAGAAAGATAAACTTGATATAATAGACATACTATATGTGAAACATAACATTTTGAAGGCAATGGTTTTGGACCATTATCGTATATTACAACCAAAATCTGCAGTTTTTATCTAAAAAGATAATTGGTTTCATGCTGTTCTTATTCACTTGTATACATTCTAGCATTTCATGAAGCACCTTGTGTTTAGTACAGCCTCCAAGTTTCCGTCGACTTGTACTTTATTGAGATCTTATACTTTATTTGGGATTGCTGCAGCTACACCATTGTACCAAATTATGATGATATTACTTCACATCCGTAAAGTATCATGGTAAGATCAAGTAATTAACACCTTTGCCTCTGGAGATAGAGGTCCTTTTCTATCATTTAGATAGAATCCAGAAGTAGCCTCTCTACCTAGGTAAGTAGGTAGAGGTAAGGTTGTCTACATCTCAACATCCCACATACACCGTGGAGGTATTGGGACCCAAAACCCGTGGAAGACGGCATTGGGTGTTACTTGCTATTATATCACATCCGTATTGGATTCTGAAAAGATAGCACTGTGCTATCTAGGGACTAGTTATTAATTACTGCATATCAATTAACAAGTTGCAATTTTGATTTGCATGACATGCTTTTTCTCTACATGCGAGCTCCATAAAAAGAATAAGTTTAAGAAATGACTTTTCATTTCCCCTTTAGGCTATTTACTCAAGTTTAGAAGATTGAATTAAATGCCCTTCATCTTTTAACCTTTGCACATAAGATGACTGACCGTGGCCCTGATCATCAATGTAAACTGTGGATGGACTTTTGATTGAGCTTTTGAAACTATTTTACACCCAAATTATGCATTTTGAATCTTTTGGACAAAGTCCAATACCACTGATTGAGCACTGGGAAGAATTTGTAGCTTACTCAAATAAGAATAATAGGAACTAGTTGCAATGTTGATGTAAGCAGGGCATTAAAGAGGTCTTAGAGTCCACATTACTCTCTTTTCTTTTCTCTCCTATAAATTAACCTTCTTATTGTGGATTATAAAACCCTAAATTCACATCCCAAGTCTTCTCCGCCGCCTCCCCATTTTGATCATCACAACCGCTTCCAATTAATGAGTTCCACTATTCGGACAATCGCGCAAACATCTAATTGGCTTCGTCGTCTCCGTGCCTCCAAAGGGTTTCCAGACACCGATGATACTGACCTTGAAGGCTTTTTTTCTAGATTGCACAAGCATGTAGATCGCGATCTTGCTCTCACCGTGACAAAACCTGATCTTGATAAATCTGCTGATAGAGCGATGTGTGGGTTTAATGATGTATTTGCAGAGCTCACGGAAGATACTAAGAGAAATTTAAGGAATTCAGACAAGATTTCATGGTCGTTTCCGTTGACATGGACTGTGAAACGTAGACGCACAGTCAAGAAAGTCAATCGAGATTTAAGGATGGCGCTGTTCCCATTGGCCAGGACTTTAACGAACTGTTAGGGAAGTAAATCGAGAGAGAATGTTAGGGGAGCGCGTAAAAGTGGAGGAGAAAGGTGATTTAGATCTTTCAGGGTCTTTGAAAACAGAGGTTACAATTATTGATACAAGTAACCCATCTTGGATATCTGAAAAGACGTTGTATAGGAGAAAGAACGTTTGGGAAGTTGGCAAGTCATTGATGAGTGGTGATAAATTAATTACAAGCAAGTCTCTGATTCATAATGGTGATGGTGATGTGCAGAAGAAATTGCAGCTCTGTTCTTCATCCAAGTCATGGGCTGCAGTAGAGCGTGGTGATATAAAGAAGAAAAGTGGGCAATTGAGCAATTCTTCAGTCTCCACAGGTAAAGCTGCTTCTGGTCTCCGTGATGTTTAATTAGATTCTTTTAGAATTATGGTTAAGGTATATCTTGATTGTTTGTATATCTTAATGTTCAGATCATCTGCATTGTCTGTTGGATCATAGGAAGATTTTTTTAATAATACTGTCTTAATTACTCCTTAGTTACCAATTGTTCATTGAGGTTGGTTATCTTTGTCCAGTGAATTAGTTTGTAGAAAATGAGCTTCTTCTGCGATGCCTTTGGACTTTTAATTCTGATTACACTAAACTTTCCTGACTACACTATAAGTAGTAAATTCATCTTTCTTAGCTGGGAAATATTTGTTACCATTAACTAATTGTGCATCTATTTGGCTACATCCATAGTTGGGAACTATCACGTTTTCACTTTTCACATCTGTTTGTGTTTTTGTTTTTATCTCTGAGGTGTGGAGGTCTATTCGAGGTGTTGAGATGGTTAGGCTGGACTGATTGTTTAATGAGTCATAGCGGGATGGGTTTGAAACAGTATAGTTGTAGCAAGGATCAAAATGGCCCGTTTCGTGATTACAAGTACACTGATAATAATCTGCAATAATCTAATTATATAGGAGGTTGTATGCATTAAAATCAGATTTTGACCAACTTTGGACCCTCTTACCCTCCTGAGATGCACCCCTTTTTGCTTAAATTTATTTTATTCGACTTATCTAATTCGAAATACAACTCATAATAACCCATTAATCTGTGAATGGGTTGAAATTATGGCCTATAGAATCTGTGTATTCTCAGCTTATAAATAAAGTTACAGGAAGCTGTACTCCTAGGTATTTATGTGTGAATTTCCTGATACCTGATTTCTGATTTCTAATGTAAAGCTCTTTGCTGCTATATATTTTTGGAGATGGTACAATACTACCATTATCATGCTTGAATAGTGTTAGAATGCAAATATATGTCGGACGAGCCAATTTAAATGTGTGGGTGTGTGTAGGATTTGGTTTAGGTTACGCATACAAGTCTATATATACCCTTGTGTAAAATATTTATATAAATTTCCTATTAAGGGGAACGTAAAATAATTTTAACATAAAGGAACATAAGTTTAGCAAAAAAGGCAATATTTCCTTTTATGAACACTAAATTTGGTTCCTCAATTAGAAAATTTTGGATTATTTGTTATCTTTTTTTTAAACATTTTTGATATTTTTTTTCTTTGTTTTTAAACTAATGAAGTCATGTTACTTTTTTCTGACAAAAATTTAAGTTCTAATCCAGTAATCCCTTTTTTTGTTCAAAAGCATTTTACGTTCCCCTTGTTAGGAAATTTCAATAAATATATAACCTTTTTTCGGGATTTTCTCGAAATGTAAAATCTATATATAAGTCTTCTATTAGAATTATATTCAACTATGTCTTAAATTAAATGGTATCAGAACGTTCCAATTTGAATACGTGAATCAACCGTCAACAGTGCTGAGAGTGCAAATTAAACATCACAAGCATCATATTCGTGTTCTATATTTTCAGTCAGACTTGTCACCTGAAAATTTCGAGATCCAACCACACAGCATGTGTCCACGTTACACATTTAACATCAGTTTTTTTTCTAGCACCATTGCCAGTCTGTTCATCCTAAATCATTTCTCAGTGTTAGTTACTTGCCGTTAGTTAATAATCGCTTTAACACCTTGTGTGCTTTAATGGTTAGTTATGTGGAGTTAAGGAAGGTTAGGGCAGACCTAAACCTTCACCTCATTCCAGTATACAAACCAACATATGAAGCATGTATTTATGCAAGTATAATATATGAAACTATATCCACTCCCTCATTATGTACGAGTCCCAAGTTTAGTACAACTCACAGAATTTGAAGAATAACAAATCCAACAATTGCATGCCATTGGTTTCTTTTGATGCTAATGTTCTGTTTTTGGCTCTTTTCCCTCCAAAATGTTTGTTTTACCGCACACTTTTTTCTTGTATTGGTGCACAAGCGAAGCACCTTGTGAACAAGGTTTCCCTATCTCTTCCAAAGGTAAAAGTAAGTGTATTTATATTGTGCGTCTGCCAAATAATGCTTTTACACCCCTATGTGCATGGCTTGATACATGTTATATATATAAGTCTATATATTTGTATCTCATTATTGTAAATATATAATCAGTATATCGGTCTCGTATTTAGTATTCTATTCTTCTATTGTTCTTAAAAAACAAATAACATTATTTGGGACATCTGTCAAGTTATCATGATTTTGAGATGATTTATAGGGACTATGAGTAAAAAGTATAGAAAGGCTTAGCTTTCATTTAATCAATAAAGCATTAAGCCTTCTCATGGGATGCAAGTTAAGGAGCTGAGAAAGATAAAGCTGTTGACCATTCTGGAGATTTCTTTATGTTGTAGGGACATGAACAAGGCCCGGTGGTGGTAGCAGCCTTCAAACTGAAGCAGGATAATTGTAGCCAAGCGTTGTGAAATTTATGCAAAATTAGTACAAGAATAGATGGTATGCTCTTTGAAAGATCTGAGAGGTGGAGCTATGCAGCCGCAGGTGAACCCACATGTTGGTCGAGGGAAGTAGATTTGCTTTGCTTTTATAAGCCCAACTTTAATTGGAAGATGCTTCTGATCAATATGCGATGCTAGACTGTTGCTGTGAAACGGACAAACCTGCACTTTTTTCTTCTTAGTTGTCCTTTTAAGTGTATGAGCGTGGAACGTAGATGTGAATACATGTTTTGAACCAAAACAGAAGTGCATATGTTGCTTGGTTTAAATGTTCCAAACTAGTTGCTACAGACTTCTTAGGGGTTGCTGGAGGAGCTGTGGATCTGCAGATGAAGCCACATTTTGGTTGGCGGATGTTGATTTGCTCTGCTTTCTCAATGAAGTCTAATTTTAATTGGTATGTGAGCCTAGACTATTGCCGTGAAACAAACAAATTCTACCCCCTCTTTTTTATATTCTATTGTTTTGGTGTACGAACATGGACATGAAAGATACGTTTTTGAACCAAATCAGAAGTGCATTTGTTGCTTAGTTTAAATGTATGAAATCAGTTGCTGACTGGCTTCTTAGGTCGCAAATGTGTGTTATTTTGGGAAGGGTTACAGCTTGGGAGTTTAGGTTGAAATGGGTCAATATGGGCAATGACAGGTTAATTGACATGAAAGCTTTGTCTTTTTTTTTTTTTGGTCAATGCTTGAAACTTTTTAAGTTTTTATAGATAGAGAGTATGTTAGTTTTGATTACAAAATATGTTATATTAGAACCAGTCAGTATTAGAATAAAAATGAAGATTTTGAGACTTTCAACTTGTGTGGCCCATTTGATGTATTCACTTTTTTAGCCAACTTCTAGGACTTGTGCATATGAGATAAAACACAACCCAAATAGATCAGTTCTCAAGTAAGTTAGTTGAAATTGCGGTATTGCTCATTTCTTTAATGTACCACTGATCAATTTGCAGCTTTGAAGCCAAGGAATGGTGCACTTTCTATTTGTTTGTTTTCTTAATCGTTTGTCCAATGCAACCGATGAATGAACATAAACGTTTTTAAGCCAAGTGCAGCTGTTTGTTTAAGCGTTTTCTCAAGGAGAGCTGCCAATTTTGCCAAAGCTGTTACTGCTTGCTTGGCCTTTATATTTGTGGTTTCTTTTGTATTCAAATATGCAATGCCAATGACCACCCTTTTGCGGTCCTCAACCCGGACCAAGGAACAAATATCATGCACAATGGATAATGTTTCACGTCGATGGCAAAGAAGATGCCCATGTGCATCATACTGGTGGGGTTGCGACTTGCGAGAGTAGTCTTTGACCACACAAAAGGGTTGGGGGATATTTCTCTAAAACAAGTGTATGAAATGCATTTATCAGTTTATGAAAAATTCAAGATTTCTGATGTTATTTATTGTGGATTTGTGGTATTTTGTGGGTGTGGGGTTCCCATTTGAGAAATATTTGATGAGCCCAAAACTTTTAAAAGTTAAAAGAAAACAAAAAAAGGATACCAGATAAAATTTAATCCAAACAAAACAAAACAAACAAAACTTACAGATAACAATTTAATCCAAACAAAACAAAACAAAACAAAACAAAACATAACAAATACAGAAAAACTTTTCAAACAAAACAAAACAAACAAAAGTTACAGATAACAATTTAATCCAAACAAAACAAAACAAACAAAACATTACAGATAACAATTTAATCCAAACAAAACAAAAACCTATATACCTACATTTGAGGATCTGCTCAATCACTTTCAAACAAAACAAAACAAAACATAACAAATACAGAAAAACTTTTCAAACAAAACAAAACAAACAAAAGTTACAGATAACAATTTAATCCATACAAAACAAAACAAACAAAATTACAGATAACAATTTAATCCAAACAAAACAAAACAAACAAAATTACAGATAACAATTTAATCCAAACAAAACAAAACCAAAATTACAATAACAATTTAATCCAAACAAAACAAAACAAAACAAAACATAACAAATACAGAAAAACTTTTCAAACAAAACAAAACAAACAAAAGTTACAGATAACAATTTAATCCATACAAAACAAAACAAAACAAAACAAACAAAACTTACAGATAACAATTTAATCCAAACAAAACAAAAAACTTTTCAAACAAAACAAAACAAACAAAAGTTACAGATAACAATTTAATCCATACAAAACAAAACAAAACAAAACAAACAAAACTTACAGATAACAATTTAATCCAAACAAAACAAAACAAAACAAAACAAAACAAAAAAAATTAACGGTAACAATTTAATCCAAACATAACAAATACAGAAAAACTTTTCAAACAAAACAAAACAAACAAAAGTTACAGATAACAATTTAATCCATACAAAACAAAACAGAAACAAACAAAACTTTTCAAACAAAACAAAACAAACAAAAGTTACAGATAACAATTTAATCCAAACAAAACAAAAACCTATATACCTACATTTGAGGATCTGGTCAATCACTTTCAAATGCAAACACGTACATACAATGTTTTAAAACAAAACAGAACAAAACAAACCAACAACAAAACAAATCCAGAAAAACTTTTCAAACAAAACAAAACAAACAAAACTTACAGATAACAATTTAATCCAAACAAAACAAAACAAACAAAACTTACAGATAACAATTTAATCCAAACAAAACAAAAACCTATATACCTACATTTGAGGACAGAAAAACTTTTCAAACAAAACAAAACAAACAAAAGTTACAGATAACAATTTAATCCATACAAAACAAAACAAACAAAAGTTACGATAACAATTTAATCCAAACAAAACAAAACAAACAAAATTACAATAACAATTTAATCCAAACAAAACAAAAAACAAACAAAACAAAACAAACAAAAGTTACAGATAACAATTTAATCCAAACAAAACAAAAACCTATATACCTACATTTGAGGATCTGGTCAATCACTTTCAAATGCAAACACAAAACATAACAAATACAGAAAAACTTTTCAAACAAAACAAAACAAACAAAAGTTACAGATAACAATTTAATCCAAACAAAACAAAAATCCTATATACCTACATTTGAGGATCTGGTCAATCACTTTCAAATGCAAACACGTACATACAATGTTTTAAATACATGTAGTATTACTCGTAATACCGGTATCGGAGGGTACTCCGGTGCAACTATTTCCGGTATTTTCGGTATTTTTCGGTATTACCGTTCTGGTATTCTCATTTTTTATTTTTTGAATTTTTTTAAACATTATTTTTATAATACTTTAATGTTATATTTTTTTTTGTAATTTGTGAACTTTCTTATATTTTGTTATAAAGTACCTATTTGGTATTATTTTTGAGTGAATTGTAATTATATTTTGACTATTTTCGTTAAATTGTAGTAAGTTTTATAAAAAAAAAAAAAAAAAAAATAAAAAAAAAAAAAAAAAAAAAAAAAAAAAAAAAAAAAAAAAAGAGGATGAAAAGTGCTTATTCGAAAAACCACCGGGACAAAAAAAGTACTTTGGCGTTATTAAAAGTCTAAAAAAAGCAACACAATGAATGAATTCTAATCGCCAATGAGACCAACCCACCATCCAACCAATTGAACGATAATCTAGAAAGAAAGAAAGAAAGAAAGAAAAAACTCCATTCCCATGTGTCACTTCACAAACCATAACATCTAACTAAATATCTTCAAAATATCTACACCGTCAACTTGCTAGTGGTGTACTTAAAACGAAATTTGAAGTGTTATATTTTTTTTTGTAATTTGTGAACTTTCTTATATTTTGTTATAAAGTACCTATTTGGTATTATTTTTGAGTGAATTGTAATTATATTTTGACTATTTTCGTTAAATTGTAGTAAGTTTTATAAAAAAAAAATTTAAAAATAAATTAAATTAAATTAGCCGTACCGGCCGGTATTAAATTAGATCCTCATATGTAGGTATAAATAGGTTTTTGATTTGAGTTTGTTTTGGTTTTTGATTAAATTTTTGTTTGGAGTTTTGTTAAATACAAGGATGAAAAATGCAAAAACGACAAACCATAAGGACGAATTTTGCACTTAACCATAGGGACAAACCATGAAGATGGGTGAAAAGACATAAATGCCCCTCACGTGGGGTTAACGGATCCAAGGACGAAATGTAAACCACATGGATGATTTTAGCCAAAAGTTAACGGCGAGGATGAAAAGTGCTTATTCGAAAAACCACAGGGACGAAAAAAGTACTTTGGCCTATTAAAAAGGAAAAAGTGCTTATTCGAAAAACCACCGGGACAAAAAAAGTACTTTGGCGTTATTAAAAGTCTAAAAAAAGCAACACAATGAATGAATTCTAATCGCCAATGAGACCAACCCACCATCCAACCAATTGAACGATAATCTAGAAAGAAAGAAAGAAAGAAAGAAAAAACTCCATTCCCATGTGTCACTTCACAAACCATAACATCTAACTAAATATCTTCAAAATATCTACACCGTCAACTTGCTAGTGGTGTACTTAAAACGAAATTTGAAGTGTATAAGTTTTTTTTTAAAGGTGAATTTCGCTCAAAACTACATGTCGTGATTCGACAGTGAGGGGTCTAGCATACGTTGTCTTAATCGGGTCTGCGCTAAAGAGCTCACTCGAAGTAGAAATGCCTATTTCAAATACCCGATGGGAAAAAACCCCCTACTAATCCGCCTGAAGGCACGACGATTAATAGGGGTAAACTCTGCCCCCTTAGACTTGAACCTGGGTATACCCAAGTCAAGCCCTCATAAAGAGACTTAATTCCTATGTCATCCTCAAGGCTTGGACACAAGACCTCATGCAAAGGGGGATGACCAAGTGTATAAGTAATGAATTAAATTGAAAGGAAGGAGATATTTGTACCATTATATTAATATATTTGATGGATGTACCATAACATACAAGTTGTACAGGTAATTGTACAAATCAATAATATATAGTTGTGGTAAATCTATTAAAATAAATTATACGAATATCACTTCTCAAATTTAAGTGGGTAAACCAATAAGGTCTTTTCTAATTTGGATTATTTCACTATGACTTTAAAGACGGAGTCGGGAATTGATTTCAGTGGATTTTAGGAAAAAATATTAATGTTTGTATAACCAATCTTCTTAGAAGGATTAGCCATCCATATGTTATATGGTGAGTAGGGTTTTCATTTTTTAAGGGTTGGAGTCGTTTGGGTTCGAGTTTCTTTAATATATTTTCTCAGAGTAGTGTTCTTAAGGTTTTTCTTAGGGGTGGTAACGAGGAAACGAGAATTGTGGATCAAGGTCTGCATACTACCCGTTAATATGTCACTGTGGATACTCGATTGTTAATTATTAACTCGACGTTTATATATATATATATATATATATATATACATATATTATTGTAACACCCTTCATTTAAAAATACGGGTTTCCAAAATTTTTCGCCTAACGGCGTCAAAATAAAGCGGAAGAAACATTAAAAGTCCAAACCAATTAAAATCTGTTTGGTTTACTTATTCAATGGTGTTACTAATCGCATCATCGAAACAAGTTTAATAGAAACCCGTCGGCTGCCCATCACAAAACAACCGACTACATAACATGCAAACTTCATAAAAGACAAACATAAACAAATGTCTATAAAAGTTCAGCATCTATGGGTAGCTAAGGTCAACAGCAAGCTATCTACCCATTCCTCGCTCTTCTTCATCAACAACCTCAGCTACGCTAAACCTGAGGGAGCAACACATTTCAAAAGACAAGTGTTAGCTAACGAATTAGCTAAGTAAGATAACACTCAAGTTATAAAACATTTGTCCATTTCAAACATTATGGATTTAAATTCTTCATTAAGGCACAACACACATCAAACATACAATACTTCATAACAGGATGAACCACCCTAAATGTGCCTATCCTGCTTTACTTTATTACACACATATAGCCACATAACTGCTTTCTACATTAACTGCTTTACTACGTTTTAACTGCTTTACTACATTTTAACTGCGTCACTACGTTTTAACTGCTTTACTACGTTTTAACTGCTTTACTACGTTTTAACTACTTTACTACGTTTAACTGCTTTACTACGGTTTAACTGCTTTACTACGTTTTAACTGCGTCAATACGTTTTAACTGCTTTACTACGTTTTAACTGCTTTACTACGTTTTAACTGCTTTACTACGTTTAACTGCTTTACTACGTTTTAACTGCTTTACTACGTTTTAACTGCTTTACTACGTTTTAACTGCTTTACTACGTTTTAACTGCTTTACTACGTTTTAACTGCTTTACTACGTTTTAACTGCTTTACTACGTTTTAACTGCTTTACTACGTTTTAACTGCTTTACTACGTTTTAACTGCTTTACTACGTTTTAACTGCTTTACTACGTTTTAACTGCTTTACTACGTTTTAACTGCTTTACTACCTAAACATTTACTACGTTAACTGCTTTTACGTTTTAGGCCCTTAAACGTGCACGTGACATGGCAACTTAGCAAGTCTAGTGAACTAGATGAGCAAGCCATACAAACATGCACAACATCAATCAATAACAACATATACTGCATCTCATAACAACACAAGTTATTGCATATCATAACACTACAGTATACTTCATACATAGCACTACATCCTACGTCATACCATAACATGCACTACAATACATATCATGAGGGACTACATTTCAGGTCTCAAAGGTCAACTACATAACCCATATTACCTTCCGTATAACCCACATACCCATAAACAACATAAGTTACCAATTGGGAAGTTATAATTATGAAACCATCGTTTGTTGAAGTCATATCTCAGACCTCAACACCTACAACAAGACCCACGACAACGACTACGCATTGGGGTTCAAAAGTTAAACTCATTTCAAAACTGACCCTGTTGCGCCGCAACTTATATTTCTGCATTTCAGTTGCGCCGCAACTTAACTTTCTGGAAACCAGTTGCGCCGCAACCTACTTAGTTGCGCCGCAACTTAACTTTCTGGAAACCAGTTGCGCCGCAACCAGCCCCGATTCTGCACAACTTCGATCGATTACACCCCAAACCAGATCCAAACGACTCCAAATCAAATACATGACTTACATACATCAAAATCCTTCATTTTCAAACCATTATAATGCAAGTAACTCCTTTATTAAACCACTCATGATTTGCATTATTAAAACAAACGTTATTTCGACATCAATTGACCCTCCAATGGTCTAGATCTGATTTCTAATGACTCATATGATCAAAAAGACACAAAATCAAATTAATATACCTCTACTGCCTGAAGATCACAATGGGGATGCAAAATACTCGATCAATCACTCCTAAATCACACATTTGAAGGATTTTCGGCTTAGAATTTTGATAGGGGATCAAAGGGGTGGCTAGGGCTTGAGAGAAAAGTAATATTTCTGCAAATGATGAACTAATGGCTCACTCCAAGACCCTAAACCCGTTTTTGACTTTCACACCATGTCAAAATTGGTCCCTAAGCTTCATAAAGTCATATTTTTTGCCCAAAACACCTCTATGGACTATATACAACTCATTAAACACTTTGAACACCTCAAAAAGGCATTTAACTACATCTTAACCACATTACTACATCAATCAATAAGACATTCAAGTCCCACACGCATAACACATTAACTACATATAAGCATAAAAATCTATCAAAGACTTAACGACACATTATGTTGACTTAACGACTCTAGTCAACCGTTAAATAAAAGGATTGAGATGTTACATATATATATATATATAGAGAGAGAGATCCTGGAAGAAGGTGTCTTAAGGAGAGAAGGGAGAGAAGGTCCTATGAGCCAATTAGAACGCGACATGTGTCAAAATGGAAAAAAATGTGCGGTGGCATTTTGGTAAATAAATCAAACTTTTCTGAAGCTTGGTCAGCCTGGGTTCTGGGTCAGCTTGGGGTTGGGTCAGCTTGGGGTTGGGTCAGCTTGGGGTTGGGTCAGCTTGGGGTTGGGTCAGCTTGGGGTTAGGTTGGGTCAGGTTGGGTCAGCTTGGGGTCAGGTGGGTCAGGTTGGGTCAGCTTGGGGTTGGGTTGGGTCAGCTTGGGGTTGGGTCAGCTTGGGGTTGGGTCAGCTTGGGTCAGGTTGGGTTAGCTTGGGGTTGGGTCAGCTTGGGGTTAGGTTGGGTCAGGTTGGGTCAGGTTGGGTTAGCTTGGGGTTGGGTCAGATTGGGGTCAGGTTGGGTTAGCTTGGGGTTGGGTCAGCTTGGGGTTAGGTTGGGTTAGCTTGGGGTTGGGTCAGCTTGGGGTTAGGTTGGGTCAGGTTGGGTTAGCTTGGGGTTGGGTCAGCTTGGGGTTAGTGGTCAGGTTGGGTTAGCTTGGGGTTGGGTCAGCTTGGGGTTAGGTTGGGTCAGGTTGGGTTAGCTTGGGGTTGGGTCAGGTTGGGTCAGGTTGGGTCAGCTTGGTTAGCTTGGGTTGGGTCAGCTTGACACAATCTACACAAATGTAGATTAATCTACACAAATGTAGATTATGGGTTTTGGGTCAGCTTGGGGTTTGAGGTTGGGTCAGCTTGGGGTTGGGTTGGGTCAAGCTGACCCAACCAAGCTGACCAAGCTGACCAACCAAGCTGATCAGAACCCAAGCTGACCCAGAACCTAAGCTGACCCAGAACCCAGGCTGACCAAGCTTCACAAAAGTTTGATTTATTTACCAAAATGCCATCGTGTTATTTTTTTAAAAGCCACATGTCACGTTCTGATTGGTTCATAGAACCTTCTCTCCTTTCTCTTCTTAACATACCTTCTCATTTGATCTCTCTCCTATATATATATATATGTGTGTGTGTGTGTGTGGGTGTATAATTGTAATATGTTAATCACTACAAATTTACACTGTATTTATACTAAAATTTATCACTACAAAGTTAATGCTTTCATTGGGTCGACTAACCCAAATGTAAGCTAGCTTCATCCCTGAATAACGAGCCATTATTGACTTCGGTGTGGGGGCTTAACATGATATGTATTGCTCATAGACGATTTCAAATGTTTTCTTGACAACTTCTAAATTATTTGTCAAGGTGATAAAATGAGTAAATGGATACAAAATAAATTAAATATATATATTATTACTTTTTTTTTTGTTTTAGAAGGTTCTTCTAAAATTTTAACTAACTAGAATATTTTTTTAAAAAGTAAATATGACATTTTATTAATTAGCATCAAATTTTCTAAAACTACATAGCAATATCATAATGAACACTTAATCACTTTTAATTATTTTAATAAATAAATAAATTATTCTTTGTACACTAACACGTGTTTAAGGCTTTGAGAGTTTTTTTTTTTAACATTCAAATCGAAAATTTTATTCATAAAGAACTAGCGATTAGCTAGAATTATAGTGGAAGAAATGGAAGTGGTGTTATTATACATTCAAGTTGGATTAATTATTTCTCACATTATAATTTTTAAATATTAGAGTTTTCAGTAAAAATAATTTGGTGCATTAAAATTTGTATATTGTTGTTAAGAAATTCAATGAGTGGTTTTTAAAATATAATGTACTAGTTTTTAAGCATGTAATAAGTTGTTATTAAAAACCTTTAAGGCTGTCATTATCATTTTTTTTTGTGGTTAACATATATTATAAATTTAGGATGTGAGTAGGTATTTCACAATTTAAGTGTGTAACACCACCATCATCACTTTTCCTTATTATATTTTACTAAAACAATAATAATTTGAAAATTAATGCATACCAACTAGAACACTAATAACACAAAAATCATTGAATAAAAGCCGCCCAAGTGTATCAATGCCTTTTGTCAATTGTCATATTGAAATTCATACTATTGGCATAAGTGGCATAGTCTTTCTTTTTTGATGTAAACTAGTAAAATTAGGCCCCGCGAAACTGTCCAGTTGAAACACTTATTATTCTAGTGTAATTAAGTTAAATTTTCAACCGTTTAATTAAAAAGCATTATGTCATTGATAGGTTTGTTTCAAGTATATTATAAGGGGAAAACCACGTTAGGTTACTTCTGTGCATTACGTGATATCAATTATTGTGGTTAGATTTTGTTATTGATAATGTGTCGTTATATATATTAGTAAAAGCTTTGACATATAAAATACATATTTGTCTAAAGTCAATGCCACAAACGTTTCTAAAAGTTTATAGTAACGAATACATTAAATTTATATGTGCAATAAACCAAAAATCAAAAATGAAAGTAAAAAATTTGAATGTAAGTTGTCAATATATTAGTTAAAACCACAAAGGAGAAAAGTACGATAAAAAATAATTGAATATAAGTTTTCAACATATTAGTTAAAACCACAAAGGAGAAATGTGCGATTGAAACAAAATAGTAGTACATAATGGTATTGACAAACAACCAAAAACATAAAAAAGAATATAAATATATGTCTATGTTTGTTATATCAAACATAAATAAATATAATAAACTCGCTTAAAAGTTAGCATATTAGACACATATGTTTTATTTAATAAAAAAAAACAGACTGGCAGGCAGCTGCGCAAGAAAAACCAAAAAGGGTTGCGACGTGGTAAAATCCAAAAGGTAATACGGGGTGAGACAAAAAACAAAAATTATAAAAAATATGGATAACCCAAATCAAAAATAGAGATAGACGAAATCTTAAAAAACCTTAAATAAAAATAATATGATAAACCCGCAAATACGTTTGACATATTAAATATATACGTTTTTAAAAAAAAATTAAGCAGGCTAGCAGACAGCTGTACAGCTACCTGCCAGCCTGTTTCACTGTTCATCAATTTTACTGTTCATAATTTGTTACCTCTTAATAGAGGTATATAATATAATATATAATTTGAATTCAAAGCTTTGTATTCTCTTTTACTAGTATCTTGTTAGTGTTTGAAATAAAAAGTTTCACCTTCACTGTTAAAAAGAATATACAATTCTCTTTCTATCAGATCATTTTCTTCAATTTTGAATGACTAATCCAAAAGTTGACAAAGTCATTTAAGAATTATGATGATAAATATTGAGTAATTGAAAGATGACCATTAGTAAATCGTAACCAAATATATCATTCATAATTTCATATTGTGTTTATTTAACCTTACATACCAAAGAGGTATCGAATGATATTGATACTTAGATACACATCAAGTCAATTGATAAATGCCATTCCTATGTACCTTATAACAAAATTTGTATAGAAACTAATTTACCTCTTTTCATGTTTATCTATTTATTACATTATATAAATCATTTCATCCCTATTGAACTATCTAAAATCTCATTCTTTTCTATTCTAAACAACTTAATTTGATATACCTATAATACATATAATAAAATTAATTTACAATATAACCCCTTAACATTTAAAATACTACACTACATTATTTTATATCAATAGCCTACACCACTCATCATCATCGCCGCCACCGACACCAATCCCCACCACCACCACTCGTCACCGCCACCACCACACTGTCGCTATCACCGTCGTTGGTATCACCATCACCGCATCGTTGAAGCATTCCTATAGTTTCATATATTTACTAAACTTGATTTTGTTTAGAAGAATGATGTGTATATTTAATTTATTATTTTTGATATGAACTTGATTTTGGGAAATGATGAGGAAGGATGATGTATTTCATTTTATTTTTCTAGTTTTTTAACATCAGTTTTATATTCATATATATTAATATAGGTAAACAAAATTAACATTATAGCATCTTGTAACGTCCTATATTTTTAAAGATATTATGTATATCGTGAAACTATTAGGAAAGATAAATGAGATAACTCCGTATGAGAATTAAGTTATAAAAGTGAAATATTAGATAATCATAAGGGTGTAAAGTGTAACTAACAGTATAAAATACCCCTAATAAAATTTAAACACTACAAAATACTAGAAAACTCCTGGGGATTTATTCAGATGCTTACGTGGGGTGTTGGGAAGATGAAAACCGACTTCAATCCAAGATCTAAAGAAGAAAGCTTAATCTCTAAAATTCTTTCTTATAATCTTGAAGAAATTCATCCTTTCTAATTCTAAGTAAAAACCCTAACTTTCTTATAATAATAACAATCTAATTACTAGTTGGATTTGGAGAAATTGAATAAGATAACAATTAGGGTTTGTGTTGTTGAGCTTATAAGTGAAAGGTATTGTTCTTTTCTTTGTTATATAATAAGGTCTTGTTATTGAAATTTGACTTTTGCAAGTAAAATCATGATAATGATAAAAATGAAGAGATTGTTGAGATGGATTTTTAATATAATGATTATGGGTTGGGTTATTTTTGAAAGAAATTGTTAGTTGTGTGACTTGGTCATTTTGATGATGATTTTGAGTTGGCTAGTAAGCTAAAAAAATAGATTTTTGATATTGAAAGTGTTAAGAAATGACCAAGAGTGAATTTAGTAGTATGATTAGTGTTTAATCGTCATTTTGTGTGAATTATGGATAGGTGATACAAGCTAAGGAAATTACTTGATAAACATCATAGCCATTAGTAAGGTGAGTTCTTTGATTATATAGAAGTCTAGAGCTCGGTTTGCATAGACTTTGGTGCGCGGCTCGCACATGAATGTTGGTTAGTGCTCGGTTTGCACATGAATGTTGGTTAGTGCTCGGTTTGCACATGAATGTTAGGTTAGTGCTCGGTTTGCACATGAGTGTTGATTAGTGCTCGGTTTGCACAGACTATTGGTGCTCGGTTTGCACATGAATGTTAGGCTTAGTGCTCGGTTTGCACATGTTGTATCTTGCTATGTATTTGTGTATATTGATTGTGATGTGAGTTGATGGTCTTAGAACTCACTAAGTTTTATGCTTACGTTTAGTTTGTTATTTCTTTTTGGTAGGGGTTTCAAGAAACATTGACAAAGGAAAAGGAAGTCAAGCGTAGGATTTGCTAGTCCGTTAAAACTGTTTCTGGTTTGCTGCATAATCAGTCCTGGTCCAGTAACAACTGTTTCTAGTCTGTGCAGAAAAAGTCATGTTCGTTAAAACTGTTTCTGGTTTGCTGCATAATCAGTCCTGGTCCAGTAACAACTGTTTCTAGTCTGTGCAGAAAAAGTCATGTTCCGTTAAAACTGTTTCTGGTTTGCTGCATAATCAGTCCTGGTCCAGTAACAACTGTTTCTAGTCTGTGCAGAAAAAGTCATGTTCGTTAAAACTGTTTCTGGTTTGCTGCATAATCAGTCCTGGTCCAGTAACAACTGTTTCTAGTCTGTGCAGAAAAAGTCATGTTCGTTAAAACTGTTTATGAATTGCTGCAGAAACGTCATGTTCCGTTAAAACTGTTATCTGGTTTGCTGCAGAAATGGTCCTGCTCCGTTAAAACTGTTTCTGGTTTGCTGCATAATCAGTCCTGGTCCAGTAACAACTGTTTCTAGTCTGTGCAGAAAAAGTCATGTTCGTTAAAACTGTTTATGATTTGCTGCAGAAAGGTCCTGCTCCGTTAAAACTGTTTCTGGTTTGCTGCATAATCAGTCCTGGTCCAGTAACAACTGTTTCTAGTCTGTGCAGAAAAAGTCATGTTCGTTAAAACTGTTTCTGGTTTGCTGCATAATCAGTCCTGGTCCAGTAACAACTGTTTCTAGTCTGTGCAGAAAAAGTCATGTTCGTTAAAACTGTTTATGAATTGCTGCAGAAACGTCATGTTGTTTCCTGTACAAAATCAGTCCTGTTTTTAGTTTGCTATTACGAAAGAAGTCATGTTTGCTGTTACAAAATCTGTCCCGAAGCTGTTAACAGCCGTTAGGGGCTGTTATGCCATTTTTGGTTCTTTTTAGACGTTTAATGGTCGTATACAATTTGGTTTGAGTGTGTGTGATTTATAAAGAAGTCCAATACACATTTCATTGATGTAAATAGTATATGCATATAAATCTTAAATGTATTGGGGTGCGAGGATTATGTTCATTTATTTATAATGTTTAAAGGAAAAAAAAATTGTCGTTTTCGGGTTTGGGTTTTTACACATTTTTTTCAAAAGATAATTAAAATGTTTTCAAAACTATTAAACCTTTTTTAAATAAACGTAACCTAAATTATATTCATATTCGTTTATATTTTATGTTTCACATAAATAACAAAATTAAAAATAAAAAATGATTGATGATTTAGAAATTATGAAGTGTTTGTAAAATGAAGAATAAGTTATTTTTCTGCGTAAAATATGTTTGTGAGAAAAATAAATGAAAATTGATTTGATATATTGATTAGAATATTTCATTGGAAAGGTTTCATGTATGAGTCATATCCTATGCATATTTGAGGGTGTTTGATTATATTTGAGGGTTTTTTTTTTTTTTTTTTTTTTTTTTTTTTTTTTTTTTTTTTTTTTTTTTTTTTTTTTTTTTTTTTTTTTTTTTTTTTTTTTTTTTTTTTTTTTTTTTTTTTTTTTTTTTTTTTTTTTTTTTTTTTTTTTTTTTTTTTTTTTTTTTTTTTTTTTTTTTTTTTTTTTTTTTTTTTTTTTTTTTTTTTTTTTTTTTTTTTTTTTTTTTTTTTTTTTTTTTTTTTTTTTTTTTTTTTTTTTTTTTTTTTTTTTTTTTTTTTTTTTTTTTTTTTTTTTTTTTTTTTTTTTTTTTTTTTTTTTTTTTTTTTTTTTTTTTTTTTTTTTTTTTTTTTTTTTTTTTTTTTTTTTTTTTTTTTTTTTTTTTTTTTTTTTTTTTTTTTTTTTTTTTTTTTTTTTTTTTTTTTTTTTTTTTTTTTTTTTTTTTTTTTTTTTTTTTTTTTTTTTTTTTTTTTTTTTTTTTTTTTTTTTTTTTTTTTTTTTTTTTTTTTTTTTTTTTTTTTTTTTTTTTTTTTTTTTTTTTTTTTTTTTTTTTTTTTTTTTTTTTTTTTTTTTTTTTTTTTTTTTTTTTTTTTTTTTTTTTTTTTTTTTTTTTTTTTTTTTTTTTTTTTTTTTTTTTTTTTTTTTTTTTTTTTTTTTTTTTTTTTTTTTTTTTTTTTTTTTTTTTTTTTTTTTTTTTTTTTTTTTTTTTTTTTTTTTTTTTTTTTTTTTTTTTTTTTTTTTTTTTTTTTTTTTTTTTTTTTTTTTTTTTTTTTTTTTTTTTTTTTTTTTTTTTTTTTTTTTTTTTTTTTTTTTTTTTTTTTTTTTTTTTTTTTTTTTTTTTTTTTTTTTTTTTTTTTTTTTTTTTTTTTTTTTTTTTTTTTTTTTTTTTTTTTTTTTTTTTTTTTTTTTTTTTTTTTTTTTTTTTTTTTTTTTTTTTTTTTTTTTTTTTTTTTTTTTTTTTTTTTTTTTTTTTTTTTTTTTTTTTTTTTTTTTTTTTTTTTTTTTTTTTTTTTTTTTTTTTTTTTTTTTTTTTTTTTTTTTTTTTTTTTTTTTTTTTTTTTTTTTTTTTTTTTTTTTTTTTTTTTTTTTTTTTTTTTTTTTTTTTTTTTTTTTTTTTTTTTTTTTTTTTTTTTTTTTTTTTTTTTTTTTTTTTTTTTTTTTTTTTTTTTTTTTTTTTTTTTTTTTTTTTTTTTTTTTTTTTTTTTTTTTTTTTTTTTTTTTTTTTTTTTTTTTTTTTTTTTTTTTTTTTTTTTTTTTTTTTTTTTTTTTTTTTTTTTTTTTTTTTTTTTTTTTTTTTTTTTTTTTTTTTTTTTTTTTTTTTTTTTTTTTTTTTTTTTTTTTTTTTTTTTTTTATATAACATTTTTTTTTCATATTTCACCTTATATGTTTATTTATTTTGTCTTTGTCAATTTTTTCACACAGAACTTTTATTTTTTACGAGATGTGATAAATTTATCATAATTTTTGATTCATTTATGACTAATAATGTAAAAAGTAATATTTTTTCAAGGTTGTGGTGAATTTCACCACTCATTTTCTAGATATTAGACTAATTCAATATAAGAAAAAAGGTGTATTTATTTTTATTTTTAAAGTGTGCTTGATGAGCATGAGGGTGCTTGATATTTTATTCTCATTCTTGTTTGAAAATATCCAAAATATCAATGCTTTCGTCTTTGCCAATTGCCACCATTGAAAAAAAGTAACTTATTATAAAGAAATATTAGATTGAAACAAGTGGAGGAGACATATGTACTATGTAGCACCAAGAAAGATAGAGAGAGATGGGACATGGAAGGGCAATTAGTCTTTTGCTTTTTTCATTCATAAAAGCCTACAATCTACATGGCAAATTTGGGCCACTCAATGACACGATGTATAACTATTCAAGATTTTGATTTATGTAGTTTGATACTTTGATTCGATTCATGATACAAAAGAATAACTTTTATGTGTTCTAATGAATTTGGATATTTCGTAACGACCAGACATACATCACCTCTTTCTTGCTCTCTTTGTATTAGTAACATAAACTAACATTATACACGATTTTACAAAAAAGATGTGTTAAGTATACAAAATGATAATTTATACATGGTCCATTAGATATAACTGTGTAAAATACTTCATACAAATAATTTTAGACGGCTGTGATAGAAAATTGTGTAAAATGCTAGTAAAAAAGGTTTATATGATTTTAGGTTTAAATTTAAGACCGACCATATGTTAAAAGTATAAAATTAGTGTTATAATCTTATTCCAAAGTTGCTTATTGTATGATTAGTGTTATGTGCAGGATACAAGGCTGGTTGGATTGTTTGTAAACAAGATAGTGAAGTCAGGGACTAAAGCTGGACAAATTGAAACTGGAGAAGTTGAGGGACTGTTTTTGACAAATGGCGTATTTGTTTTGTGTATATAAACTTTTTTATGAACCATTAGGGTTCATAACAAAGAACTGAACATTAGTCGTATTTTCTCTCTATTTTCTTCAGATATATTTTCTGATTATTGATTAAGATCGTTTGTAATATAACACTCAATAATTTAGTTGAGTGGATTAATACTGATTAGCAGTATTAGTCATTTGGTTTGAGTGTTTGATTGTGTTTCAATTGAGATTGATTCACTCTGGTAAAAGTTTTGATTAATTGAGATTAATCATAGATTTGATTTAGTTTTTGTTCATGGTATCAGAGAGGCGTATGATCTTTCGATCACCGATCTGATTTGTCTGGTTGTTTCGATCGAAGAAAAACCCTAATTTTTTCGAAAATTAGGGTTAGGGTTTTGTGTGGTTTCTTTGGGCGATTTTCGGTGCGATCTTCATTCTCTGAAGATTTGGTGTATAGATCTGGTGGTTCTTCTGGTTGTGCTTTCAAAACCCTAAATCAATTTAATAAATTCAATAATAATAATAAATCAAGGTTTTCTGGTTCAGATCTGAAGTCTTCTTGATCTAGTTCTTCAATCGACTAAGTGAATCGATAGAAATCTAGATCTTCTTTTCTGCTTGTTCAATCGACTAAGTGAATCGATTGAAAAGTAGATCTCTGTCTATATATATATATATATATATATATATATATATATATATATATATATATATATATATATATATATATATATATATATATATATATATATATATATATATATATATATATATATATATATATATATATATATATATATATATATATATATATATATATATATATATATATATATATATATATATATATATATATATATATATATATATATATATATATATATATATATATATATATATATATATATATATATATATATATATATATATATATATATATATATATATATATATATATATATATATATATATATATATATATATATATATATATATATATATATATATATATATATATATATATATATATATATATATATATATATATATATATATATATATATATATATATATATATATATATATATATATATATATATATATATATATATATATATATATATATATATATATATATATATATATATATATATATATATATATATATATATATATATATATATATATATATATATATATATATATATATATATATATATATATATATATATATATATATATATATATATATATATATATATATATATATATATATATATATATATATATATATATATATATATATATATATATATATATATATATATATATATATATATATATATATATATATATATATATATATATATATATATATATATATATATATATATATATATATATATATATATATATATATATATATATATATATATATATATATATATATATATATATATATATATATATATATATATATATATATATATATATATATATATATATATATATATATATATATATATATATATATATATATATATATATATATATATATATATATATATATATATATATATATATATATATATATATATATATATATATATATATATATATATATATATATATATATATATATATATATATATATATATATATATATATATATATATATATATATATATATATATATATATATATATATATATATATATATATATATATATATATATATATATATATATATATATATATATATATATATATATATATATATATATATATATATATATATATATATATATATATATATATATATATATATATATATATATATATATATATATATATATATATATATATATATATATATATATATATATATATATATATATATATATATATATATATATATATATATATATATAAATATATATATATAAAAAAAATTAAAAAAAAAATAATAAAATAATATATATATATATATATAAGTTTGTTTTTATTATTATTCCTTTGTGTTTGTGAATAATTGCTTGTGTGTTATTGTTATTGTTAATTGAGATTAACTGTTAATTGTTTTGTGTGGTTATTTGAATCTTTTTGCTAAATATGGATGATGATAATCTTCATGGTTATGACTATGAGTCTGAAAATGGAAGTGATGATAGTATCACTAGAATAAGTAAATTGGATTTAGGAAGTCCTTTACATTTGCATCCTAATGATTCTAGTACTTTGTCTATTGTGTCAATAAAATTAAAAGGTACTGAAAATTATCAAGTATGGAGTTGTGCAATGCTACTTGCTTTAGAGGCTAAAAATAAAGTTGGTTTTATTGATGGTAGTTGCAGAAGATCTAATGTAGATGAAGTTCTAGGGAAACAATGGGATAGATGTAATGCTGTGGTTATTTCTTGGATTCTGAATTCTATTTCTGAAGAGTTATATCTTGGTCAAATATTTTCTAGAAAAGCTTCTCTTATTTGGCAAGAATTGAAAGAAACTTATGATAAAGTAGATGGTTCTGTGATTTTTAACTTGCATCATAAGATTAATTCTCTATGTCAGAATGGTATGCCTTTATCTGATTATTATCATAAACTAAATGCTTTGTGGAAACAATTTGATGCTTTAGTTCAGCTTCCTAGGTGTACTTGTCATGCTGCTCAAGATTTTTCTAAGCATTCTCAATTGATTAAACTCATGCAGTTCTTAATGGGTCTTGATGATGTGTATATGAATAGTAGGAGTAATATCTTAACTAAAGATCCTTTACCTGACTTAAAAACTGCTTATTCTATCTTGTCTAGAGATGAGTCACATAGAGGGTTATCTGCTTCTTCTTCTAATGCTAATCAAAGGTCTCAGTCTTCTGCTTTTGTGTCTAAAATCAACAATAATAAGAATTTTCCTTCTGCTAACTATTGGTCTAAATCAAACAAAGCTGGTAGTTCTCAAGGTTCTAAAGGTTCTTCTGTGGTTTGTGAGAATTGTGGTTTTAATGGACATACTGTTGATAAATGTTTTAAAATCATTGGTTATCCTCCTGATTTTGGTAAAAAGAGAAATAATGGTTTTCAAACTGGTAATAAGAAAGTTTCAAGTAATCATACTAATTCTAATCATTCTCAGTCTTCTGTTTCTTCTTCTGCTCCTTTTACTGATGAGCAGATGGCTAGAATAATGAATTTAATCAAAGAAAATGGAGATTCAGGGCATAATGTGAATGCTAACATGGCAGGTGTGTTATTTAATCAAAGCAAGATTTTTCATAACAATTTTCATAAATTTTTTTCTTCTGCCAATAATATTAATAACAAGACTGTTAGAAAAGACTGGATCAATGATTCTGGTGCAAATCACCATATCACTTATACTGATAGAAATCTGGTTGATGTTATTGATGTTTCTAGTTTAAAAATCAAAGTAGGTCACCCTAATGGTACTTTTGCTTTTATACAAAAGATTGGTAACTTGCAATTGACAGATTATCTTACTTTATATGATGTCCTTGTGGTTCCTCAATATTGTGTCAGTTTACTTTCTGTTCACAAGGTGGCTAGAGATAGCAAAATTTTAGTTGCTTTTGATGAATATATGTGTTATTTTATGCATCAGGGTTTGAAAGTAATGACTGTTCTGGGAACTGGTAAACAAAGTGGTGGATTGTATTATGTGATTGAAAATTTCAAAGGTATATCTAGGAATATAACATGCAATGTATCTAAATCTATGTGGCATAATAGATTGGGTCATCCTTCTACTCCTGTTTTAAAACAGCTGCAATCCACTCTACAATTTAAAAATGATGGAGATCATTTGTGTGAAATCTGTTTTAAAGCTAAACAAACTAGAGACAGTTTTCCTTTGAGTGATCATAAGTCAACTTTTTTAGGTCAATTGATTCATTTGGATGTATGGGGTCCATATAAGGTCACTAGCAGAGGTGGTTATAGATATTTTTTAACCATTGTTGATGATTATACAAGGGCTGTTTGGGTTTATCTTCTTAAATCTAAAGATGAGGTTTTTGAGAATGTTGTTGTCTTTTACAATTTGCTTAAAAACCAATTTGATAAAACTATTAAAACTTTGAGAAGTGATAATGGTTCTGAGTTTGTCAATCAAAGATTTTCAGAGTTTGTTGAAAAGAATGGTATCATTCATCAAACTACTATACCATATACACCTCAACAGAATGGTATAGTAGAAAGAAAACACAGGCATATTCTTAATGTGGCTAGATCTTTGCTCTTTCAATCTGGTATTCCTTTAAATTCTGTTCACAAGGTGGCTAGAGATAGCAAAATTTTAGTTGCTTTTGATGAATATATGTGTTATTTTATGCATCAGGGTTTGAAAGTAATGACTGTTCTGGGAACTGGTAAACAAAGTGGTGGATTGTATTATGTGATTGAAAATTTCAAAGTAGGTCACCCTAATGGTACTTTTGCTTTTATACAAAAGATTGGTAACTTGCAATTGACAGATTATCTTACTTTATATGATGTCCTTGTGGTTCCTCAATATTGTGTCAGTTTACTTTCTGTTCACAAGGTGGCTAGAGATAGCAAAATTTTAGTTGCTTTTGATGAATATATGTGTTATTTTATGCATCAGGGTTTGAAAGTAATGACTGTTCTGGGAACTGGTAAACAAAGTGGTGGATTGTATTATGTGATTGAAAATTTCAAAGGTATATCTAGGAATATAACATGCAATGTATCTAAATCTATGTGGCATAATAGATTGGGTCATCCTTCTACTCCTGTTTTAAAACAGCTGCAATCCACTCTACAATTTAAAAATGATGGAGATCATTTGTGTGAAATCTGTTTTAAAGCTAAACAAACTAGAGACAGTTTTCCTTTGAGTGATCATAAGTCAACTTTTTTAGGTCAATTGATTCATTTGGATGTATGGGGTCCATATAAGGTCACTAGCAGAGGTGGTTATAGATATTTTTTAACCATTGTTGATGATTATACAAGGGCTGTTTGGGTTTATCTTCTTAAATCTAAAGATGAGGTTTTTGAGAATGTTGTTGTCTTTTACAATTTGCTTAAAAACCAATTTGATAAAACTATTAAAACTTTGAGAAGTTCTGGTAGGAATTCTGTGCAGCCTATTAAATATAAAGATTATGTGTTATATAACAGTAATGTTAAATATGGATTGGAAAAGTTTATGTGTTATTCTGCTTTGAGTAAAGAGAATATGTGCTTTATTTCTGAACTTAACAAAAGCATTGAACCACAAAGATTTATAGATGCTTGTAAAGAAACACATTGGTTGGATGCTATGAATGATAAGATGGAAGCCTTATATAGAAATGACACTTGGGAAGTTACTGATTTGCCTAGTGGTAGAGAACCAATAGGATGTAGATGGATTTATAAAATAAAATATAAATCTAATGGAGAAATAGAAAGGTACAAGGCTAGATTAGTTGCTAAAGGCTATAATCAAAGAGAAGGGGTAGACTTTGATGAAACCTTCTCACCTGTTGTAAAGATTGTTACTGTTAGGTGTCTTATAACTTTAGCTGTTCAAAAAGGTTGGAACTTGCATCAACTTGATGTTAATAATGCTTTTCTATATGGTGATCTTGAAGAGACTGTTTACATGAAATTACCAGAAGGGTTCTTTGATAAGAATGATAAAAGAGTTTGCAAATTGAAAAAGTCTTTATATGGTTTAAAACAAGCACCTAGGCAATGGAATGCTAAATTAACTAGTGCTCTTGTTGCTAATGGTTTCATTCAAAGCAAAAGTGATTATTCTTTGTTTACAAAAGTAAGTAAAGATGTTTTTATTGCATTGCTTGTTTATGTGGATGATATAATTGTAACTGGAAATGATGAAATGGCAATAAAAGATTTTAAGTCTTACTTAAAATCTCAATTTATGATTAAGGATTTAGGTAAGTTAAAATACTTTCTGGGAATTGAAGTGGTTGATACTAAAAATGGTCTTTGCCTAAATCAAAGAAAGTATTGTCTTGATCTTCTAGCTGGTTTTGGATTGCTAGCTGGAAAACCAGTTGGTGTCCCTCTTGATCCTAATGTGCATTTGTCTAGTATTGATTCTGAAAGTGATCCAGTGTTGAAAAATATTACAGAATATCAACAATTAATTGGAAAGCTTATTTATTTGACACATACTAGACCTGATATTGCATATACTGTACATTGTCTTAGTCAATTTATGCATAAACCTCTTGCTTCACATTTAAAAGTTGCTATGAGAGTATTGAGATACTTGAAAGCTGCTCCAGGTAAAGGGATCAATATCAGTAAGTCTTCTTCTTTGTCTCTTCAAGCCTTTGTTGATTCAGATTGGGCTAAATGCATTTCTAGTAGAAGAAGTGTGACTGGTTATTGTGTTTATTTATGTGATTCCTTAGTTTCTTGGAAGAGTAAAAAACAGAGTACTATATCTAAGTCTAGTACAGAAGGTGAATATAGAGCAATGGCTTCAGTTACATGTGAAGTTATTTGGATTCTAAAAATTTTAAAGGACTTAAATATAGATAATGTACTTCCTGTCAAGGTATTCTGTGATAATAAATCAGCAATTAAAATTGCTACCAACCCTGTTTTCCATGAAAGAACTAAGCACCTTGAGATTGATCTTCATTTTGTTAGAGAAAAGATTTTGGCTGGTGTAATTAAGGTTGAGAAAATTGATTCTGCAGAAAATGTTGCAGATATCTTAACTAAGGGGTTGGACATTAAATCTCATAATTTCTTATGTCAAAAATTAACTCTTGATAATATCTTTGAGAATAAGATTAAGGGGGGATGTTAAAAGTATAAAATTAGTGTTATAATCTTATTCCAAAGTTGCTTATTGTATGATTAGTGTTATGTGCAGGATACAAGGCTGGTTGGATTGTTTGTAAACAAGATAGTGAAGTCAGGGACTAAAGCTGGACAAATTGAAACTGGAGAAGTTGAGGGACTGTTTTTGACAAATGGCGTATTTGTTTTGTGTATATAAACTTTTTTATGAACCATTAGGGTTCATAACAAAGAACTGAACATTAGTCGTATTTTCTCTCTATTTTCTTCAGATATATTTTCTGATTGTTGATTAAGATCGTTTGTAATAGAACACTCAATAATTTAGTTGAGTGGATTAATACTGATTAGCAGTATTAGTCATTTGGTTTGAGTGTTTGATTGTGTTTCAATTGAGATTGATTCACTCTGGTAAAAGTTTTGATTAATTGAGATTAATCATAGATTTGATTTAGTTTTTGTTCACCATATCTAAAAACACAAGTTTAACAATTAATTACTTATATCTTGTATTGCACTATTTATGTTACTTTGAACTAGCACGGTATCTCCGCAATGCGGCGTTAAGTGGTGTAGATAAATGATATAAAAGTAATTGATGTGAAGGGTTAATAGAGATATTTTAAAAGATAAAGGACTTCTAGTGTAATATAATCATTAAAAGTATTTTAAACATTCCCCCCCATGTAACTTTTAACATGAGGGCTATTCTTTTTATAAGACTAGACGGGTAGCCGAGCGTTGCGGCGGCGATTATTTGAAGCGTACAAAATTACCTAACAACAATAATGAATACAACGAAATAGAGCTTCAAAAGGTTAAGGGGTTACTTTTGATAAAATCATGGGTATTGGATGTCTGTATTGTAAAATGTATAGGGGTATTTTAGGTGTTTCAAAGGCTTAAAATTTAAAGAGAAAAAAGAGGCATTTGCTTTATTAAGTAGTATAGTATAGATAGTATAGATATTTCATTAACTCGTTACATTACATTTTCAATATTTGATGTATATAGAATATACATGTAAATGAATTTTCAACCATTATATTTGAATAGAGATATAGTGTCACACCCGCCCTATCCGGGGCGTGACGTACATGGATTCACAACACAAGATATACTGAACGACACAAAATGTTGTCGTTTTAAAATACATTTATATAAAAGCATTGTTCACAAATTTATATTACAATTTATGAAAGATATTATTCTTGAAAACATTTATTTAATATTAAACAATATTAAACAGTAGACAGAGACTTTAGCAAATTGACTTGTCTTTACTAGAGTCTGAGGGTAGGCCATGGTCCAGTATGTTGTATGCAGCGGAAAAATGTCCCATGTATAGAGTATCGTCTAGTTACCTGAGAATACATGCTAAAATACGTCAACATAAAGTTGGTGAGTTCCATAAGTTTTTCATATAGAATTTATAGTTTCTCAAAATACCAGAGTTCAGTGTGATCATTGCCTTACCGCAATGTCAAGTAGTTATGATACGATATAAAGCAAAGAGTATCATAGATTTTTAATTAAAATATAGAGTATGAACCACAAGATTTAGAGTAACTATTTGATCACACAATGGATCAAATAGAATATAAGAGTAGATACTGTATACATCAAGTTCTAAGCTCATGAACCGAAACTAGACAAGTGTGTGTTTATTTGCCTCCAGAGTAGGTACCTTGTTCAGGGTACCCTAAGCTTTCCAGACATAATGCATCCGTATCCAGTTGGTATGACCAACACGGATGGGGGTGCCTACCCCAATAGTACTATTCAATATACCCACGTTTATGTTTCCATAATTAATCGTTCATGATAGAGAGGTCTTTAATTGAACAGAGCAACTTAGAATCAACCATATATACATTTCTGAAAATACTTGTGTTCATCATAACAGTAAAGAGTTTGTATTTTACCCGAAGGTAAAATAAATAAAGCAGAGTTACAAAATATATATAATATATAAATTTGTAAATATGCATATAAGTATATTACATATAATATAACTTTGAAAATATACATATAAGTATAACAAATAGTTTTATTGCATGTATCTCAGTCCCCAAATAAATGTATAAATAACTGAAAAGGGGAATATGGAGAACTCACCTTAGTGATAATAGCAGAAATCAAGTAGATGAAATAAGCCTTGTATAGTTATACCAGAGAGTATTTAGAAGAGAATATGTAGTGGTGTGTGTTTTAAAGTTTAATATCGTCTGTTATTTATAGGCGAACGAATTCATTCGTTTGATTATTATATTAATAAAACTACTCGCCAATTTAGAAAAGAAAGAAACACGTCTTCAACGAAATTTCTCGTTTATATATAATATTATTATATTATATTATTATTATATTATAAAGTTAATCATGAATAAGGGGTATGTATATATAGTATTCTTTTTGTCCATATATATTAATATCGATCGATATATATATTTTATTATTATTATATTATATTATTATTATATTATATTATTATTATATTATAAAGTTAATCATGAATAAGGGGTATGTATATATATAGTATTCTTTTTGTCCATATCTCTAGTGAACTAAACCCGTGATTCATAATTTATGAATTTTAAATTATAAAGTAGATAAAAGTGTGTTTCCCACTACCTCTTGGACGTTTCTAATGATAGATTTCTTTTATACTAGTAGTATATATTTATACATTGTTTTAATCCTAAATTATGCATACGGGCTCCTATTGAGAAAATTCAAGTTTCTATAAGATCAGAAAATTAAAATCTACAACTTTCATTTTAATAATTTTTACTCAACTAACCCCTGTGAGCGGGTTTTGGACGTTTATATTATAAGAATAAAGTATGAAAGCGATGTTTACTATTCAGCACTATTTACTTTTGAAATTATTCGGAATCAGAAATTCAAAGTCGTAGGAATGATTTGACGTGGGTCCTACCGCTTTATTATTTTATTTTATTACCTTTTTACAATTTACTTTCTACCTTTACTATTTATAATTTACTTTCTACCTTTACTATTTAAAATTTACTTTTACCTTTACTATTTAAAATTTACTTTTACCTTTACTATTTAAAATTTACTTTTACCTTTACTATTTACATTTACTTTTACCTTTTTATAATTTACTTTCTACCTTTACTATTTAAAATTTACTTTTACCTTTACTATTTAAAATTTACTTTCTACCTTTACTATTTATAATTTACTTTCTACCTTTACTATTTAAAATTTACTTTTACCTTTACTATTTAAAATTTACTTTTACCTTTACTATTTATAATTTACTTTCTACCTTTACTATTTAAAATTTACTTTTACCTTTACTATTTAAAATTTACTTTTACCTTTACTATTTATAATTTACTTTCTACCTTTACTATTTAAAATTTACTTTTACCTTTACTATTTATAATTTACTTTCTACCTTTACTATTTAAAATTTACTTTTACCTTTACTATTTAAAATTTACTTTTACCTTTACTATTTATAATTTACTTTCTACCTTTACTATTTAAAATTTACTTTTACCTTTACTATTTAAAATTTACTTTTACCTTTACTATTTAAAATTTACTTTTACCTTTACTATTTATAATTTACTTTCTACCTTTACTTTTTACAATTTACTTTCTACCTTTACTATTTACAATTTACTTTTACCTTTACTATTTAAAATTTACTTTTACCTTTACTATTTAAAATTTACTTTT
>CM067167.1:166891189-167006189 GCA_034093135.1 Erigeron breviscapus | reverse complement strand
AATAATTTTTTTAGATTTATACAAAATAAATTTTTAGATTTATACAAAATAATTTTTTTAGATTTATATAAAATAATTTTTTAGATTTATACAAAATAATTTTTTTTAGATTTATACAAAATAATTTTTTTAGATTTATATAAAAATAATTTTTTTAGATTTATACAAAATAATTTTTTTAGATTTATACAAAATAATTTTTTTAGATTTGTATAAAAATAATTTTTTAGATTTATACAAAATAATTTTTTTTAGATTTATACAAAATAATTTTTTTAGATTTATACAAAATAATTTTTTTAGATTTATAAAAATAATTTTTTTAGATTTATACAAAATAATTTTTTTTAGATTTATACAAAATAATTTTTTTAGATTTATTTGCACTTTTTCCACGATTTTGATTAGGTTTTTTAGGCATGGTTTGGATCGGAGTTGAAAAAGGAACAAGAGAATGAGATCAGATTGTTTATTTCGATTGTGTTTATACAAAATAATTTTTTTAGATTTATATAAAAATAATTTTTTAGATTTATACAAAATAATTTTTTTAGATTTATATAAAAATAATTTTTTTAGATTTATACAAAATTTTTTTTTTTTGCAGAAATGGTCCTATGAGCAATAAATGGACGAAACTACCCCCCATGTGACAAGCACATGGGGGCATTAACGACTGAATTCTAACGGCACGTTAGTTTTGGACCAAAATTGCAACAGGTGTGATATGACAGGGATGAGTTTCGCGACTTTTCACACTTTTGTATCAAACTTGCAAAATGTGTGATAACACAGAGACCAAAAATGCAATTCGTTCTTTATGATATTTCACTTTTACTTATCCGTTGATAATTGTATCCATTGTACAATGTATAATTATATTATATGAGGTTTTATGACATTAAATTAATAATATGAGACATTATTATAAAATGCATATTAAAGGTTTGATCATTTCAAACTATATTGATACATTATACGATAAAATCTCAGTCTAGTTCAATATTAACGCATAAAAAAACCGTTTGTTCCCATTTATTGTGCTTCAAGATTATATCTTGTGTTTATATTTTGTTTATATTGATTGCGAGACTAGTTGATAAAGAACTAATGATAAGTTTATTATTCGTGATTATAAGATTTGTATTATTTTACTTGTATCTATTGTATAATATCAGAAAATGTTATATACATATCATCATTTTGCTTTGCACGATTCTTTTTCATCACTATAAAAACCTTATATATCATTTAGCCATATAAAATTCGAATCATTGTCTTAGCTTAAAGCAACACCTCTCAAAACAAATGATAAGACACCTTAAAATATCTAAAGTAATAATTTAATCTGACATATTTATATTCTACCACTTTCATTTCAAAAGAAATAAATCTATAAAATACTTTACAGTTGTCAACATATAACCTTAAAAATACTTATTTTATTATGACAGCACAATGATTCTTGATATTTTATTCTCTCATTTTGTTTCAAAATATCTAACAAATCAGTGGCTTATATTTCTCTTCAACCACTAAATTAAAAAAAAAAGCAATTTGATATTTTACTTTATTAATAAAGACTTTATTAGAATTAGAAAGAATAAAAGAGTTGATCAATTGGAAAATTTATTTATCTCTAGCAACATAAGTTAATAATTTGATTATCACTTTAATAAAATAACCCTAAGTCTTTTCAAAATAACTTTTTTACTTTAAGATGCTAGATTGGTCTTCTTTATTAATAAAATATTTCTGCCGTTTTAAAAGAAAAAATTATATATATATTTTACTATCACAAATGAGTAATAGAAAAAAGAATTGGGTACGAAATTGTTTAAATTTACTTTAGTAACAAGTGGAGGAGACGTACTCTGCACCGAAAAATGGATGGTCAATAGGGTGTTAGCTTTTTCTTTCAAGAAATGTCTTACGTGGCAAATTTGGGCCATTCAGCGACCATATAGATATTTTTTTCCAAAGATGTTTTGTGTTCAGATATTTTTGCCATCTTTTCTATCATATACAATACAATACAAGATAAACATCACAAAAACACATTTTGTATTCATTACAAACAAAAACACACACACACGCACAAACATAGCCTTTTCTCTTTTCTAAAAAAAATCTAATATTGATTATGGGTGAAGTGTTGATGAGTGGAAAGATAGCGGATATTCCGGTGATGAAAACGAGGAGTGAAGACAAGATACACGATGGCGGCGGGCAAGAATCGCCCGCCACCACCGCGGCCACCAACAACAACGATGAGGTTGTTGTTAGATGGGAAAAGTTTTTACCAAAAATGGTTCTTAGAGTGTTGTTAGTTGAAGCTGATGACTGTACCCGCCATATTATCACTGCCCTTCTTAGAAAATGCAGTTATAAAGGTTTGTATGATTCTTTTTCATTTTCATTTTGGTGTTCATATATATATATATATATATACTATTATTGGGGTGATCAAGAAAACATTGATTTTGTAACAAACTTATAGGGTGCGTTTAGTTGGGAAAACCCTTGCTTTTTGAAAAAAAAACATGAAAAACAGAAAACGTTCAAATCATAGTTTTCTAAAAAGTTTTCTAAGAAAACAGAAAACACTTGTTTTTTTCTATGGGAAATTAGAAAACATTTTTCAGTTTTCCAGGGTTTTATATTTTATTATTTATGAATTATATACAAAATTATAGTTTGCAAGAGTATGAGTCCAATTTATTGAAATATTTCTAGAGGGGAAAACAGAGTTTTTAGTTAAATATATCTGAAATATATTAACTAATAAAATGTAATTTTTGTATGGATCTGCAAACAGTTGCTGCTGTTTCTGATGGTTTAAAGGCATGGGAGGTGCTAAGACAAAAATCGGATAGCATCGATTTAATACTGACGGAAGTCGAGTTGCCATCGATATCGGGTTTTGCTCTGCTCACTTTAATTATGGAGCATGAGGCCTGCAAGAACATTCCTGTTATAAGTAAGATCTTGTTTTTGATCAGCAAAATAAAGATTTATTTATTTGGTATCATTTCTGTATCTAACATTTTGATTTTGATTCTGTAGTGATGTCGGCAAATGATTCGGTCAGCACTGTTTATAAATGTATGCTCAGGGGAGCTGCTGACTTTCTAGTCAAACCTGTTAGAAAGAATGAATTGAAAAACTTATGGCAACATGTTTGGAGGCGACAAGCTGTATGTGTTTGATTTTTTTTTTTTGGGTAAATTATTGTATTTTGTCTGTGATATATGATCTGATCTTGGTTTTTTGGATGTTAATATAGTCAGCAAACGACGGTAATGAGCACCAACAAGAAAGTGGTGCACAACAGAAAGAAGAGGCGACTGCCGAAAACAACGCCACTAGCATTCGTTCTAGTGGTTACATCGCTTGCATAAAAAGAAATAGGGAATGTATCGAAAAAGGAAGTGATGCACAGGTAGTTTTTTTGGTCAATTGTATAAGTAATAGTCTAATAGAACACAATATGAATTTTGGTTTTGACATTGGGTTATGTTTTATCTCAAACGGGTCAGATAAATTGTTTTGGCTACAATTTATTGTAATAATTACTAAATGTATGTAGTTTTATTTGAAAATTAACTCTAATCGTATGTTTTGTGTCTGTTATACAGAGCTCGTGCACGAAACCAGATATGGAGGCTGATGTGCCACCCATGGAACAACCAACAAACCACAGAGACGCTCAAGAGGCTAATGGATTGGTGACTGAACCGAATGAGCCAGAGGGAAATCTGACTAATGTCGATATAAGTGGTCAAGGAAATAATACGACTATAGATGTCAGATGGGAACAAGCTAATGCGGCTGGTAATACTTCTAGGGAAGCCATTGACTTGATTGGGTCATTTGACAGTTACCCAAAACCTAGTCTTATAAGTTCATTAAACTATGGGGCAAATAAGGTGGATCATCCAACACCATTGTTAGATCTTTCACTCAAAAGATCTCATCCAAGCAGCTCGGTGAATCAGTTTAGTGATGACAGACACAGATTGAAGCCGTCTGATGTGTCAGCATTCTCGCGATACATAAATAGAACACATCCGCCGTTAACATCAGGATCTGCTAGCATTTGCAATCAACAAAAAGATTCTGAAATCAAGAATCCTGTTGAATATATGTCTGATACACATAGTGCACCGGTCGGTAGTTCCCAACATAATAGGATCAGTCAACATGGGCAAACCGAAAGCCTGGGTCAAACGCAAAGTCAATTCCCTTCACCCAGGGAAAGCATGTTTCCGGTTCCAGGGCTAGTAAGAGGTACAAGATTAGAGAATACGTTGCCCCCTCCCTTTTGTGTACAGCCGAACTTGGCTCAGATGCAGAGTCCCTCTTCATCGGGCCATCATGAACAATCCTTGTTTCAAGCAAACCCGTATCACATGTCCAACCCTGAAGCAAGAAATGAATCCGCAGAGATGCATAATGCGACAGAAGCACTTGAAGATCATAGTGGAAGTAGCAGTTTCTATACCGGCGGGACATTAACCCGTCTCAATAGTATAGGTAGTGGAAGCAATGGAAATAATAGTCATCGATCTATGCAAAGAGAAGCCGCCCTAAACAAATTCAGAATGAAGAGGAAAGACAGATGCTTTGATAAAAAGGTAGATGGTCATGATCAATTACTTGTGAAAATGATTATATAGCTTATGATCAACTCTAGTCAGCGAGTCTCATTAACTTTTTCCTTCCTACAGGTCCGATATGAAAGCAGAAAGAAACTTGCAGAGCAGAGACCGCGGGTAAAAGGACAGTTTGTTCGTCAGGGGCAAACAAGTAACCCTTCACTTATGGAAGTCAATACAGAGTTAGCTAGTATAAAAACTACAGCATGATAGTTACACGAGATGGTGATGACATATTTCACTTCTTCTATATACAGTTTCCAGAGTTCTATGAACATTGAAGAATCTAACGAGAAGTTTTCAATCAAGATCATCAGTAATGGATTGTAAATTTTGTAATATAGAGGTAGTAATGTTGTTTTAGCCTTTGATCATAGTCTCATACAAACAGACTTACTGCATGTACTAGGTTTAGTAGGCAATTGTTGGTTTGTAACATTCTCCCATAGTTCTGACTTCCGACTACAAACGGTAGATGAATTCATTCACAGCTCGGTGACCCTTTTTCCCTTAATCTTCCTAATCTGGATCATTGGTGAAGTTTGTTTGGATCGGGAATTACTCACTGAAATGTAGAACTAGGGTTAATGAGGAACTTGATCCTGTGATTAAGCTTTGATAATCAAGTTAAATAGACTACTCAGAATGCCAATTGTATTTGAGAGGATATTGATGTAAATTGTATAGCTTCAAATGAAATATGGTTCTTTTATTTCTAGGGTAATTCTCCATATATTGTTGTTGAATTTCGTGTGTAATAGGGTAAAGATTTAAGTCTATGAATCATGGTATCACATACCGAAAACAACAATTCAACCTTATATGTTTGGGCTACACGTACTAATTCTGTTTTATTACAAACAGTTATATTCTTGAATTAAGCACACATCAAAGAATCCTTGTTGCTATAGAGTAACTTCGTGTTTTGTGCATTCATCATGCATCATGTTTCCGTATATATAGAACCACTCAGATATTTGATTGAATCATTGGAATCAAACAGCTTAATCAAGGAGTCTATAAGTGAACCACAAGTAGTTACAGGCCTAGAAATCATGGGTCTTGAAACCACGTTTAAGTTGTCATCAATGGCTTTTAGAAGGTCACTAATTGATGTACGTGGTCGCTGATGAGTATCATCCTTGATGAGCTTGATTAGCTTTCACTAAATGATTTGGTCATTGACCACAAAGTCCCCTGAGTACTTCGCCCCTGATCATTGTGCTGATGAGCGTCAACCACACTCATTGATGTGATTCAGTACCACAGCCTCGTTGATTTCCATAGTGAGTCACTATATAAAGTTTGTTGAGTTATGAGCAAGCTCGTTGCACCTAGTAGGATCCCGCAAGGGGCCATCCCTTTACCTTCACTATCTGGGTCCAGAATGTCATTAACTTAACGACGTGCATTATGTACCTCCTAACCCAGATTGCACTCTGACAAAAAAATCCCTCTAATTACACTGTACTAATTAACATATATGGCGGGTTATATCAAACCCATGGATGGACTCATGCTAGTTTTCATGAATGTTTTTGGAGTAGCAATTTCTTCTTTAAAAAGTTTGCTCATGACTAATAAAAATACCGGTGGCATTAGGCAAAATTTTAGGCCTTTATATTAAGTCTCCAAATCATTTCTCTTCTGTCTTGTTTAGTTAACTTAAGGGCGTAAAGAAAAAAAGAAAGGAGAGGAAGTTTTCCTTCATAATCACCTCAAAAATAAGAGAAAAGACTTGAAGCAAAAACAACTACACTTTCCCCTCTCCAATCCTAAATTGCTATTCACTGAATAGAGATTATGTTTGATGAATACAAAATTTATCAAATACTATGAACTATTGATGGACAGAGTTCTTGGGAGAATAATATATGAATAACACAAAATTACAAATATCTAGTTCTAAAACAATTTAGACAAACGCTTTCCTCCAATGATAGACTTTCCTTTTATAGACAAAGATTCACTTTGAGATTGGTGAAGGCCACTTGTCCAAGTCTAATTTGACAAGTCCATGTTCTGACGCTGCGTTTCCAGACCTGTGTGTGTTTTTTTTTATCTTTAAGACAAGACATCTTTGTTTATATTCATCAACAACTGCTGAACTAGCAGGTTTTTTAGAATAATGTTGTGATCTAAATTCTTTTAAGTCTATTGTTACTTGGTCATCAACAACTATCTGTAAGAACTGCTGATGACACTTTGTTGCATCTTCAAGTTGCGTTTCCAGACCTCTGTGTGTGTGTTTTTTTTTAATCTTTAAGACAAGACATCTTTGTTTATACTCATCAATAACTGCTGATGAACTAGCAGGTTTTTTAGAATAATGTTGTGAGCTAAATTCTTGTAAGTCTATTGTTACTTGGTCATCAACAACTATCTGTAAGAACTGCCGATGACACTTTTGTTGCATCTTCAAGTTGTCAATTAGACTTAAAGATTTATTCCACAGATCTTAAGGTCTCTTTTAATTAGCTTCTTTCTTCTACTTCAGATGACTGTAATCTTCTATTGATACTTGATGATGGCTATTCCTGCCGATAAAACTTAACAATATGTTTTAACTAATTAAATTTTTAGTCCGTTTTTCGGACTAACTATGCCCCCTATCTAACTTAAGTTAAAACATAACTTTTGAATGAGCAAACAAGCTTCTTTTCAACAAGTTGTTATTTTATTCAAGAAGTTGAAATATTACAAAGGATTATTACGCTTTAGCCAACTAGGTTTGGTATCTAATTTTCCTCTTTAGAACTTCTTGATTAATGGTTTGTTCTTCCTCTTGTTGATTTCTTCAAGTAGCAATGATGAAAACAGAACATCGTTGTTGGTGGTGGTACAAACATGTTATATATCCAGCAGTGCCTTTAGGTAGTGATGTTGAAATCGTTCGCTCGATAGTATCTTTTTGTTATGTTGAAATTTTCATAAAACATTCCAACTTCTGGAATTCTGACCACATCACCATGATTACCAACAGACACACCTTCTTCAGATTTGTGTTGATGAGGACTTTTTCAAATGGTGTTGCTGCTGCTGATTGAACTTTTCTTTTCTTGCTGACTAGTGGCTTGGAAACTTGGATATGAGGAGGAATCTTGAAAATGGAATTTTTAATGCACACCTTGGACCCCATTTTTGCAAGTTGCTCAAAGTATTGGTTCAATCTTTGCATTAGCATTCCTACTGTCGGAGTCTTCTTCTCGGAAATGAGTTCATAGATCTCTATCTACTCGGTTACACCCAACTGATTTTTTTTTACCCCATCCAAATCTTGATTGCCACTGACCCCTTGGCTTTTGATATTTAAATTTATTTTCTTTTTGTCATATGATGCAATGACAGTGACACTAGTGATCTGCTGAGGTGCTAACCTGTATCAGCTGATGGTAATTCTTTAATTTCTCTTGTTTCTTCATCCATTTGATTTCTAAATACTCATCTGGTACCAAAATCTTCTTTCCAGCTTGTGGTGGAACTGATTTCCGCACATATTGTCTTTCAAATTGTGAAAGTTCTTGCATTGATTTTACCCATCAGGGATCATCCAAGGCTTCCTCTATTTTCTTAGGTTTTATCAGTGAATGAAAGTTCACATATAAGCATGTATTACTTGTATACTTGCTTCTTGTGACCACACCATCTTTTTGATCACCAATTACCAACTCAATTGGATGTTCCCTTGTCCATTTTGCTTGGGAAACAGTAGAAGTTTCCACATCTAACAGTTTTGAAATTTCAGTTTGGCTGTCAGCAAATATTTCAATTTGAGCAATTTCTTGTATATCTACAGGAGAGGATTGAATTGCATGAGCTTCTGAGATTGGTTCTTCAGAGATTTCACTGTTACCGAAGAAAAACATGTTGACTAATCCTGAAAGATGTGGTAATAGTATGAGATACAAATGGTGCTATAATATATGAATAAGAAGGTATAAATTTCATTTCAGAACATGTCTCTAGTGACCGAGACACAAAATTTTGTTTTTCAGAAGAAATGACAGTTTTTACTGATGTATCACCTGGTAGTTCTGGAAACAAGTTTATAAGAAAAGGTTTTTCATCAGATTTGGTTAATGAATGTAGAATTGATAAACTTTCAACAAAAGTCATGTGAATAGATTCATCAATGGTTTGTCTAGGTATGCTAAAATACCTATAAGCTTTGCTTTTGGTAGAATAACCTATAAAGAATCCTTCTTCGGTCTTTTCTTGAAACTTACCTAGCTTGTTTCTGTTGTCAAGCACAAAAACTGGTCACCCAAAGACCTAAAAGTAATTGATGCTGGGCTTTCTTTTCCTCGGCATCTCATAAGTAGTTTTTCCATGCCTTTTGACAATGATGGATCTGTTTTGTGTGTAACAAGGAGTGTCTGTTGATGCTTCAACAAGTGTTTTGCTCTTCTTTCACCAACACCATTTTGGTCAGGAGTTTTTGCAATTGAGAAGTTTTGTGAAATTTCTTTATTTTCACAAAACCTTCAAGCTTTTGATTCTTGAATTCTGTTCCATTGTCACTTCTGATTTCTTTGATAAGTATGCTGTTGAGAGTATCTTTTAATGCATGAAATTATCTTTTTTGCAACACATCCTTCTTTCTCAAAATATATATCCATGTATATCTTGAGAATTCATTAACAATAACCAATGTATACTTGTTACCAATAATATCCATGTGAATATCCATGTGAAGTAAATGAAAACATTGATTAATTGAAAAGTTTTGTTTTTATTTAAAAGATGCTCTATGAGACTTTCCTTTTTCATAAGCAACACAAAGCTTATCTTTTGCAAAAGTAACAAAAGAAAGACTAGTTACCAAGTCTCTTTTTGTTAGTTTGTTGATGGTTTTGAAATTGAGACGTGATAATCGCTTGTGCCAAAGCCAGTTAACATCTGACGATTCCCTTGCACAAAAACAAATTTCATTTTCAGGGACAACAAGAGTCATGTCTAACAAATAGACATCTTTTGTCCTTGGAGTAATCAACACAACTTCTTTATTTACGTTTAAAACAGTTCCTTGGAGTTTATCAAATGAACTTCAAAGTGAGCATCACAAAGTGATGAAATGCTGATAAGATTATGTTTTAAACCATTTACATAAGCAACCTTAGTAAATGTAATTTGACCATCTGAGACAACACCACGACCTTCAGTCATTCCAGTGGAATTGTCTCCAAAAACTCCCGTAGGACCATGACAGCTTGAGCAAGGATTTATCATCAGTCATATGCTTCGAGTATCTGATGTCTAGATGTCAAACTTCCTTTTTAAAGTCACCTTTTTTCGATAAAAGGCCGTCACCCCTGGTTATAAATTTTATAAATCACAAGAAAGAACAGGCAACATGGCTGAATGCCAGTTGACTTAAACATTTACATAGTAAATGCCCTCACGGGCCCCCCACAAATAATAAAGGGGACCCGTGATGCAGGAGAATGAATCAATTGAGTGGCTGGACAGACCCAGGACACCCAAGAACAATCAAACTAGCAATATAAGCAAAAAAAAAGAAAACAAAGCTAGTTAATCAATCTTTATGAACCAAATGTCTTCATGAACTGAGCATTATCACCGTCATCGAATATCACTTCATCGCTATCAGACTCAAAATCATCATTATGTCTGCTGGAACTGAGGATGCTGCTGCGTCTGGGTCTGGGTCCTGCTGGGACATACTAGGGGCTGAGAGGATGCTGGCATCATCAGTGTTTAAGGCACATAATGCCTCAAACGGGTTACCCGTAGTGACAACTGGTGCTGAAGTAGAAGGAATATCCTGCTGAGGATCAGCACATGAACCGGAGTGTGTATCTGGATTAACCCTGATATGCTGGACTGAATCTGTAGATGCTGAGATATCTGGAGCAATCATCGGAGCTTTGCCTTTTGGGTTGGCAGGCCTCTCTGATCTCTTAGGGACATACTGAAACTTGGGCTTAGGAATCTGAATGCCCGATGCAACTTGGGCCTTCTTGGCCCTTCTTCTTCTCTTCTTGGGCTGCTGAAAGCCCTGCTCATCCTTCGGAACCAGTATATCTTGTGTCTTAGAACCTGAAGGACCTGCCTCATTAAGCTGGAGCAATTTAGGTGCCCCAGCTTCCATCTCCTCAGCAGACTTAGGCCTGTCAACACAAGCAAGAAACTTGTGCCCAAAGACAGCACAATGAGAACATCTATTCGGCTTCCAGAGATACTGTAATCTAAATTTCTACATTTTACCCAGCACAAGCGCCTCAACAAAAGCTGGAATATCATAATTAGCACTCACTTTAATCAACACCCTAGCAAACATAGCCCTACCCGACTTTTTCTCAATCATCTCCTCAGTAAATCTATCCAAAGCAATGGGTGCACCAATAACGCTAGTAATATGACTCAAGATATCATAATCCCACATAGTGGAATCCAAATCATACACATTTACCCACATATGAACTGAAGTAGGTCTAATCTTATCATTATCAATACCAACCTCCCATTTCTTTAACAAAACAGGAATATCATTAAACAACCAAGGACGGTTATTAATCACAAACTCTAAGCCCTCAGCATTATCAAACTTAAAGTAAAACCTACCCTGATTATTCAAAACCACATCAACTAGACCATACTTTTTCCACAATCGAAATGCATGAAAACGAACAAATGGAAAAGCAGGTCTCTTACCAACAAAGCACCCAACTAAAGTCAACAACCACTGCTCACTTTGTTTCACAATGAGATCATCTGGAATAACAGCATGTCTAGTACCTATCTCAGTGAACACAGGAGGGATAAATCTAAGCTTACCAGTCCTTCGAATGTTTGCCGCCTCTTTAAAAAGATTGGCAAAAGAAGTAGGAGTTTGATTACCTTTCGGACTAGTATTAGCAAAGTGTTTATCAGTGATAGGTGGAACCCCATTATCATCCAAATTTAGCTTTTCAATGACACCATCCGTAATGTCATTAACTTCATGACCTTGCCAAAAACTTTGTCTCACATTTTCATCATCATCTAGCATCTCAATAGGTCCCACAGATGTAATATTAATACCATGAGGAGCATTATGTGACTGCTCTTGTGGGTTATTGTGTAGATCAGCAGCGTGAGATAATGTATCCAAAAAAGATGCAACATTAGCAGTATCATTTGCAATGACATATGACTTTTGGGGAGTCAAAGTATCATTAACATTGTGTGTTTGTAGACCATACATTAAATTGTGTGACTCGGCTTCATGGAGTTGCTTATGCAAAAACTCACTCATTCGATCAAAAGAAGCTTTAGGAACCGAGCTAGCAGCCCCCCCAGATGGCTGGGCAGTAGGTTCAGGAGGTCGAGAAGGTGGAGTCGACACACCATGCAAAGAAGAGGGAGGTGGTGGCATCGGATCAGCAAATGAGAAACTAGGGTTTACACTTTGAGTGTTGACCCAGTTTGAATCAGTACCCAGATTTGGTATTTGACCCGACCCACCACCAGAAAGAGAAGGATGTGGCGACCTATCAGTCACCCCATGGTGATCGACTGGAGGGCCAGAGGCGGCCAGCGGTGGAGGAGAGGAAAAATTAAATTTTTGATTAACAAAATTAGGGTTTTCGGTTAAAGTATTGACCCTACCCGAATCAAATGGAACTGCCGACCCAAGACCCGACCCAGTGCGGGCTTGAATCGACCCATCAGCCATCAAATGGGGGCCAGCCGGTGGAGCATCAGTGATAATCGGTGGTGGACAGGAAGATAGAGGCGGATAAGGGTTTACAATAGGTGCAACAGCTATATTCTCCCCCATTCCATTGTTTTGATCAGACTCAAGCACAGCAGCCCCACCCCCATTATTATTCGCTGCCATGGCCACCCCCTGGTGGTCGGCAGCCCCTCCAATTACGGCAGCCGGTGGTGGCAGATCAGTGGCAGGCGGCGGCTGTAGGGTTTCTTCATTAGAATCGGTCGATTTCAAAGAGGAGATCGAATCAATGGGATCAGACTGAAAGGAATCGGCAACAACAGATGAAGATGGAGAGGACCTAAGGTTGTATTTTGATCGATTAGCAGTGGAAGAGATCGCATTAAGTCCAGCAGTTTTAGGATGAACACCATCGGGATCCAATTCAATCTTTTTCAGATTTTTCGAACCTTTTGATCGGTTCGAAGGGGATTTTTTAGGCATAACTAGGATTGGATTTGGATGTAGAACATGAAAGGATTAACAGATTTTTGATTTATCTTGTGTATGTGTCGAATTTTTGAAGGATTAGCATGAAGAAATTCGATTTTGTTAGGGAAAAAACCCATTTTTTTGAGAGAAAAAACACACACTTGCACCCTAAAATATAGAGCTTTTTTTTTAAGTCACCTTGCACAAGTAAAGTAAGTTGATTAGAGGTTTTTGAGAACCCACTTAGTAGTGGGTTCACTAGTGGAAGACTTAGGTTCCTTTACATCACTTTTATTTTTTCTTTTAAAAGAACAAGTAGATTTTTGTTTTTCCGCTGCTGATCCTTTACTTGCAGGATAGCCATCAGATTCATGGGTTTTCTCACCACATAAATAGCACTTACGTCTAGGTGTTCCTTGACCATTTCCCTTTTTAGCATGTCTTTCAGCTGTTTTATCTTATTTGTGAAGGAATTAATTCTAACGGTGAGATCCCTGAGTATTGAATCATTAGTTTTCTTACCACTAGAGGTGGATGCTCCAAGTCTACTTTTAGAGTAAGTAGAATTTGGAGGAGTGGCACTAGCTTGATGAGGTTGTTTTCTAAAAATCATTAGTTTAGATGCCACTCTGTCCCAATGTTGAGGTCTTCTAAAGGATTCAGCAATAACTACTCTCTTCTTTTAAAAATTATGATAAATACATAGGGACTTTATGTGAGTCCCTTTAATTAACGAGATGGTTAACCAATAGAAAGTGTAAAATACAACAAGTCTAATAATCACTAGATATGGACTAGTATTACTTGTAAATAAATATGCAAGATATATAAACAAAGTAATACAAGACTTAAAGCAATAAACAAATAAAGTGGACCATTATGTATGTTTCATGGGTATTTCATTTATTGATGTTTAAATAAAATACAAGGTTGTTGCGGAATCAAGATAACACAATTAAGTGAGTATCCTAACAACCTATGATTACAAATGATCTATATTTGTCAAATAGCTCTTTAGGATCGAGATACTTAAAGTTGTGAAGTATCCTTTGTTTAGAAATAATGCAAGTATTTTTCAGACTTATAGATATACAAATTTGTATGTCTGGAAAACACTTTATAGATCATGAGTGTTTTCAGTTTCATCTTTTAAGTTCTAACTTAGACTAAATCTGGACCTAACAAATTCCCCCTATTTGTTTAGAAATAATGCAAGTATTTTTCAGACTTATAGATATACAAATTTGTATGTCTGGAAAACACTTGGTCGATTTAAGTCTAATCTAAGTTACTGGAAAACACTTGGTCGATTTAAGTCTAATCTAAGTTACTGGAAAACACTTTATAGATCATGAGTGTTTTCAGTTTCATCTTTTAAGTTCTAACTTAGACTAAATCTGGTCATTCTACTTGTAAAAGTAAAAACTTGCAACTATTATTACTTTCATCAAAAAGGAAAATAATTACAACAAGTATAATGATAAGAGTTCAGGCCCTTCTTCTTGATGAATGCCCTGGTGCATCTTCAGTGGCCTTCCTCTTTGGAGATGATAATGGAACAGACACTGGTGGTCTCAGACCCAACACAGCTTCCATTTCTTGAATTCTCTTCCAGATTTTCTCAATTCTTTTCATAAAAGCCTTCACATCTGGAGAGAGATCAGTCTTGCCTTTGAAAGTTAATCCAATCTCCTTTAGTTCACTCCATCCAAAAGCTTGGACTGAAGTGTCCTTCCTTTCATCAGTGAAGTTACCCTCCCTGGTCAACTTCACATTAAACCTGGTCATACCTTGATGATTTTCAGCCAGCATGATTTCAGCATTCACTATCTTTCTTGCAAAGTGTATGCTAAAAAGTATTTTTGTTCAAGGAATGACTTAGTATTTATAGGCAACAAAATTCACCAGTGAATTTTGTGCCGTACAAATATGGTTGTATACATTTAATGATCCGACAAGAACATTAAATGTATTAGATAAGAATAAGGATAAAGTCACATCAATGTGCAAGTGTATCCTATTATCCAACCACCTTAACACACGTATACTTTTGTTAAAGAACAAGTGGATTGTTCTTTGGAAAGTGTGTTAAAGGCTAAAGTCAATCCTCGATATTAGTGTTCAGACTTGCAGGATCTAGAACACTAACAATCCTCCAGTGTGCAGATCTGGTAAGACTTTCCAGTGGACTCCGCCATTTGTTAAGTCTTCTTCCTTCAGACTTCAGTCTTTGACTTCAGTCAGAATGTCTTCAGTAGAGTAGATCTGGACTGGGGTGAAGTCTTCAGTGAGCTCCAGTAGTCGGGTCTGGAGCGAGACCAGCAAAACAAGTTTTCTTAATAAACCTAAGTAAGGTTCCAGTAGTCCAGTCTGGAGCCAGTCCAGTAAGTCTGGACTAAATCTGGACCTAACAAATTCCCCCTATTTGTTTAGAAATAATGCAAGTATTTTTCAGACTTATAGATATACAAATTTGTATGTCTGGAAAACACTTGGTCGATTTAAGTCTAATCTAAGTTACTGGAAAACACTTTATAGATCATGAGTGTTTTCAGTTTCATCTTTTAAGTTCTAACTTAGACTAAATCTGGTCATTCTACTTGTAAAAGTAAAAACTTGCAACTATTATTACTTTCATCAAAAAGGAAAATAATTACAACTTTCATAAAAAAAAATAATTACAACAAGTATAATGATAAGAGTTCAGGCCCTTCTTCTTGATGAATGCCCTGGTGCATCTTCAGTGGCCTTCCTCTTTGGAGATGATAATGGAACAGACACTGGTGGTCTCAGACCCAACACAGCTTCCATTTCTTGAATTCTCTTCCAGATTTTCTCAATTCTTTTCATAAAAGCCTTCACATCTGGAGAGAGATCAGTCTTGCCTTTGAAAGTTAATCCAATCTCCTTTAGTTCACTCCATCCAAAAGCTTGGACTGAAGTGTCCTTCCTTTCATCAGTGAAGTTACCCTCCCTGGTCAACTTCACATTAAACCTGGTCATACCTTGATGATTTTCAGCCAGCATGATTTCAGCATTCACTATCTTTCTTGCATTGGCCCTGAACATCATCATTTCGTCATATTTCGCCCTTTGCTTAGCCAACTGGATCATTTCTTCAGTTTCCCTGGATACACCACTCTGCTGTCCTTCAGTGGACTGGTAATCTTGTCTAGTAATTCTATGAGTGGTATCCAGAGGAATAAAGGTGCTCAGATCACCATCTTTTATAGCTTTCAGTTGCTTTGCAGTTAGCTTGGGCAGACCAGTAATTCTCTTTCTGTATTCCAGTTCCAGAGCACCAGCATTCTTTCTAATCTTCTTCTGGAGGCTTACCAGCTCCTCCTTTCGCTGTCTGATCAACTCTGGAATGGTTACACCATATATCAAAGAGTCATATACCTGCTCTTCCTCTGCATAGAATGAACGTATATGCACATCATCCAGTGCATCAAGACATTGTTGAACTCTGGGATCCTCCTTCATCCTTTTAAAGACTTCAATGTTTACGCCTAACCTACCAGCGTTATAGGAGTCCAGAGTACCCATTTGTGCCATATCCCTATGATGGGCCAGCAGTTCATTTCGTTGATTAGTCTTGAATATTTCTATCATGATACACTGTTGATTTAACTTCCTGGATGTCTCATTATCAACATCTTCAACAACTTGTTCTTGTTCTTCACCAGACACTACCTTTTCTTTCCCTTTAACCGCCTTCAGTGTGGTGGAAATGTCTGGGAAGCTTTCGAACTGGGGCTCACTGGCATCAGTACCAGTCACTTGCCTTCTTTGAACAACGCTTTCAGTAGCGACTGCCCTTACTACCTCTTTCTTCTTCCTTGTTAACCCTTCTTGAACACCAGATCTCAATTCTTTTCATAAAAGCCTTCACATCTGGAGAGAGATCAGTCTTGCCTTTGAAAGTTAATCCAATCTCCTTTAGTTCACTCCATCCAAAAGCTTGGACTGAAGTGTCCTTCCTTTCATCAGTGAAGTTACCCTCCCTGGTCAACTTCACATTAAACCTGGTCATACCTTGATGATTTTCAGCCAGCATGATTTCAGCATTCACTATCTTTCTTGCATTGGCCCTGAACATCATCATTTCGTCATATTTCGCCCTTTGCTTAGCCAACTGGATCATTTCTTCAGTTTCCCTGGATACACCACTCTGCTGTCCTTCAGTGGACTGGTAATCTTGTCTAGTAATTCTATGAGTGGTATCCAGAGGAATAAAGGTGCTCAGATCACCATCTTTTATAGCTTTCAGTTGCTTTGCAGTTAGCTTGGGCAGACCAGTAATTCTCTTTCTGTATTCCAGTTCCAGAGCACCAGCATTCTTTCTAATCTTCTTCTGGAGGCTTACCAGCTCCTCCTTTCGCTGTCTGATCAACTCTGGAATGGTTACACCATATATCAAAGAGTCATATACCTGCTCTTCCTCTGCATAGAATGAACGTATATGCACATCATCCAGTGCATCAAGACATTGTTGAACTCTGGGATCCTCCTTCATCCTTTTAAAGACTTCAATGTTTACGCCTAACCTACCAGCGTTATAGGAGTCCAGAGTACCCATTTGTGCCATATCCCTATGATGGGCCAGCAGTTCATTTCGTTGATTAGTCTTGAATATTTCTATCATGATACACTGTTGATTTAACTTCCTGGATGTCTCATTATCAACATCTTCAACAACTTGTTCTTGTTCTTCACCAGACACTACCTTTTCTTTCTTCACCAGACACTACCTTTTCTTTCCCTTTAACCGCCTTCAGTGTGGTGGAAATGTCTGGGAAGCTTTCGAACTGGGGCTCACTGGCATCAGTACCAGTAGCTTCTTCCAATGTTCTCTGGGCCAAACGTGCACTGGCATCAGTACCAGTCACTTGCCTTCTTTGAACAACGCTTTCAGTAGCGACTGCCCTTACTACCTCTTTCTTCTTCCTTGTTAACCCTTCTTGGAACACTCACTGGCATCAGTACCAGTAGCTTCTTCCAATGTTCTCTGGGCCAAACGTGCACTGGCATCAGTACCAGTCACTTGCCTTCTTTGAACAACGCTTTCAGTAGCGACTGCCCTTACTACCTCTTTCTTCTTCCTTGTTCTGGCAATGAGGCAGTCATACCAGTCTGAAGTGCCTGGACCTCCCTTTTAAGATTTTCAATTTCTACTGGCAAGTCCTTGGGAAGCTCAACCTCAATCTCAACTTCACATTAAACCTGGTCATACCTTGATGATTTTCAGCCAGCATGATTTCAGCATTCACTATCTTTCTTGCATTGGCCCTGAACATCATCATTTCGTCATATTTCGCCCTTTGCTTAGCCAACTGGATCATTTCTTCAGTTTCCCTGGATACACCACTCTGCTGTCCTTCAGTGGACTGGTAATCTTGTCTAGTAATTCTATGAGTGGTATCCAGAGGAATAAAGGTGCTCAGATCACCATCTTTTATAGCTTTCAGTTGCTTTGCAGTTAGCTTGGGCAGACCAGTAATTCTCTTTCTGTATTCCAGTTCCAGAGCACCAACTCTTGTAACAATCTTCTCAACCTCATCTTTAAGACCTGCCAGTGGTTGCACAAACTTATTCTCCACTGCAGAAGTATCTCCACGAGTCCGTCAGTCTACTCATGTAAATGGTCCCTTTCCTCAACAACTGACCATTTTCATCAACTATCTCTGTATGCCCCATTAATCTGCATACCTCCCTGAAATTGATACCAGAAGGGAGTGGCATTGCCAGTTCATTCTCATCCAGATAATTTAACTGAAGAGCCATTCTGAGAGAATGTACTGAAAGAGTCAAGGGTCTGGTCCCTTGCTCAAGAGAGTAAACAATACAAGAATTAGCCTCATTGTATTCGGCTGTATACCAGAATTCACAAAGATAATCATGATACATCTTTTCTGGATTTAAAGTTAGGGCACCATACAATGGACATGAGAGAAAAAAGGTGTTTAATCTCCCAATTATAGATTGTGGATCATGGACACTGGATAGCGTGAGTTTTGCCATCCAGTTATTCATATTCATCCTTAAAGCCCTAGCTTCAAGGTTGATATGAGGTGCTCTAACTACATCAGCAGCCGGAGCATATTCGGCAGATAGTAGATTTCGTGGTGAGTTTGATTGTCTAGGAGCCATTGGAATTTATAGAAGAAGATGAAATTGAATGAAGAAATTTAATGAAGGAATTTGAGAATTTGGGAGTAAATGTTCGAAGTAAATGTAAGTTGAAAGTGAAAGTGGGTATATATAGGAGAGATAATGTGGATTTCAAACGTTTAATTTGAATTTATCAAATAACATTTTTGATCGTGTTTTGAGATCCGCATTTAATTGTATCACATCACCCATAAATGGTTGATGGTTCACCGCCCACAAAAACTAACCAACTTGTACCTTTTTGTTTTCCCAAAGTAAAAAGACCATCATTGTTTTGAAAAATATCTATGCCACATAGGATTTATAAGATAAATATCTTTGAAAGAGTTTGCTTACGTGGCACATACAAAGATCAAGTATTTTGAAAATATTATGACATATTTCAGTGCATCTGGAGGTTGACAGGACCGTCCAGTATCACTGGTGGATTAGTCCAGTGAAGCATGTACTGATGGTACACTGGAGGGACACTCCAGTAAAGTACCAGTGAACAACCAATTTTGAAAGACTGGAAACCTTAAACTTGCACGTCAACTAATACAGACAAATGAGAGGGACACATTTACAAGAAGACATAAGTCAACTCAAACACGCACTTCAACTTATCCAATACCAGTGAGAGGGACATATTTACAAAGCACCAGTAATATTTTCTGAAGAATTTGTCCAGTGAGAAAATTAATTCCCCCTGAACTTAAACATTTTTAAGAGAAAATATTTTTCAAGTCTTCCCTGGAATGTTGATCCAGAAATAAATTTTTGAATCTTTAAATCAAAGATCCTTAGTAGTACACAATGGCGTTCAATACCAAGGTTCCAGATTTAAGGGTTTAACATTCCCAACTCACCAACAAGATATTCAAAAGTTTTTACATCCAGTGGTTTAGTAAAAATGTCAGCGAGTTGTTTGTCAGTGGGAATAAAATGGAGTTCAATGTGGTTTTTCATAATATGATCGCGAATGAAATGGTACCTTAGATCGATGTGTTTGGTTCTGGAGTGCATGACTGGATTGTTGGAGATAGCGATGGCACTGGTATTATCACAAAAGATTGGAGTTTTTGAATATTTAATACCATAATCAAGCAACTGGCTCTTCATCCAGAGTATCTGAGCACAACAACTGGCTGCAGACACGTATTCAGCTTCAGCAGTGGATAATGAAACTGAAGTTTGCTTCTTACTGGTCCAGCTGACCAGTTTGCCACCTAGGAAATGACATCCACCAGTTGTGGATTTCCTATCTATCTTGCAACCTGCATGATCTGAATCTGAATAACCCATTAGATCCATTCCAGAGCCTTTGGGGTACCAAAGACCTAGACTGGGAGCACCTTTTAGGTACTTCAGTATGCGCTTTACAGCGAGCATATGAGATTCCTTTGGATTAGACTGATATCTGGCACATAAACATGTTGAAAACATAATATCTGGTCTACTGGCCGTTAAATACATCAGTGAACCAACCATGCCTCTAAAGACAGTGGTGTTCACTGGTTTGCCATCTGGATCCGAGTCCAGTGTCAGTGGTGCAGAAATTGGAGTTGGTTTAGATGGTGAAGAATTCATATCGAATTTCTTTAAAAGATCTCTAACATATTTTTCCTGATTAATAAAAATTCCATCTTTGTTTTGTTTAATCTGGAGTCCAAGAAAATATGTTAATTCACCCATCAAACTCATTTCATATTCAGTGGACATGATTTTAGAAAATTTCTGGCACATGTTTTCATCAGTAGACCCAAAAATTATATCATCAACATAAATTTGTACCATTAACAGATTACCTTTCTCATGGAGAATGAACAAGGTATTGTCAATTGCACCTCGTTTAAAACCATTTTTCAACAAATGTTTAGTCAGAGTATCATACCAGGCACGTGGGGCTTGTCTGAGGCCATATAGCGCTTTGTCCAGACGATATACCCAATGTGGATGCTTGTCATCAACGAAACCTGGAGGTTGTCTGACGTAAACTTCTTCTTCAAGCTTCCCATTCAAGAAAGCACTCTTTACGTCCATCTGGTAGACCTTGAACTGATGATTAGCAGCGAATGCTAAGAAAATTCTGATCGCTTCAAGTCTAGCCACTGGAGCAAAAGATTCATCAAAGTCGACATCTGACTGGCAGTAGCCTTGTGCTACCAGTCTGGCCTTGTTTCTTATTACGTGGCCATCTTCATCTACTTTGTTTCTGAAGACCCATCTTGTTCCAATTGGTTCTTTCTTTCCAACTGGGAAAGGAACCAGATACCAGACCTTGTTCCTTTCAAACTGGTGAAGCTCTTCTTGCATAGCAGTCACCCAGTTTGGATCTTCCAGAGCCTCGTCAATCTTCTTAGGTTCTATCAAAGATAGAAAACTGACGTATAAGCATTGATTACTGGAGGCTCTTCTGGTCTGAACACCACGACTGGAGTCACCTAAGATCTGATCAATAGGGTGAGCTTTTGTCCATCTGGAGTACTGGTTCAGTATGAAATTCTTCACCAGAAGACATTTCTGGTAAATTCTCAACTGACACTGATACTGGAGTAGTACGCACATCTGAACCAATATTAATTTCAGAGGGTAGTTTGAAAATAATAGAGGGATAGAATGGAGTACTACTGGAGAGTTTCTTTTTCTGAACAGGTTCCAGATCAGGATGACTGGAAACTGTGTCTGGTGAATCTTCAAATTTGTCGTTTATAGGATCAGATTCACAAAAGACAATTGGTGTTACTGGGGGAGTAACAGGGACTAGCTTCTTGTTGATTGATGCATTTGATTCATCAAATGTTACATGAATTGACTCATGGACCTTCTCCAGTCTCTTGTTGTAGACTCTGAAGGCCTTGCGAATGGCTGAATAGCCTAAGAAATACCCTTCATCAGCTTTGGCATCAAATTTGCCTAGCTGACTGGAGTCGTTCAGGATGTAAACTGGACATCCAAAAACGTGAAAATAACCAATGTTTGGTTTTCTATTTCTTAAGACTTCATAGGCTGTCTTTTTGTGTCTTTTAATGTACACTGATCGATTCTGGGTGTGGCAAGCAGTTGCAATTGCTTCCGCCCAGAAACTGGTAGACAGTCCAGATTCAGCAAGCATACTCCTGGCAGCTTCTATCAGCGTTCGATTTTTCCTTTCCACAACTCCATTTTGCTCTGGAGAGCGGGCTGAAGAGAAGTTCTGGGAGATGCCAGTGTCAGTACAGAATGACTCCAGAGTTGCATTCTGGAATTCTGTTCCATTGTCACTTCTTAACTGACACACTTTTCGACTGTACTTGAGCTCAATTTGCTTGATAAGACTGATGATTTCAGCAGCAGCTTCACTTTTGGACCTCAGAAAGATCACCCAACAATATCTGGAGAACTCATCTATGTTCAACAGTGGTCTTAGAAGAGAAGACCACTGGGGTTGATGGTTTTAAAACCTTTTCATTTTTCTCAACTGGAGAAATAAATTTGTCTTTCTTTGAAAAAGGTTTTGTATTTTGTCTAGGGCCAGATGAAGTACCCTCAAGAAAGTTTAATCTTGCATTAAAACTTTGTGATTGACGAGTCAGAATTTGAATCTGGCTCTCTATCCTGGACAAAATATTTTCTTCAGATGATACCTTAGCCTTTCCAGTCAAAGGCTTTGGTAAGGGATTGGTCTGAGGTAAAGGTCTATTCTGCTTCACCTTTTTAACTGGAGCAGTCATCTGGACAGCTCCAGTCTTAACCTCTGGGGATTGAACTGGGTCTAAATTGGTCTTGGGTGTTTCAGGCATATCATAAACAGTTGTGGGCCTTAACACCTCTGGTAATCGATCGATTACTGGTATTAATGATGCAACATTAGTATTTCCATCTAAATATGCACGTTTTTGAGCAGGAAATTGTTTAACTGAAGCATCATATGGCTTTTTAGTTTCTAGCCATGACTTTATTACCAGTTTTTCTTTCTCTAAAATGATCTCAAGATCTTGCTTTTCTTGAATCAATTGTTCAGTTACCAGAACCTGGGCTTGAAATGCCAGTTCAATGTCTTGAAGCTCTTTTAATTTTGATTTTAAAGCATTTATTTCAGAAGAATCTGTTTCTAGACCATTTACACAATCAGATCTAACAGTTTCTACAAAAATTAAATCAGAATTTAAAGCTTCAGCTATGTCCAGTTTTAGTTCTTGGTCAGTTGCATTATCATAATCACTAACCTTTTTAATAACAATGTCCACCCATCGTCCAGATGTGACATCTTCCTTCACCAGGTGCTCATCAACTTCCAGAGCCATGTAACAGCAATCTCTTTCTTCTTCTTCATCAACAGATGAGTCATCAGAAGGAACCCACTTCTCTTCAGTTGTAGCAATCATGCACTTATTATTGTTTTCAATTTGTTGTGCCATGAGAGCAATTTGGGCCTTAAGCTTTTTATATTTCATTTTATAGCTATCATCAGGCTTATTATTAGAAGAGAATGGACCAGGCTTGGATGCAAACTGGTTGGACCTGCACTCTTTCATGAAATGACCCTTTTTGCCACACTTAAAGCATGTCAAATTGGTCTTGGGTGTTTCAGGCATATCATAAACAGTTGTGGGCCTTAACACCTCTGGTAATCGATCGATTACTGGTATTAATGATGCAACATTAGTATTTCCATCTAAATATGCACGTTTTTGAGCAGGAAATTGTTTAACTGAAGCATCATATGGCTTTTTAGTTTCTAGCCATGACTTTATTACCAGTTTTTCTTTCTCTAAAATGATCTCAAGATCTTGCTTTTCTTGAATCAATTGTTCAGTTACCAGAACCTGGGCTTGAAATGCCAGTTCACTGTCAAGATACCAGATAAGCTTCTTTCGATCGCCCTACACATACACCAGAATTTTATCAGTTAGATTTGGGAACCCATCGACTGATGGGTTCACTGGACCCTCCCTTATAGGTCCCTGGGGCAATCTGGTCTAGTTCACTATGTTCAACAGTGGTCTTAGAAGAGAAGACCACTGGGGTTGATGGTTTTAAAACCTTTTCATTTTTCTCAACTGGAGAAATAAATTTGTCTTTCTTTGAAAAAGGTTTTGTATTTTGTCTAGGGCCAGATGAAGTACCCTCAAGAAAGTTTAATCTTGCATTAAAACTTTGTGATTGACGAGTCAGAATTTGAATCTGGCTCTCTATCCTGGACAAAATATTTTCTTCAGTGTACCTGAAGGCTCCATATAGAGTTGAGAGAGTGTGTGTGTGCAGAGTTTTACCTTGTCGTAAAACAAGTATCATGTGAGACCATTTGGTGGGCAGAATGTCACAAAATTTCTCCAGAAGTATATCCTTGTCCTTCTCAACCCCAAGACCTCTCAATTGGTTTATGATACTCATAAATCTGGTGTAAGTACCAGTGAGAGACTCGTTAGGTTGAGCAAAAAATGACTCATACCTCTTGTTTAAGGAGACCTTTCTGGTGACAATGGTGTCATCTCCTCCTTCATGTTGGTTAAGAAGCTCATCCCACATGGTTTTGGCACTAGGAAAAAGAACTAGTGTGGGAATGAGGGTTTCTGGAACAGCCCCGAGGATCATGTTTTTAAGGAGGGTGTCAAGATTCACCAGTCTCCTCTCCTCTTCAGACCAATGTTCCTCCCTCTTTTCCCTTCCCCTTCTAGATCCAGAAGGATCAAGAAGTGGATTGAGAGGTGATGTAGGTACATATGGACCTTCGTTTAAGATCTTCATCATGTTCCTCTCAATACCAGTGACATGCAAAACCATCCTAGCCTTCCACGTACCAAATTCATCACTGTTCCCACTGAATTTAGGAACAGGATTATTCGAGTAGTGCACATGCACGTGTGGAGAAGCAGGAGTAGGAGGAGGAGGTGGAGGATTAGTGTTATTAACGTTTTGTGGTTCATTTTGATCATGCAAATTTACATTAGGATCGGGACCAAGACTAAAACCTTGTGTATTTTCTTGGTTAGCCATCAAGAACAGATCTAGGCAATGATTAGCCTTCTGCTCTGATACCAAATGTGAGTCCCTTTAATTAACGAGATGGTTAACCAATAGAAAGTGTAAAATACAACAAGTCTAATAATCACTAGATATGGACTAGTATTACTTGTAAATAAAGATGCAAGATATATAAACAAAGTAATACAAGACTTAAAGCAATAAACAAATAAAGTGGACCATTATGTATGTTTCATGGGTATTTCATTTATTGATGTTTAAATAAAATACAAGGTTGTTGCGGAATCAAGATAACACAATTAAGTGAGTATCCTAACAACCTATGATTACAAATGATCTATATTTGTCAAATAGCTCTTTAGGATCGAGATACTTAAAGTTGTGAAGTATCCCTGTTTAAGATCGAGAGTATTTTAGACAAATTCACTTTCTTGCAAAGTGTATGCTAAAAAGTATTTTTGTTCAAGGAATGACTTAGTATTTATAGGCAACAAAATTCACCAGTGAATTTGTGCCGTACAAATATGGTTGTATACATTTAATGATCCGACAAGAACATTAAATGTATTAGATAAGAATAAGGATAAAGTCACATCAAGTGCAAGTGTATCCTATTATCCAACCACCTTAACACACGTATACTTTTGTTAAAGAACAAGTGGATTGTTCTTTGGAAAGTGTGTTAAAGGCTAAAGTCAATCCTCGATATTAGTGTTCAGACTTGCAGGATCTAGAACACTAACAATCCTCCAGTGTGCAGATCTGGTAAGACTTTCCAGTGGACTCCGCCATTTGTTAAGTCTTCTTCCTTCAGACTTCAGTCTTTGACTTCAGTCAGAATGTCTTCAGTAGAGTAGATCTGGACTGGGGTGAAGTCTTCAGTGAGCTAATCTGGAGAATGCTCCAGATTACCTGTACAAGTAAATGCTCACTAGTCTTCAATTATTTCTGGACAAATCTTCAGAGGGACTCCAGATTCCAAGTCTGGAGTAGGTCCAGTAGAATATGTTTTTCTGGTCAAATCTTCAGTGAGCTCCAGTAGTCGGGTCTGGAGCGAGACCAGCAAAACAAGTTTTCTTAATAAACCTAAGTAAGGTTCCAGTAGTCCAGTCTGGAGCCAGTCCAGTAAGTCTGGACTAAATCTGGACCTAACACTTTACTCAATTTTCTTCTAGGAATTATATTATTTCTTTCTTCAATTGTTTTTGAATTAATTCCTCAAATTCTTTAGCAGTGGTTTCACCATCTGATTTTGATTTCATCAGCAACTTTTTCACGAGTCTTTTCAAAATCATTTATTGTACCAAATTTGAAGTCTGAAAAAGCTGTTGCTGCTTTGAGGTGAGATGATATGATGGTCTGATTGTCTTCAGCAGATTGTAGTTTCTTTACAAATTATGCGTCGACTTGTTCCACAAATTGTAAGTCACAATTCAATCACTCATAAACATCATTTTTGATATCAAGGGATGATTCAGAGAAGAGATTTACCTTTTTAAGTGTAACATACACCCATTGACCATTTGAGACTTGGTCTTTGTTAACTGTAGTTTCATCAGAAAGAGACATGAAGCACATTTGGGTGACTTCTTCATCATCGGAAGTTTCCTTTGAATCTGCTCAGTCTTTTTCTTCAGCAACAAAACCTTTTTCAGTAGGTTCTGATGTAGTATCAATTTGAGCTTTTAACTTATAGTACTTAGACTTAAAGTTTGAATCTTCATCTTTGTTAGCAACAAGAGGAGCTGATTTGCACTGCTTTTGAAAATTTCCTTTCTTTCCACATCTAAGAGACTTGTCAAAACCACTTTATTATAAGAACCAACTTTTTCTCCATTTTGTTGCATATTTGGAACCAACAACTAATGCAAATTCCATAAACTCATTTAAGAGTGAATTTCTCTATCCAACAACTAATGCAAATTCTGGATCGTTTAGTGAACAGTTAAACACTTAACAACAATGTAAATGAAAATTAAGAACACTAAGTTAATTTTCAATGGAATTCTTTATTAATTAATATCAAAGAATTACAAAGAGTAATGCGGAATAAAAGGATTAAAAGACTAACTCTAATCCTAAATTACTCTTCCCTGAATACAGATTATGTTTGATACATACATAATTGATCAAATACTAAGAACTGATGATGGACAGAGTTTTGGGAGAATATTATTTGAGAAACACAAATTTACAAATACCTAATTCTGTGAAATAATTGGACAAACGCTTTCCTCCAATGGTTGGTTTTCCTTTAGACAAAGATTCACTTTGGGATTGGTGAAGGCCACTTTTCCAAGTCTGATTTGACAAGTCCATGTTCTGACACTTCGTACCCATACCTATGTGTTCTTTTTGTCTTATCTGTAAGACAAGACATCTTTGTCAATACTCGTCACCAACTTTTGATGAACCAACAAGTTTCTTAGAAGAATGTTGTTATCCTAATTCTTCTAAGTCTTTTGTGAACCAGCGGGTTTTAGGCTCCCCTTAACACCTTTCTATCTCAAGTTTTGTTTTATTGTAGAATAAGTGTTGCCCAATTGCACTCGTTTGCTGTCGGAAAGCTTATTCGATTCGAGATGCTCCTCAAGGCCTTAAGACAACCTTTATCTTTATTTATGTATAGGGAAGTATTTTTAATTGCAAAAAAGGGTTGTTGGTTCACCTTTATTTAGCGGGACACAAAGCGTAGGCTGATAGCTACCCTACCTAAGCTTCCCATGTGGCGTTGCGATTATTTCTTTGTGGATGCTACTTTTACTCCGAATTAAACTAAGGGAATTCTTCATTGGGGTAGGGATGTTAATGACATGTGAATGACTGTGGACCTCAATGTTAAAGTCCCTAAAGTAATGATTGATGATGGGCACTATGTGACACTTCTTGCCAATTGTATCCCATATCATTCTTTCTCTTTGCAATATAGGGGTATGTTGGCCATGGTTGGGATTAGCCCGGATTGTGATTGGGTTAGGATCATTCTTAGAAAGAAATCCACTTGTGAAAGTAAAATTTCTAACCTTACTTTGTATTATTATTATGCTTGCCTATTATTTTTGTTTTGCAATCTCTAAGTTCTTTAATTTTTATATCTCAGCTTTGAGCTTAATGGAGCTTCTTGATTTTAATCTGTCCGATCTTGATGCCCCCGATCTTGATGTCCATTCTGCTTCTAAAGATGTTACTAATCCTAGGGTCGTGGCTCTTACTGGTGCTAACCAGGAAGATGGTGGTGATAATTTCTCTGTTCATCAGGACTTTGATGATGGTAGGATTTTTCTTCGAAGATTTTAATTTATTTATTTCACATTTTGCAATGTATATGTGTTATATTGTCGTGATGCCTATTCATTTCCTTGCAGGTCTTCATGAAGATACTCCTCAGGACAAGGATGATTTCCTGAGTTTTAAGGAGGATGATAATGTTGTTTCAGTTGGTAGCAAAAGGCATGGGGATAGGCTTATTGGTTCCTCCCCCAAGCATCATATGGTTTCTTCTACTATCCATCCTTCTCTTGGCTTTACGCCTTATGTTGCTTCTGGTTTTCCTAGGGCTACTCGAGAATTGGATTCTTCTCTTATTAGTCGTACTATAGCCCCAACTACCTCTTCGTGTCTAGGTGTAGCTACTTCTTCTACCGGGCTTCTCCCCACTAGTCAGATGATTGGTGACAATATTATCTCTCCTTCTGGTCGTCTTGTGCCCCTTACTATCCCTGACATGAAGGTCGTCAATGATATTGCTTATGAGAGAGTTGCATTGGAGTATTCTAAGAGTACACATGCTCCTTCCATGTCTATACGGAATCGTTCTACAACTATCCCCACCCTTGCCTCTGACTTCAACAAGGATTTAAGAAGTCGTGATTATGTTCCGCGCTCAGTTATTTGCCTTAAAGATGATGGTATTAATCCTGCTCATGCTAGAGGACTTATTCATGCTATGACTCCTCCAATATTGGAATTTGAGGCTGAGCATAGGACTCTAGACGATCTTGGTGATAAGCCTGACCTTCATTCTTTTCTGGCTGCTGTAAGTAGCACTCAGTTTCGTAGGCGTGCTGAGGCTAAGATTAGTGAGCTTTCCTACACTGTTACTAAGCTTGAAGAAGAGAAGAAAGTTGTCCTTGATGAGTATTCGAGTCTTATGGGTAACTTTGAGATCCTTAGCAAGGAAAAAGAGGATATGAGTTCAAGGATTTCGAGCCTTTCTGCTGAGCTAGAGTCGAAAGGCATCACTTTAGATGGGAAGGAGAAAGAGCTTTCTGAGTCTAGGTTTGAGATAGATAAGCTTAGGGATGAGCTTTCCAAGGAGAGACAGTTGAGGGAAAGCTTAGTTGACTCTGCTCGCCGAAGGGAAGCTTTTCTTGATGCGTTCCTCGATCTATTTAGGAGGCTGCTTGACCATCCAGATTTTCGGGTTACCTTTGATGCATTTAATAATGCTGTTGTTGATGTTGGGGAGCTTCGTGGTTGCGTAAACATCAGGAATTTGTCAAGGAAAATCCGAGTTCTAAGCTTCCCATCTTCCACCGTGATGCTAAAGAAAAATTGGAGATTGCTGGTAGGTCCTGGAAAGCTAAGGAGTTTCCCATTGTTGAGAAGGTTCCCTCTCTAGCTCGTTCTTTAGGTGTTCCTGAGCTTTTAGGTCATATTTCTTCAGTTTTGGCCTTTGCCTCATGCTCTGCCTCGACTTCTAGCCTAGCACCTGCTTCAGCCTCTGCGACAACTTCCATCCTGGCACCTTCCTCGGCATCCATCCCAACATCTATCCCAGCATCTGCATCTACCCCACTGTCTGCTTCAGCATCTACCTTGGCATCTTCTCTGGCCTCTTCTTCATCATCCTTATCGTCTAAGTCGACATCTCATTAGTTATTCTTGGTATTTGGATATGTATTGTTGTAAGGCTAGATGTTTTGCCTTTATGACTTTTTATATTTTGTGATGTATGTTGGTACATGGTAGTCCTTAGACTTATGATTTTTAGATTTTGTGATTGTATGTTGGCACATGGTTTACTTTGTTGGTTCTTTATGCATATGCTACTTATTTCTTCCATAGCTTGGTATGGATGAAAATCTTTTAGGTGTATTTTTTAGTTTTTATTTATTACTCGAGTATCGCTTCCCAATAAGAAGTGCTTGCCTTAATTCCAATAGATAAAAAGACCAAAATTATCTAAGTGTTCAGCCTTATATTTGTTTTTGGCTTTTTACATCTTAGAAGATAATTACCATCTAAGGATATATAGGGGCTTTGGGAAATTTTTAGCTAACATTTTTTCTTTCTCATCCTCAACCCCATCTTCGAGAAATTGTCCTCAACTTGTGAGTGCAAATTGCAAATGTTTTTAGATAAAGTTGTATTCTTCCTTAAAGGAGAGAATTTATTGAAAGTAATTCATGTAATATCAATATGTATTGATAACATAAAAATTGGAAAATTATTTTCATTTTCATTAAAAATAAAAACAAATGAGATACATGGATCAGACCATAAAGAGAAATTCTTTTCATTGATAAACTCAATGAGATACATATATTAGACCATGAAGAAAAATTCTTTTCTTTGATAAAATAAAGACAAATGAGATACATGGATCAAGTAAAGACAAGCAGGATATATACAGATTAGGCCATAAGATGAGATTAATGAGTAAGTCACAATCTTTTATTTATTCTTATACATAACATTCTTTCAAGTTTATCTCATTCCATGTTCGAGGCATTTAGTACCCATCAAGATGTAAGAACCATCTCCATTTTCTTCGCCAACCATATATGTTCCTTCCTAGTTTGGTCCAAGCTTCCCCAAGTTCTCTACTTTGTTTGCATCATTTATTCGCCAAACATAGTCCCTCGATTTGAAAGACATAGGGTGAACTCTCTTGTTATAATACTTAGCCATTCTTTGTTTATTTTCTAACAACCTGATATGGGATACTTCTCCCCTTTCTTCAATGAGGTTCAAGTTTTCTCTCAAGGCTTCTTCATTCTCAGCTAGATCAAAGTTGATGATACGGTGACTTGGAATGCTTAGCTCTGGTAGGATTACTGCTTCGGTTGCATAGACAAGGCTGGAGGGTGTTTCCATGATGCTTTCTCTTGGTGTAGTTTGGTGGGCCCAAAGTACTCCTAAAAGCTCATCTACCCAAGCAGACCTACACCTACCAAGTCTTGCCTTGATTCCTCCCATTATTGCTTTATTCATGACTTCGACTTGCCCCTTTTCTTGGGGATGGGCCACAAAGAAAAACACTTGTCTGATGTTTATGTCTTCACAACAAGTTGTTGAAGGATTCTCAACAAATTGCTTTTCATTATCACTTACTAAGGCATGAGGCACCCCGAAGCGGCAAATGATGTATTACCAAAGGAAGTTAATCACCCGCTAGCTAGTGATGGTTGCAAGTAGCTTAGCCTCCACCCATTTTGAAAAGTAATCAACTGCTACTATTAAGAACTTCAAATTGCCAACCCAGCAGGGAATGGACCTACATTGTAGATCCCTCACTTGTAAAATGGCCAAGCAGTAATATTGGGATGCGATCTTATTTTGGCATTCTTGAGATCGGAGCATGTATCTAGCAAGATTCACACTTCTCTATTTCTTCCTTAGCATCCTTAATTATGGAAGGCCAGTAATAACCAAGTCTCGTTATCTTTGTGGCTACAAACCTTGGTCCGACATGGATTCCGCATGTTCCTCCATGGAATTCTTTAATGAGTCTTTATGCTTGTGAGGGGCCTAGTCAGCGGAGATGCGGACCGAGGAAGAACTTTCTAAACAACTTGTCTTCAATGAGAAGATACGTTGGTGATTTTATTCTCACCTTCTGAGCTTCATGGTTATCTTCTGGAAGTGTCTCATCTTTAATGAACTCGTGGATTGGAGTCATCCAACAATCTTCCTCGTCTTCTTCTACCTGAGCCACTTCATTCCTTCTTATTAGTGACTTCTCTTGTAAAACTTCAATCAAGACTTCTTTGATGGGATGCGCAAAAGTTAAGGAAGCCAACTTTCTTAAAGCATCTACTTTCTTATTTTAACTTCTTGGAAGTTGCACGATGTCAAAAGATTCGAACTCACCAATGAGTTTCCTTGTTTTTTCTAACTAAAGTTGCATTGAAGCTTGGTTTGCTTTAAATGCCCCATTGATCTGGTTTACCATTAAATGGGAGTCCACAAATACTTGAATCTTCTTGACTTCTATCTTTCTTGCCCTCCCGATACCTGCCAGGAAAGCTTCATACTCTACTTCATTGTTCGATGTTGAGAAGTTGAATCGCAAAGCGTAAGTGTATTCTCTTTGTTTGGGAGCAATTAGGATGAAACCTGCTCTAGATCCTTCTTGAATTGATTCCCCGTCAATGAAGATGGTCCACTTTGGGCTTTCCATAGGGCGAGGTGCTTTCACTTCTTTACGTGAAACATTTGAGGAATCAGTTTCTGCCAAGAAGTCGGCCAAGATTTGACCCTTCATAGACGTTCTTAGGTGAAAGGTTATTCGTGTTCACCCAGTTCAATAGCCCACTTGGCCAATCAAACAGTATCGCCTTAGGCATCTAGCCGCGTGGACCAAGGCAAGAGCTAATGTTTCCAAGCAAGGATAGTTTACTTCGGGACTTTTTAAGGCCCTACTCACGAAGTATATTGGCATTTGGACATTGCTTCTTTTGTAAGCAATATTGCACTAACACATTCTTTAGAACTAATAAGATAGAAGGAATTTCTTCATCTCTTTAAATGCACCTTCTGCTTGTTCTGTCCAAGAGAAATCATGTTTCCTTAAGCATCCTTTTAACGTTCTGAAGAAAGGGAAAGACCGTTTAGCAGATACGGAAAGAAATCTTGCCAAGGCAGCCAACTTCCCATTGAGGCTTTGAACTTGTTTCCTCTTGGGTAACAATGTGTCCAATTGTTGGTGCACGTTTCTCGGTGACAAAAGCCTTCTAGATGTGATATGTATTTTATATTCAAGTCTTGTAATTTATCTTGTAAATTACAGTTTGTCAATAAAATTACCTTCGCATATATAGTGATCATATTGGGGTCTTTATATATGTTTATATGTCGCTTTATTATTTGTGTTTTGCAGGTACTTAACATGGATGAAAACAATACATATGAAGGGTAATTAAGTTAATGTTGGTTCTGCGTTTACAGCAGTAGGAACATTAACTTAAATATTCCTAAAGGTAATTAAGTTAATGTTGGTTATGCGTTTATAGGAGTAAGAACATTAAATGAGTTAATGTTGGTTCTGCGTTTACAGCAGTAGGAACATTAACTTAAATATTCCTAAGTGTCATTTGAGAGTTCTTGGGAACAAGCAAAATGGCTTGGTCAGAAGAACACTCAAATGGTTTGAGAGTTCTTGGGAACAAGCAAAGTGGCTTGGTCAGAAGAACACTCAAACCAATATGCGTGTTCTTAAGAACACGCATATGGGCCAAACCCTTATGGGCCTTGATGGGCTGACATGGGAACACGCAAACCCTATGGGTTTTGAGTGTTTCTAGCCCTGGCCTATAAATAGGAGTGTGTGTGCGCGGTTTCATGAGCACGAGTGGTAGAGAGAGAAACGAGCAAAATCTTGAGAGAGAAACTACTAGAGCTAAGAACACACAAATCTAGTAGATCTTGTTGTGTCACTCGTCTCACGCTAGAACCGCAAAACACACACTCGTGTTGGTTGGCTTAGGATTTAGGATACCAAGTGGGTATAGTTGTCCGGAGAGCCGCCTCACTATATTAACCAAATACGACTGTTTATGTTCACGCATATATATATATATATATATATATATATATATATAAAATATATATAAAAGCTAATAAATGATATATATATATATATATATTAACAAATACGAGTGTTTATGTTCACGCAATATATATATATATCTTACAAAAGGTGATATAGAAACCGTGGGTTATCTCGAGGGATTCCGCACCTCGACATATCCTTAGTCAATCTCGTTTCGACAGTCCGACAAACGAGGGCAACCTGAACATACAAATGGTAATGTTTTGGTGGATTATGAAACAAAAGGTTTCACAATCTTGGAAAACATTAAGAATTTTATTGTTCAACCTTATTTGTCGATCATTAAAGTTGATAACATTTTGACAGTTTATGAAACAAAGGGTTTCAGGATCTGAGAAAATGTTAAGAGCTTTAAAATTCGACTTTATTTGTTGTTGCTAACCTTTTGTTTGTTGTTGCTTGTATCATTTTGCAGATGGCCGAGAGACACTTCTACAAGAATCATAACTACTTGATCGACTTGGATGTGACTCAGGGCAATGCTGGGAGATTTGTTCAGATTCTTGAGTTTCTGCAGCAGTCAAGAGTCAGACATGTTCTCACCGCTGACCCAGTTATCTATTTGACTTATTTAAGTCAATTCTGGGAATCTGCACGATTTTTACCCGGTGCTAACCCAAGTATTGAAGCGAGGGTAAACAATCAGACCTTCCAGTTCACTGCCTCAAACTTGATTGGTATTCTTGACTTGGGAACTGAAGACCAAGAGGGAGGCGGAATGGTCCAACCACATATCCCCAAGATCTTAGATTGGGAGCATACAGAAGAATGGGGTATGTCGGTCCTGCAAATCGGAACACATTCCAAAAGAATTGTTTGCTGGGCAGGTGGAAATTCTTTTCACATGTGATTCGAGTTGCTTTGAGCAACAAGAAGTCAGGTTACGATTCCTTGAATGTCGAAACTCAATCACAAGTGATTTCTTTGGTGCTGAACAAGCCTTATAGCTTCTCTCGTTATATCTTTAATGAGATGCATAGGCAGATAAGGGCAATGGATGATGAGAGATTTTTGATGTATCCGAGGTTCGTGATGCTGATCATTAATGCTCGACTACCCAATCTTGTTCCGGAGGGTCCCACTGAGTCGGTGACAACGATGCCTAATCGTATCTTTAACGATAGTTATAGATATCGTGGAAATCTTGCTCCACAGGCTAGAACGAGGGACAGAAACCTCTTTGGGGCGCTTGTTAATCCCGCTTATGTTGCTCCAGAACATAATGGATTTGCGCATGAGAATTCTGATGTTGAAGGTGATGTTGTTGCTGCTCCACAGCCAGTCCCTCCACAACCTCCAGTTGCACCAGTGATACAACCACAACAACAACAACAACAACAACAACAACAACCAGAACAACCACCTCCAGTTGCAGCAGAGGCTCCTCAAGTGTTGTTGATCTTGGAATAGGTTGTTCAAGCAAATCCTGAGATCGTTGCTGAACCTGATGATGCACGAAACCAAGAAGTCAACATGATGGTTGATGATAGGGGTTTGGGTGCAGAGCATGTCGATGATATGGTTGTCGATAACCAAGACGACGCTGCTGAGGACATTGGAGGAGATGTCAACCAAGGAGAAGGAGGAAACGGGGAAGATGATGGAGATGATGATGGGGATGATGGTCCAGATAATGCTGCTGGCAGAGTACCCATAGGTCAAGGTGTTGGTAGTACTTCTGCACCAGTTGATCTCCCCATGGCCGAAGCTGTATCCCGATCAGTAGTAGAGGAAGAAGATTGCTCCTTATCAGGGCGAAGTCTCAAAAGAAAGAGACAGAGTCAAGACGAAGGGGCGTCTAATGTAAATGAGTCACTGGGACTCATTGCCGAGACATATTCTTCTGAGGTGGAAGAGACTAGACAAGATATGGACGAGCCAGAACCAAGTGTTCAAGAGCCTGTGCAGTGCTTAAATGAAGAAATGACTGAAGGACCTCTCCCTGGAGGTAAAGGATTGATGGTTGCACCTTCCTCGAGTTCAACAACACATCAACTCCTCAAGTTCAAGTCTATCTGCCTGTCATCAAACTAGCTGTTATATCACTGGTGAGCAGAGAAGATGACTAGTCACTTCCAAAGGTAATCAGACTTTTGGAAATTAAGATTAGAGATAGACCAGTCTCGATGACTGCAAGGCCACGCAACTCTACATCCACACAAATCATGTCTATGTCAACGACTCCACGGTCTACAACAAGACCATCAGTGACTTCTTCATAGCAAGGAGCTGCTCAGACTAACAAGGAAAGAATATCCAAGTTAGCTGATGACATCCAGAGGATGAGAGCTCTAGTTGCAGGTTTGTCTGACAAGCTAAAGAAGAAAGAAGAGTCACACAGAAGAGATGCTGATTTCATAAGACAAAGTCACCTAGAGCTAGAGAATCGCCAGTACGACCTGCAGGATGCCCAGGAAGCAACGACCAGCTCAGTTAATGGGATAGTTGACTCCTTTGGGTTGCACCACAAACTGCTGAAAGGTCAAGCTAAGCATCTTGAAAGCTTAGGTAAGAAGTCTGCTGAGCTGCACAACAAGATCAAAAATCTTGAATCTCAGGGGGAGAATTCTGGCTGCAAAGATGATGCTCTTAAACATCGTCAAAGGGATGATGATGAAGACCAGGATCCGAGCGGTTCCAGACAGCACAAGGAGATCCAGAGATTTCCGACCTCAAAGTCAATGCAGCTCAGGGGGAGCAGAGTCAGCAAGGTCAATCAGATTAAGGCAAGTCGGGCCAAGCTGCTGACACATCAAATGCTCCTTCATCTGATCAAACGGATGTAGAGGAAGTAGCTGGTATCCGATAACAACGGACTGTAGGAGAAGTGGTCGGCATTCTGGTCAAACCAACTATTGAGGAAGAAGTTGGAAGTAAACTCCTGGACGTTGCTGCGTACTTCAATTTTGATGAGTATGGGACATGTTTGAAAATCCGTCAGACTCTTCAGCTCAAGACAAGTGTTCATATCTTGATGCAATACTTGATCTTCTCGATCCAAAAGAAAAGGGATCAGATGAGCTATCTCTACAAGCAACCGTTGCCGAGGGCAAGGTTGGGGTAGACAATCAAACAGAGTTAGGCTCTAATCGAGAGTTAGGTACTGCTGATGTGATTGAAAAGAAGAGCAGGAGTCCAGTGGATGCAATACCTGATGTTCCTGACGACAGGGTGGTGGCCAGCACTTAGGAAGACAAACGAAGACTTGAAGACCACATCTAGATGCTAGTGTCAAGGGGGAGACTGTTGGTGCACGTTTCTCGGTGACAAAAGCCTTCTAGATGTGATATGTATTTTATATTCAAGTCTTGTAATTTATCTTGTAAATTACAGTTTGTCAATAAAATTACCTTTGCATATATAGTGATCAAATTGGGGTCTTTATATATGTTTATATGTCGGTTTATTATTTGTGTTTTGCAGGTACTTAACATGGATGAAAACAATACATATAAAGGGTAATTAAGTGAATGTTGGTTCTGCGTTTACAGCAGTAGGAACATTAACTTCAATATTCCAAAAGGTAATTAAGTTAGTGTTGGTTCTACGTTTACAGCAGTAAGAACATTAACTGAGTTAATGTTGGTTCTGCGTTTACAGCAGTAGAAACATTAACTCAAATATTCCTAAGAAATGGATTGGTCAGAAGAACACTCAAATGGTTTGAGAGTTCTTGGGAACAAGCAAAGTGGCTTGGTCAGAAGAACACTCAAACCAATATGCGTGTTCTTAAGAACACGCATATGGGCCAAACCCTTATGGGCCTTGATGGGCTAACATGGGAACACGCAAACCCTATGGGTTTTGAGTGTTTCCAGCCCTGGCCTATAAATATGAGTGTGTGTGTGCGGTTTCACGAGCACGAGTGGTAGAGATAGAAACGAGCAAAATCTTGAGGGAGAAACTACTAGAGCTAAAAACACACAAATCTAGTAGATCTTGTTGTGTCTTTCGTCTCACACTAGAACCGCAAAACACACACTCGTGTTGGTTGGCTTAGGATTTAGGATACCAAGTGGGTATAGTTGTCCGGAGAGCCGCCTCACTATATTAACCAAATACGAGTGTTTATGTTCACGCATATATATATATATATAATATATATATAGACACTATATATCATAAAACTAGATATAGAATATATATATATATATAGTGTATATATATATATATATATCTTACAAAGGTGATATAGAAACCCTGGGTTATCTTGAGGGATTCCGCACCTCGACATACCTTAGTCAATCTCGTTTCGACGGTCTGACAAATGAGGGCGACCTGAACATACACCAATGAACTTTCCTTCTTCCATCCCAAAGCTACAGTTTGAAGGGTTTAACTTCATGTTGATGCTTCTTAGAGTATCAAAGGTTTCTTGTACATCTGCCAACACCATTTCTTCTTCATGACTCTTTATTACAATATCATCTACAATCCTTCTACGTTCCTTCCGATCTGATCCTTGGTCTATCAAACGTTGGTATGTAGCTCATGTATTCTTTAGATTAAAAGGCATCTTCGTAAAACAATATATTCCTTGGTCTGTATGAAAGCTGTCTTGTCTTCATATCTTCTTCATAGAGATCTGATGATACCCTTTATAAGCATCTAAGAAGCATTTTAGTCTTAACCCATCAAGGGATTCTACCTTCCAATCTATCCGTGGGAGAGGATAGTTGTCCTTTGGACAAGCTTTGTTTATGTAACAACCCAATAAGGCGGAAACCATGGGGCGTCTAGAAGAGCACAACATAACATAGAAATTACATAGAGCAACTATAAATGAAATAATGGTTTCAAGTGAACCAAGTAACGAAACATACATTAAACCAAGAGTATTATTTAAATAACACATAGTTTAACCATGCATCTAGTATAATCGTTCTACTAAAATTGTTCATCCCTAGACGTGAGCATACTGGTCACTGACCAAACGTGAATAAGTCCAAGCTAGCCTCTTGAATCATCCTTGGTTCCTAGCGTCCACTTGGTTACCTGAAAAGTGTACTAAAACAAGTCAACACATGGTTGGTGAGTTCGTAGGATACGACAACGACATGGGTCGTGTCAATGCATCCACAAAACAGCATGCTACTGTAGCTTAATTATGAAGATCACTTGGAGCCGGTACACAAAGCTGATATAATCAGAAATGAGCTTAAATGAGTAACAATGGAGGTTTTATGGTTAGTGTGTGTAAAGTGTGTTTGTGTGTGAAAGGGAGGTTGAAGATGATAGGGAGGAGAGAGAAAGTAATTTAGAGAGAAGTAACTATGGAATTATGATTAAGGCTTAGTTACAAGGTTAATGAAAATTACATGGGGAAGGAGTATTTATACTCTAATCTCAATTATAACTAATACTCCTTCCACTATTGAATATTTACAATTTAACACCATATTTATATTTCTAACAAAAGCTTAGCACCACCTCTCAACCATTCACTTATCACAACACAACCACATAATGCCACACATGCAGTACATAGATATAAGTTTTCCATAGTTAGCTTGCCCGAAACTAGGTACATGATTCATCTAGATCACATTTCACTAAGTACATAATTCGCACCATATATGTACACTAAGCAATTTGTTCCACCCTGTATATGCACACTAAGCTTCCGCACACACCGCATTTGTACACTAAGTATTCGCACATACAACAATTGTGCACTAAGTATTTGCACAAACAGCAATTGTACACTAAGTATTTGCACATACAACAATTGTACACTAAGCATTTTCACACACATCAATTGTACACTAAGTATTTGCACATACAACAATTGTACACTAAGTATTTTCACACACATCAATTGTACACTAAGCATTTTCACACACATCAATTGTACACTAAGCATTTGCACACACATCAATTGTACACTAAGTATTCCGTAGACACGGCCTTTGCACACTAAACATTTGTACCTCAAAGAAATCATACCACAAAGATATCGTACAACAAAGTAACCACAAAGAAAGTACCTCAAGAAAGTAACACAACACAAAGAAAATACACTTTCCACCCCATAGTTCAATGAAGTTAGAGACTACGAAACTCACCTGAGACAATCACACAAACTACCGCTTCCAAAGGTGAGAAATAACTCCCAACGTACAACAATGATCATGTACCACCTATCATTTAAAAATATGAATTTCCAAAAATTTTCGCCTAACGGCGTCAAAAGATAGCGGAAGCAAACTTTAAAAGACCAAACCAAAAGGACATGTTTGGTTCATTTATTAAATGGTGTTACTAACAATGTCATCACAATAAATTCAAATGGAAATCCATCGGTTTCCCAACCTTAAACAACCGATTTCAAAATAATTACATGTCATTAATAGTTGGACAAATAACAAATGTGTAGTATGAAGCTACTATGGGTAAACTAAATCCAGCTCCATTGCAATCTACCCATGCCTCACACGTTTATTCATCAACCTGCTCAATCTTCCTAAACCTGGGGGAACAACACATTTCAAGAAACAAATGTTAACTAACGAATTAGCTAAGTAAGATAACACACGGTTAATAAATCATTTTCCCATTTAAACATCATAGAAAAGTCATATTATATTTTTAATGCACATTTCACATCAAAGCATCACATCATTCATAACATATCATTACATCATACATCTTCGTAGTAGGATGAACCATCCTAGATGTGCCTAGTCATCTTTTACATTTCATTTAACATATAAGCATCTTTATATAGTGTGACATAAGTCACGCATGTCATATAAGGTGTAAGTTTGTATGTAGGCGGTCATAAGAACATACAAGGAACCTCACACCTAACTAGATGGATAATTCTTTCGGCGGTCCATCAATGTCGTTAAGGAATGGCAAGCCAATCCCGGAGTAATCCGTATGTACAAGACAATGGGGTTGGTCAGACCTCCCGGAGTTCCCCTTCACGTTGGGCCTCGTTGCAAGGAGCCACCCAAGCGACCACATCAAACGCACTAGCCTGGCAGGGAAAATACGGGTTACGCTTAACACTTTCATCTCTGTAAATTAGCTCGAGCATTTTCACATATCACATTGCATCACATTAACATTTGGGCCCTTAAACGTGCACGTGTCATGACAACTTATAAAGTCTAGTGAACTAAATTGAACACGCCATACATTCATGCACATTTCATCTAACATCCACATATATTTGCATCTCAAGTCATCTCGAGGCATTTCATACATTTTATATCATAACATAATTATCATCATCTCATAATCCATATGAACAAAGTCATAACCCATATGAACTGGGGCGTTTGGTCTGCGGAATTCTCAAGAATCCATTGAAATTGGAATCTGAATTCCATCCTTTATCATGTTTGGTTGGGAAAAAACATGGAATTGGATTTGTAAACTTTCCATCAAATTCTTTAAATAATTGAATTCAAGATTTCATCACAAAATGGATGGAAGGTTTAACATTCCAATGAAATGTTTGTAAGTTTACCAAAAAACCCTTAAACAAATAAAAATATATTATTATTTAATTATATTATTATTATAATAATTATTATTATATTAAAATTATTTTAATTATTATATTATATTTTAATTATTATTATATTATTATTCATATTATATTTTTAAATTCAATTTATTATTTTTAATTATTATTTTTATTTAATATTTACATTATTATTATTATTGATTTAATATTATTTAATATTATTGTTTTTATGTTATTAATATTATTATTTTATTATTAATAATATATATTTTTATTATTTTTTTATATTAATATTAATATTAATATTATATTATATTTATATTAATATTAATATTTTTATTATTTTTTTTATTATTTTATTAATATTAATATTTTTATTATTTATATTTATTATTTTTATTATAAGAGTTTAATAAGGGTATTATTGTCATTTTCATAATTGATTCAGATTTCCTTAACTAAATTACATTGAATTCTGTCAACCAAACACCTGACAAGTTTTAAAATTTTAAAATTTCAATTCCTCTAAATTCTAATTCCTTTGTGTGTCTTTGACAGATTCCAAATTTCTTCAAAAAAACTCTGTGAACTAAACTGTCCCTAAGTCATAACCCAGATGAACTAAGTCATAACCACATGAATAAAGTCATAACCCTCTCAAAGCATTTCATATCATTGCATCTCATCTATCATCTCATATCATAGTTCATTTCATATAACATCTCAAAATATTACATGACAATACATAACTTTTCATAACGTCTCATAGCATCTCATCTCAATACATATCATCGGGGTAGCATTTTAGGCTTTGATATCTCATATCACCTCCCGTATAATCCCGAATACCCATAAGCAAATAAGATATCATTTAGGGAAGTTATTATATGAAAACTATGTTTGTTGAACCCTCAGTGTGTCAAAGTTGTGTATCTTACCTCGAAGAAGCGCACACAAACGATAACTAAGGTTACTGTGCAAAGCTAGTATTTCCGACTACCTATAATCAAACATGTAATCAATATCTCGCACAAATGCGGCTTTAAAGAACCTCTCTAAGTTCCCCATACCATAAGGTAACCTAAGCATAAGGTCTATGGGTCAAACAAGCATGAAAACAAGCCTAAATGACAACCAGATGAGAATGTGCGCCGCATACCATAACCCAGCCAACACAATTCGTTTGCCAACAACTTTGGGGTCACAATATGACAAAATGAGACAAAACTCAGTTCTTAACAAATGTAGAGGACTCAAAGACCTTTTAAAAAATGAAAGGTTTGACTCTTGAAGAGCTCTAATGAATGAGTTATGGCGTTTTCAAAACAGGCCTACAAAATTCATCTGAATCCGACCACTTTTAGAAACCAACAGTTTTTTCACCCATCTCTAGGCAAATTCAAAAGAAACTTTGTTCATATCGAATTTATAGGACACATAAATATTTTCAAAAATGTTAGATTATTCTCCTAAATCATTCATATAAGAAAGATATGATTTTTGCAATATGACAACAGTTTCAGGCCTCGAAATCCTTATCGTTTTGAAAGCAATTTCGACCATCAAACATCCATGACAAATCACCACGAACTCTACAGTTCATATATACCAAAATATGAAGATATTATGAAATCAACAATTAATATTGTTGGGATTTTATTAACCAAAATGATGTTTATTCCATGAATAAACATAGTTCATTAATCAAGGGTTATGTTTTAAAACCTTTTATAAGTGTAGGGTTTAAAACATAAATAATTAAAAACGTTTAATTATTTACATACAAATTAATTTATCTAAAACAAAATTAATTAACATGTAATTAACTGTAATAAAACAATTAAAACACTTTAATTCCCTATCCAAGATCTATCGCGCATGCATATAGTAACTAAACAAATAAATAAATAGAAGAACTACTAACCTCTTAGACGACCTCCCGGAGACGTTATTCTTGAGCAAGAATAACGTGAGCTACTTGCCACGAAAAAGGACCCGAAGTCGCGCCCCTTAAAAGACTCGTACACGCGAACGGATCTTCGGCACTTAACTAAGTTCTAGCTATAACCTTACGTTATAACAAATGCCCACCGAAAAATAACTAGAATGGGGTGCTCTCCACCCTTGAGGGTGTCGAACTCCACACGAAAAGAAGGAGAGAAAATAGAGGGTTTTTGGTGCAAGGATTCAAGAAGGAATAAGGGTTCTTTATATAGGCATAGAAAACCCTTAGGTTTCCTTCTTTGAATCAATGTGGGATAAGGAAACCAAGTTTCCATCTCCCATTCTTCCTTCTTTTCGGCGCTGATGATATTCCGTATATGTAGCTCTATCTCCGTACAAAAGATTGGATACGAAGGTCCCATCGTAAGCAGCGAAAGTACTAACATGTTGTACTAAGCAAACATATCCGTAGCCAAAGCTACGATGTATACCTTCGTAATTTCGGAGCTCCCAAAGATGATCATAAATAATAAACGGATACACATGAATTCTTTCCATGCTTATCCGATCTCCCGAAAAGATCAAACACTCCTAAAACCTAGGACATGGTCTAAGAGTCCTAAACATATCTTCTACTTAGAAGATATCACGAAAAGAGGAAGGGATTTACCCTAAATTTCTATCTTCCTCTCAAAGGCTTTACCCTCTATATAAAGAAAGGAGGTGCCATACGGCCAGAATCATCAATGCATTCAACTTCCGAATCCCTAACTATCACAAACAAACCCTAAGCCTCATAAATCGTCTAGAGACAATAGCTATAGGCGTAGCCTTCTGACCGGAAGGTAATCGCCAACAAAACACCCAAAACCCCTCTCACACCTTCGTCTTATGACGTTGTTGTCTTATGACAGTCTCCTTATGACGTGGATGTCTTATGGCAGTCGTCTTATGACGTTGTTGTCTTATGACAGTCGCCTTATGACGTGGATGTCTTATGGCAGTCGTCTTATGACGTTGTTGTCTTATGACAGTCGCCTTATGACGTGGATGTCTTATGGCAGTCGTCTTATGACGTTGTTGTCTTGTTGCTTTATGGAAGCGTTATCGGGCGTCCCCTTAACTTCTCATAAAGTCTTTTGTTATACATGTATATATTTTTATTAAGACGCGCGTTTTTTGTTTTTGATCGATCTTTGAAAGCTTTTATTTTTGTGAAAATAATTGGCAGGAGGACATTACATAGTAAAGTTCCTAACTGTTGGCTTTCATTTGTTGCTCCGTATTTATTCGGAGTCTTTTCTGCTTCGTGAAAAAAATTGTTTGCCTCCTCGTGGAGTGTGCTTTCTTACGGAGCGAGTTGTCACCTGGGTATAACTGTATCGGTTTTCGGTGCAGCCACGTTTCCTTCCCATGTTGGAATCCTTCTCAAAGGGTCGGATGATTGGATTCTTACTTGCAATTCATCTTTTACTTTTTCCTAGGGTGTACTCCGTTCCAGTCATCCCTTTGACGTCGATCCAAATGTGAGCTTTAATTATTAATTCATCGTATGTTTCTGGCAGGTTCGTCGTGAGGTGTTCGACTAGCGCGACTGCTCGTAGCCCATGGATGAGTCCTGATATCCTCTGGCTTTCTGGCAGTCCGCTTATCTCCTGGGTTTCATGTGTGTATCTTTGTAACATCCCAAACTTTTTAATTAACAGTTGACTTGAGTCGTTAAGTCAACACTACGTGTCCGTTAAGTCTCTATGAGATTTAATGTTTAGATGTGTTTAATGTGCTATATGTGTAAGGCTTTAATGCCTTAATGATTGGTGTACTAATGTGTTTAAGGTATATTTATATGCCTTTAGAGGTGCTTGAAGTGTTTAATGTGTTGTAAGTATTCCCTATAGGTGTTTTGAGCTAAATATGAGCCGTTTGGAAGCTTAGGGACTAGTTTTGACATAGGGTTAAACTCAAAAACGGGTTAAGGTTCTATTAACCTGTCATTAGACTCATAATACAGAGATTATACTTTTCCTTTGAAGCCCTAGCCGTCCCCTTGGTTCCATAGTATTCTATTATTCGATTTCATCGTTATTTGGTTGATTCGAGAGTGTTTTGATCAAGTTTTGCATCCTTTTTGTAATCTCCAGGTGTTAAAGGTATAATAACATTGATTTAATGTCTATTTAATCATATAATTCATTCCATAACTGGTCTAGGTCATTAGAGGATCAATTGATGTCGAAAACGTGTGTTTTGATTAATTCGGTGACCTAAAACGTTTGTTATTGTGATGCAAATCAAGTAAGGATTAATCAATGATTTCATTGCATCATTATGGTCTTAAAATGTTGAATTTTGAGGTACAAAAGTCGTTCATAAGGTTTGGGGTCGTTTGGGGTGTGTTTGGTTAAGTTTTGGAGGTTAAACAATGAGGTAGTCGCTGATCTGATGCTAACTGTGACGCATCTATGTGGCTGCAACGTAGTCAGTGACCAGCGATTTTGGCTGCGATGCAACTTTGCATACTGCAACGCAGTTAGCGACTGAATTTTTAAATTACCATAACTTTAGAACTGTAACTCCGTTTTTGACAAATAAGCTATCCACGGAATCGTGAGAGAGTCTAATTTCCAATGGTAATGATTTTAAAAGATGATTTTAGTGTCAAATTACCTGAAATGTTGAATTAGTGAGTAAAGGTCGAGTTCCGTCGAGTTCTGTGAGCTCTAAAGTATTAATCGAATCTCCGATGCATCAAGCATTGTCATGGGTCATGTTTATAGGTATTTATACATGATTCATGACCATAAGCAAGTGGGTACTTTTTTAGCTCATTATGGCCATTCAATGATTATAGGTAGCCGGGAATACTTGCAAAGCTCGGTAACTTACGTTATCATTTGTGTGCGCTTCTACGAGGTAAGATACACAACTTTGACACGCTGAGGGTTCAACAAACATAGTTTTCATATAATAACTTCCCCAAATGCTATCTTGTTTACTTATGGTTAATCTGGATTACAAGGGAGGTGATATGGGATATGTATATGCATATTGAAGCCTGAAATGCTACCCCAAAGATATGTGATATTATGAGATGATGTGAAATGATATGAAATGCTTTGAGATGTTATGAAATACGATATGTAATGAACTATGTTATGAAATGAAAGATGATATGTAATGTTATACGATATGCAATGACATATGATGTGTAACGATATGAGACATGTGTGATGCTTAATATGTATATGTGCATGTGTATATGTGAGATATGATGATTACATGGCTTGTACATCTAGTTCACTAGACATTGTAAGTTGCCATGACACGTGCACGTTTAAAGGCCCAAACGTTAATGAGATGTGATGTGATATGTGATTAATGTTTAGGTAATGCGAACACCTAAACTATATGAGATGAAAATGCTCGAGCTATTTACAGAGATGAAAGTGTTAAGCTTAACCCGTACATGCCTTTGCCAGGGTAGTGCGCTTGATGTGGTTGCTTGGGTGGCACCTTGCAACGAGGTCCAACGTGAAGAGTAACTCCTGGAGGTCTGACCAACCCCATTGTCTTGTACATACGGACTACTCCAAGATTGGCTTGCCATTCCTTAATGGCATTGATGGACCGCCGTAAGGCTTATATATCTAGTCGGGTGTGAGGTTCCCTGTATGGTCTTGTGACCGCCTACACACAAACTTACACCTTATATGAGATGCGTGACTTATGTCACACTTTACAGAGATGCTTGTATGTTAAATGAGATGTAAAAGATGACTAGGCACATTTAGGATGACTCATCCTATTATAAAGATGTTTGATGCGATGATATGTTATGAAAGATGTGATGCTTTGATGTGATATGTGCTTTAATGATATAATCTGATTTTTATATAATGTTTAAATGGACAAATGAATTATTAACCATGTGTTATCTTACTTAGCTAATTCGTTTGCTAACACTTGTTTTTTTGAAATATGTTGTTCCCTCAGGTTTAGCAAGCTTGACCTAGATGATGAATAAAGTGCGAGGCATGGGTAGATTGAAATGAAGCTGACTTTAGTTTACCCATAGTTGCTTCTCATATTAGACATTTGCTTTTGTCTAGACATTAATGACTTGTAATTACTTTGATGTCGGTTGTTTTATGTTGGGCACCGTTGGATTTCCATTTGAACTTATTGTGATGACATTGCTAGTAACACCATTTAATAAATGAACCAAACAGATCCTTTTGGTTTTATCTTTTAAAGTTTGTTTCCCTATCTTTTGACGCCGTTAGGCAAAAATTTTTGGAAATCCTTTTTTTTAAACGACGGGTGTTACAAGCTTGCAATAAAATCCCTAAGTGTTTCTTCGCTTTGTCGCTTTATGTTGTGTACCGACACATGTGTCTTCTGATGTTTCTTCTGTGTATTGAAATGTGATATGAACTTTGTTTTTAGGTTCAAAATTATTTATCAAACCCACCGGCAGGCTATCGATCCATTCCCTTGCATCATTAGCCAAGGAGCAGAAGAAAGCGCGGCAGGTGGTTAGCATGTCCCATCTCTGGATCATTGCTACTCCGATAAACTTGTTCAAGAAATCGTCTGGGTCTCCTTTACCATCATAGTATTCTAGGTTCTGGGGTATTTCATGTTCGCTGGCTTCTGTATATTACTAGTAAACGGGCTGCTTGCACTCGCTAGGTGTGCCATGTCCCTGGATTTACGTTCGGGTGAAGGAGTTCTCCGGTCATCGTCTCCACCTGTTTCCCTTTATCTTGTTTTTGTTCGAGCCGACCCTGGGTTTGATTTCCTTGGCCAGGCCTATGTTCCGGAATCCTGTTTGGGATTCCGTACTTCAGCTTTGTGGGGTCCCCTTGTGCGTTCGGGGAGCTTTGTCCTGTGATTGGTAACTCGGTGGAGGTGTTCTGCCCCAGTCCTTCTTTTATTCCCCTGGCGTCGTGGGTATTATGGGCTACGGGTTCTGGCTCATACACTCTGGCCCGTGTCCCTTAAGCGCCTAATTATTGCACACAACACGTCATAATTTGCTTGTACGTATGCGTCAGTGATTTCTTTGTCTACTAGCGTTGGTCCCTGGTTTCCAGGTTGGTGTATTATCCTTGACGTCTTTGCTTGAGACCCGTTCATCGGGAGGGTAGCCATGTGTGGCTTTGCTTTTCCCGAGTCAAAGGAAGTATGGTTCGACCCATACTTGTTCTGTCTGTGAGACCTTGTAAGGGTGGATTCATCTGGGCCTTGTGATAGTGGTGCGGTTCCCCCTTGGTCTCGTCCCAGTGGTCCCGCCATAGGTTTGTTTTGGTGTGGAGATTGTGACATTGGCATGAACCTGTCGCGGTCCTGGCGTGGTCCTGTCCCGGTGTTGATTTTGTAGTCCCGATACAAACCTGTCCCGGTCTCGGCCTTGCAGTCTCAGTACGGACCTCTCCCGGTCTTGATCTTGTCGTCCCGTCACGGACCTGTCCTGGTCTTGACCTCGTTGTCTATGGACCTATCCTGGTCTTGACCTTGCAGTCTTGATACGGACCTGTCCTGGTCTTGACCGGTAGACATTATCGGCCCAGGCGCGTCATCACTAATTCGTTCGCGGTCCTTGTACGTTTCACGACCTGTCAGCATTGGCTCTCTGCTAGGGTTTTCTGGGTCACTTGGGGTTGTCACGGCTCTTTCGTGCAACCTATCTGTTTCTGAGGTATTTCCGAAGGCCTGTGGCACTCGTTGATTTACATGGGCTGGCCCAGACTTCGTTCTTGCAAATCCGGCATCTCCCCAGCTATCAAGATTCTGGCGTCGATAACGGCGGTTGGTGGATCCAGATTTGACACATACGCGTCGAAGGGGAGTTGTCCGTGCGGGCTCAGTCCGTCTAAGGGTGGTTGAGGTCCCTTTATTTTGCGGAAGCTCGATAAAAGACCGGTTTCATCTTCGGCCATCGCGGCTGATTATTCTGATCGCGGGTGGGCTCGAAAAGAGGGCGTGTATTGTGGGTCCCACGGATGGCGCCAATTTGTTTGATAAAATAATCGCACTATGGCTCAACCGAAGGTGTGAGAGAGGTTTTGGGTGTTTTGTTGGCGATTCCCTTCCGGTCAGAGGGCCGAAGGCCGCTTTACGCCTATAGCTCGTTAGCTTTAGCCGATTTATGGGGTTTAGAGTTTGTTTACGATAGTTAGGGTTCTAGAAGTTGAACATGTTGTATATCCTGGCATCTCGTATAATACCTCCTCTATTTATATAGATGGTAGAAACTTGGAGAGGAGGGTAAGAGACTTAGGGTAAATCTCTTCTTCTTTAGGGATATCTTTTCCCTTTTAGGAAGATTTATGATAAACTTATAAGGAACCGTGTCCGAGTTATTCGGTCTTTAATGTATGTTTCCTCTTACAGAGGATTAATATGTATCCTTCCGGAGTTAAGTGATTTGACTTTGGTGCTCCGGGGTTAATTCTGCTTACGGAGATGGTGCTCCATATAGGCATTCTGTTCAAAGGCATCTTCGTTGCTTTGGAGGTAGAGCTCCGTATGGGGTATATCATCACTGTCAAAGATAAATAGCAGACAAATAGGATGGTTTGAAAAATCGGCGCATAACCTACCCAACCGTTGATCAGTTTTCTTCTTGGGATAAGCGCGCCCGAATTAATTTCTGATGGGCTATATATGCGGCATGGTAAAATGGCAATTTTACCCCTAAAAAGAAGTTCCGGAGAAGCAACGAAGCATCCAAAAACCAAAGCTCCTTCGAGCTCCAGTTAAAAAGGTACGCTATTATTTTTATTTTTATTTTTATTTCCGGATTATTTATGAAGTCTAATGCGATACTCTACAGATAGACTCTCCCATCAGACTGGGGGCTTGATGATATACCGTATACGGAGCTCTATCTCCGTACAAAAGATTGGATACGAAGGTCCCTTCGTAAGCAGCGAAGTACTAACATGTTGTACTAAGCAAACATATCCGTAGCCAAAGCTATGATGTATACCTCCGTAATTCCGGAGCTCCTAAAGATGATCATAAATAATAAACGGATACACATGAATTCTTTCCATGCTTATCCGATCTCCCGAAAAGGGAATGAAATCAAACACTCCTAAAACCTAGGACACGGTCTAAGAGTCCTAAAAATATCTTCCATACTTAGAAGATGTCACGTAAAGAGGAAGGGATTTACCCTAAATTCCTATCTTCCTCTCTAAGGCTTTACCCTCTATATAAAGAGAGGAGGTGCCATACGGCACAAAATCATCAACAAATTCAACTTCCGAATCCCTAACTATCACAAACAAACCCTAAGCCTCATAAATCGGCTAGAGATAACAGTTATAGGCGTAAAGCGGCCTACGGCCCTCTGACCGGAAGGGAATCCCCAACAAAACACCCAAAACCCTCTCACACCTTCGGTTGAGCCATAGTGCGATTATTTGATCAACATGCGCCGACCTAGTGGGACCCCCATGGGTCGACTTTGGGTTGACTCATGGTGCTTGATGTCCGATCCCGCTTTCGACCCGATTCGCGTTTCCGACCTGCGAATCATTTCCAAATCTATTTTTGGACACTTTTAGTTATTTTCATTTCCAATGAATTCCTTGTTATTTATAAAGTTCAATTAAGCCCTCCTCGTTCTATGTGTGCGACCCAAATGGTTCATAGATATGCGGTCGTATAAGTATATTGAAATATTCTTATAATTACAACACTCCCACTTGAGGATATTTCCAAATATACGTCAAGTATACTGACACCGAACGTTCGTCTAGCAACACGACGATGCCCCCAGATATGTATGAATATATTTTTCATGGCTGAAAAACCAACACCGCCTATAGATGTTGTACATTAAACTCTTTTAATGTTTTGGATGATGTCTGAATGTCCCGATATGTTTCCGATATCACACCAAACCGAGAGACCCGGATAGTTATGCATACTCTCGTAGTTTGGCATATTTTCTCGATCTATGGATTTGAAGTGGTCTTAAACCGTTAATGCATTTCGGGGATACCTACCATGCATTCGGGGTGTGGCCACACTCTTCCAACCAGTTCATTTCCTCGAGTGGCCGCGTGATATCTTCCTAGCCCTTTAGTGAACATTCTCCTATCTTGCACGCATACGTCCCTTCCATGTTTCATCTCATACCCAAAACAGCCCATACTACTGTCGGTTAAGTTCCAGGTTTGGTACTGAATCAAAGCATGAGACTACGTACTCCGGGACACGCCTATGCGCCTCAAGTCTAAGGATACTCAGACATTTCCACTTCTCAGAATTATCTATGCCACCGATCCAAGCGACGTTCTGAGGAACGGGTCTTATCCCAATACTCAAATATCTCTTTGAGCACTTGTGAAATGATTTGCATCTCTTATGCAACCGACCGAAGTCATCATCGCTCACAATTACCTTTGTTCATTTTCTACTCCCGTAGACAATGATCGGTAATGGGTAAAATTTAGAATCATTAACAATGACCCATGGATGGGGTTAAACATGCAAATATAGAACTCAAGAATAATTTGAAACATAAATTGTCATTCTTATTAATATTTCAAAATATCTCTTACAAGTTCCAAATATCCAAACATTTAAATAGAAAATAAACTATTAGCTTGACTAAGGCCCATGCCTCTAAACAAATTATCTATCTTAGCAAGAGGCAATGCCTTAGTAAAAGGATCAACTAAAGTATCATATGTGTGAACCTAGAGAACCTCGACATGTCCACTACTTCTGATCTCACGAATATAGTGGTACTTCCTATCGATGTGTATCTAGCCTTTCTGGTGATCTTGGTTCTCTAGCAAGTGTGATTGCTGCCGAGTTATCACAATAGATAGGCACATGTTGAGCTATGCTTGGCATCACACCTAGATCGCTAATGAACTTCTTAATCCACATGGCTTCTTGTCCCGCTTCCGCTACCGCTATATACTATGATTCAGCAGTTGATAATGCAACGACACTCTGCTTGGAGCTTTTCCAATCGACAGCTCCTTCGTTTAAAACGAACACGTTGCGAGATTGTGATCGAGAGTCATCTCTATCACTTTGAAAACTAGCATCCGTTGAACATTTCAAATTCAACTCTTCTTCTATATCTTCTCCATATATCAAGAATGCCTCTTTAGTCCTCCGTAAGTACTTGAGTATATTCTTGACAGCATTCCAATGACTTTCACCGGGATTTTGTTGAAATATACTCGTCATGCTCAAAGCATACGATACGTCCGGGCGTGTACAAAGCATGGCATACATGATGGACCCTACGTCTGAGGCATAAGGTACATCCTTCATCTTTTCGATGTCCTCGGGACGAGTTGGACCTTGAGTTTTGCTCAAGATCGTCCCGGCTGCCATTGGTACAAGTCCTTTCTTAGAATTCTCCATAGAGAACTTCTTAAGGATCTTATCAATGTACACACTCTGACTTAATCCAATCAATCTTTTAGACCTATCCCTATAGATTTTAATCCCAAGGATATATGCAGCTTCTCCCAAGTCCTTCATCGAAAAGCACTTTCCTAGCCAAGTTTTGACACTTTGCAAAGTAGGAATGTCATTTCCGAATAGTAGTATGTCATCGACATACAAGACAAGGTATGTGTTTATTCTCCCACTTACTCTCATATACACACATGGCTCATCCACATTTTGAGTAAAACCAAACTCCTTGATCTTTTCATCAAAACGCAAATTCCATGTTCTAGATGCTTGCTTCAATCCATAGATGGATCTCTGACGCTTACATACTTTATCAGGAAACTCGGTATTGACATAACCCTCGGGTTGTGTCATGTAAACGTCCTCACTAAGGTGGCCGTTTAAGAATGTCGTCTTGACATCCATTTGCCATATCTCATAGTCATAATGAGCAGCTATGGCAATGAGTATCCTAAAAGCCTTAAGACTTGCTACCGGCGAAAAGGTTTCATCATAAACAACCCCGTGGGTTTGAGTGTAACTTTTTGCCACTAGTCGAGCCTTAAAAGTATGTACTTTCCCATCCATGTCGGTTTTCTTCTTGAAAACCCATTTGCACCCTACACTCTTGCAATCGGGTGGTGGATCAACTAAGGACCAAACCTCGTTATCCTTCATGGATTGCATCTCAACGTCCATGGCATCATGCCATTTCTTAGATTCCGATCCCGATATCGCCTCATCATAGGTAGTAGGTTCATATTGATCTACTTCCTTGCTTTGAGTGATAAGATATCCATATCTATCGGGATCAAAACGAGTCCTCTCCGAGCGACGAACGCTTTGTGTATCTTGTGATACCTTTGCTTTTGCAAGCTTAGGTTCACTAAGTGGTTTACTGGTTCCAACGGGAGGTGCCTTTTGTGTTTCTTGAATTTCTTCAAGATCCACATTACTCCCACTGATTCCTTGATCCAAAAACTTCTTTTCTAGGAAGGTGCCATTTCGACCCACAAATATTTTGTTGTCGTATGGATCAAAGAAATAGTATCCGGAAGGAGTTTCCTTCGGATAACCAAAAAAAATGCACTTGGTTTCACTTGAATCGAGTTTGCCAAAGGTATCTCGTTTAATGAAAACCGGGCATCCCCAAATTCTCAGACGGTGAAGATCTGGTTTCTTCCTATGCCACAACTCGTATGGCGTCTTGTCAACCTTTTTCGTTGGAACCATATTGAGAATATATGCTGCACTTTCTAGCGCATAGCCCCAAAAGGAAGCATGTAGAGTTGTGCGATTCATCATAGATCGAACCATGTCTAGCAAAGTTCGATTTCTCCTTTCAAATACTCCATTATGTTGCGGAGTATATGGAGGAGTGAATTGAGATACAATTCCCCGTTCATTCAGATGAACCATGAACTCTTGGCTCATATATTCGCCACCTCGATCAGATCTTAGTGTCTTAATAGTCTTGCCGAGTTGATTCTCTACCTCATTTTGAAAAGCTTTGAAAATCTCAAAAGCTTCATGCTTATGCTTCATAAGATAAACATAGTCGTATCTACTGAAGTCATCAGTGAATGTAATGAAGTAGGTCTGACCATCTCTAATCGGTGTTCTAAAAGGCCCACACACATCAGTGTTTATGATACCTAGTAGATCAGTAGCTCTTTCAGGGTTACCCTTGAAAGGACTCTTAGCCATCTTTCCACACAAACAAGATTCGCATACATCAAAGGAATTGCTTCCTAAGGATGGCAAAACTCCATCTGATTGGAGTTTATTGATACGATCCTTGTTTATATGACCAAGACGACAATGCCAGAGATACATGTCAGAATGATCAACGTTGTTCCTTTCCTCACATACGTATACCAGATTGTTAGAGTTAAAAGCTAGAATATTGATTTCATATATGCCATTATTCGGTATTGCTTCGAAGTAGAAGACATTACCCTTGTAAGCTTCAATACCTCTGTCTGAGAAACCATAGGTATACCCAGATTCCTTCAGACGAGCAAACGAAATAATGTTCCTAGTTAAACCGGGAGCATAATAACAATTGTCCAAGATCAACATTCGACCATTTGGCAAAGAGAGCTCGTAAGTTCCCACAGCCAAGACTCCGACATGCTCTCTGTTACCGACATGCAAGTCTAAGTCTCCGGTCCATAGCTTCTTACTCTTTCTCAGACCTTTTGCTGAATTGCAAATGTGTCTACCACGCCCAGTGTCTAGTACCCACGAGTCAGAGACGCAAGAGTACAATCCGATTACGCACATTCGATCGAGTCGGCCCTTCAACCCGAGAATGTTTCCGACAACCTTTATTCCATTTTCCCATTCGACAACAAACAAGACAAATGGAATGAGCTATGGGGCCAACCTTTCTTTTTGAAGATGAAACTACTTCCAAGTTGTCTTTCTTGATTTCCTCATTTTCAAATTTGATTGGTTTATCCATTTCACTTCTTTTAAGGTTAGCGACACGATTTTCCTCGTCAAACCTTCTAAGAGCTCCGAGGAACTCTCTAAAGGTACACTTCGAGTGTTTGAACCTCTTGACGATATCTTCGCAAGATCCATAAAAAGAAGATATCAAAGATCCTTTATGAGGTAGTCGGGAATATCGTATCCTAGTTCACGCAACCTCTCGAATCTCTCCTTCATGGAAAGACAATGAGAGACCGCTGACGAACCCCTTTTCATGTAGCCAAAATGCCATTGAACAACGAGCTAACTTCGTCATGCGGTGAAGTGATGGATTCATCGATTTCAGTTATAGAAGTAATTAACAGTTCTAGCAGAAAGTCATCCATCTACAGGACAATAACTAAGGTTCAATGTTTGGATATCTAAGGTTTAACTTATATAACTACCTAAGGAATCTATTAGACGAATTAATAATCCTATATATATTTTAGTTAAACAATAAGAACCAAATTGAGTCCACATCACGTGTATCCGGCAACGGTCCGGACGACCACATGTTTGCTTATCAATAAGGCCGATTCTCGTAACCGATCGCACATTGCGACTCTTAATGAGACTTGATCACTCCTTGATCCAATAGGCATGTTTAAGTCTCATCCTTGCCGACTAGTACTTAGGCAACAGTCCAGAGCAACCTAGCAAAATCCGCCTATAAGCTGGCGTGTGGCTGTCCATGTCCGGTAACTGGGATGGGCAGACATGAAGGACCACCCCGTATCTACACTATGGCTTAGGCAACAGTCCAGGGCAACAGGGAGTGTAGAGATTTCTTTTATAATAGGTAGATTTTATTTATCTCAAACAAACTTACATCACAAAAGTTTGTACTACAATTCACTTTGCATGCATTCAAAACGAATTGTTGCACCATTTAGTTAAAACACCATTTTAACATTTTCAATTAGTTTTACAAAATTTAATATGCATGTCATTAACTACTTAATGTGTTCTCTATTGTAAAACTAGGGCATCATTTCCTACACTACTAACACTAGATGTACTAGCCATGCATGCATGTACATGGCTAGACATATAACCCGATACATACTAATATATGGGTTAATCGGTCATGCTCAAAAATATATAATTTAACAATTACATATTTAATTGAGCGCTTTAGCTACTATACCATAACGCGATTTGGCTCTGATACCACTGTTGGGATTTTATTAACCAAAATGATGTTTATTCCATGAATAAACATAGTTCATTAATCAAGGGTTATGTTTTAAAACCTTTTATAAGTGTAGGGTTTAAAACGTAAATAATTAAAAACATTTAATTATTTAAATACAAATTAATTTATCTAAAACATAATAATGAACATGTAATTAACCTAGTTAATTACTAATAGCGGAAACATGTAATAAAACAATTAAAACACTTTAATTCCCTAGCAAAGTTCTATCGCGCATGCATATAGTAACTAAACAAATAAATAAATAGAAGAACTACTAACCTCTTAGACGACCTCCCGGAGACGTTATTCTTGAGCAAGAATAACGTGAGCTACTTGCCACGAAAAAGGACCCGAAGTCGCGCCCCTCAAAAGACTCGTACACGCGAACGGATCTTCGACACTTAACTAAGTGCTAGCTATAACTTTACGTTATAACAAATACCCACCGGAAAAATAACTAGAATGGGGTGCTCTCCACCCTTGAGGGTGTCGAACTCCACACGAAAAGAAGGAGAGAAAATAGAGGGTTTTTGGTGCAAGGATTTAAGAAGGAATAAGGGTTCTTTATATAGGCATAGAAAACCCTTAGGTTTCCTTCTTTGAATCAATGTGGGATAAGGAAACCAAGTTTCCTTCTCCCCTTCTTCCTCCTTTTTGGCGCCGACCTAGTGGGACCCCCATGGGTCGACTCATGGTGCTTGATGTCCGATCCTGCTTTCGACCCGATTCGCGTTTCCGACCCGCGAATCATTTCCAAATCTATTTTGGAAACTTTTAGTTATTTTCATTTCCAATGAATTCCTTGTTATTTATAAAGTTCCATTAAGCCCTCCTCGTGTTGGGATTTCATTAACCGAATAACATAAAATGGGTCGGGTGACCGACCCGGTTTAGTGACAAATCAAAATTTATATTTTACAAAAACAGAGTAAGCAGCGGAAGCATGTTAATGAATCGTTAGCATATAATTAAATATCGTGGTATCAAAACATTTAATAAACCTAACGTCCGGTCACAGATCTCCATGCAATGCAATATAAGTAACTTAAAGTAAATACAAGAAAACTAACCACGTTGCGATAGACGAGCTCCTCCATGACGTAGAAGATTCCGGAAACAAGATTCCAAAATAGAAACCCTCCGTAAGTGCGTACACGAACAATGTCTTAACCAAGGATCTGCTAGACACCTTTAAGCTTACGACCGCAACCGAATGAATCCCTAAATTGGACCCTAAGGTCGAATTCGACCTTCCCTTGAAGAAGGAAGTCGAATTCGAAACCCTTCTTAGGGTGAGTCGAATTTCAAACCACACCAACACAAAAGGTGAGAATCCTTTTGTTGAAACTAATTTAAGGTTTAACTAAAAACCTTAAATAATTAAACCTAAAACAATTTGGGGTGTTGGTTTCTTTTGGGATATGAAAGTCGAACCACACAACGGAGAAAATCCCTTTGTGTGTGTTTTTTAGGGTTTTCAAGAATAAATGAATTAATTAGGGATTCAAGGGGTTTATATAGGGATGAATCCTAATTAGATTAGGAAATTAAAAACCCTTAAAACCCTTCCCTAAATTTCGACCACCTCCTCAAGGGAAGGTCCTAGAACCGTCCCTTGAGGCCTTGGTGTGTCGGACCGGGCTTTCCTTATTTAATTAATTAACTATTAATTAATTATGGACTTTTAACTATTAATTATTGTAAGTCCCCTTGAAACGGATCGTTAATAGTTTGCTCCAGTTATCTTGAGGTGCGGAATCCCTCACTATAACTTGGTGATTCACAACAAGCCTTCAGATTATCTGCTGCCTCGCAGATCTTCTCTAGGCCTAGCGGAATACCTATTGACGACTTAACCTGCAAATATGCTTGATATTTCGACAAATGTTAAACCCTAAACTCTGTTAGGGTTCGATATATATAGGAAACAATACGACTTGGGCTTCAGCGAGTCGGCCTCGCATTTACAGCCCAACTCGACACTATTACGAGGTCGTAATCTGTGTCCTGCCTCGTATTTGAGCCTCCAATTACGAGGTCGTAATTGTCCCTGTGAAATGCGAGGTCACATTTCACACTTAGCAGATTTACACATTCAATACTCAAACTTAATCTAGTAGTCTATGCATAATACAAAGTTCACTAATGACAATCACATTACAAAGACATATTACAATATAAGCCCAAACAATCTAGACTGCTATTGACATAGATGTGCACTTACAGACTCCCCCTTGGCAATAGCTTCTAGACATTACAAATTATGTCTTTGTCTTGTTTTTGTCACTAATCTACTTTTTTTACTTCTTCTTCTTGCTCTTGCTCCTTCTCAGTCTCAGTCTTAAAATCAGAATCTGACTCTGAATCTGAAGGAGTATGAGTGATACCTAACCGCCTCTTCTCTTGATCCCTCATAGATCCTAGATCATAATAATAATCCGCGATCTCTGCCCTAGCTCTCATGTGAGCTTGTGGATCATACCCAAGTCTATTCTCCAGTCGGTGAACAATTGCAGGATGCAAATCTGACTCGGTAGAAGTATTTGTAGTAGAGTTGGTTTCGGTAGACTCACTACCCTGAGCACTAGCATTATCAACTTCAGGAGCAACAGCAACAGATTGCCCTACCAAACCCTTACCCTTGTCTAATCGATCAACGTCAACATCTTCTATAAAGGGTTTGGTTTGAGGTTCATCAAACTCAATTACCATGTTTATCTCGGTAGACACCTGTTCTTGAGCTCGTGGAGCTTCAGAAATTGACTTGCCAGCAACACCAGCCTGGCTAGGCTCCCCTTGAGTCTCTGTTACCAAAACAGAACTTCCTCCTAGCTCCTGAGTAGCTCTGGCAGCATCTGGATCTTCATTATGATCATCGTCATGCCTTGCCTTAGCTAGCTCATCACCCTTACAACCTGAGCTATCTCTCTCAGCTCTCAACTTCAAGTAGTTGTCAACTAGGTCATGCAATTTCTCTTCAGAGATTTTGACTCCCTTCATCAATGCATCTGCCATTTTGACAACCTTTTCATCTAGAGCCAAATACTTGTTATACATTTTGGACACTACCACCTCGGCTTTGTCCAACTTGTCTTCAAGAAACGTGTTCTTGTCACTAACAACCTTCAAGTCATCAACCAGACGACTGACCAGGCTTCTCATCTCATTCATAGCCTTCTCATGCTGCTCTCTCTGCTCAGACATCTGTCTCTGTAGATCAGCAAGGCTTACACTAGCCTCTTAAGTTGTTTGTGGCTGTGGTTGCGGCTGTGTAATCTCAGGAACAACAATAACAGGCACATTTTCTGATCCACCAGCAGCAGCAGAAGTTTCTTGTTCTCTGACAAGTCTTGTTCTTTTAAGTAACGGTTGCTCTGGCACCCAATCTTCATCAGTCTCTCTCACTCTTCTTCTTCCTTGAGCAACAGCATGAGATTTAGGAACCATTCTGGATCTAACTCTGACGAATGCATGAGATCTATAAGGATCGTCATCACCGTCACTGCTAGAATCATCATCAGAATGTACAGAAGGCTCTCTGTCTGCTTGAACATCAGCAATAGCCTTTCCTCTACCTTCAGCATCCACACCTGACCCACTAGCCTGCCCAGCTCCTGACCCACTAGCTTCTCCAGCACCTGACCCAATAGCTCTAGCTGCTTCAGAACCAACTGCAGCTCTAGCTACATAATCATCTATGTCTCGGTCCAGGTCTGCATCTTCTGGGTCTTCAACATTGGCATTGTACCGTTGCACTTGAGCAACATCACCATCTGGATCGGCCATCTCCTCCAAAAGATCATCAACAATCTCAGAATTGGCACCAGGTTGATTAATCACATCATCTGCAACCTGTACAACAACTTCAGGCTCAATCGACACATCACCTTCAACTACGACATCATGAAGCTGCTCTAGATGAGCATCATCTTCAACAGCTTCACCATCCTCTGGCTGAGGTCCTTCATATGCTGATATGACCTCATCAGCAGGTGCCACATAGTTGGCATTGGTGATGGCACTGAATAATGCTACATCTTGAGCATTTGGATCATTCGGATACCTGCGACGAAACTCATCATAGCCACGTCTGATAATCGAGCTCACTTGCTCCACTCCTACCACAGCTGGCAAATTTGGTAGGCGAGCATTGATGATCATCATCACAATCCTAGGATACATAAAAAATCTCCTAGTACCCGCAGCTCTGATCTGTTTCCTCATCTCCTCGAAGAAGAACATGGAGAAACTGTACGGCTTATTAAAAACTAAGCCTACCATCTGTGCTTGGGCTTCCTGGTTCAAAGTATCAAAACCAGACTTCTTGTTGCTCAACCCAACTAGCAACACATGTGCAACATACCTCCATCTGCCATAAAAACCTTTCTTGAACAAGGTTTTACTTGTCAGATCAGCAGCAAACCCCATTCGTCTAAAAGCACCCTGGATTAACTCATGACTATACTTGGTGACACCAGTTGCACCACCCTCTTATTCCACTGTGCCTAGACGTAGAATACCAATGAGATCAGCAGCTGTGAACTGTATCTGCTGCCCAGCAACTCTGGTATGGAAGATATAAACATCTTCGGCCTTCACACAGTCAGCATTTCTCCAGAAATCTCTCAAATATGTCAAATAAATGACTGGAGAGTGCGTCAAAACGTGATGAATTCTTGATCTTCTAAAGAAGGCAAATATCTCGTGATAATATGGCGTTCCTTCCTGATTATCATTGAAGTTCATCAAGTAATTATGACCAGCTATGAAATTTCTTGCCATTTCTGTAATCAATAACAAATAATTAATTACTCGAATTGACATCAAAATTCATATGCATAACATATACAATTAACTTAAATTATCTCTGTAGTTAAGTTAAAATAGTTAACATAAATTATCCCTGTAATTTAGTTAAAAATTAATTAACTCATTTTCAAATTTTATTATTAAATAACCTTTGAAAATCTGTTAATTCAAATACGAGGTCGTATCCCTGTACGAGGTCGTATTTCAAGGTCAAAATTAAGTCAACCAAAATCTAAAATACGAGGTCGTATTTTCCAAATTGGCCACGTATTTGGTCCAGGTCGTAAATCGGCATCGTATTTCGAAAGTCAACAAAGTCAAAACCAATTGACAAATGCGAGGTCGCAAATCTGGGCTAGCAAAACCCCAAATGCGAGGTCGTCGCACTGTTCATCTTCCCCAACGCGAAATCACGATTTACCCAACCAAAATTGATAAAAATTGCTTCTATACTTTTGTATTCAAGCGATTAACATACCCCAACCCTTATTTTTAACCAAAAACACCAAAATCGAATGAAAATAGAAAAACTTAGTTCGAAAATTTCGAACCCCTTTTTCATGATTTTCTTGTTGCATGGTTAACTATATTACGATTAGATAGTATACCTAGATTCGGTTTTTCAAGGTGAACACAAAAATATCACTCAAAAAATCTTGATCTAATTGTATGTATCGAATCTAAATCGGGGTAGCAAACTCTATTTTCGGGGTCGTAAAGCTCTCTAATTTTGATTTTAATATATGAGGTCGTATTAGGGTTATTTGGGTATATATACCCACTTGACCCGAATGGGTCTGGGTCAACCCGGCCCAATTACGAGGTCGCATTTGCATAAGGCCCAATCGACCAATTACGAGGTCGTAATTACACCTGCACACTTTAAAATTCAAAATTTCGTCAAAGTTTCTGAATAATTGATCAACATTTATTACGAACTTCCTGGAAATATGAAAAATTAAAATGACTAAACCTGTAGACATCAAATTTTCATCTTTTCCTCGATCTTCGTCTTAAACCTGAAAAGTTAATAAACTTACAAAAATTCTTTAACTTTTCCACGATCAATCTTTCCAAAACTTTCTCGAGACGAGCTTTCCCCTTCTGAAAACACAATTAAAATAAAAAGTTATTAAATTGATTCATCATTCTTATACCTCTCCCTCAATTTTATGATTGTTACTTTGATTAGTTATAGTTAAAAACCATCATTCTTATGTACTCCCCCTCAATTTATGACTGGGATACATAACTATGATGTAGCAAAAATATGCAGAAATTCTTATAATATAAAGCCTCATTATATCATATAAATTTCAAACATAATATTGATTAACTACTTCATATTCTTATGAAAACATTTCATAACTATATGACCTAGATAATCAATTTATTACAAACACCTTTCACATACATATATATGTTTCTATATCTAAGGTTTTTGAAATATATGTTTTTGAAACCTTTCATATTCAAACAAAATATCTATGTCTAAGGTAACAAAAATATTAACTAATAGCCTTTCACATTCAAATATCACATTTCTATGTCTAAGGCATTCCATAGTCAATAACCTTCTACATTAACATTATGTCTATGTCTAAGGTTACACAAATATTAACTAATAGCCTTTCACATTCAAATATCACATTTCTATGTCTAAGGCATTCCATAGTCAATAACCTTCTACATTCACATTATGTCTATGTCTAAGGTAACAAAAATATTAACTAATAGCCTTTCACATTCAAATATCACATTTCTATGTCTAAGGCATTCCATAGTCAATAACCTTCTACATTCACATTATGTCTATGTCTAAGGTTTTACCCACTACAAAGTTGATAATCTTCCATATTCAAATTAATATTTCTATATCTAAGATCTTCAACTAATAAAAACATAGCTATCATCATCTGTAATTACTATATAAATAATATTATAAAAACCTGATGATCTTAGCCTTGTCTTGATTATGTCAGACTTTTGCTCATACGTAGCTGCTTTTCCACCACTCGAACCAGGAACTTCCTTGTCATTTTGCACTGTAGGATGAACATAACCATTGACGATACAGATCCACATCCTAACATCCATAAGCCGGCAATATGACTCGAATCTTCCCTTCCAATTGAAATATCTATCAAGGCTTGTCAACTTGGGCGGTGAATTGGCCTTTCTGGTTTCATGATCCATCAGAATCAATTGATTCAGCAAGGCTTGATAATTTGCAGGTAATTGAGACGTCATTTTCTTCGAACTAGCAAAATTATACGAACTGTTCAAAAGTAAACGAGGTCATAAATTTAAATGAGGTCGTGAGAAATACGAGGTCGCAAATTACAACTCGAGGTCGTAATTGAACTAGTGAGGTCTTAAAGAGCCCACGAGGTCGTATACGAAATACTAGGTCGCAAATTACAACTCGAGGTCGTAATTGAACTAGTGAGGTCTTAAAGAGCTCACGAGGTCGCAAATTACAACTCGAGGTCGTAATTGAACTAGTGAGGTCTTAAAGAGCCCACGAGGTCGTATACGAAATACGAGGTCGCAAATTGAGCTGGCGAGGTCGTAATTAGCTATCCAGGTCGTAAATTGAGCTGGATGAGGTAATACGAGCCCACGAGGTCGTGAGAAATACGAGGTCGCAAATTACAACTCGAGGTCGTAATTGAACTAGTGAGGTCTTAAAGAGCCCACGAGGTCGTATACGAAATACTAGGTCGCAAATTGAGCTCGAGGTCGTAATTGAACTGTGAGGTCTTAAAGAGCCCACGAGGTCGTATACGAAATACGAGGTCGCAAACGATGTTGAACCCTTTAATTCCCTTGAATTCGAAACCCTAATACCCAATAAAACACCTCCGACTGCTGCAACCACAAATAGAGGTCACAAAAAGGGTTTTCGATCGTAAACTCGTGAAAGAATCACGTATAAACGACCCTAAACCAATGTTGTCTATCACCAACAAACTATAACCTTCCGGTATGAAACCAATAGGCTCTGATACCACTTGTAAGTCCCCTTGAAACGGATCGTTAATAGTTTGCTCCAGTTATCTTGAGGTGCGGAATCCCTCACTATAACTTGGTGATTCACAACAAGCCTTCAGATTATCTGCTGCCTCGCAGATCTTCTCTAGGCCTAGCGGAACAACTATTGATGACTTAACCTGCAAATATGCTTGGTATTTCGACAAATGTTCAACCCTAAACTCTATTAGGGTTCGATATATATAGGAAACAATACGACTTGGGCTTCAGCGAGTCGACCTCGCATTTACAGCCCAACTTGACACTATTACGAGGTCGTAATCTGTGTCCTGCCTCGTATTTGAGACTCCAATTACGAGGTCGTAATTGTCCCTGTGAAATGCGAGGTCGCATTTCACACTTAGCAGATTTACACATTCAATACTCAAACTTAATCTAGTATTCTATGCATAATACAAAGTTCATTAATGACAATCACATTACAAAGACATATTACAATATAAGCCCAAACAATCTAGACTGCTATTGACATAGATGTGCACTTACAATTATCAAACCCGTTAACCCATTTAATTAATTAAACTACTTTTAATTAATATATCTATTTGTCAATCAATCAAAGTAAACTTTAATTGACTACTATAAATAATATTCGTCGGTTAATCCATTTATCGTTAATTAACTTGCGTTAATTTATAAACGGATAATTTAATTAAATGCTTATTTAATTAAATGCGTAAATGATCAAATATCATTCCGTAGCTTTATGGTTAAACATTATAGATGTTCTATTGTGTATGACCCTACGGGCTCAAAGAATCCGAAGACATACGGTTAGTCGGGTCTACGAAAGTTCACACAATTTCAACACTCCCACTTGTGCGCAGTGTGAATCCACTGGAAAGTTGTGGCTTTGGCACCTATTGACTGCGGCGCAGTGGGGAATGAGTCCTCCCACTGCGGCGCAGTGTGAATCCACTGGAAAGTTGTGGCTTTGGCACCTATTGACTGCGGCGCAGTGGGGAATGAGTCCTCCCACTGCGGCGCAGTGGGGCATCATCCCTCCCATTGCGGCGCAGTGTGAATCCACTGGAAAGTTGTGGCTTTGGCACCTATTGACTGCGGCGCAGTGGGGAATGAGTCCTCCCACTGCGGCGCAGTGCTAATCCACTGGAAAGTTGTGGCTTTGGCACCTATGACTGCGGCGCAGTGTGAATCCACTGGAAAGTTGTGGCTTTGGCACCATTGACTGCGGCGCAGTGGGGAATGAGTCCTCCCACTGCGGCGCAGTGTGAATCCACTGGAAAGTTGTGGCTTTGGCACCATTGACTGCGGCGCAGTGTGAATCCACTGGAAAGTTGTGGCTTTCCCATGACTGCGGCGCAGTGTGAATCCACTGGAAAGTTGTGGCTTTGGCACCATTGACTGCGGCGCAGTGTGAATCCACTGGAAAGTTGTGGCTTTGGCACCATTGACTGCGGCGCAGTGGGGAATGATCCTCCCACTGCGGCGCAGTGGGGCATCATTCCTCCCATTGCGGCGCAGTGTGAATCCACTGGAAAGTTGTGGCTTTGGCACCTATTGACTGCGGCGCAGTGGGGAATGAGTCCTCCCACTGCGGCGCAGTGCTAATCCACTGGAAAGTTGTGGCTTTGGCACCATTGACTGCGGCGCAGTGGGGAATGAGTCCTCCCACTGCGGCGCAGTGGGGCATCATCCCTCCCACTGCGGCGCAGTGTGAATCCACTGGAAAGTTGTGGCTTTGGCACCTATTGACTGCGGCGCAGTGGGGAATGAGTCCTCCCACTGCGGCGCAGTGGGGCATCATCCCTCCCATTGCGGCGCAGTGTGAATCCACTGGAAAGTTGTGGCTTTGGCACCTATTGACTGCGGCGCAGTGGGGAATGAGTCCTCCCACTGCGGCGCAGTGCTAATCCACTGGAAAGTTGTGGCTTTGGCACCTATGACTGCGGCGCAGTGTGAATCCACTGGAAAGTTGTGGCTTTGGCACCATTGACTGCGGCGCAGTGGGGCATCATCCCTCCCATTGCGGCGCAGTGTGAATCCACTGGAAAGTTGTGGCTTTGGCACCTATTGACTGCGGCGCAGTGGGGAATGAGTCCTCCCACTGCGGCGCAGTGCTAATCCACTGGAAAGTTGTGGCTTTCACCATTGTGCGGCGCAGTGTGAATCCACTGGAAAGTTGTGGCTTTGGCACCTATTGACTGCGGCGCAGTGGGGAATGAGTCCTCCCACTGCGGCGCAGTGTGAATCCACTGGAAAGTTGTGGCTTTGGCACCATTGACTGCGGCGCAGTGTGAATCCACTGGAAAGTTGTGGCTTCACCATGACTGCGGCGCAGTGTGAATCCACTGGAAAGTTGTGGCTTTGGCCCATTGACTGCGGCGCAGTGTGAATCCACTGGAAAGTTGTGGCTTCCCAGACTGCGGCGCAGTGTGAATCCACTGGAAAGTTGTGGCTTTGGCACCATTGACTGCGGCGCAGTGGGGAATGAGTCCTCCCACTGCGGCGCAGTGGGAATAGTCCTCCCACTGCGGCGCAGTGGGGCATCATCCCTCCCATTGCGGCGCAGTGTGAATCCACTGGAAAGTTGTGGCTTTGGCACCTATTGACTGCGGCGCAGTGGGGAATGAGTCCTCCCACTGCGGCGCAGTGTTAATCCACTGGAAAGTTGTGGCTTTGGCACCTATTGACTGCGGCGCAGTGGGGAATGATCCTCTCACTGCGCCGCAGTGGGCATGGTGCACTCCCACTGCGGCGCAGTGGAAAGTCCCTGGAATTCTGATCATAAGGTGACTGCGGCGCAGTGGGGAATGAGTCCTCCCACTGCGGCGCAGTGTTAAATCTCTGGAAAGCATTGGCTTCTTCTCGACCAGTGACTGCGGCGCAGTGGGGCGTCATCCCTCCCACTGCGGCGCAGTGTGAATCCACTGGAAAGTTGTGGCTTTGGCACCTATTGACTGCGGCGCAGTGGGGAATGAGTCCTCCCACTGCGGCGCAGTGCTAACTTGCTGAAATCTTTGTTCTTCTTTATCATCGGCCCTCGAACACTCGGATCAACATCTTGGGCTAAAATCGTCAGAAAATGTACCAAATGGGCGCACAACCTGCTAAGAACCTGAAAGCACTAACAAACACCATAAACGCGCCAAATGCATACAAAATCGACTCAAAACACATACGAAAAAGGCCAATAATGAAGTGGGCGATCTATATAAATTGGTCACATCAAATCCCCCCACACTTGAGCGTTGCTTGTCCTCAAGCAAATCTGGAAATTAAGCAAAAAGCGTTCCTTGACACGAAGCTATATAAACACATTACGATTATCAAAAAGAAGCCACACCAAGCATGTCAATGACAAAAAGTTGGGTGAAGCAGTTTTAATCTTAAATGAAACCCCGAAATGTTTGACAATATCTGAACAATCCACAAGCCACAATAACACGACTAAGCAAAAGTGAAACAAATGAGCCTATCAAAATCATCCTACTCCAACGAACTTACTATTGGGTTGAATATATATGAATAATCACTCATTGCGCGGTCGTGATGCATATCTTACCATAGGCTTGAACAAGGATCATAACTCCACCGACGTGGCGTAAGCACCAAGTACATCATCAAAATATGGCATATAGGTCGGTTGTAAAGTTAGGCTAAGGGTATTACAAATGGGATTTGGGAAGTTTAGGTAAGTGTTAATAGGAAATAACAAAAGGATAAGTTATGTACAAAATAGTCTAATCAAACCCTTACCATTGATTGCCAACAACCCATAAGATGTTATCCCGCTAAGACACCTCCAAAAGTACCAAGTAAACCCGACACCATTGTGGTGTATCAACTTCAAACAACTTCAATTCAACCAAGTCTTCCAATATATTCACGAACCAATTGATACAACAATTCTTTTGACATATAAAAATGAGAAATACCTACTAGTAGCCCAAGTTCTTTTCTTTCTTTTTTTTTTCTTTTTCATCATCATTTTTTTTTCTTCTGTTTTTCACTTTTTTCTCTTATTTGAACCATTTTTACTCTACTAGTAGGCACCCTCTTACAATGATGAACAATGTCTATAACAATATACTTCCTTTGAACAATCCAAGACATTCCCCAATAACTTGACCAAATGACGTATTCTCATAGACAAGAATATTCCACTAGACAATCCACTGAAGCTCTCCCAAACCATCCAAACAAACCAATGACAATCAATGGCCCCCCAGATTAGACTATCGGTATAGTAAGGTATAATTAGGTAAAGTTTACATATTTAAGTGGATATATACAAAGGAAAAGGCTAAGTTAAAAAGGATGTATAAGTGTACTTTGCACTAAGGATGAGTGCAACAAAGGATTACAAAGGAAGGAAAGAAAGTGTATGTACATGTATAAAAGTATGTATACTGAAGGTAAAAATATACATAAGCAAGGGTGCAAAGAAAGAAAATAAGGGTCAAACCTAATATGCCAATTCGTCATCCAATGTACTTATATCACAAAAGTGATCTCACTGCGGTCTCGTAACGATCACCAGGCCAAGTTCTAGCTCAACACATCACCGGCACACTCATATCAAAGAAATGAACCCGGAAATGGAATAAATTAACCTCAAATTCGCACATCTTAGTGCAGAGTTCGAAATGGAACCCTTACTCCCGAATAAATCCAAGAGCCTAAGAGAGGGACAAATTACAAGGCAATCAAACCAAAACCGTAAACACCTAGCACATCTATAAATGAATGATGAATCTCACAACTTTAGGTGTGAGGGAAATTTGAGTATGCAAGTAATGTTATCAATCCACAAGGATTAGCCCAATAACCGTTCAGAACACATTTCGCCGATTAAAATGGTGCCAAGGAAAAATTTTGTAGTAAAATTGCTCATTAAGTTATTATGAATTAAGTGACAAAAGCAATTTACCACAAGGACAAGCTCAACACAAGTTTCAAATCATACCATCTTCCGTCATCTTACCAAATCGAAACAACCAATCTCAAACATGCACATCATAGTTCAGAATTCAAGATAGAACCCTTACTTTTGGATAAAACCCAAAAGCCTACGAGAGGGACACATCTACAAGAACGGTTAAATCTCAATGGCAAAACAACAAAAGAGATATATCCGGTTACTTAAACCTATTTGCCACCCCCCCACACTTAAGATGGACAATGCCGTCAATGTCCATATTTGGTCAAAACAAAGGTAAATAGGGGTAAGCATAATAGACAGAAAGAATGAGAACACATACCGGATCATGGACACATTCCGTTTCAAAACAAGGTAAATAGGGGTAAGCACAATAGACAGAAAGAATGAGAACACATACCGGATCATGGACACATTCCGTTTCAAAACAAGTAAGTCGACCCCGCACCACAAATTGCTCTTCCTAAAAAAGGAAGTCCAATTTGGTTGACGGGAGAATCAAATGCCAGCATATGCACATGACATCATAGTGAGCTACTAACACGATCACACAATCAAACAAACCAACGGGTTCTCCCCCACACTTGGGTTCCACTAGGTATTGCCATCAATCGGATCAAACCTGTTCAATAACATTCCAAAAGACCAACCATCCAAAATATCCAAAATTGTTCAAACAAAATGAAATACCATGCAGAAAATAAAAGAAAACAACGAAAATTACAAATGTTTCATCACCCCGTAGGGTGGATACCAGACAATGATAAATAAAGTAATGTCATAAGAATACCAACAAAATCAATCATCATATGATTCCATCCCACGGTACCGGATGGGAATCATCTCCACTCACTGCTGATGTCCATGGTAGCCATAGGGTAGTCCAGGTTTGCCAAATATACTTGTCACCCAATCTTGCTCTTCCTCCTGAGCTGAACCTGAACCACCAGCACCTCCCCCTGACTGATCAGCATCAAATCCTGACGCACCTGCATCCAAACCTGCAAAAGATGAAGAACTACCGCCAACATGTCCACCCTGAAAAACCCCAAACTGCACTGGACCACGAGGAGAACCTCCTAAATCATGGGGTCGTGGTGACATGTTCCCCAGAACAGTCGTCTGAGAAAAGAAGGGCTGACCCCCCTGACGATAATCTGGGACATAAATAGGCGGTGGAGAGAATGGAGGAATCGGATCAGGTCTAACAAACTCCCGGCCATGATACTGAGCATCCCACATAGGCTGATAATAATCAAGGTTATAGTTAGTGTGGGCCTGCTGTGATCCAATCCAGGTGAAATCCTGGTCCACCCTCCTCTGGTACGCATCAAACTCTCGCTGACTGTTCTGCTGAGACTCATAGATGTTCTGAATAGTGTTCCCCAAGAGTGTAAGATCAAACGAAGGAGGGATGGGAATGTTACGTCCAGTCCTCCTCGGTGGCTCCCGCGGAGCATCAGCCATCTCAACATCAGCCTCCTCATCCTCCTCCTGTACAGGAGGTGGTCCTTCAACCTCACCCTCATCATCTAACAAACGCTCCTGCTCATTGTCTTTCTTTTTCTTCAAAATCTTTGCCCTCCAAAGCTCCTGATACGTAAAATCCTCCTGATGTACTGGCAATGAGAGATAGGTCTGGCAATCATCAGAAGCAAAAACTCCCATCCTCTTATAGATCACTGTGATAAAGTGTCCCAAAACCAGAGTCGCATCGGTATGATTACACATACGGTCTAGAAGCACAAGAGGAGGCAAAGCAAACCTGGATGGAGCACCCTCAGAAAATAACTTAAGTAACCAAAGATCGTTCTTGTACGCCTTCTCCCAATGAGTAGACCTCTATACCAGGAAAGTCACAATCATCCGGTGGAGCAACCTCAAACGCACATTCTTAATCTTTGACACACCACTTGTGTATGTCCATATCTCTCCCCCGTGATCCTGGCGTAATACTCCACGATAGACTCTCCATCACCCAAATCGGCCTGTGTTCTATACCCCTTCTTCAGAATATCCCTAAACTCAGCACTCTGCAACTCCTCCCTCGTATACATCCCACAGTAGTAACCAAATTCAGCAATTGACAACCTCCTCTGCACTCCCCCACAGTAAAACGAGACTACCCTCTCTTCAAAAATGTCTTTGACTTTTCCCAATTCCTTCTTCAGTTTCAAGGTTGAATAGAACTCTAAGCATAACTCACGGTAGGCGGCTTCACGGTTAGCGAATACCCGCCGCCAAATATCACAACTCACTTCATGCCCTCTTGACGCACCTCCAACCCTCATACTCATAGAAAACCACCGTCGAATATCCTCCTGAACTCCAAATACCTGAGCTTGAAATTGAGTTAAATGTCTTGCGGGAAGGACCACATGCTTAGAAAGTTTATACAATTTGTTCTTGTAGATGTTCTTTTGAGGCTGCCTAATTCCCTCAAATGATAGCCAAGCATGTCGCTCGTTCAATTCTTCAATAAATGTAAGCGGCACCTCCGCTTGTTTCTTTGAAGTTTTAGTCGGGACATCAACCGCCTCACTGGATTGCCCCTCAACCATTTTGCGCTTTCCCGCGGCCTTATCACTAGCTCCCGCTCCCTGCATTCACAACATGAAAATGTCCAATTGTAAGTATTAAGAATGCACAGTTGGAAATCATATATAAAACAAGCAAAAATCTTGGCAGGGAAAGGCCCCCACTGCGGCGCAGTGGGCATGCTTCACCCTCACTGCGGCGCAGTGGGCATGCTTCACCCTCACTGCGGGCAGAAGGATCTCACTGCGGCGCAGTGAGGCATGAACCCCCTCACTGCGGCGCAGTGAGGTCAAAAATCTGGGCAACTCACTAGGGTTCATCATGATATGGCACAAAATGGGGTAAATTAAACAAACAAATTCAGGGAAAAGATCCAGTAATCTCCACTTAAAACAACCTATACCGACATTCCCCCATACTTGCTCTTCAAATCAAATTCCCAAATTTTTCAAAACCCTAATTTCTAATTTAAAATCACAAATTGATGAACTAGATGAAAGATTCAACACCCAATTAGCTTCTATTGCCCACAAACATCAAAACCCCTAAATTAATTCGAAAGATTAAGCTAGCATAAACCCTAGAAATTTAAAGCTCAAAATAAAAGAAAAATACAAAGAAACTAAAGAGAAAACTTACACTTCTTCCCATTATGCAATGTATTAAGATGAAAATCTGGAAGATTGATAAAAGATGGAAGAAAAATGGAAGATCTTGAAGGATGTTAATGGGTATTTTCGGTTTTTAGAGAAGGGAGAAAAGAAAGATAAGATGAAAGTGAAAAGTAAAATAAAATGAATAAAAAAAACTAAGCTATATTTACATCGGCCAGGAGATGACTTACCTGGCAGCCCACTGCGGCGCAGTGGAACAACTGCACTCCCACTGCGGCGCAGTGGGGATTTACAATTGGGCGCAGTGGATTTAACACTGCGGCGCAGCCAAGCCATCCCACTCCCACTGCGGCGCAGTGGGAAGTTGCTGGAAAATTTCTCTTCAAATCATTATGTCAAAACTCAAATTGCACATAACCGGAACCGCATCGAATCGAGAACATACCTGCACTTACTAATAAAACAAGATTAAATCTAACTAGTTCAACGAAAAGGAAAATGCGATAAAATAACACGGGTTGCCTCCCGAGAAGCGCTTAAGTTATTAACGAGTCTTTAGCTTGACTCGACCAACCTTCAAGTATCAAATTCAAACACGGGGATCTCATCAAATATCCCCTCAACCTGCTCTTCTTCCACATATAACTTAAGTCGATGACCATTGACAATGAACGATCCTTCACCATTTCGCTTAAACAACTCAACATATCCCGACGGGTACACATGCTTAATCTCAAACGGTCCAATCCATCTAGAAGTGAGTTTGGGTTGCTTAATCTTAAATTTGGACAAGAACAACAACACTTTAGCCCCAACCTTAAACTCCTTTCTACGAATCCTCTTATCATGCCAAATCTTGGTCCTCTCCTTATAAAGCCTCGAATTCTCATAAGCACCTAACCTAAGCTCATCAAGCTCATGTAGTTGTAACATTCTAAGTTCACGTGCTTCCATCAAATCCAAATTCAGATTCCTCAACGCCCAATACGCCTTATGCTCTATCTCAATAGGAAGATGGCAAGTTTTGCCATAGAGTAACCGGTATGGCGTGGTGCCGATCGGCGTCTTAAAAGCCGTCCTAAACGCCCACAAGGCGTCATCTAACTTCTTTGACCAAACCTTGGGGTTATCTCCAACAGTTTTCTCTAAAATCCTTTTCAAAGCCCTATTGGTGTTTTCTACTTGTCCACTAGTTTGCGGATGATAAGAAGTAGAAAAATAATGCACAACACCATACCTCTTCATGACCTTGGCTAATTGATGATTTGCAAATTGGGTTCCTCGGTCACTAATCAAAGCTCTAGGGCAACCAAATCGACAGAATAATTGTTTCAAGAAATCAATGACTACCCTCGCGTCATTCGTGGGCAAAGCCTTGGCTTCGGCCCATTTAGACACGTAGTCAACGGCGACAAGAATATATTGAAACTTATTAGACGGTGGGAATGGTCCCATGAAGTCTATACCCCAAATATCAAATACCTCGCATACCTGAATGCTTTGTTGAGGCATCTCATCCCGCTTAGTAATGCTCCCTTGTCTTTGACAAATGTCACAAGTCTCTACCAAAGTCTGGGCCTCCTTGAAAATTGTAGGCCAATAGAAACCTGCATCAAAAACTTTCTTACCAGTAACTGAAGGACCGTAATGACCTCCAGTTGGACCATAGTGACAAGCATCAAGAATCTCCCTCGTCTCAGCTCCAGCTACACATCTCCTTACCATACCATCTGCACAAACACGAAATAAGTATGGACTATCCCAAAAATAGTGCTTAGCATCCGATATGAGCTTCTTCTTTTGCTGGGACGTGAAATCATTCGGTATCTCACCTGCAACCAAATAATTAGAAATATCTGCAAACCAAGGAGCATCATCAGAGTTAGAAATAAACATTAAAGACTCATTGGGGAAGTGATCATTAATCTCCCCATCTCGAAGTTTCTCCCGGTGAGGATCTTCCAAACGACTCAAATGGTCGGCCGCCAAGTTTTCAGCACCTTTCTTATCCTTAACCTCTATATCAAACTCTTGTAACAACAAAATCCATCGGATAAGCCTAGGTTTAGCATCTTGTTTCGAGAACAAGTACTTAAGGGCTGAATGGTCAGTGAAAACTATGGTCTTACTCAAAACAAGATATGATCTAAACTTATCAAATGCGAAGACCACTGCAAGCAACTCCTTTTCTGTGGTGGTGTAATTTTGCTGGGCGGGGTTCAAAGTTTTACTAGCAAAGTAAATGGGCTTGAAATGCTTATCAACCCTTTTCCCAAGCACAGATCCTACAGCATAATCACTTGCATCACACATCAACTCAAATGGCAATTCCCAATCCGGACCAACCATGATAGGAGAATTAGTCAACTTTTTCTTTAAAACCTGAAATGCACTCAAACAAGCATCATTAAACACAAAAGGGACGTCCTTCTCCAACAAGTGGGTCATAGGACGAGTAATCTTAGAAAAATCCTTAATAAAACGGCGGTAAAAACCGGCATGTCCAAGAAAACTTCTTACCCCTTTCACATTGGAAGGCGGGGGTAACTTGGCTATAACATCTATCTTAGCCCTATCAACTTCAATCCCGGCCTTAGACACTTTATGCCCTAACACAATTCCCTCGGTCACCATAAAATGGCACTTTTCCCAATTCAAAACAAGGTGTGCCCTTTCACACCGTTCTAACATCCTTTCCAAATTATGCAAGCAAGTATAAAAAGAGTCCCCAAAAACCGAGAAATCATCCATGAAAACCTCCATGGAGGTTTCAAGCATGTCCTGGAAAATAGCTATCATGCACCTTTGAAAGGTGCCTGGGGCATTACACAAACCAAACGGCATTCGCCGATAAGCAAAAGTACCAAATGGGCATGTGAAGGTGGTTTTTTCTTGGTCCTTGGGATCAATGGGTATTTGGAAGTACCCAGAAAACCCATCTAAGAAACAAAAATATTCATTACCTGCAAGTCTTTCTAACATCTGATCAATGAAGGGAAGGGGAAAGTGATCCTTACGGGTGGCATCATTAAGCTTACAGTAATCAATACAAACCCGCCAACCCGTTATAGTCCTAGCGGCCAAGAGTTCCTTATTCTCATTCTCAATAACTGTCATGCCCCCCTTTTTGGGCACACAATGAACAGGACTAACCCAAGGACTATCAGCAATAGGAAAAATGATCCCAACATCTAACAACTTAATGACCTCTTTCTTAACAACTTCTTTCATGTTCGGATTAAGCCTCCTTTGTCTCTGGACAACGGGCTTAACATCATCAACAAAATCTATTTTATGCTGGCAAAAGTTAGGACTAATACCTGGAATATCGGTGGTCTTCCAAGCAAAAGCCCGCTTATGGGCTCGAAGCACAGACAAAGACAATCCTTCTCGTCACTCGAGAGTGAGGACGAGATAACCACGGGTAAAGAAGATTCACCTGACAAATAAGCATACTCCAAATGGGAAGGTAATGGCTTAAGCTCCAAATCAGTGGGTGGTACATCAACAGAATTCGGTACCCTCGAACTTCCATCAGCAACAACCTCCTCAAAACTCTCATCCTCGGGAGGTGTCTCATCCAAGCTAAGCGCCATAACCTCTGCAAACAAATCATCATCAGATATATCTCCCGATCCTAAATTAGCAATCTCCTCATCTCAGTGTCGGCCTCCATTAGTTCCTGAAACTCTCGATCTAAAGCATCATCAATAACGTCAATCCTGAAACAAGACTCATCATTAGAATATGAATGCTTGATGGACTTTTCAACATTAAACACAATTCTATCCGTACCCACACCCAAAGAAATTTCTTTATCCTTCACACGGATGATAGCATCCACGGTATTAAGGAATGGTCATCCAAGAATAAGGGGTACCTTCGTATCTTCCTCCATCTCGAGGATAACGAAGTCAACTAGAAACACAATATGGCCTACCCGGACAGTCATGTTTTCAGCAATCCCAATGGGATACTGAAAAGAATGGTTAGCTAATCTAATACTCATGCGGGTAGGTCTCAAAACTCCTAGAGCTAACTTACTCCAAACCGAGTAAGGCATCAAATTAATGCTAGCACCTAAATCAGCAAGCGCCTTACAAGTAAGAGTACAAATAGAACAAGTAATAAGGAAACTCCCTGGATCTTCAAGCTTAGGTGGGATGCGGTTCTGCAAGATAGCAGAACACTCGGCATTAAGATAAGTAGCTTTCACCTCATCCATCTTTCCTTTGTCAGTCACAAGCTCCTTAATGAACTTGGCATAATGGGGCATCCCCTGAATAAGATCAACTAAAGGCACATTAATGTGAACATTTGTTATCATCTCCACAAACTTGTTATATTGCTCCTTCAGCTTTGCCTTTTTGAACCTCTGTGGAAATGGTATCTTTGGCTTGTATGGTTTAACCTCTGGAACCACATCCGGTTTTGGTGGAGTCACCGGAGTCTTCACGGTTGAATCTTCCTCCATTTCAATCTCTTCATCAACCTCGTCATCATCACTCCCTTTATCCTGCACATCTGAAACAACAACATTAGGCATAGGAGGTGAGTCATAAGACCTACCAGTACGAGTGGTGATGGCTTTGGCTTGCTCATTTCGGACTGGAGGTGGAGTGTATTTCTGTCCCTGATTCTGTCCTTGATTCTGTCCCTGACTAAACTGAGGTCTAGGATTCTGCTGTGTGTTGCTAGGAAGAGTCCCCGTGGGCCTAGCAAGAGCGGCCATCCTACTTTCGAGATCCTTGAAATTAACTCCTTGGTTTTTCATGTTGATCTCCACCTTCCCACTTAACTGATCCAACCTCTCACTCAAGGTCTTAGTGTCTTCCCTGATCATTTGAATGCTAGTATTTGTTTCAACCTGATTACTAGCCAACTGCTTCATCATCTCTCTCAACTCGGCATTAGGATCGACATTAGAAGAAGAAGAACCTGATCCTTGTCCTTGCTGAGTCTGCTGTTGTGGCTGATTCTGATAATTATCTCTTTGCCACCTATTACCTGAAAACGAGAATTATTAGATTGAAAAGGAGAGTTATAAGAAGTATTACCTGAAGGCCGGTTCTGGAAACCGGTGTTGCGGTAGAAATTCCCTTGGGGCTGATTTTGAACATAATTCACATCTTCGGGTGCCCGATTTGGACACTCATCAGAATAGTGCATATCACCACAATAATCACACCCATCGGCTACTACCTTAACATCCCTCTCAATTGCTCCAAACCTATTCTCTTGAGTAGCAAACCCCTTTTCCATGCGCTCAGATAGCGCCCTAATCTCTCTAATAACCCCTGGGTCATTGCTAGCTTCAACCTTAGCAACTCTCCCTTGGTTAGTACCTCTCTTCATCTTTTTCTCATTCTTCAAAACCTTTCATCATCCAAAGTTGAGCTATCCTTCGCCATGTCTTCCAAGATTTGATAACCTTCATTGGGTGTAATGTTATTGAAACTACCCCGAAAGCATATCCCAATTCGCGTTTGGACTTCTTATCTAACCCATCAAAGAAAAGCTCCACATATTTCTCCCTAGTCAAATCGTGACCTGGACAATTTCTCAACATTTCCTTGAAACGAACCCAAGCATCAACAACATCTTCTCCATTATCTTGTTCAAAAGATCTAATCATGTTCTCCAACCTTCTTTGAGTTCTAAGTGAATAAAACTCACCAATGAAAGCCTCCTTGAGTTGGTTCCAAGTAGTAATAGAATTTTTTGGAAGATCATTGAACCAATCAAGTGCTTCTCCGGTGATTGACATGGGAAATGTTTCAAGTTTCACGGCATTCATTTGGTTTTGCCCATATTGATATAGCCGAGCTAACTTTTCGAACCTATCCAAGTGTTGGTAAGGATCCCATTTCCGTTTACCATCAAATTGATGCTCTTCTATGCTTTTTAGATGGTTTCCTTTCAAAGCGAAAGTGTGATCAATGGTTGGAGGTCTAATGGCGGAACCACGTCCCGTTGGGATAGTTCGGACCCTCTCGCCATAGCGAGTGTCATTCGGATCCCTTGGTTGTTCGTCCCCCATTTCCTCTTGCTTTACTTCGAAATTGAAAAACTCGTCCAAAAAGAACCCTTCCTCGTCCGAATCAGGAGTGGGTTTAGCTATAGGTGAAAATGGTGTCGGTATTGGTGTTGTGGGTTCAGCGAAGTTAAACCTACGCCCTCTTGGTCTTCTCGGAGTAGACAAAGGACTATTCAAAGGGAGACCCGAAGAACGCAAGTTCATCAACTAACACAATTCCTGCAAATACACAAACACGTCAAATGCACCTGTGATAAGAAAAGAAAACTAAACTAATAAACAAGTAACTTTCTCACGCGTGAGAAAGGATCAAACCACTAAATAAACAACTAAATCGGCACACAATCCCCGGCAGCGGCGCCAAAAACTTGATGTGTGAAATCGAGTTTAAAAATTAAAACAAGAAATACCCTAAAACTGACTACTACACACTTGCGGGCAGTGGACCCGTTCGTATATAATATAGCTAGAAGGTAAGTCCATGATCGAACACGGGGAATGGTTTTGAAATAGTTGTCAGCTAAAATGGTTTTGGAATAAGGATGGAACCGTAGCCGAATTGCTACCTCACCTTAACAATATGAAATTAAAGAAATTGAAATGACAAGACAATTGAAAAGTAAAGAAAGTTCAAACAATATGAATAAAGATCACCCACTTTGAATCCACTTGACTTCAGTTATGATTGCACACGATAAAGTTCAAATTATTTAGAGTTGACAAGATAATCGTGAAAGGATAAAATGCTCACGTGGTACCACCAACCGCTCACAAATAACCCAAACACCTAAGTTGCTAGTTAAATTACCCAAGCCGGTACCACCAATGCCTAGAAAATCTCCCCAACGATTAGTTTGCTTGATTATCCAATTACCAATTATGCCTATGTGAATGAAAACGTGGTACCACCAACCGTTTCTAAACACGTTTACCAATTAACTCCTATTATAGATTTGACATTCACCGTCATACCATGAACCGGTGACAAACGACCATAGACAATCGAATTGAAACGATAAACGTATTCACCTAGTACCACTAACGATGAACACATAAACCATCAACATCAAAAGAATAAATCGCAAGGAATTAATTGATAAAGATCACGACACAACGATAATTGAATCAACTCTTGAATTAAAATATTGCAATCATATCATTCGTCAAGTTTCATCAAAGTGGATGATTAGAAATCTAGCCAATCATACTAAATCGAATTGCAATAAAGAAATTGAAAGAAAACATATTGTACCAATGATCGTTGAATATAAATTGCAAGACAGAAGATTAGATACGATCTAGATGGATGTTCTTGAATCTTCAATGAATCAAATGATGAAATCTGCGATGATCCGTCAAAGACTAGTGGTAGAACAACTCCTAGAAAGAAAAACTTGGATCCTTGGGCAAATAGGGTTTTTTTCTTTATATACCTCCCCCAAATCTGATGCAAAGAGGCTGTAGCCCTGATCTCCCCGTGTACTCACTGCGCCGCAGTGGGCATGGTGCGCTCCCACTGCGGCGCAGTGGAAAGTCCGTGGAATTACACTCGGATCAACATCTTGGGCTAAAATCGTCAGAAAATGTACCAAATGGGCGCACAACCTGCTAAGAACCTGAAAGCACTAACAAACACCATAAACGCGCCAAATGCATACAAAATCGACTCAAAACACATACGAAAAAGGCCAATAATGAAGTGGGCGATCTATATAAATTGGTCACATCACTTCCTTAAAGAATTTGATTCTTTTATGCGTTCACTTGCGCAAGTTCATCCATGTCCCATTCACTCTTAATGATGCATTCCATTTTGGCACGAGGATAAAGTCAATTGCCAAATAGAATTTAAACCCTTTATGACTTTCTTGATAATAGCATTCCGAACTATTCGCAGTATGGCCATACATTTCACTACTATATCAAGCTGTCATAGGCCGAGTTTACTATCAAACCATAACTTGGGAGCGAATTCCTATTACTAAATACATACGCCCTTTCCATATCTCACATTTACCCAAAGTAGCCCTACTGCGGCCGGTAAAGATATCCGGTTCGGAACTAAATCAAAGCAAATGATCGACATGGTCCGGGCCTACGCCTATGTATTTAACAAGTCAAAGGATACTCACGGATGGAATCACTTCGAGATTCATTTAATTGACTTATAATCCAAGAAATGATCTCGGGGCGGGTCAGCCAATATTCGACTCATCAAATACTTGTGAGTAAGGCTCGTATCTCGTTTACGACCAACAATCTATATCACCCAAAAGCTAATGACCTTAGCTCCCAAGCTAATAGAAACCTTTCTCTCACAATTACCTTTCTTTCGCACTATCATTCCCATGTGTGCGACCGGCAATGGCAATTTAGAATGATCTTAAAACCATTCATGGATAAAATATACTAAATTGGAACGTGTATGTATTGGACAATTTTACTCATCGAATACTTCCACAATAACTGTTCCGAATGTCCAGATTTTAACTTGACATTTCTAAACTTCTTTCAGATTTAGAAATCTAACGTTTTTGCTTAATCACAACCTAAGTTGTTCCCTTTATTGAAAAATTGACCAAGATTCCTCAAAGTGGGATCCTTTTGTTCCAAAACGAAGAAGGAATCTTTAATCACTTAAGAGATATTAAATTAATTTTGTAGTAATAACGATATTTCAAGAAAATAACATTTCCTTCCTTATGAGCACATTTAATTCTTAAATTACTTTAAGAATTTTACTAGTCATATGATCTTGCACAACTTGCAAGAATCCATCAAATCCTAGATTCGATCTTAATGACCAAGTTCTTATTTAAGATAATCATTAAAGCTTGCCTAAAAGTAACTTAAGTGTATCTTAAACTTCTTTAATTAAGGATCTCTTTTAGTCATAAGATTTTGCATTAGTACAATGAATGTATAATTGCATAGTCTTACTCTTTAATCAAGCCATAGACTTGATCATAATGACTAAGACACTCATTAAAACTTTCCTCAAAAACGTAGTTTAAGTGTGTCTCAACACTTCCTTAATTTGCGTTTATTTACAATCCATATCCATGCTATGAATATCTCTATCAGACATCACGCAACTAGTTTTGGCATTAATACCATTTAATCCAATTTAACCTTGTCTTACTAAGTTCAATTTGTCTTCAATCCAATCCAGCTCGGATGAACGACATGTAACTTTTCAAACTTCCAATTTATCGAGTTTTAATATTCGATAAATAATCTAATTTTATAATTAACAATAAATGCTCAAGACATTCAATCATTCAATCACAAACTTAGAATAGGTTACTAGTAAAAGATGTTGCTTATGTTGCTTCCAAAAATTCTCCCGCTGATTCCTAGAACCGTATCTTTCAAGTATAACACACTTGATAGAGAATTTAATCCCGAGTTTATTTCTCTCCCACTTACTCTTTGAATCGAGTATTTCAAGTAGTGATACTTGGTGGAGATTTTAACTCTCTATTTGCCTTTTTAACATCACGAATCTTGCTTCATTTAGCTTTATCGAATTAAGCCTTTCAAGTGGTGACACTTGGTGAAGACAATGATTCTTATATTTAAGACAAATAATATTTACAACAAAAACCTTTTAGAAATACTAAAAGTTCATCCTTTGGATTTCCCTTTTGTAAATCACTTTATGTACAACTTTTATTTCAAAAGTTAAATCCGTGGAATTTCCAAATGTTTCATTAATTCGCAAATTACTTTGTGAACCTTTCATCTTTAGCTATAATTACTATAATTACATGCAAGATATAAAACAAAACATTTAATCAAAACAACCAATTAATCAAGGAAGAACATAGATAAAACCTAATAGATTCCAAACATAAAATATTCAAAATCCATACATTATCTCAAGAATAAAACTAAAAGGGTAATAATGTTTTCAACTAAAACATCAAATAAAAGATAATTCCAAAATGAATGCCGAAGCATTTATTTTAAGACTATCTTTCTCCTTCCAAATTTTCCTTTATTCTTTCTTCCTCGTCCGCCCCACGAAGGATAAGTCTCACAAAGCCATTCATCAATCTTCTCACAACTACGAGCGTTGTGTGAATTACTTTTGCAGAATGTGCATAATGAATTTCTGTGGTAGGGCCTCGGAATGAGTGCCTTTTCCGGTAAATTCATTTCAACACTAACCAACATTTTTCAAGATCATCTAGCGACTTGTGCTTGCAAGTCATAAAATAATTCATGGCAAAATGCGCAAAGTGTTGACTGAGTGAGTTAAGTATTAAGAGAACTTGCTCATCATGAGTAAGAGGCTGCCTAAAGGCTGCCAACTCATCGATGTATCCTCTCATAATCTTCACGTGATCCGATATCGATTTTTCTTTGACCTTGTGGTACTCCCTTGCTTCTTTAAGAGTTCCCCTTGCAATGACATTCACAGCATGTTGATTCTCTCTAACAATCATTCCAAATAGATGATAAACATTGCCACAACGAATGTCGCGAGCATAGCTATCATCAATGGAATTAATGACTACACCTAGTGTATCATTGTGAGCAAGGTAACTTGCGTAAGCCTTATCAGAAAGCCCACCAAGCTCATCAATATCTTCAACAACCACGGAACGATCCTCTGTGAGTTGGTTGAAAAGTCCCTTGTACATAAGGTAGTTTTTCAACGCTTCATACCAAGTTGCAAAACATCCCGGTATAAGCTTCTTTTGCATCAAGGTATTCTTATACCATTCATCAATATCTGGCTCAATAATATCATTTAAAAGAACAAACTACAAAATCACAAAAACACAATTAATATCATCGACATTTATCCCTAATCATTAACTACCCACGTTTCAATCATAAAATCAAAACATATTAATGAATTAAGGCTAAGACTCATTTAGACCCAACGGCATATATATCCGGTGCGGGGCTCACGGCTACAGGGAATTAGTATAGTCATAAATGAGTGAGAACGGGTCTCTACCAATTAAGGCTCTTAGATCTTTATGAGATTCATGGGAGATGGGGAGTTCTCCACTTATAGGTATATTTAATCTCATCTTAGCCAGCTAGTATCCGGCGGACCGTCCGGACGACCTAGCTTAGTCGTCCTACAAGGAGCATGTGACTGATAGTTCTCTGGTGCAGGGCTCGCAGATACTAGAGCACCACCCTACGGCTAAACACTATGGCTTAGGCAACAGTCCAGTGCAACAGGGAGTGTAGCATGTAGGTGCTTCGACTTATAGGATGGCATGACTACTTAAGTGGGTATATAATTATTTGATAATTCAAATAATGCGCTAATAACTCTATCAACATCAATAAATGAATGGACTGAAATTACTAGCATTCCTATTCGTGTTTTAAACTATTTAAAAGACAGTTTATTTTCAACCTAGAAATGTTAATAAATTAACATCTCATTAAACCACTTTTAACTTAGTCGCCAAAAAATAGCGTCCATCTAGATAATTAGGGCATATTATTTAATATCGAAATTCTAATCTAACTTTAGAAACCTTAATATTAAATTCATCCAATAACCGAGTCATTTCATTATCTAGATTTCCACTAACAAGTCTCTAACTTTCTATTTTACGTAAAGGCACATGCAATTAATGTTCTAATTCGTTAAACGGCTAAGGCATCTAACAAGGCAAGACTAATGTCCTAATTAAAACTTAATGCATGTCCTTAATCAATTAAAAGCATTTTTAATTTTCGTAAAATATAATCATTTTGAGTTCCTTTTAAAAATCCAATTTTAAAACCTCAATGAGTTTTATTAAAACAAAACTCTTTCCTTTTCTCGTATTTTAATTTTCAAATATATATTTTAGAGACACGCATTAAATCCTAATGCAAAAATATATAAAACCAAAATACGTACAACAAGTAGTTTATGTAATTCAACAATTAAATCCGCATGCAATATATATAAACAAATATATATATAAACCTACTTATCGCATACAAGGAAACTAATTGATCTTTAAACAAATACAAAATATTTATATGGATATATATATACAATTTTCGAAAATTTATATATATATAAAACATATATATATCCACATCTCATATATTTGTATTTATTCGAAGATCTAATTATTTCAACTAAATAATTAACGGCTAGTTCTATTTAAAATATATAAATGAACCCATCACATATATATATATGGATATATATTTTAAAACAAAACTCTTTCCTTTCTCGTATTTTAATTTTCAAATATATATTTAGAGACACGCATTAAATCCTAATGCAAATATATATAAACAAATATATATATTAGAGACACGCATTAAATCCTAATGCAAATATATATAAACAAATATATATATTAGAGACACGCATTAAATCCTAATGCAAATATATATAAACAAAATACGTATAATATATATAAATATATATATATAACAAATATATATATATATATACATATATAATATATATACGAAATTAAACGTAAGCGACTTTATTCAAGACTAAAAATCAAGGTAAGTACTTATACCATGCATGGACCACACCAACACAAAAGGTGAGAAACCTTTTGTTGAAACTAATTTAAGGTTTAACTAAAAACCTTAAATAATTAAACCTATAACAATTTGGGGTTTTGGTTTCTTTTGGGATGTGAAAGTTGTTAGGTCCGTTTGACCGATGCATATCGAGATCTGTACGAATCTAGATGTGCGGAATCCATCTAGATCCGTTCTTGAGGCTATAAACAAACACGCATTTATACAAACCAAAATAGATATAGAACAGGAGATATAAAATAATTCCTTTATCATTAATCGAATGATTACAAGAATGAATCCGTTTAAAATACATCTCAATGATTCCGGATTACAATCTATCGAGACGACTCTTGATAATGAATTACATGGTGGCGGAATGGCGGGGCATAGATCTCTACCCCGATCCCTATGGACGACTCTCTGTTGCAACTAGAACCATCAACTCAAATCAATAACCTAAGAAACCTATATATAGGCTAAACATATATGGGCTGGACTTGTTAATTTCGTGGCTGCCATAATTGCTTTGATGTTAATAACCTCAAAGGATTAACATCAAAGGAATAACTTCAATAAAATAACTTCAAAGCCTTTAAAATGTCAGCCTTAGAATTGTATTGCAGCGGACAATAATAAGTGCACAGAAACTGCACTAACAGACTCCCCCTTTTCCGGTGCAATCAATTCTATCAAAAATCGATAATCAATAGTTATAGAAAGGCTAATTTAATAGACTTTCCCTTAACTTATGATATCAGGTCTTCTTGTTGAAACTCGATCTTCTGGCACTGCATCCTGATCTTCAACCTACAAAATCCCTGTACCTCTATGGCAACCAACTAACTCAACACCTCTCATCGTAGTTCTCCCCCTCAACAGTAGCCACCTCCGAATTAAGCATTGCAATCTTCCACCCTTGGATCTATTGCCCGAGAAATTAATCACGTCTTGCTTAACCGGCATATAATAGAGAAGTTGAATTTCCAACAATCAGTATCACATCAATCAGCTCCCACAAAGATAAGAAACTCTGCAACCTGAATCACAAAATGTAGTATCATAAATCCTGTCTCAACCAGCAGTGTCTGACTTTGTCTTGTACCTTCACAATTCCACTAACCACCCGAAGTCTTTCCTATCAGATCTCCCCTTCAGTTATATACACCGCCAAACAACATAAAGATCTTAATCTCGCAACCGACATAAAAAATCGCCTGATTATCATCTCTATATTTTTGGAATATAAATAGGTTCAATCTTCAAATACTCAACTACAAGTAACAAGCTTCATTGCTCCAATATTTCGACAAAGTTTCCACATCTGCTAGATATTGAAGATCATCTGTTGTATAATCTCAATCAAAATAGAAAACACTATGATCTTCGTTCTTTACTCGGATGATCTATATACATAAAGCACACCATCATCTATAATTAGATCTTGGTTTTTCTCTCGAGTAACATAGAGTTTTGCTTAGAAACCTGAAAGTTTTATCCCCCCTTTTTCTCTGCAAAAACTCTAAAAATCAGCCCATCTTAGGTTTTAAATATCTCCCATTCTTGAGGTTCTTTAGAAAGCCTAGAGTTAATTTCAGTAATAACTCTTCGCCAAAAACACGGTTGTACTATCGTATAATGTGTGTTTCATCGTATCTGAAAATTTGTATTCTTCTCGTACTGAAACACACCTGAACCTCTATGCGTGAACTTTAAACAAACGTCACAGTGAAGTTAAATAAGGTCATTGGATATATGTTCAATGGAATTAACTTACGAAAATTAGGTTCAAAGGTATATGTTCAAAGGAATTAAGTTCAAAGAGATTTAAGGTCGAAGAAAATAAGGTGGAAGGAATTAAGTTCAATGGATTTAAGTTCACAGGGAACTTAAGTTCAATGAAAATAAGTTCAATAGTTTAAGTTCAAAGGATTTTAAGCTCAAAGAGAATTTAAGTTCAAAGGGATTTAAGGTCAAAGCATTTATCTTCAGTGCAATTATGGTCGCAGGTTTTGCATGAGTTTGTAGGGAAATAAGTTCAAGGGATTTAAGGTCAATGAAATAAGGTCGAATGAATGAATTCTAGTTTAAGTTCAAAGAGAATTAAGGTCAAAGGATTAAACTTCACAGGATTGCGTTCACATGAAATAAGTTCAAAGCAATTTAAGCTCGATGGATTAATTTCAAAAGAAAATTAAGTTCGTAGGGCAATCCATCTTCTATTCTGATCTTCATCTTTACGTAGCCTCCATCTAAAACCCTAATTCTTCAATCCCAATTTGATTGAATCTGAATCTGGGCAATCCTTCAAATATTTTTCAAGAAAACAGATCTCAAAACTTGAGACATAAAGCCTCCCTTGCTCTGATACCACTGTTAGGTCCGTTTGACCGATGCATATCGAGATCTGTACGAATCTAGATGTGCGGAATCCATCTAGATCCGTTCTTGAGGCTATAAACAAACACGCATTTATACAAACCAAAATAGATATAGAACAGGAGATATAAAATAATTCCTTTATCATTAATCGAATGATTACAAGAATGAATCCGTTTAAAATACATCTCAATGATTCCGGATTACAATCTATCGAGACGATTCCCTTACGGTGAAGGATTCGTCATCCACGCCACCAAGTATTTTGGGTATGTGAATAGTGTCATGTCCCAAATGTGGATTTGGGATAGGTATTTATAGAGGTTGTGGGTCGAGGTCGGGCCCTCTACCCTTTGTACGATCCAATGAGAGTTTGTAGTGATATTTGTCTTGTAGTATTTAGAGGGGGACAAAGCCTGTAGTAAAGAGAAGTACTTGAGGCCGTACTCGTACGATCTGATCGGTCCCTGTCACCGCTCGCTAACCTTTTCGGAGGCGTACCCGTGCGTGATACGCTCCGGCGGTTCCGACCGTGATTTGTTGTTTAGCTTGCGGGCATCTACGTGGTGTACTATCAAGCCCCCAGCTTGGCATTTTAGGCATAAACTGCCGAGCTTTAATAGCTGAAATTTCGGTTCTTAATGGGGGTGCTGTCATGCCCCCCAGCTAGCTGTGATTGGTCGTAAGTGTCCTTCCGTTTTCTCATTTTTGTTTCTCATAAATGCTTCAATGATGACGCCTGTCAGACTACTCTGACTATGAGAACACGTGTCGTTTGTTAAGGTTGTGTCCTATGAAACGTCCCGTCAGCCTGCACATCTTGTCCCTCTCTCTCTATATAAAGGATCGTCCTTCTCACTCTTGCTTCTTATTCTCTCTATTTGCTCTCTTCCGCAACTTAATTCGGACATTTAATACCTTCAGGTAAACCCTTCTTACTTTGTGATGGCTGCTGTGAAGAATGATATATCCACTCAATTTTGTAGTGTGACGCCGGAACAAGTGGCTTGGCTACTTTCTCGGTATAGGTTCCCTACATGCTTTCGGTATAGGGTCCCTGGCTCGGGTGATACCGCCGAGCATCCCCCTCCGGGCATGGTTACCCTTTATTTCGCTCCCTTCGAGATGGGCAATGTTCGGTTGCCATTTACAGATTTTTACCTGGGCGTGCTTCATCACTTTAGGGTTCATGTTTCTCAAATAAACCCTTTTGCCAATTGTCGACTGGCTCTATTTGAGGCCGCGTGCCGTGCTCACGGTGGTGAGCCTTCAATCATATTGTTCCGTCGTTTCTTCCGGCTAGGCAAGGCTGGATCGTGGTATACTTTTGAAAAGAGGCCTGATGCTGGTGCCGGTGAGTGTTTGACAAGGGTTCCGGATTCCCTCAAGGGTTGGAAGAATAAATTCTTTTTTGTTTCTTTTTTTTTTTTTTTTTTTTTTTTTTTTTTTTTTTTTTTTTTTTTTTTTTTTTTTTTTTTTTTTTTTTTTTTTTTTTTTTTTTTTTTTTTTTTTTTTTTTTTTTTTTTTTTTTTTTTTTTTTTTTTTTTTTTTTTTTTTTTTTTTTTTTTTTTTTTTTTTTTTTTTTTTTTTTTTTTTTTTTTTTTTTTTTTTTTTTTTTTTTTTTTTTTTTTTTTTTTTTTTTTTTTTTTTTTTTTTTTTTTTTTTTTTTTTTTTTTTTTTTTTTTTTTTTTTTTTTTCTTCTTCTTTTTTTTTTTCTTTTTTTTATATATATACCTCTTTGTCTACTTACATTTTTCTTGCTTGTTGTTCAGCTATGGGCTTAGATCGTTTTTTGAAAGGGAATTATGAAAATGTTTCTTTCGTTCCGGAGCCAGAAGATGCTAAGGAGATTGAGTACGTGGATTTTGCAAATGCTTTGGAAGCTGAGCTGGGGCGTGAGGATGTGGCTCGTAATGTCATACGTGCTAGTCCTGCTGCTGTTGCGGGAGTTGAATCATCGGGGGTTGGTGCGGTTATCTCGCAATCTTCTCTTGGCAAGCGTAAAGCTTCTTGTGTTGAAGGTGTTGGCACTTCCGTTCGAGGGACTAGTAGGGGTCGCAAAAGGATGGCCGCTCGCGGACGACTCTCCTCGGCCGATTTTGCCCTTACTGATGAGCCTGTAGATCCTCCTCCTTCTTCCCGGGGTAAGGCTCCGGTAGTTTCTCTTGATGATTCTGATGGTGCTGATGATGTTGCTCTTTCCCTGCTGTTCCACGTGATACTGCTTTTGAGAAAGAGATTCCCGGGCTATTCATTCCTCCATTCGAGCATGTCTTGACTACCAGTTTGCTCAACAATGCTAAGCAGAGGGCCGATTATGTGGCGAACATCATGGTTCCTTCTAAGCTAGAAACCGTCGAACTCTTAGAGGAGGATGAGTTTGTTGATTTTGCCAATCGTTCGCTTATTGATCTCATCACTGCCCAGGTAGTCCTTGATTTCGTTATTTGTTGTGATTAGCATTATTTTCGTTATTATCCTTGCCTCATTCTTTCGTTCTTTTTTCTTTGTTACAGTCCGAGTTCGTGCGCCGCTATTCTATTGTCAGCGAGCATCGCCATCGGTTATTGAAGAAGAATTCGGCTTTGGAGCAGGAAGTCGATAAGCAGGTTTCTGTGTTGCGTGTTGAGCTTGAGGCGATGGCGTTGCGGTGTTCGGAGGCTGAACTTTGGAAAGGCAGACATGATAAGGCAATCGAACAAGCTGAAACTCACCTGACAGACTTGCTTGCGGAGAGGGATAGGTCGGCCGGGTTCAAGTCCGAAGTTGATAGGTTGAAGGCAGAGAATGACAAGCTTAGGCAGGACCTAGGGGAGTCCGCGGATCAAAGGAAGGCATTGGTTGAGGGTATTCCGTTGCTTGTCCGTAGGTTTTTGCGCAGTGATGAATTTAATCAGCAGATGGGCATTGTTCAAGCAGTTACCATAGCCGGAGTCATCGAAATAGTAATGCTCTTCCACCAGTCCCGAGCACCTTCTTTCAACATCCTACTAGCACACAACACTTTCTTATCCTCGGGACAATCACAAGCTTCAAAAACCATCTCAGTATCATCAAGCCATTCCATGCAACCTATTGCATTAAGTGTTCCATAGAATTTCTGAGCTCCACACTTCTGGAAACTTTCAAACTTGAATCGAGGGGCGTGAACATCATTAGGAGGAACCACATTAACATTAACATGGGGAATAACAACATCATCGACCGGTGGCTCAGTGTGATGAGAAGGCACAGAGTGACTGTTACCAGTTCCTTCTGCGTTAGCTGCCAACGCCTGATTCAACTGTTCTTGCGTTTGGGCCAACTGGGCCTGAAGAGTTAGCACAAGATTATACATCTCCGTCTGATTGGGAATCTGATCCACCACTACATCGTTAACTCTCGGAGGATTGCCAGGTGGTGGAGGCATCGGACCCAATGAGCCTGGTTGATTAACACGGCGGGGGTTCACACGATTCACATTAGCATTAGCAGCAGCATTAGCAGCATTAGAAGCACCTACACCCGGATGGACAGGTGGAGTAACGCTAGCAGTAGCTCCGTCGCGTTGGATGTTGCGGTTGCGAGTGTTAACCATTTTCCTTCAATAAAATGGTGGAGTCGATAAGCGCAAAATAAAACAAAAAAAAGCTCGTCGAGATAAGGCTAAAACATATCATCGTAACGTAAACATCTCGTAAGCCCTATCACACTCGCACTCATCCCAACCCATCCTACATCACATGTCATCTCTAGCTAAGGCATCCTACGAGTACCTAGCATGCACATCTTAAGTTTAAGTCCAAATCCTATGGTCAATAGGCCTTAGTTCACTTAAACTACTTCTCTGATACCAACTTGTAACACCCGTCGTTTAAAAATATGGGTTTTCAAAAACTTTTCACCTAACGGTGTTAAATTGCGGAAGTAAAGACTGTAAAAGTCAAAACCGATAAAAACATTTCGGTTTCTGCATTTATTTGGTGTTACATGCCATATCAAACAATAGTTCAAATGAAAACCCAACGGTTGCCCAACATAAAACAACCGTTCACACATCACTACATAAATTCGACATTAAATACGAAATGTAATGAATGTCTAAAGAAAGCATCGTCTAAGGGTAGCTAAGGCTCCTGCATTGCATCTACCCAAGCTCACACGTCCTGCATCTAGTTTCCATCAAGCTAAACCTGAGAGAACAACCACATTAAGAAGCAAGTGTTAGCTATAAGAATAGCTAAGTAAGATAACACTTAATTTAAAAGCATTTGTCCAATTTGAAACAATCTTCATTATTAGACAAGTTTTATTAGGCACAATACATATCACACGTTCACACATATACTGCATTTCAACTTCGTTTCAATTAGGATAATCATCCTAAATGTGCCTATCCTGCATTAGTTCACACATTGTCACACGTATCTTCGTTAACTGCATATAAGTGTGTCCTGCATCACACCCGACTGGATGATTAGTCAAAAGACTACTCATCTTACGTCGTTAAGGAATGGCAAGCCAATCCTTGAGTAATCCGCATATGTAGGTTGGTCAAACCCCTCGTATTACTCGCCCTGCGTTATAAAGACCACGTTGCGAGGAGCCACCCAAGCAACAACTGCATCTACGCACTCGCCCGGCTAAGGCTAGTACGGGTTAAGCTTAACACTTTTCACTGCATCTGTTTTATGAGCTCAATTTCACACATATAGATTGGGTCCCTGCATTCCCAAACATTCACACACATATAGTCTAGGTAACACACATTCCTAGACATTCACACACTTTAACTTCATTACGTTTGGATCCTTAAACGTGCAAGTGACATAGCAACCTAGCAAGTCTAGTGAACTAGGCGTACAAGTCAAACATGCATATCACACATCAACTTCATTTCTATATATATCATGCATATCAAGATACTTCATTAAATTACATCAACTGCATAGCTACATACTACATTAAGCAATACTACATTACACTACGATAGGGACTGCATCTCAGGTCTCATGGTCAACTGCATAACCCATAATACCTCCCAAGTAACCCATATGCCCACATGCAATAATAAGGTACCGAATGGAAGTGTTTACGATTTGAAACCAGCTTTTAGTTGATCCCTCAGCGTGTCAAAGTAGTGTATCTTACCTGATAGTAGCGTACGCGTGCAAACAAATAGCTAATAGTGCTTATCAGTAATCCCCGACACCTATCGCACATTAACATATAAAGTATAAGTCATTTAGGACCTTAAATGGACCCTCGTACGAACTTAAGACTGACTACGTAAAATTCCAGAATTACACCTTACGAAGATAACCTTCGTACGAACTTAAACTTCGTTCGATCTACTTTACGAAAATAGCTTCTTTACGAATTTAACCAACGAATTTGGCTTCAAACGAATTTAACCAACGAATTTGGCTTCAAACGAATTTAACCAACGAATTTGGCTTCAAACGAATTTAACCAACGAATTTGGCTTCAAACGAATTTAACCAACGAATTTGGCTTCAAACGAATTTAACAAAACTCCTTCTTACGAACTTGGCCAACGAAAATAGCATTAGAACGAACTTAACATAACTTACGAAGATAGTCATAAAACGAAGATTAACTTCGTTCGAACACTGGTTCGACTGTTTTTCAAAAACGACTAAGTTCTTCGATTTTTCAACCTTGGATTCATCTAGGCTTTTCCCAAAACATGATTTTGACACAATTAAACACATTTTGATCATCCGGATCGATTACAAACTCGTTTAACATCGTTTTGCACGTTAATTGACCAAAACACCATCTAAGCCCTAATTACGTGTATAATCCAATTTTAATCAGACCTATTTCATAATTAACCAACCCCTAAACCTGAAAATACAACCAACAATTCAATGATTACCTGCTTGCTAGATGGCTGATCGATTCCAACACCAAAATACCCAATCGTTAGACCCAAAAACTAGATTAATTGCTTTAGAAATCAAGAAAAGATTAGAGAGACTTTGGGTATGAGTTATTATTTGCTAATGGCTGCTCAATTCACCCTAATTACACCCATCAAAGCCTTAATCCCGTTTTTAGATTTCAACCTATGTCAAAATCAGTCCCTGGACTTCTAAACCCTTCATTATTTGTCACAAACTGCATTATTGACCATATACAACATTAGTCCTTCATTAAAAGGCACTACATAGCCTTTAAGCGACATTAATCACACTTTTATTCGTCATTAAAATTTAGGCTTTTAAACCTAACTACTTTATCTACGTTAACCACACATAACTACATTCAAATATTAAGTAAAGACTTAACGGCACCCCAAATTGACTTAACGGCATTAGTCAAACGTTAAATAAAAGTTCGGGATGTTACAGGTGTGCTGCGGCCTTTCTTCCCCCTGGGACTGATTTGACTACGCTCCCCACCTACCGGCCTCATGCCTTCACTCGGCTTTGTCAGGATGCGGATGCATTGCTAGTAAAGATTTCCCCTTTCTTGACCGCTTGGCTTCTAGCTATCCACTTTCTTCTGCTGAGGTCCTCCTGCTTGAGCCTGATGTTCTTCCTGATGATGCTGCCTAGATTTTTGCTTTTATTTGTGGCCCTGCGTGGCGTTATGGGGTTGTGTCCCTTTGAACAATATGTTGGATTACTCGTGCCGGTTTATGTTGGCCGGTTTTAACTTTATTGTTTTTATTTACTGCCTCCTTTGTTGGGTTTGCATATTATAAGTTCTACTGCGATTGCATTTTGAATTCCAGGTTCGAACTGGTTGCGGGAAATGTTTTGGTTTGCAACTTTAAGTTGATCAGGGAGATTACTTTTGATTCTTTCTTCCCGCAGCCTGGGCTGGACGGGAGATTACTTTTGATTCTTTCTTCCCGCAGCCTGGGCTGGACGGGAGATTACTTTTGATTCTTTCTTCCCGCAGCCTGGGCTGGACGGGAGATTACTTTTGATTCTTTCTTCCCGCAGCCTGGGCTGGACGGGAGATTACTTTTGATTCTTTCTTCCCGCAGCCTGGGCTGGACGGGAGATTACTTTTGATTCTTTCTTCCCGCAGCCTGGGCTGGACGGGAGATTACTTTTGATTCTTTCTTCCCGCAGCCTGGGCTGGACGGGAGATTACTTTTGATTCTTTCTTCCCGCAGCCTGGGCTGGACGGGAGATTACTTTTGATTCTTTCTTCCCGCAGCCTGGGCTGGACGGGAGATTACTTTTGATTCTTTCTTCCCGCAGCCTGGGCTGGACGGGAGATTACTTTTGATTCTTTCTTCCCGCAGCCTGGGCTGGACGGGAGATTACTTTTGATTCTTTCTTCCCGCAGCCTGGGCTGGACGGGAGATTACTTTTGATTCTTTCTTCCCGCAGCCTGGGCTGGACGGGAGATTACTTTTGATTCTTTCTTCCCGCAGCCTGGGCTGGACGGGAGATTACTTTTGATTCTTTCTTCCCGCAGCCTGGGCTGGACGGGAGATTACTTTTGATTCTTTCTTCCCGCAGCCTGGGCTGGACGGGAGATTACTTTTGATTCTTTCTTCCCGCAGCCTGGGCTGGACGGGAGATTACTTTTGATTCTTTCTTCCCGCAGCCTGGGCTGGACGGGAGATTACTTTTGATTCTTTCTTCCCGCAGCCTGGGCTGGACGGGAGATTACTTTTGATTCTTTCTTCCCGCAGCCTGGGCTGGACGGGAGATTACTTTTGATTCTTTCTTCCCGCAGCCTGGGCTGGACGGGAGATTACTTTTGATTCTTTCTTCCCGCAGCCTGGGCTGGACGGGAGATTACTTTTGATTCTTTCTTCCCGCAGCCTGGGCTGGACGGGAGATTACTTTTGATTCTTTCTTCCCGCAGCCTGGGCTGGACGGGAGATTACTTTTGATTCTTTCTTCCCGCAGCCTGGGCTGGATGGGAGATTACTTTTGATTCTTTCTTCCCGCAGCCTGGGCTGGACGGGAGATTACTTTTGATTCTTTCTTCCCGCAGCCTGGGCTGGACGGGAGATTACTTTTGATTCTTTCTTCCCGCAGCCTGGGCTGGACGGGAGATTACTTTTGATTCTTTCTTCCCGCAGCCTGGGCTGGACGGGAGATTACTTTTGATTCTTTCTTCCCGCAGCCTGGGCTGGACGGGAGATTACTTTTGATTCTTTCTTCCCGCAGCCTGGGCTGGACGGGAGATTACTTTTGATTCTTTCTTCCCGCAGCCTGGGCTGGACGGGAGATTACTTTTGATTCTTTCTTCCCGCAGCCTGGGCTGGACGGGAGATTACTTTTGATTCTTTCTTCCCGCAGCCTGGGCTGGTCGGGAGATCGCTTAAACTTTCCACTCGCTATTTTTCCTTGTGTTTGTCAAACTCTTCCATTCATTTTCTTCATAAATTTGTTGTAGCCTTCATTTACTTACATAAGCCTTTTTAACACCCTGCCTCCGTACCTTCATTTTTCTTACATTCCTCACATCTATCCCTGACCGTTTCCTTCACCATCGATTTTCGCCATCCTCTCTATATCCCGCAGCTATTTTTAGCATGCGCTGTCTTGTGGCCTCTTGTTCTTGATGTACACTTGGGTGGACCTTTCTTGTTTTGTTGTTATTTGGTTCAGCTGTTATAGCGATCTGTCGAAAAGAGAGCTTGCCGAAGACTTTCTCAATTGCCTTGGGTCGTACATGTTCCAAATAGGTTATGCTTCTTTTTTCCAAATCATTTCTTCTCTGTTCTTTCTTGTCTCCACTTCCTGTACCCCTTCCTATCTTGCACGACTTGAATTGTCGCTTGATTCCTTCCAATTCTTCCCAATACTCCCCTATAGGATCCGTGAATCTTTTCTGGTCCTTGCACTTTGATACTAGTGCATTTGAGTTTACTTCCACTTTTACCTTGGTGGGATTCACATGACTGAGCCACCGCAGACCGACGAGTAGTGTTTCATATTCTGATAAACCGTATACTGCCCTTCCTCCTGCTCTCAAAGCGTATTTGGACTTTCTCCCTTCTGGATTCCTTACTTCAAATCCGGCCTCCCTTTCTTCATCCTCCATTATTGTAACCAATTTCCATGGGGAATCTTCATTACTCGATTCGGCGTCCTCTATGTCCGTCCATCCTTCCTTGCTTGCTATGTCTGGCTTGCTCCTTTCAATTCCTATTACACATCTTTCCACGTTTAGTTTTCCTCCCATCCTTCTTAAGACTCCAAGGGTCTCCTTAAGTTTCCATAACATCTCTCTGTCATCCCAACTTTCCAATAGGATGCGGTTGACTCTCCGCCCCATGTTCCATTGGCGTCTCGGGTTCTTTGGCTGGGGCTCTCCTAGTGTAACTTCTAGGATGCAGATTAGTATTGCCTTACTTTCTTCCTTTATTGCCCATGGTCGGTATGATATTCCCCCATATTCGCACGGGCCTTGCGTTAGTATGTCTATGTTTTGACGCAGCAGGTATAACAATTCACTTGTTGTGCTTCTTGGCAAGTCATTTCCCACTAGGACGTATAGGCTACGAGCCCCTTGCTCAATGTCTAATCTCCGTGTCATGGAGTTGACTGGTTGGCGGGTCGTACTGCTAGATGACGCAATTTGACCCGTGCCAACGTTAGTGGGGAAGATGGCAAGCCCGTGTGCTGGTGAGGGTATTATCCCCATCTTTCGCATTGCCGTCCGTCCCATTATCACGTTGTATGGTGATGGTGCATTTATAATTGTGAATGTGATTTTTTCTTTCCTCATCTTCGGGTAGTTGCCGATTAATACTTCTAACTGCACGACTCCCGACGACTTTGATTGCTCCCCTGTAAACCCGATTAGTGTCTTCTCTTCTCTCCTTACTTTCCATTTACTCAACCTCATCTTTTCAAGGCAGTGTATGTAGATGATATCATGGCCACTGCCGGTATCAAGTTGGATTTTATCTATCGTCTTGTTCTCGATTGTTGCTCTGACAAGGATTGGTCCTGTTATTGTTCCGACTGGGGGTACCTCCGGAAATGAAGGTATACCATTGTCCCAAAAGTGTTCGTTTTGGTTCCTTTCCCATCCGTTATCATGACTTTCTATCATCATTATCAGCTCGTCTAGCGGCTCTTGGTTCGGCATCTCCTGCCTTTGTTGAGTTCGCCTTTCCGGCTCTGTCTTCTGCTTTTGCTCTTTGATTCCTTTCAACAAGTTTGTTAATCTTCCCGTCCTTAAAGCTTCCTCCATTCGTCCCTTCAGTACTCTGCATTCATTCGTGTCGTGCCCTGCTTCATTGTGGTATTCACAGAACTTGTTCGCATCTCTTTCCCTTGCGCGGGTTCTATCTCTCGCTCCTCTGTCTGCTACAAGTACGTCCCTTACTGGCCTTGCTGGAGGGTATAATGTTCCTCTGTTTCCCCCTTGGGTGCCCGCATGGGGGTGGAAGGGTGCGTGCCTGTTTTTCTCTTGGCGATTACTCCTTTCTAAACGTGATCGATGACCGTATCTTCCCGTTTCACTACTCCAATATGGGCGCCCGTCATCCACAGGGGTGTCGTATACCTCTCCTGCCGTTTCTTTTGCTATTAAGAAAGTGTATGTTTTATCGATCACGGCTGTGAAGGTTGTGGGGAGGTCCGTAGATAAGAATTCTATCAGTCCTGGGTGCTTCAAGCCGTGCACGAAGCCTGAGACCTTCTGGTTCTCACTCAGCCCCTGCACTAGTGACGTCTCATTTGTGTATATTGTCACAAACTGCCGTATTGACTCGTTGTCCCTTCTCTTGATGTTGTGTGCTTCCAAGTGTATTTTTGTATGTTTTCTTTGTTGTCCGAAAAAGGATCGAAATTTCGCTTTGAGGTCTTCGAAGTTTGTGACACTTCCGGTTGGCAGTCCGTCTAGCCATGCTCTTGCTGCATCTTTTAAGGTAAGTGCGAACATATGACATGCAATCGGCACCGTCCACCTCTCGATACGTATGATGCCATTAAAGTGCCTTATGTGGTTATCTGGGTCTTGCTTTCCGTCGTACGTGTCGATCCCTTTTGGTAGACGGACCCCATGTGGCAACTGATAGTCTTCTATCCATTGTGCAAATGGTCCTGGTTCTGTTTTGACTAGCATTTCTGTGTCGTGGTTTGTCCATGCTGACTGCGTTTCCATTCCTACCCGTGGCATCATATGCGGGTGGGTGGGTATGTATGGTGTTATAGGCGGTTGTGTTAATTGCGCGCCCCCTGGTGTTGATTGTCCGACCTGGCTTACCGGTGCTTACGTCGTTTGCAGTGGTGTGTAGTGTTGTGTAGCTGGTGTCATTGGGGTTGTCGTGTATGTTGCAGGTGTTTGCTGGTATAATTGTGGTTGCGATATTGGTGTCTGGAGGAACTGCGGCTGTGGCGTATAATTGTAGCTGTAGAACATTGGGTTGTACATTCCTCCCGTCGCTTGCACTTGTCTCGAGGCTAGTGGTGGGAGTCCTGTGCTCCGGTTAGGGTCCGGGGGTGGTACCCTTTCACCCATTTCGGGTGTAGTCAGCGGAGTTGAAAAGTGAACCCTCGGGTTCGTTCTTTCTGCCTGAGTTCTTGGTGGTTCTTCCGCCTGTATTTCTTCATCAACTTCTTCGCTTTGCTCGTCATAGTTGAGCTGGGTTCTCACCTCCCTCATGTTTGTTTTCCGCAATAGTTCCCGCATGAGAGGTTCAATTGCTTCCCACTGCTTCTGCGTCGGTACGGCTATAGTTGCGTTTTCCAGATTGTTCTCGAATCCCGGAGGTGCGATTGGTGTCTCGTCTTCCGTCATGGTGTCCGTTACAAGATCAGTTTAAGAGTGCGGATGGCGCCACTTGTTTAAGCAAGAGTTCTCGCTTAAGTACGGGGGGTTAATCTTGCTGAGGACTAGACGGAAAGGTTAAGGATACTTGCTGGCGATTCCCTTACGGTGAAGGATTCTTCATCCACGCCACCAAGTATTTTGGGTATGTGAATAGTGTCATGTCCCAAATGTGGATTTGGGATAGGTATTTATAGAGGTTGTGGGTCGAGGTCGGGCCCTCTACCCTTTGTACGATCCAATGAGAGTTTGTAGTGATATTTGTCTTGTAGTATTTAGAGGGGGACAAAGCCTGTAGTAAAGAGAAGTACTTGAGGCCGTACTCGTACGATCTGATCGGTCCCTGTCGCCGCTCGCTAACCGTACTCGTGATACGCTCCGGCGGTTCCGACCGTGATTTGTTGTTTAGCTTACGGGAATCTACGTGGTGTACTATCAGTGGCGGAATGGCGGGGCATAGATCTCTACCCCGATCCCTATGGACGACTCTCTGTTGTAACTAGAACCATCAACTCAAATCAATAACCTAAGAAACCTATATATAGGCTAAACATATATGGGTTGGACTTGTTAATTTCGTGGCTGCCATAATTGCTTTGATGTTAATAACCTCAAAGGATTAACATCAAAGGATTAACATCAAAGGAATAACTTCAATAAAATAACTTCAAAGCCTTTAAAATGTCAGCCTTAGAATTGTATTGCAGCGGACAATAATAAGTGCATAGAAACTGCACTAACAAAAGTCGAACCACATAAAGGAGAAAATCTGTTAGGACCAGTTTACTGGTAAACTGGCCAGTCTACAGTTGCACCTGGAGACCCAGTGAAACTGGAGACCCAGAAGATTTGTCCAGAAATATATTGAAGTCCAGTTGCATCGTACAGTCAACGCAACTAAAGACTTCCTCCAGTTGAGAACTGACCAATTGTAGTTCATAGGTTGTTAGGATATTTACATACTTTGTATTATCTTGGTTCCGCAACAACCTTGTAATTTATTTAAAGTTAATAAATAAATTACACTTGAAAATTACATATTGTCTCACCAATTTACTTTAAGTATTTTACTTTATTGCATTCTTCTTTACTTATTGTCACTTAATAAGTAATCTATCTAGAACTTGGTATATACTCTCTGTAACTGGTCGTCTCCAGTTCAGAGCTTATATTGCAAAGTAACTCCACCATCGACATTGAGGTGTCTTCAGGTAGTACCATCTATTGAGTTGGGACTTACAAGTGGTATCAGAGCCGAAGGCTAATAAACTTGCCTAGATCTGCTTAGATGAACACTACTGAAGGTGGAGATGGTTCTGGTCAAGGTAAAAACCCTTTGAATACTAATACATCACCTTTTCAAAATGTTAATACTAACCCTCCTCCTCCTACTGCCCCAAACCACGTCCATGTACATTATTCTAACACTCTTGTTCCAAAATTTGATGGAAACAGTGAGACCTTTGGTACATGGAAGGCCAGAATGCTTTTGCATTTCGGTGGGATAGAGAGGTATATGTTGAAAATCCTTAAGGATGGACCATATATACCCATGTCTCTTGGGGTAAGTCCTCTTCTAGATCCAACTGGAAGAAGAGGTTCAAGATAAAAGCTCGAAGACCACTGGTCTGATGAGGATCGTAGACTTGTAGATCTGGACACCAGACTCAAGAACATGATCCTTGGAGCTGTTCCTGAAGATCTAATTCTAACACTTGTGTTGTTCCCCAGTGCAAAGTCAATGTGGGATGAATTAGTTATTCAGTTTGAAGGAGGTGATGACACTATTGTCACCAGGAAAGTTTGCTCTACCCAATGAAAGTCTAACTGGTACATACACCAGATTTTATAGCCTCATTAATCAGCTGAGAGGCTTGGGTGTAGAGAAGGATAAGGATATTCTTCTTGAGAAGTTTTGTGATATTCTTCCTTCCAAATGGGAAAACATGGTTCTTGTCTTAAGACAAGGTAAAACCCTGCACAACCATACTCTTGCATCGCTCTATGGAGCCTTCAGATTCACTGAAGATAACAATGCTGCAAGACTGGTGGCTGAGCAGGATGCCATGAACCATGCCCAGAGTCCCAAGGTTGCTAGTGTAACTGAGCGACCTTGTACTGCTTTAATGTCTGCAGAGAGTGTCCAGGTACACTCAATGAAGGAGATGTTAAACAGTTTATTGAACTCTGGCCTGACCACTGAAATCAGTGATGGTTGTGATGAAACTGACGATGATGATCTGGTAGCCATGATTGCTAAAACCTTTAACAGGTTTAAGCATAAATCTAAAAGATTTAATGGCCCAAACAATGCTTCCAGCTCAAGCTCTCTGGATAAAACCAATCTTACCTGCTATAAATGCGGTAAGAAAGGTCATTTTATGAAGGAATGCAGATCTAGTCAGATGAACAACCAAACTGATCCCTCTGTCCCAAATTTCAATCGGCCTGATGATAGCTACAAAGCTAAATATAAAAAGCTTAAGGCCCAGATTGCCCTCATGTCCATGGAAAAAGAAAAGGATCAGTGCTTAATGGCACAAACTGAGGGAAAATGGGAGTACTCTGATGACTCATCAGCTGATGAAGAAGAGGAAAGGGACATGTGTTTCATGGCCTTGGAAGATCAACAAGCTGTTAAAACTGAACCCATTGAGACCACCCCCATTGAGGTTAAACCTGGAGCCAAACAGGCTAGTGCTCCAGTTAAAAAGGCCACTGGTAACAAGCCTTTACCTCAAAAGTCTAAGGTGCCCAAGACCCAAAAGACTAAAACTCCAGCTGAACCACGGTCCAAGGTTCAGTTGCCTGATGAAAACAATATTTTGTTTAAACTGGAAAGTCAACTCCAACTTTTGTCTCGACAGGTTCAGAGTTGTACTGCCCGGATTAAAAATCTGGAAGGAGGTTCATCACCTCCAGTTTTGTTATAACACGATTTTAGCTACTGAATTCAATCCAACAATGGCGGTTTTCAGTGTGTGTTCTTGGTGTGTTTTGTGTGTGTTTTGAGAGAGAATTAAGTAACTGTGTGTAAATCTGGAATTAAAGGTGTAATTATTATTACAAGGTTATGTGTTAGTTATCAAAGGGTTATGATCTCTAAGGTATGAGAGGGCTATTTATAGTCTAACTACTCAATTATGCTAATTGTCACAATTAGCCCCTCAACCTTAGTGATCATTTATCTATGACTTAACAACAAGAAATTCCTCTATTCTAGATTACAATTTATCACTATTTTTGGATTTCTAACATTCTCCCCCTTAGTGATATATTGTAATGAATGAAGTACGTGTTATACTGTCTTGTAGGAATGAATTTGATGAGCCCGGTGGTGAAGACAATTGGTGTGTTGAAAACAAGTCTTCAAAGCTTTCTCATTTGTCTTTGGAGAACTTGATTCGGTCTTGGTCTTGGTCTTGAACTTCTTGAAGTTAAATCATGTGAGGATTCTCAATGTTCTTTTAGAACAGAGAATAATGAAAGCATGTTTGGCTTGAATCTCTGAGAATTGATGAATCATGAATCAGAGTTGTCTTTTGAAATGCAGAAGAGATGAATCTTGGTTTTGATTCATCAATCTTCGATTCTTGAGTGAAATTCAACTTTTCGATTCTTCAGTTTTAATCCTTGAATGAATCTCATCTTTTTGAAATGAAGTTTCATGAATATGAACTCTCCCCCTTGATGTATGCATTGGAGTTTCTTGATAAAATGTTGTTGTATGACTTGAAGATCTTGAATGAAGTGTGTTTGATGAAGACTCTTGTGAGGCTTTACTTCTTTGACTTGAATCTTCTACCAAATCTTTCAACCTTTTTGAAGCTATGATCTTTGTCACATCAACTCGAACACTTTGGAGAGTTAGCAATTGAATGAAGTTTAGATGAAATTCTTATGAAGTAATCATGCTCCCCCTCAATCCATGAGTATACATCTTTTGGAGCATCTTTGAATTGTTGAAGTGTATTGAGTGAAAATCTTTTCATCTTCGGTTTCATTCTTATCTCTAAAGTCAATTCAGATTCCCCTTAAAATCAAAATCTTAATCAACTAAAGTCTAGTGAAAATCTGAAACTATTGACTCATCATGAACAATTTTCTCCTCCTATACACAAACTTTGATAAGCCTTTTCCCATTTGAAACACCCAAATACAGAAATTTCTCAACATAGACTCTCATTCCATTTCTATCACCAACTATGCCTTGGAAAAGGATAGAGAGAAGATATCATTTGAAGACAATACCAAATTCATCTCCGAAGCAAAAGCTCAGAGAAGATATCATTTGAAGACAATACCAAATTCATCTCCGAAGCAAAAGCTCAGTTGACAAAGACTATGAATCAATCATAATATTTTCTCCCCCTCATAATGACAAAATTGGGAACCAATGTCATTATGTACACATATGATTGACTAAATGTCACAAGGAATAATAAGACATGGAGAAATGTCAACCATCAAAACATCAACCCAAACTAGTAGCCCAACCCAAGAGATCCTATGGGTGACTAAAATGTAAGATTGAAGTTGTTGGGACAAACATTATATCATGGTGTTGGTGGTTTCTGTGTTTGTGTGAAGAGAAATGAAACCGGATAAGAATGATCCGTTTGCATGTTCAAAAATCAAAAGGATTAATGAAATGACCGATAGAAATGTATAACATTTTTCGGATTTCCTATGTATCATTGAGATATGCACAAAACAAGTCTCTAACATAGTTCGGTCTGCGGCTTTTCAACCACTAGATTGCTTCAAAGAATATAAATCATGGTTAACACTACCGAAGCATTTGATAACCACAATTTTATCCTTAAAGACTTTTAGGAAAAACCGAGGTCACTTAGACTTCTCGTTAGCTCAATAATCACATAAATGTAATTATGAGACCTACGTTCAACGTTGGAAAAGATGTTAGCATTGGTAGGATTTCCATTCGATCATCGTGGAATATCATTGCAGATATCACTACGAATGTTCCGGCTATATCACAAAGATAAGCAATTATATCACAAAGATATGACTCGAATGTGTCCTATATAGACAATGAATAATGATCAAAATAATGACCAAGCAATATAGCTCTAGACACAGTGAACAAATGAAGTCGGGGACTGGAGCAGAATGTCGCCCTTTTTCAATATCAACATCTTCCAAAAGAAGAGTCAATAGAAGTGTGAAAATCTCCGTGAGAATAAAACAAGTATTTGTTAAGAAACACTTGAGTGGTTAGGTAAAGATGTGCATTTCTTCACTGGGTCCATGAAGACTTCTTCAAATCAAGAAATCAACAAATGAAATCTGATAGGAGCGTGTTTTACCCGGCTTTTTGAGAATTTTGGGGAAGGGTATCATTTCTTTTAACCCTTTTCTCACAACATATCACCTTAACCTCTCACTTTTCGACTTTACTCCCTCCATCCTATTTGCACGAAAACAACATCACTCAAGATACCCTCACTATCTAATGAAAGAAGTGAATACTCCGGGGTTAGAACTCATCGGCGATGATGAAATTCATGGAGTATAAATTGAGAAATACTTATCACTCATGTGCAAACTAATCACCGAACTCCATTTGATTGAAAATCATTGGAAAAACATCAAATGTGTGCATGAAAACATTTGAAACACATTTGAAGGTTTGAAGGTTGTTGAAATCACAAACTCCTCCTTAATCTATGCAAGAATAGATCAAAAATTTCCATAGAAAGGTGGAGCAAAAATTGGTTTTGTGAGATTAAACATGAGTAAAATCTTTGTTGTGATATTTCGGAAAAATTTTGCTTCAACAACAATGTTGAAAGTAAGACAGCTAGGGAGTACACAAAGGCGTTCAATCCGTCGCAACTTACAACAACACATTGGAGGCAATTAAAACATTTAAGCAATTTGAAAATCCAACCAATTGTATAAAATGAGACAACAAGGGAGTACACAAAGGCGTTCGATCCTTTGTTTCTCATATCAACAATTGAAAGTTTGAAAAAAAATTATTCGTAGGAAAGAAAAATTTGATTGCTATTACACATACATACTCATATAAGACCACTTGGAAGTACACAAAGGCGTTCGATTCCATGTTATCTTATATCAATTTATATGTATAATAACAAAAGCTTAGAATGTAAAAACACTCTACAAATAAATATAGCATTTAAGAACGGGTTGCATACATAGTATATACAAGCCACTAAAAAATCTTTGTTAATTTTTGTAATTTTTCAATTTTGTATTTTGTTTTCTGAAATGTGTCAAGAATTCCTTCAAATGAAAAAGATTAAGGTTTAAGATTCAACATACCAAGCTTGGAGATTAGAAAATTAAACCTCTTTTCGTCCAACGGTTTTGTGAACAAATCTGCAAGTTGAAATTCAGTTCCCACAAAGTAGAGTTCGATGTCACCTTTCTCAATATGATCTTTGAGAAAATGATATCTAACATCAATATGCTTTGATCGAGAGTGGTTTACTGAGTTGACTGCAATGGCAATGGCACTCTGAGAATCACAATAGATAGGAATATGATCATACGTCAGACCATAATCAGTCAGTTGTGTCTTCATCCATAAGACTTGAGCACAACAACTAGCCGCAGCCACATATTCTGCTTCAGCCGTTGATAGTGAAACACAGTTCTGTTTCTTGGAAGACCAACTCACAATTTTATCTCCTAAAAATTGTAAAGTACCGGAAGTGCTCTTGCGATCAAGTTTACAACCTGCATGATCTGCATCTGAATAAGCAGTTAGATTGAATCCAGTATCCCTTGGATACCAGAGACCTAAATCGGGTGTACCCTTCAGATAACGAAAGATTCGTTTCACAGCTTGATAATGTAAATCAGTTGGAGCAGCTTGATATCTAGCACACATACATGTTGCAAACATTATATCTGGGCGAGATGCTGTTAGGTACAACAATGAACCAATCATACTTCTATATCTCTTTTGGTCAAATGGTTTCCCATTTGAATCAGTATTAATGGTTGTTCGAGCAGCCATTGGGGTAGAAATTGAAGAACATGAAGTCATCTCAAACTTTTTCAACATGTCATTTATGTATTTACCTTGTGATATAAAAATACCAGTTGGTAATTGTTTGATTTGAAGACCCAAAAAGTAATTCATTTCCCCAATCATGCTCATTTCAAAATGATTGACCATTAGAGATGAAAAGTTTCGGCAAAATGTTTGACTGGTCGACCCAAATATAATGTCATCAACATATATTTGAACTAGTAGAACATGCTTACCTTGTTTGCGAATGAACAAGGTAGGGTCAATTATGCCTTTGGTAAATCCACCTTTAAGTAAGAAAGTAGTTAAAGAATCATACCATGCTCGGGGTGCTTGCTTAAGACCATAGAGAGCCTTGTCTAACCTGTAGACATGGTTTGGTCTTTGAGGATCAACAAAACCTTCAGGTTGATCAACGTAAACTTCTTCTTTGAGGTCACCATTCAGAAAAGCAGTTTTCACATCCATTTGAAACACAGTGAAGTTTCGGAATGCGGCATAAGCTAAGAAAATTCGAATGGCCTCCATTCTTGCAACTGGAGCAAAAGTTTCGTCGAAGTCAACACCAGGTTGTTGGCAATAACCCTTTGCAACAAGTCGAGCTTTATTTCTTACTACTACTCCATTCTCATCCTTTTTGTTTTTGAATATCCACTTCGTTCCGATTGGATCATCTTTTCTAGGATTTGGAACTAATCTCCATACCTTCAGTCTTTCAAATTGTGCGAGTTCCTCTTGCATTGCCTTAACCCATTCTGGATCTCGAAGAGCTTCAGATACTGTTTTGGGTTCGATATTGCTAAGAGAAAGTGCAACGAGACACTCATTCACTGAAGTACGAGTAGTTACTCCTGCTTGTGGATCTCCAATTATTTGATCAGTAGGATGATTTTTCTGCATGCGAATCCACTTGTGAGCATGAGGAAGAGGATCTTGTTGTTGAAGATCAACATCACCATTATTGAAACTTGAAGTTTGGTGAGAGATGGAATCATAACTTGGTATAACCCTTTCCTCATATGCTGGATGATCAAAGTCAAGTGGTACATACACATTTGGAGTGTTCAGGGGATTTGTTGTCTGAGTGAATTGAGAAGGTTGTTCTTGAACATTCACATGAGAAGAATTATCAGGATAGGATGGTGGAATAGAATCATTTGAAGATGATTTTTGCGCAGAAGAACTTGATGACGATTCATGAGTGTTGTTAGGAACTGGATTGTTGTTATGAAGAGGTTCATTGCTTTGAATTGGTTCAACGATGTCTGGAGGTTCTTGATCATGAATCGGTTTTGACTTATAGAATTCTTCAAAAAGAATATCTAATTCATCACTGGTTGGAGTTGGATACTTCTTGAATTTAGAAGCTAAGGTAGTATTCCTTGTAGAATTACTTGGAGCACTTGAATCCATACTTGTTGGTAGCAAGCTTTCTTGCTCAAAAATCATGCCTGACATTTCATCGAACCACACATTCATCGTCTCTTGAATTATGTTTGTTCGACGATTATAGATTCGATAGGCAATTGATGTTTTGGAATAACCAACAAAATATCCTTCATCACCTTTCTTCTCGAATTTTCCAAGATTCTCCCGATCATTCAATGTGTAACAAACACACCCAAATATATGGAAGTAGTTGATGTTGGGTTTCCGTTTGTTAATAACCTCATAAGGAGTCTTTTCGAAACGCTGATTGATAATGGACCGATTCTGAGTGTGACAGGCAGTGTCAACAGCTTCAGCCCACATATTGGATGGTAATTTGGAATAAGCAAGCATTGTCCTTGCTGCTTCCACCAGCGATCGATTTCTCCTTTCAACAACACCGTTTTGTTGTGGGGTGCGAACTGCTGAGAATTGATGAGTAATACCTTTGGATTTGCAGAATTCATCAAAAACAGCATTCTTGAATTCAGTACCGTTATCCGAACGGATGTAACGAACTGGAAGTTGAAGATTTACTTGAGTATTGGTGATGAAATCTATCAACATCTGAGTTGTTTCATCTTTGGATGCTAGGAACTTAACCCAAGTATATCTTGAATAATCATCAACAATAACCAGGATGTATTTCTTCCCATTTCGGCTTTGAACTTTCATCGGCCCACAAAGATCCATGTGAAGCAAATGAAGAGGTGCTAAAGAATTTGGAGATTTCTTTGGTTTATGAGAAACTCTCTTAATCTTCCCAACAGCACAAGAAGGACAGACATGCTCACTTCATACTTATAGTCAGGTAAGCCTTCAACAAGATGCTTATTGACTAAAGTATTGATTGTTTGGAAATTCAGATGAGAGAGCCTTCTATGCCATAACCAAGAATTCTTTGAGGTAGCCTTTGAAATGAGACAAATATTATCGGTTGGTTGGTTATCATCGAGATTGACGGTAAAAAGGTTATCGTCACGATCGCCACAAAGAATATCAACTCCATCTAAGGTTTGGACTTTGCAAAGAGATTTTCGAAAAAGAACTTGAAGATTGTTATCACAGAATTGTCCAACACTGAACAAGTTGTGACTTAAACCTTCAACATAGTGAACTTTCTTGATTATAATCCCATTCGTTCAATGTCCCCATAACCTAAGATAGGAGCGAAATTGTTGTTTCCAAAGCGAACCGTTCCCATGAATCGTTCAACAAAGTTCTTCAGCAAAGACTTATTTCCAGTCATGTGCTTCGAACACCCGGAATCGAGTATCCAAACACAGATGGTTATTTCCTGCAATCAAAGAAATTTAACCGTTTTTAGGTACCCACTTGAAAACGGGTCCTTTTTGGTTAGATAAAACAGGCAGGGTATATAACTTAGTATGCGCATTCAAACATGTTATTGAATCAACATAAGCATCAACAAGCACATTATCAACAAACATATTTGAATAAAATGTACGAACATTCACACGAGAATTAAAAGTAACATGTCTACAAGCATTCATATCAACCACACAAGAATTAAAATTGTTTACAAGCTCACAAGGCCTTGCCTTGGCACATTCAACATTTATTAACAAAGATGAATTGTTTTGATTAACAGAAGCACTTTTCTTCTTATTAACAGCATTTCTCCTCCTTCTTTTCTTCATTTTCTCAACATTCTTTTGATTACTAGTGATCTTAGGTACTAAAGTTTTAGCAACCCATTTAGCACCACTAGTTAAGCTCTTTCCACCTGTCGAATTGAAACTTTGAAAATTAGAACTAGGAGTTTTAAACACTTTCATCTTTTTGGAATCTTTTGAAGGTGAGGAAACTTCTTGCTTCTTTGGTTTATCATGAGAAAACCACCCATATCTATCTCTATATCTAGTTGAACCATTTGATGTATCTTTAGTTAGCGAAACTGAGCTAGACTTAGACACCTTAGGTATAAAGCTAGATTGAGAGCTAGATTTAGAAACATTTGAACAGTCTTTTGGAAGTTTCACTTTGGTGTACTTTGTTTTGTGTGAGATCTCAGCTTGTTCCTTTTTGACATGTTTCACTGGGGTAGCAACAAAGGTTTCTAACTTATTGGTCTTTGGTTCAGTCTTGACGAGTTTGGTCTTAACTCGTTTCTTTGAGTAATATGAAGTTGGAGCTTTGGACAATGGTTTTTGAAATTCCAGAGATTCCTCTTTTGTTCAACTTTGATTTTGGTAGATTCAATCTTTTTCTCAGTTTCTGAATTAAAAACATATTCTCCCTCCATGAATTTATCAAAATCATCCTTTGTGAAATTTTTATCAAAAGAAAATTGCAATGGAGATTGATTAGTTTCAAATTCATTTGAAAGTTTTGAAAAATCAGGAATCTTGGTGTCCAACTTCTCATCATGGGTAGTCTCAGAAATTAGGTCAACTTGAACTGACACATCTTTGGTCTCACAAGAAAATTGAGAAGATGTATCAACACCTATACTAGCACTAGGCTTAGGGTGAACAACTAACTCATCAACAGTGTTGCATGTGAAAAACCTATAAAAGTACCATATCAAAACTAAACTCTGTGCAAGTTCGTCATTAGATAAATCAGATTGCACATAATCATCAGTATGACAAGTACCTTCAAGAGAATCAGTCAAGGTCTGAGTGGAGGTATTGGTGGATGAATCACAAGTAGTTTGGGTAGAATTTTCTACTGAGGCACTTTGGTCAGTTTGAGTAGAAACATTCTCACACACTTTCTTAGTATCAACAGCAATACATTTATCCTCTGAATTCGGACTTTGAGACTTGAGATGATTAATAACTGTTTGTTGAGATTCCACCTTTTGTTGTAAATCTTCTATTTGCTTTTCCAAAAATGTGGTTGGAAAATACATTTTAGTTGATTTAGGTGAAGTACCAACAGATTCTTGGTTTTGAAAATTTGATTCAATTTCTTCCAATTTGAAAATTGAAGATTGTTTTGTTTTGTATGAATCATTGATTGCATCATAATTAACCAAGAAATCTTGATTAGGTATTCTCTCAACTTCATCAGTCTCAAATTCGTCATCCAATGGACGAATAAATTGTTGTATCATACCAAGGCGAAGAAATTTTTCATCATACAAGGGTTCGATTTCTTCTTTGGCTTTTTGCAATGGTGTGATATTCTCAAATCCCAACCCGAGAAGAAGTTCTGTTTTGTCAATTTTTGACTTGTTGAAATAGGCAGTGAAATTCAAGAAAGGATTTTGTTCAACTTTATATAGCTTTTCTTGATAGAAAAGTATATTCTTTTTAAATTCCTCAACTTGTTTTTCAAGATTCTCTATCTCAATGTCTTTTAAAAAACAATTATGATTTAAATCAGAAATCTTCCTTTCGAGTTCAACATTGTTTGGTTTAGCTTCTTGGAGCTTCTTATTGAGAATATCAACATCCATTTGTCTTGCATTTGCCCGAAGCCATTCATTGGTCTTTTGAATTTCAAGATCTTGATTGGCTTTTTCAAGATCATGAATGGTCTTTTCAAGATTTTGACATCTTTGTAATAACTTAGAATCAGGAGTGACATTCATCTCACATTCTTTAACCAACATTTTGTCTTTGTATGTTTGAAAATCTTGTTTAACCAGGTAATGAAACGATCTTGATTAACCAGGAATTGAAACGATCTTGATTAACCAGGTAATGAAACGATCTTGATTAACCAGGAATTGAAACGATCTTGATTAACCAGGAATTGAAACGATCTTGATTAACCAGGTAATGAAACGATCTTGATTAACCAGGAATTGAAACGATCTTGATTAACCAGGAATTGAAACGATCTTGATTAACCAGGTAATGAAACGATCTTGATTAACCAGGTAATGAAACGATCTTGATTAACCAGGTAATGAAACGATCTTGATTAACCAGGAATTGAAACGATCTTGATTAACCAGGTAATGAAACGATCTTGATTAACCAGGAATTGAAACGATCTTGATTAACCAGGAATTGAAACGATCTTGATTAACCAGGAATTGAAACGATCTTGATTAACCAGGTAATGAAACGATCTTGATTAACCAGGAATTGAAACGATCTTGATTAACCAGGAATTGAAACGATCTTGATTAACCAGGAATTGAAACGATCTTGATTAACCAGGAATTGAAACGATCTTGATTAACCAGGAATTGAAACGATCTTGATTAACCAGGAATTGAAACGATCTTGATTAACCAGGAATTGAAACGATCTTGATTAACCAGGTAATGAAACGATCTTGATTAACCAGGTAATGAAACGATCTTGATTAACCAGGAATTGAAACGATCTTGATTAACCAGGTAATGAAACGATCTTGATTAACCAGGAATTGAAACGATCTTGATTAACCAGGTAATGAAACGATCTTGATTAACCAGGAATTGAAACGATCTTGATTAACCAGGTAATGAAACGATCTTGATTAACCAGGTAATGAAACGATCTTGATTAACCAGGTAATGAAACGATCTTGATTAACCAGGAATTGAAACGATCTTGATTAACCAGGAATTGAAACGATCTTGATTAACCAGGAATTGAAACGATCTTGATTAACCAGGAATTGAAACGATCTTGATTAACCAGGTAATGAAACGATCTTGATTAACCAGGAATTGAAACGATCTTGATTAACCAGGTAATGAAACGATCTTGATTAACCAGGTAATGAAACGATCTTGATTAACCAGGAATTGAAACGATCTTGATTAACCAGGAATTGAAACGATCTTGATTAACCAGGAATTGAAACGATCTTGATTAACCAGGTAATGAAACGATCTTGATTAACCAGGAATTGAAACGATCTTGATTAACCAGGTAATGAAACGATCTTGATTAACCAGGAATTGAAACGATCTTGATTAACCAGGTAATGAAACGATCTTGATTAACCAGGAATTGAAACGATCTTGATTAACCAGGAATTGAAACGATCTTGATTAACCAGGTAATGAAACGATCTTGATTAACCAGGAATTGAAACGATCTTGATTAACCAGGAATTGAAACGATCTTGATTAACCAGGTAATGAAACGATCTTGATTAACCAGGAATTGAAACGATCTTGATTAACCAGGAATTGAAACGATCTTGATTAACCAGGTAATGAAACGATCTTGATTAACCAGGTAATGAAACGATCTTGATTAACCAGGTAATGAAACGATCTTGATTAACCAGGTAATGAAACGATCTTGATTAACCAGGAATTGAAACGATCTTGATTAACCAGGTAATGAAACGATCTTGATTAACCAGGAATTGAAACGATCTTGATTAACCAGGAATTGAAACGATCTTGATTAACCAGGTAATGAAACGATCTTGATTAACCAGGTAATGAAACGATCTTGATTAACCAGGTAATGAAACGATCTTGATTAACCAGGAATTGAAACGATCTTGATTAACCAGGAATTGAAACGATCTTGATTAACCAGGTAATGAAACGATCTTGATTAACCAGGTAATGAAACGATCTTGATTAACCAGGAATTGAAACGATCTTGATTAACCAGGAATTGAAACGATCTTGATTAACCAGGAATTGAAACGATCTTGATTAACCAGGTAATGAAACGATCTTGATTAACCAGGAATTGAAACGATCTTGATTAACCAGGTAATGAAACGATCTTGATTAACCAGGAATTGAAACGATCTTGATTAACCAGGAATTGAAACGATCTTGATTAACCAGGTAATGAAACGATCTTGATTAACCAGGTAATGAAACGATCTTGATTAACCAGGAATTGAAACGATCTTGATTAACCAGGTAATGAAACGATCTTGATTAACCAGGAATTGAAACGATCTTGATTAACCAGGTAATGAAACGATCTTGATTAACCAGGTAATGAAACGATCTTGATTAACCAGGAATTGAAACGATCTTGATTAACCAGGTAATGAAACGATCTTGATTAACCAGGTAATGAAACGATCTTGATTAACCAGGTAATGAAACGATCTTGATTAACCAGGTAATGAAACGATCTTGATTAACCAGGAATTGAAACGATCTTGATTAACCAGGAATTGAAACGATCTTGATTAACCAGGTAATGAAACGATCTTGATTAACCAGGAATTGAAACGATCTTGATTAACCAGGAATTGAAACGATCTTGATTAACCAGGTAATGAAACGATCTTGATTAACCAGGTAATGAAACGATCTTGATTAACCAGGAATTGAAACGATCTTGATTAACCAGGTAATGAAACGATCTTGATTAACCAGGTAATGAAACGATCTTGATTAACCAGGTAATGAAACGATCTTGATTAACCAGGAATTGAAACGATCTTGATTAACCAGGTAATGAAACGATCTTGATTAACCAGGAATTGAAACGATCTTGATTAACCAGGAATTGAAACGATCTTGATTAACCAGGAATTGAAACGATCTTGATTAACCAGGAATTGAAACGATCTTGATTAACCAGGTAATGAAACGATCTTGGTAAGATTATGAAATGAAACGATCTTGATTAACCAGGAATTGAAACGATCTTGATTAACCAGGAATTGAAACGATCTTGATTAACCAGGTAATGAAACGATCTTGATTAACCAGGTAATGAAACGATCTTGATTAACCAGGTAATGAAACGATCTTGATTAACCAGGTAATGAAACGATCTTGATTAACCAGGTAATGAAACGATCTTATGTTAACAAGGAAATGAAACGATCTTTACAAAATCGTTCTGGGTAAGATCGTATTGAGCTAGATCGTTTTAGGATTTCAATGAAATTTGGTTAAGTATAGAAAGTGAAATGATATTGAAGAACAGAATGTGAAACGATCTTGAGAAGATCGTCTTAGGTAATATTATGAGAAATTTGGTTAAGTATGAAAAATGAAACGGTCTTGAAAAACTGGGACGATCTTGATTGAAGATCGTCTTGGAAATTTTGGTGAAATTTGGCTAAGTATGAAAAGTGAAACGATCTTGATTAACCAGGAATTGAAACGATCTTGATTAACCAGGTAATGAAACGATCTTATGTTAACAAGGAAATGAAACGATCTTGTTGAAGATCGTCTTGTTTTCTTTCTCAAAAACTTCTAAGTGTTTGAAATGACCAAACCAATCCTTTTGGATTAATTAGCCAGAATCAACACTACCACAACACACTCTTTACTAAAACGATCTTGTGAGGATCGTCTTAACAAGCCACAAATCACTGAACTAAAACGATCTTAGGAAGATCGTCTTGGTCATCTTCTTCATCTGAACATATTTCCAGAAAAACTCCATTAACAACTTTTTTAAAACTTCGATATCTTATGAATTACTAGGAGTTAGATCACGAAATCACTTGCAAACTGTTTGAAATCATGTCCGCAACAAGATTATGAACAAAATTCAACACAAAATACAACTGATTTCAAATCCCTGAAATTACGCGCCAAAACTCAAAATTCAATCTCGAGATTTAGATTGAATTGGAACTTAAAAATTGACAGGATTATGTTATCAATAACCACGAATCTATTGATGAACAAACAACTGTGATTTTATGTGATTTGATGTGTGAATTTTGAAGAACCAGTAGTGAAATATTACGAACAGAATTTGAGATTAAAATTGATTAAGAAC
>CM067167.1:166850169-166890189 GCA_034093135.1 Erigeron breviscapus | reverse complement strand
CTATTGGCCGGTTCCCTAATTTTTGATTATAGCTGATATATATCTTCAATTTATTATTTTTTCTGATAATGTTAGTAACTCGAATCTGACTTAAACAAACATACTATTCCTTTTCTTACCAAGTTTATATTTAAACATTCTTTACTTGAAGCTGATATAAATCTTCAAATTATGATTTTTTTCTGATAACATTTGGTAACGTGAATCTGACTCGTGTATGTCATTCACCTTAAAAATTTATTTTAATTTTACAGCTGATTTTTGCGATGTTTTTATCAAATCAGATTTTCTTGTATCCTTTACTATTTGCTTTTAGAAATTGTTGGAAGTTTTCGTAATGTTAACAACAGATTTCGGATTGAAATTACGTATTATATATGGAATTATGCTTCTTTACATTCTTGCATCCTTTCGTTATTATTGTAAATTGTCAAAAAAATTTATTCAGATCGATGGAAAGTTTATGTATTTTTTATTGAGATCGATAAAAAAATTGTTAAATTTAATATTTTTTATATTTTTCATAAAAAAGATTATATTACTATTTTAATTTGAGTTCATGTTTGTAAATATTAACATTTAATTTGATTTTATTGAGTTTAGTTCTATAAAATACTTTTGATTATGAAATCGAAATGTATCTTCCATATTTAAAAAAGATACAGTAGAAAACAATCCAAAAGATTTTGAATTTTAAAATTTTTAAATCTAATGAATATTTACAATCTTACAATAGATACGCCAGATTAACTTATTAATATTTAATCTACATCAATAATAATTTACAATTTCAAAGCAATTTACTTATATTTTAATCTTATATAATTCAAATTTCATATATATTATTCTTATTAGTTAGCCAGTTTTTATTTAAACAATCTTTATTTGATTCTGATATAAATCTTCAAATTTGAAATTTCAGATAAAACTTAATAATTCGAATTTGAGTTGTACATGTTATTTATCTTTATAATTTAATTTAACTATGCAACTTCAACAATTGCTAAATTATGATGTAACTTTCATTGATTTTTGCGTTTTAATAATTATACCAATCTGTTTTTATGTTTTGGATATTTAAATTTGTAATTATATTTTCTTTGTTTGTTGTATTAATATCGTAATTCAACTGCATTTTACATATTTTAATTAGTTGATATCTACATTTTTAGTATGAAATTAGTTAAGAATTAATTTTTTTAGAATTAATTTTTAATTTCTCTAAAGTTATTTAGTTTTTTCAAACAACATTTTATTATATTGAATTCAAATTGATAAAATAGTTTCGATTATTAAATCGCAATGTATCTTCAATATCTAAAAAAAGATATCAAACAGTGAAAAAAATTTGAAATTTGAAATCTTGAGATCTAATTAAGATTTACAATCTTACAATAGATACGCCAGATTAAATTATTAATATTTAATCTACATCGATATTAATTAGAATTTCAAAACAATAATAATTTACAATTTAAAAGCAATTTACTTATATTTTAATCTTATATTATTCAAATTTCATATATATTATTCTTATTAGTTAGCCAGTTTTTATTTAAACAATCTTTATTTGATTCTGATATAAATCTTCAAATTTGAAATTTCAGATAAAACTTAATAATTCGAATTTGAGTTGTACATGTTATTTATCTTTATAATTTAATTTAACTATGCAACTTCAACAATTGCTAAATTATGATGTAACTTTCATTGATTTTTGCGTTTTAATAATTATACCAATCTGTTTTTATGTTTTGGATATTTAAATTTGTAATTATATTTTCTTTGTTTGTTGTATTAATATCGTAATTCAACTGCATTTTACATATTTTAATTAGTTGATATCTACATTTTTAGTATGAAATTAGTTAAGAATTAATTTTTTTAGAATTAATTTTTAATTTCTCTAAAGTTATTTAGTTTTTTCAAACAACATTTTATTATATTGAATTCAAATTGATAAAATAGTTTCGATTATTAAATCGCAATGTATCTTCAATATCTAAAAAAAGATATCAAACAGTGAAAAAAATTTGAAATTTGAAATCTTGAGATCTAATTAAGATTTACAATCTTACAATAGATACGCCAGATTAAATTATTAATATTTAATCTACATCGATATTAATTAGAATTTCAAAACAATAATAATTTACAATTAAAATTTAACTAAATTTTAAATTTACTTACATAATATCTAATTATGTAACATCCGCGAAATTTGACCGTTTGACTTTACGTGTAGTTCGACTAATAATCTTATTTAATGGCATGATTGGGTGCATTTTATGATCAAATGACTAGATAACGTGCTTGACGGTTCGATTGACCGACTTGTTATGTGACTCGATATGTGTCGAATATTTAATTTAACTAATTATATGTATGGGTCAACCCATGACCCATTGGAACAACCCAACCCATGACCCAACCATATCCATTCATTCATTCATTCAGCACCCAGATCTCTCTCTAATTAAACACACACACAAATCTCACTCTCTCTCAAAAATCTTAACATCATTTAATGTTATTTGGGGTCAATTAGTGTAAGAATCATTATCTTCATTATCATTGGTTCATCATCACAAAAATTTGAAGTCAAAGGTGCAAGAATTATCCAAGTGGGTCAATTTTCGGGTTTGAGCTTTGTGGTGATTTTTGGTAAGTCAAACTTGTTCTAAATTCATCATTTATTGTTTATTAACATGTTTCCGAGCCAAACTCTTGAGTTTTTGGTCAAAATCGGGTCAAAGGCCAATTTAGGGTTTAGGTTGACTAATTTAGGTCAAAAATCGATTTGGGTCAAGAATTGAGTCTTGGAATGGATTTATGCAAAGGGTCAAGTGTATTTATGTTTGCTAAAGCTTAATTTTGCTTCAAAATGAGTCTCACTATAATTTATGTGTAATGTTTATGTTTTACTTCGAACTTTTGAATAAATAGACAAGTTTGCAATTTCAATTTAATATTGAGCATGGACTTTTATTTATACATACTGTTTGATATTACACTTATATAAGTAAAACACCTATGTTATAACATATTACTTTTCTTTTCATATGTTTATCGACTGATTTCATATTATTCTGCTTATGCATCTATCTTGTTATATAGAACTCAGTTTTCTTTGGAAAGTATATATAGTTTATACAAAAAATTATCTTTGAAAGGGTTGAGATCCCTTAGGTTGATATATTTGAATTTTGATTATTGTTGATTTTAATCATGATTAGACATTGTCGAAAGGGATTAGAACCCGCGCAACTCCAACTCAAAAACATCTCCACCTCATCTAACATACAATTACTTCTTAAATTATCAGTCTATATATTCTCTACACTAGATTGGTGCCCGCACAATGCAGCAGCGGTAACGGCGACAGTGATGATGTGGTTAATAACGTAAAAGTAATTTCATTGCAGTCGGAGATGTGATGAATTATTGCGTGAGATATGAAAGGGGGGAGGAGAGAGACGAATTTTGAGTTAGGTTTTTGTTATGTGTTTCTGAGTAAGGGAGAGATAGATGTTGAATTTTTTTTAAGGGCATTTTAGTCACAATCTATAAAATAGAAATAAGAAAGTATTAAGATGGAGGGTACGTGTGTCATTTCAGGTTCTTAAAATTAAGGAAGAGGAGGGGGAGTTTGTTTTATAAAGGAGTATAGATATATATAAAACCCGTTGATGGGTTTCCGTGCCACCATAGTTCTCGACAGAAATAGTACATGTCGTTTAATCTCTTACAATGATAGTCCTTCCGTTTAAAAGTATTAGAAAACTCTAACGAATGTTAACGGATGTCAACTTCTGTTTGTGTGTTTAACGGGAGTAATAATAACGACTGCAAGTCAGGTCCTTTTTTTTAAGAGGAAGTTAGGTCATTTTCTCAAACGGGTGTTAACAATCGTTAAATGCTATTGTATTGTCTAAAATGAGTTACAAAAGCTGCTGCAAATCAGATTTATTTTTCTAACAGACGATGGAGCATGTAGTATGTGTGTCTAATTAGTATTGTCTATCGGCGCGCAATTTAACAAAAAACCCGAGTTTGTTTTTTTGTTTTACATTTTTATTTTTGTCTTATAATTTTAACTAAAATTGTCGTTCTTTGATTTTATTTTGGTTTTTTACAATTTATTGTACAAAGTTAATATGATATCCGCGTTCATTTGTCTTTTACCTTTTACAATGATTTATATGGTACTTTTCATTTCTTTTTATATTACACATAATAGTATAACTTTAGTGCGTTTTCATTTTCCCCCCATTTTGTCATATGTTTTTTTAATTAATCATATATAGTTGATAGATGATTAACATTTGTTTTTTTCCTTCAACTATTCATAGGTATGATCATGTAAATGATTAATATATCTTACGGTTGTACACGATAATACATTTTCCGACACACGTCTAAATAAGAAACAAACGAATGTATCTCTCGCATATATAAGGTTTCTAAAAACAATGTTATGTCTTCCGGGACAACGCCCGGGTGATATAACTAGTTATAACTAAAACATGATATAAAAAAACTTATGTGAGACATGTAAAATTTTTAACTATTTGTCAAATTTTTAGATCTTTTGTTTATTTTAAATTTAAAATTAATATGAAATAATATTTAGTATCAATAATAGATATATTCATTATGTAATATCTATACTATATTAATAAACAAACTACCCCTCCTTTTCAACTCTCTACCTTTAAAATACCCTTAATTTTCAACATATTCCTAACTCACACACTAAATCTACTCAATATATCCCTAAAATATTTTACACCCATATTTATCAAACTATCTATCTCCTTTATTAATTAATTTAAATATTTCCACCTAATATCTCTATAATATTCTTAATAAAGTTATTTACAAAAGATACATCTCTTAACCATAAAATAACTACACTACCATTTACGTCAATTACTTTTAGATTAATAACCACATCGTTACCACCACCGCCACTAGCACCACCCGTTGCCGCCACCGCCGCCGCATTGCGCGGGTACCCATCTCGTATATATATATATACACACACGTAGTTAACCCCTGGGTTAATAGCCCAGTGGCCAGCCGTCCCCTACAAAGCCGAGCCCCACCATGTTTACCCCTTACACAATAGTGGGGTGCAGGTTCGAGTCTCTCGGCCTGCAAGCATGAGGATTTATTCCGTTGTGGTGGTATTTGGTGGAGGGGTTTCAATGGGATACGGATTGTGCAGCCTGTGCGTATCGGAACCATGGCGGTTCCGGGGATCGGGGTGTTCCCTCCAATTTACACCTTTTACACAATATATACACGTAATTTTAGCTAGATTTTGAAAGCAAAGTAAATTCTTTTAACTATCATGACTTCAATTTATTTGTTATTAGTATATCTAGCCAATAAGATATATTCTTTTAATTTAAGTTGAAGTAAAACATCTTTTATGTATTATTTTATTTCACATTTTTTCTACTATGTTATAGGATAACTTAAATTTAGAATTATAAACTTAATATAAAAACAATTTACAATGGCTTAAATTTATCAAGTATTAACATAATTATTTCATACATGCTGTCGCCTGTCGGTTAAGTTCCAAGTTTGGTACTGAATCAAAGCATGAGACTACGTACTCCGGAACACGCCTATGTGTCTCAAGTCGAAGGACAACTAGACACTACCACTACCCAAGACTGATGCATGTCAACATGATCCACATGATTACTTAAGGAACGAGTCTTATTCCAATATTCAACTCTCCCTTGAATGGGAAACGATAAATATACCAGTATACAAACTTCATAGCATGTTGTACTACTATATGTTGCGTAGTTGTGGTAGATTTATTAAATGTTGTGGTACGAATATCAGCTCTCCTCTTGAATACTTGTGAAATAATTGTACCTCTATACACATTATTTACATAGTGCAAATAATCATCATCTCTCACAATTACTTTTATTCATTTTACTCCCGTAATCAATGAGCGGTAATGGACAATGTTTTAGAATCATCCATATGACCCATGAACGGGTTTAAACATGAAAATATAAAACTCAGAGCGTATAAATGAGAATGTTTCTACTTTCTATAGGTTCCAATATTCAAATACTAAAACTTTATGACAACCTGATCAGTCAATAAATCTTAGCCCAATCTCTTAGTCGATCTTACATTAACCAAGAATACGTGTCCATTGTTCTGGGGCTAGTATTGGGAAGAGTCGGTTGGTGTTCCAAGGGCGTATGGAATCAAGGGTTTTTCCACCAAAGTTAACCATGAAGCCCCAATAAAGTTGAAACAGAAATATGCAACTAGAAAGAAAAATCAATGAGAGCAATCTGAATGAAACTTTACATATCCATTGACAATGTATCAAAATAGAGCAAATTGTTGAAATGTGATCCTAGTGGGAATGCGATGCATTTATTAAAATAGTATATAACTCGTCTATATCTAGAATAGTGGCAAGCTTGGTGGAAATCGTACAAGCATCCACAGTTTCTCATACGTCACGAGATGCCCCCATCCAATTTGATCAAGCAATGATATTCTTTCTTCATAAAGCTTCTTCTTTGCAGGATCACCTTCTTGTTCAATCATCCCATTCACCACCTGCCCAAACACAATATAACCCCTCACCAATTACTATGGTCTCAACACACACACACACACACACACACAGACATTACCTCTAAATAGAGGTAGCTATTATTACCCGAATACTTACAAATCGAGTGATTTGGGTTTTTTTTAATATGTAATTGGGTCAAACAGCTAAGTGAAATACAAATAAGAAAAACTGACAATGGAACAAAGTTGGCCTGATCGTATTATCAAGGCATAACCGCATAAAACCTCCAAATCATTTTTATTTGAAAAACCAATTTACATTGAAACAATATAAACTTTGTAATTACGGTAACTATTCATAAAACTTTTATTTTGGACCCAAGTATTCTGGATCAACCCTGCAACGTACCAACAACTTTCCTGTTTACCTGTTACCCAACCTACCCATTTTGCCACCTCTAATTCAAAAAGGTGTACAGATTACTGATATGAAGCCAGGTATGCATACAATACCTTGAGTGCAGTGCCAAGTCTACCACTATGCCGTTCGCGTATCATCAAAAGAGTGCTAAATTTAGATGATTTAGTGTCTGCCCATTTCTGCAACTCTTTGAATGTCTCTTCAAACAAATCTGGTTGGCCCCCAGAGTCTGGAGAAGACTGTCCATCGGGTTTATCCACGACTTCTGCACCCAAGTTTGCAGAAAATGCAGCCATTTCACCCTGTTACAACACATACACGATTAAAACATAAGCAGACAACCAGAAACTATGCTCTATCACATTATACACAATCTATGCTAATTAATATAAAATACATGATACAAATAGAGATATGCAACCAACAGAGCAGCTGCAAACATATAATACCTTAAGAGACGCAACTTCTACTAAAGCTAAACCTTTTTGGTAAAGTGCTTCAACCAGTTGGTCACGTGTTGTCTCCATCTTCTTCTTGGTTTTCTGCAAGCATCGAGTAGAAGATAATAGTTATGGTAGTAGATTGATCAAACTGTGAAAGTAACGTCTAAATTAACTTTTAAGATGTATTGACAAAATTTCAAGTGAAAGAGCCAATCTATTTGTTAAATCACAAAAGAAGTACCAACTTCTTGATTCAGAAACAACTTGGATAATCAAACCAGTAAGTATTTTAGAAACATAATACCTCAAATTCTTCCTCTTCGGGATCACCATTGATGGAAAGAAATCTTGCTAATTCTTCTCGGTCAATACTCTCAATTATCTCATCTGCTGCGCTAATAATCTGGAAAATCCAGTTTTTATATTAAGTGAACTGATGCTGCAATATAACCTGATTTATATGTTTGATCTCGTTACCTCTTCATAGTGGTGTATCTTATCATCCACTTCCTGGGATAACAACCCCTCTAGTATTTGAGCCAGCAACGGCGTGTAATTTGGATATTCTGCCTGCCATAGTATACGATAAAAAAAAATCATTAGAAAAAATCAAGAAGACATAACAAATAGCAGAGATGGAAATATTGAAGTAATTGCTGCCTCTTCAAAGGCTGAAACACAAAATATATACCTTCAATGAGATTGATAATTTTTTCCAATCTGCCCGTTCCTCTTCAGTGCCTTGTTTGAGGTTTGCGAGAACCTTTATCTTTGTGTCACGGACCTGATTTACACATACACGAAGGAAAAATATTTTCAGGAAAAAAGAATACAGATAAACGAATGGTCAAATGAATAGCATTAAGAACTTTAGAATTTCCTAGATACCTCTTCCTCTAAGCGTTCGGTCATACTTTTTTTGGGCGTTTTGGAAGTAGAAGTCTTTCCCTTCTCCTCATCAACCTGTCAAACATATATAAATTAACTAATATTAGCTCATGGTATTACAACATGAAGGATAAAAATTGATTGAAGGTGTCAAATTATAACCTTAGTAGGTGGCACTTGATAAGTTATCTTATAATATACAGGATTCTTTTCAGGGTCATTTCCCTGATTTGTAACCTCAGATGAAGGCTTTCCATATGAAATTGCTCCAAGTAGTACAGATCCTTCTGGAGAGTTCTGCAATAATATATAGTGTCGTGAAATATACATATCATAAAAGTCGAATATTAAACATTAATTAAGAAAAAACATCAACCAATATGCTACCTTTGGAATCTTGTCCTTTGTTGGAGGTCCTATGTAGAATGCCTCTTTTGATCTAAAAGTTAAACATGAAAGTCATAAATATACAGTATAAGTCGGTATTAAAAAGAGAGGTGGGATATGGAAAGAGAGAACAAACCCAGGGTCTAAACTTGACGAACTGAAACTACCAATGCCCGTAACTGGACCATCTGGTTGAGTATAGAAGCTCAATTGCACAGCCTCCTATCAGAGTAAACATTAGATGCCAAAATAATAAAGACAGACAAAAGAAAATATACTGCATAAGCTCCTATCATATTGGAGAGGGAAAACTTAAAAAGTTCATATTTTTCTGTATAACATCATACATCAAGCATCCATACACATGTATCAATATACACATATATGTGGAGGGATATAATGTATCTGCATAATAATAATATATATCACAATACTGACAGAAGAGAATGCAAGAATTAAATAATAATTCTTATGAGCACCAACTGTAAGTTATAAAGGCCCTCGTTTTATTACTCATATGTTTCTTTTGAGTAGCTCATTCTTTATGGTAATACAATTATGTTATTACAGAAGGAACTGTAAAAGATATGTCCAAGATATTCAGCTAGGATGAAATGGTAAATATTATGAAAGGAACAACAGCATTACTACCTTATCTAATTTCCTTTCAATGAACAGCACTAATTGCTTCAATTTCTCCAAGTAATGCATATTCTCATGCCTGAAACACGGCAATTTTCAGCTAATTGCAGTGAACAGTGGTTTCTAACTAGCTACCATTCATTCAACTTGATAAGTGCAAATATACAAAAATTAAAGACAGGACCATACCTCAAGCGTAGCTGTAATGTGTATTCACCTTTGGGTAATTTTGCATAATCTGGATAGACATCACCCACTGAATATAAACGCTGTACACAACAATGGGAAACTAAGTAGAAGATAATAGGTCAAGCAAAATCTGACATTGTAAGGTCACACATTATCCACAGGATTAATTAATACCTTATTTGAATCCGTAATCATATAAAACTGAGATTCAAACTTGTTATCATAGATACGATTGTTAAGCAAGGGTATCTGTGGTTTCACTTCAGCTCCTTCTTCCAATTTAAACTTGTAACTACAGCAAAAATCATTAATGATATGTTAAATACAGATTACCAAGTGAATCATGATGAGGGAACAAACTTGACAAAAACCTACGTTAACGTTAATGCAAGTATCTGTTTGCCAGAAGGTAATTTATCTCGATCTGCTGAAAGAGCACTCAGTTTTGAATCAGTAGGACGGTACGGGACTCTAATCTGCAAAACAATTTTGAACGCAGCAACGTTTTCTTTAGTAACAAGTATATGATGACAAGATGGTACTGACTGAGATCGCAAGTTCAACCCAGTTAGTTATGAAGGGTTGATTTGGGTAAAAAAGTTCAACTTCTTTTTTCATGTATACCGCCTCCTTAATCGTCTTATTGGCAAAATGTCATTTCTATATAAACATTGTGTAGTGTGCCATATTCTGTAATCAGATTTAACACCTTAGCTGTTTGTAGTTCTGTAGAAACAATCAGAAGTTATGTATTTGCGAGTCAACCCAACCTACACTGAAATTACTAATTTCGACCACTTACATGTTGCCCAACCTGCCTGGCATTAGATAGAACTATGGATTTGTTATACCTTGTTTAGCTTTGCGGTAGGAGCAAGTTTCTCAGACGATAACAGGGCTTGGGCTTCTAGTCTAGCAGGTGCATCACTTCCATCAAGGACCACCTCATCTTTGCTAACATCTATCCCATGGAATGCAATCTACAAAATATAATTTCAAATTTCAAAATACTTTCAAATATACCCAGCAACAGTTGAAAGTTTTAAATGATGATAGAGAAACAGAATCAAATGTGTAACCTCAAAATCTACAATAGCACTTTCATGACTTCCTATGCCACTAGACCAGAATTGAGATATCACTAATTCCATTGTCCGGCCTCCCTCTACAGGGAAGGTAAAGCTCTTTGTAGACGGAGATGAAAACATTGGATTGCTTTCCCACGTGATAGGCCTCTTCAATGGAGAGAGCTGTAGATTTGTGAGAATGTTAGAGCTAACCTATACATTGCACAACTAGCCATGCACTGTGCCCAGAAGTAGCAAAATGGGTGGGTCCGGTAAACATGTAAAGTGAGTAGAGTTCTTACTATTGGCACAATAAGGCTGGGGCCAACCTGTAAAAACTATATGTTCGTTTTTTTTATATTTATTTTAGAACTAATTGTTTTATTAAACAACATTATAAATACAATATTGTTAAGATAACAATCTATATATTTGAGTAAAGCAATTTAGAAGGTTTTAACTTTTAAATATTTAGGGAACACTTTGAACCGACTTATGAAACCCTTGAACAGGGTGACCCACTTGACCTTTCCATTTTGCTAAAGTCAATTTTAGTTAAGCGGTTTGAATTTGCCACATCTACGTTTATGCCACATACCTGGACAACATCAATGTAGAATCTTCTACCCGTGTCAAACCCTGAGGTACGCATGGTTGCCTCAACCCATGTAGCTCCATAAGGTACCTCAATGTATTTGCGTACAATATGCCCTGCTCAATCAGTAGAAATGAGCTAGGTAGAACAAAAAACCAAAGGTGTTAAGTCACATTATCATTAGTACAAACCTGGCTGGAAAGCTAGTCCAGGAAATGTAATGAGTGGAGGCCGAGTTTTCACAATTTTTGGCTTTGTTATAGTAATTGGGATTCTGAAGAGAGGGCCACGCCAGGGGGCATTGCAGTCTATACCATACACTTCAAAATAATGCAAACCATCGCTAAGCTTCGTAGGATCCACTACCACACTAGTAAAAAGAGACACGGAATTACATCAACATAAACAAATGAGCAGATTTAAAACATATATAACTTAGATTATAAACATTGAAATAGAGGAACAGCTAATAATTTTTTACAGATGTCAAATTTATTACTGTACAACAAAAGGAAGGAATATTACTTGAAGCTGCGCCCATTATAAGTGAGCAGGAGATAATCCGGAGCTCGCACCACTTCCTTTCCACTGGTATGTAACTCAATACACTCTTCAAATGGGACCAACTGTTCTAAATTACTTGCACCTTCATGAAATTGAGGTTCAACTTGTACAGTCCACTGTTTGAATAGAAGTGTATCGGTATTAAAAACTGAATCACATGGACCGACTATGCAACTGGTGTACTTTAAGATGTTATTTATATTACTCAGTAAAACAAACTTCTCTTACAAGTTACAATGATGAAACATGAACTACTGTTCCGCTTTATACACCAATAAAAAAACATGCACTTGTTTGGTATTTTATCTTTAAGCTCAACAATACTAGTAACATAACATGAGCAATCATCTCACTAATTGATTTAGATGCTGGCACATCAAAAAAATAAAATTATGTAACAGTCCCACCTCGGTAGATTGATTGCAATAGCTGGCATCCCTTAGGTAGATGCCTCTTGCTGTTGATGATGCTGCAGGTAGTGATTCATAAAATTCAAATAATTAAGGTAATTAGGCTCGATCTAACACAAGTCATGATAACAACAAAAAAAACTTTAAAGAGGGAACATGAACCCACTTGTTTTTCCTGTCTGGCTGATTGTTATCTTATACCATACGCATGGCAAATCAGCTGATTTCTGAGCATACTCAAAAGCCCTGAAAGGAAGTCATTTGTAACTTGTAAGAACTACCCAGGGTATATAGAAGAATATATCACATAATTCATGAAGTTGTTTAATATGAAAACCAAAATCTAACTTGTCAATCTGAAGTAAACCGTGTCCATTAGATAGTTTATCTTCTGGCAAACAGCCAATTGGAGAACATGTGTTCTCAAGAGCCTTCCTCACACTATATGGACTCACTTGAATCCCCTCAGCCTGCACAACGTATGCATATATATGTAAACGAGGTTTATAATGCTGACGCTTTGCACCAGGATAGCTGGTAAATATTAAACAAGCTTAGTGGTCAAAAAAGGAACCAAACAAATTTAAAAATTAAAATCGGAAGATGAAAAGAGTTTAGAGGTTAAATCGAAAGCTAAAAAGAGTAAGGGCTAATTATAATAGCTAGACAGAAAAAATGAACAAAGTTGTCAAGGTATTAAAAGTCTGGGGTAAAATATGATAGCTACATAATTTTGAAAGCGCTAATAATGTAAATTGAACATAAGGCTAGAATTAAAAAAGGAAAACTCGAAATGTACAATAAAAGAATTTTTCGGTGAAACTGACATTTTTGCATTCGCTTTCATCAAACAAGTTTTCTTGCTCAAAGTAGAACCAGTATATCCAGGATTGCCAATCCCAGATAACGCCACTTCACCTTAAGCCGGAAATGGCAAGTCCAGTTTCATCCAATCTATATTCTAGCAGACTGTCGTGTGTGTGTATGCCAAGTGTAAATCCGGAAGTCCCAGTTCCGGTTTTGACCACTTTTTAGAGTATGATGATGAAGGAAGTTGTAGTAGTCATATAATTGTGAGAAGAGGCATAATGCAAACATGATTTAGTATGTTCACGGAAAGAAGAGAGACACAGGAGAACGAGAACATATATAATAGAAGAAATGGGTTTTTTTATAAAAAAGATACGAAAACCAGCCCATGGTATTAGAAAATGGTGGGTGGTTTTCTCTTTTTATTATTAATCTTAATATTAAAAGGTATTGTAAAAAAATTCAAAGGCAAACATATATCACGAAGGGTAGGACACATTTCATTTCGTTCTTCAAACCACATCCTCCATCTTTTTTTTCTTGCTTTACCTGACACACTTCAACCCCCGCCCTCACATGTTGAATGACTTATCTAATTTAACATATATGCTTAAACTACAAGTTGATTAGAGTATAATAAGCTACACAATACCAGGGTGTAGGGTCATATTTAGAAACTTTAAACCCGGAATCGGGAGTTCTGGATGTCAGACAAAAGGTACATGAAACGAAATTGGAAGCCCAGATTTACAATTGGCATACACACCACACAGTCACACACACACGACAGTATGCTAGAATACATTTGCTAGAATACACTTGGGATGCCACATCCGGATTAAGGTGAACTAGCATAATCCAGAATTGGCAATTCCGGATATACTTGACCTACAAATTCATTGAGCAAGAAAACTTTTTTAACAACATCGAATGCAAAAACGTCCGTTTCGCCAAAAAAAATCACAATAAAACCCCATTCAAGGACTGATATATAAATTATACTCGTATATAACTTAAGGTCACGTTCGGCAAGTTGGGAGTTGGGACTAGAGATGGAATGGAACAATCATTCACATGGATTATGAAATGAATAAAATGTTTGTTATGGTTTTTTGAAATGGAATGATTAATTCCATTAAGAATGTCTTTCCATCTATTTCATTCATAAAGCACAAAACAAGAATGTTCGTATATCCCAGATAATAGAGGCAGAGATTGCAATTATAACCCCATTTACTTATGTATTGGTAGATTGGGGCCATCTTTTATCTTGGACGGACTAGGCAATTGAAATTTTTGAACAAAATAGCTTAAAAATATGCAAATCAAACTGGTTGAGAGTTGCCAAAAAAATATTTGCAACGCCTATAACCTACTACATCATCTTGCTAAAAGAATTTTGTCAATAAAAAATTGGGGAAACCCAACACATTTTTAGTATAAAATAAATAACCCGACATATAGAGATACCTTCATTGCACTGATGAGCAAAGCTACTCCCCCACATGCAGATGGGGATGACATGGATGTACCATTCATAAGTTGGCGCCGCTGGAGAGTCCATGTAGGAACAGGCGCCACGGCCCCACCAGGAGCACTCACATACACACCAAGATCACCATCAGCAGTAGGTCCCCGACTAGACCTACATATCACAATTCTTTTAGCAGGTCACAAATAGCACATCCAAATATCCAATAAATTCTTTGAAAACCGAAATATTACCAAGTATACTCGAGGCCTTCAGGGGGAGCCTCAACTAAAGCATGAGCTCCAGCAGCCATAGCAGGAGAGACATAAGCACCAACTCCTATTATGCTCGATGTGGTACCCCCAGGTGCACCCACAGTAGTCAATGCAGGCCCATTGTTGCCGGCACTGCTAACAAATACCACACGGTACTTATTTACCACCTAAATTTAGTGATCAATGGCAGTAAGTGACAAAGAACTAAACTAAACCATGTCTATGATATATATCATTTTTAGGTTCTGACCTCATCAACAAGCTCCACAAACCGCCCATAATTAGGGAACAATGTAGATTCTCCATAGCTCATGTTAATGACATCACATTTGTGCTGCACACATCCAAAAAGACTACATGTTAAGAAAATACTATAAATCACGAACTAAATATAGAGTTGGAGAATTTGAGTTGGCGATGAATCGATGATACCTCTACCACGGCAATTAGTGCACGTATCAAGCCTGTTCCAGTTTCCATTGAACCTAAGCGCGAGTCTCCAATCTTACAAGAAACTACCTGTGCTCCAGGGGCAATTCCATTGAGCAATGGTTCCTAGACATCCACACAGGGTTTAGTGAACAAGTTATTGCTCATATATAAGATAACATAGCTATTGAATTCAATTCTTACCGTCGGGTGGAAAGCAGTCGCAATACCAGCAACATGAGTGCCATGTGGTGAAGCATCAGTAACTATACTCAATATAGTACCTTCATCATAAACATTGGTCACAAACGTACAGGCATCTAGCTTGCTAAAGACACCATACTTCCGTTCAGTCCTACAGATTAGCATTATTATTAAAAACAAAATCAATATGTGATAGAGAAGAAGAAAGAAAAAAGTAGAATTCCAGATGAAATAAACATACTTGAAATTAGTTAAGGGAACAAAATCTGCAAGTTTCCCGCACATGGGGTCATCCTCAAGGCTTTGTGTGTCAAGAGCAACTCTCCACACTTCTCCATCGTGCCATACAACAGCATCAATAACAGGCCCCTTGTCATCATAACTCTAACACATAAAATCACGCATGCACGTAAGTATAACTACATTTAAGGGGGAAAAAAAGAAGTTAAACAGCTCGAAAACTTTTATTGAAGACGTGAAGGACTGACTTCTGTTTGTTTCTTTAAATAATCAACTCTATCTTGTAAATCTGCACGGGTCCTTTTTAAATTCAACTCATCAACCTTCATTTGCTTCTAAAGATAGAAAAGTTGTTAGAATCACACAGTAAAAGACAAACCATAATAAGTCACCACAAGGTACACTAACCTTATCAAACTCTTCAAGATCCTTTACAGCCTCGGCTATGGTTTCTTGATTCTTCTCATCCCACTTCTTCCTTCTTTCTTTCTGTGCCCGGTCACAAATTTTACATAAATAAAAGTAAGTAACGTTACATAATTTCTTACTAACCGTACAAAAAATTACTTTCATATCACTCACAAAGTAAGTGGCCCACCTTCAAACGTGATATTAATGTGTCTGTAAGAAGCTCATATACCAATTTATATCCCACGTGCCATTCCCCAGAAGGATTACTCCAAGAAGAATTTAAAACAAGAGAAGCCCCTAGAGTAAAATCATTGAAAGTAATCAACCATCTATCTAATAAATTGGATATATTCAACATTCAGCTACTCATTTAAACCAATATAAAACCTGATGCTCCACGAATACACCCGTTTGCATCAGCCTTCACAACAGTTGAAGTATCAATATCACCACTCCCAGTACTGAGGAAACAGATAAGTAAAAAACTAGAACACAAGTGCATACATCACGGAAGAATATATAAGAATATGGATGTAGATGGATACCAATCAATAACATCTAGGACTTTTGGCTTCCCATCTGAGGTCACCTGTAATCCCGCTGCAGCCGGATCAACACCAGAATCTAAAAAGCAGAAAAATAATATTTAGATAAAGAGTTTTCACTTTTACACAAAAAAGAAACCAACCACCAAGGTGTCCCCTCATTCTAATATCATCACAAGAGGTTTGACGTTCAAACCTCACAAAGTAAACATCTTGTAGGAATGCAGGTGGCCAGGGAAAGAGTTCAGATACGATCATAGGGATACCCTGATCTGGACACTTACATCTTTTGTTCAAGAAAAAAATAAGGACACGTACATCTGAGTCATAGACTGTAACCCGGAAAAAAAAAAACCCTCCTCCGTTTACCCGTTTAAAAAGGAAACCAGCGATGGAAGATTGCGTTTTATTAAGTTCTTGCACTGAATTAATAATGATCAAATCATATATCTAAACCGAATTATATGATTAACAATAAATTATTATATAAGATACTTAAAGTCCACAAGTGATCACATCCATTTCATTTTACCCAATATGTCATCCAGTTTATATATGTTTACATAAATACAAATATAGATATAGATACCAACAATACACTTATACACAGTTCCTCTTACTTCTTAAATTTTTAACATATTTAGACAGTTATTTCTTCATCAGTTTTACAAAGATATCTATGTGTAAAATAACAAATCATTACTTACATATACATACACCGATACATATAGACATGCGAATTACATATACATAATACATATACATATACAAACACGAATATATCGACTAACTATATATCTTTTATCTTCGCACAACCTAAAAGAAAGTATTAGAAACTACAGGTATCATATCAGTGATAAATATATACAAAATATATATATATATATACCGAAAATAGCAACAACAACACCGCGGCCATCGAACTCCGGATTAGCTTCGATAAATCGATCGGCAGCGATTTCTTTTTTCGGCATGAGAGAAGCTAAAAACGAAGATTCATCCAATTTAAACTTACTTAAACCACCACTTTCATTCTTATTCTTAATTATTATATTTTTATCAATTTCAGAAGCAGGCATTGCCCTAATAATCTCAACACTCTGTTTGTTAGTATTTAGCTTCTTAATAATTAAGAGATGATTAAAATGATAATGATTATGAGGAGAGAGAACAGACGGAGAAAATGAAGATTTGTGAATTGACACGTAAGGTCCTTTATAATTATGATGATAACATGATGATGAGGAGGATGATGGTGGTGTTTGCATTACTTTAGTATTTATAGGGGGTGTATTTGTAATTTAGCGAGTGACGTTAGTGGTGGGTGGTGGTAGTATGACGCCACTAGCCGGGATTGACGTGGATGTTCGGTGGTGTTGGAGGTCAGTACGTTTAAGTCGGTTTTAGTTTTTCTATATTTGTCAACGTGTCATCGTTGGCATTGGGAATATTTGGGTCCTATCTTACCTTGAACTTATAAATAAATCCAAAATAAATTTCATCATGTTTACATAAAGTTATCAAATTGTTATATTTCTCAACGTAAGAAGAAACCCAATGCAATTCGTTCTCTTCGTCCAGTGCTCGTTCTTATAGAAGGACATGTCAATACTAATGAGTTGGACTAGTCTTATATATTAGTACTAGTTTCAGGCCCGTCCAGTGGACGGGTAGTCTCAAAATATATTAATCAAAGCTAAAAATTGTAATTCAAGTATATTAAATAGATACCGAATAAAATTAAAATACCTAAAAATAAAACATAAAACGATTCAAATAAGGCAAAAAGTTGAAGAAGTAATGCGTAATAAACTAATTTTTCGGGGAAGACCTATCATACATATCGGAATCATACTCATTATCAGAATAATCGATATCAAACGTAGGATCGTCTTCTGATTCATCTGAATAGTTCCATTCACCTTCATCGTTGGATTCATCACTATCAAGCATTTCATCATCAACATAAGTTTCGTAAGAATCTTCATCATCTGGATTAAAATCTGAATCCGTTTCAGCTTCACTTGCTGACAAAATGTCGTCGTCATCACTGTCCTCATCGTTGTCCGTGTCACTTATATGATTGTCATGCATTTCATCATCAGCATAGGTATCGTCACAATCTTCATCATCTGGATTAAAATCTGAATCAGATGCAGTTTCAGTTTTTGACAATAAGTCCTTAATCTTTATTTAATTAATAAAATCTAATTTAATGTGGTTGGTTTGGGAGTGTAAAGGGGTTGGACTAGTCTTATATATTAGTGTGTAAGGTGTTTAAGAGATTAATGATATAAAAAATGGGTTCAGGACTAGTCCTTTGTATTAAGGATGTTTTTGGAGGATTAGCCATTGGAGAGTGTTTTGTTGATATGGCGCTGACTGTGACTAGTTTTTCTGGGTATGAGTCTTAGTATTGCCGTATTGGGTAGCCCCTAACAAGATAGAGCTCATGTCTCTTAATCAGAAGTTCAGTTATAACTTATGAGAAAAAAATATCGCGTTATGTATCCGACCATGGAATATTTTGTAATCTGACCAGGGTCTTAACAACGACGTCGTTGTTAAAAGTGTAGTACGAGTTGACTTTCTGACCGACACTAACAACGACGTTTGACTGTGGGATATTTTTAGTAGCGACGTCGCTTGTAAAAGTATGGTACATGTATCTGTACCATATCTTTAGCAGCGACGTTGCTGCTAAAGGCCTGATCAGGTTATTAAAAAGTTGGTTAGCCTACCAAGGGCCAAAAATATCGGGGATAGTTTTAAGAAGTAAAATTAGTTGTAATACCTTGTCATTCAAAATGTTCAGATTCCAATTAAAAATATAGGCGGCCTAAGCCTAAACGTTTTACTAAACGTGATCTTGATGTTTTTGTATTAAACTCTAAGCGGCCTAATTGTTTAGCCTTTTCAATAAGTAAGCGGGTTGACCGACAATGTTGCATATGTTACATTCTTTTTCATTTTTTTTCCCGAACATTCAGTCGGTATGCGACATCAGGAAACCTCACCGTATAATGGTGAAGCCTTGCACGTACCCTAGACAACGAGATGTTGACCATGGGCCGTTACAAGTATTCAGAGGAAAAAACCCCAAGACTTGTCATCCTTAAAGATCGAACTCAAGACCTTGGATAAAAACTGAGATGCCTCTGAATAGTTGGACTATTCATCGATGAAAAGAAAAACAAATAATTATCTTTAAACATACCGTACACAATAAATTGTTAGAGCAAGTTGTGGAAACCGTAACGTTACAAATAATTATCAAAATATGCAATAGAAATATCCAAACAAGTTTGCGTAAGTCACTATTTCCAAATTGAATACAAAAGACAAACCTAAAAATTATGTGAAAGGGTAATTATTGTTTTTTACTTCAAACTATGTATATCGGTGACGGGTTGCTCATGTGTTTTTTTAAAGGATATACGATTCACATGTTTTACGTGAGTTTTATGTTGAGATATCTACCAATAAACTAAAACATGATTGAAGATTTTGAAACATGTGACGTAATCCTTGACCGACATGTGTTTTTTTATATATTGAATTAATAATCATTATATATCAAGTTTCCTACTTTGTATCAAATACAATTTATCATATTATTATCTATACTCCTTTATAAAACAAACTCCCTCCTCCCTCCTTAATTTTAAAAACCTGAAATGACACATTTACCCTTCATCTTAATACATCTTAATTTCTATCTATACTCCTTTATAAAAGAAACTCCCCCTCCTTAATTTTAAGAACCTGAAATGACACATTTACCCTCCATCTTAATACATCCTTATTTCTATTTTATAAACTGTGACTAAAATGCCCTTAAAAAAAATTCAACCTCTATCTCTCCCTCACGCAGAAACACATAGCAAAAACCCTAACTCAAAATTTGTCCCCCTCCTCCCCCCTTTCATATCCCACGCAACAATTCATCACATCTCCGACCGCAATGAAATTACTTTTACGTTAATAACCACACCATCACTGTCGCCGTTACCGCCGCTGCATTGCGCGGGCATCAATCTAGTTACCAATAAATCAAAAGAAAATGAGATAATCTATAACTTATCTTAAATTTCCTACTTAATTCTTGAGCAACTTTCCTATTTTTTTTATTATTTTTTTTTATCATCGACATCAAGATCAAGCAACAAGTTAAAGCCTTTTTAGCCTTGTCTATCAACTAGAAAAACCCATGTGTTTTTCTTCTTTCTTTTTTTAGTTTTTGATATGATTAGCATCCGTTGTTCGAAGTTATAATCTGGACTAAAAAAACACATTAATTGTTGGTTTTATATTCGCTTCAGTTTTCGTGATCAACAAAAAGGTATCCATCTCATATTTGTTTTTACCTATTATTATTCATATAATGTATATGGATCCATTATTATGGTGATTTGTTTATATAATTATACATATATATTAATCAATACCGTACATCGTACGGACATTAGTACTAGTTAAAACCTATAAAAGAAACAAGAAGATGTTGTCAGTTAATAATTAAAAAACTTGACCAAAGCGCTTAATGGTCTACTCCTTTCAGTCTTATCTAACACCATCCATAACCATCATCAAAAAAGTATAACTAACACAACCTTACTACTACCACTATTTTTACCTTTTTACATAATCTATTACTTTCTATTTGGACTTCACATTTATTTAATTATAATCAAAAAAGTTTAATCAAACAAATCATTTCATGGTGATATATTTACAATAATTATTTTTATCTATCAACAACAATTGTTGCTTTAGATAGTTACGTTACGCATTAATATACATTTATTTGTTGTAGATGGATAAAAACTATTGTAGATTTATCACCTCTCTTTCATTAAATATTCAACATAAAAATACAATAAACCACAAATGTTACATAAATAAAAAATAAAACATAATAATGATAATAATAATAAATCTAAATTATAGTAGCTCCAACGGGCTCTAATGTGTTTTTCTTTAAAGGAAAAAAATTGTCCACTGCCGTTTTTTACGGGTTTTGGAACCCAATTTCTCAACGGTGTATGAGGGAGGTTAAGATGTAGACAAATCTTACCTTACCTCGACGATGTATGGGGAGGTTACGATGTAGATAGACCTTACCTCTACCTAGGTAGAGAGACCATATCTCCTAAATGGTTGAAAAAGAACTCCGGTCTTTGCATGAGATGTGAATTGAACCACTAACCTCTATCCCTAGAAGCTAAAATATTTACCATTAATTCAAATCAGCTTTAATGTGTTTTTCTTTCTCTAACCAATAATCATTGGCATTTTTTGGACCAAAGTTTTCGTGTATCAATTTAAAATTTCAAGATTGGTTTTCTTTTGTTTCGAAGTCATCAAATTCTATACCCCGACGACATCCATTTTCTTTTGATTTCTCATAGAAGATCTATCCGTCTACATAACCTTTTTTCATTTTTATTTTTTAAGATATATATTTTGGAATGACCAAAAAATCGTTAGAAAACGATCACAAAGATACTGCCCACCAAAATTTTGTTAATTAACTTAAAATTTTGATAGCCTAAAACTCGAGCCTCATCAAACTATCAACCCAAAATCTATCAATAATGAGTCATAAAAAACTACTGGCCAATAAATTTTCTGTACCAATTCGTAACGCTGCTATAAATGTGACCCAAAATTCCACAACACAATTTGAGCAGGCAAAACTATCAACTAATCTCATCAGAGCTTATTTTGAAAATGGCCTAATCAAGCAAGCACGCCAACTGTTTGATGAAATGCCTGACCGAGACGTAGTCGCATGGACATCCATGATTTTTGGATACACAACATGCAAAACTTATAATTCTGCATGGATGGTTTTTAAAGATATGATGAGGGAAAGTTTTGATCCCCCAAATGCCTTCACTTTTTCGACCGTTTTTAAGGCTTGTAAAGGGATGAAGTCGATTTCTTGTGGTGGATCGGTTCATGGGCTGGGTTTGAAACATGGGTTTGTTGGGTGTAATAATAGTATATATGTTGATAATGCTCTTTTGGACATGTATGCTACTTGTTGTGTTACTATGGACGATGCTTGTTTGATTTTCCGAGAGATTCGTTTGAAAAATCAAGTGTCTTGGACTACACTTATAGCCGGATTCACTCATAGGGATGACGGGCTTTCAGCCCTTCAAATATTTCGAGAAATGCTCATGGTATGTTCAAACACTAGGTACATAACAATTATCCAAATATCGGGACAAAAAGTATAATTCGGTTTGGGTTTGTGTAAGTTGACGTGAAACAAATATTTTTCCAGAATTTTTTAGTTTTCTGTAAGTAATTAGTACCTCAAGAATGATAATGAAAGCTATATTACTCCAACAATAGTTTAATTTTGCTAAGCTTTAGGAAAATTTTCAGTCTTTAATACAGACTTTGGCAGAATTCGACCAGTCTGACTTATTTGTATGTTCTTTCAAGTCGTTAGAGATATAATAGAATCAGATATAAGTTATTTGAAAGTACATTGGTCGAATTGTCATGTCTAGTTTAAATCCCAGTTTGGTATATTGCTAATAGAACCAATGATAAAGATTTCTTTGTATCTTTTTGACAGGAGGAAACTGAACAAAGCGCTTACAGTTTCTCGATTGCAATCAGAGCATGTGCAGGAGTCGGATCACATACTTATGGCAAGCAAATACATGCTTCAGTATTCAAACATGGGTTTGACCTTAATATCCCAGTAATGAACTCTATATTAGATATGTATTGCAAGTGCAATTGTTTCCGGGAAGCAGATATGTGTTTTAATGGAATGTATGAAAAAGACGCCATTACATGGAACACATTAATAGCAGGATATGAGAAGCCCGATCCAATGAAGTCTTTACGTTTGTTTGTGCAAATGGAGTTTATGGGGTGTACTCCAAATTGCTTCACATTTTCCAGTGTTATAGCAGCCTGTACTAATTTGTCAATTTTGACCTGTGGTCAACAGATTCATAGTGGGATTTTCAAGAGAGGTCATGAACAAAACTTGCCGTTAGCAAATTCTCTCATCGATATGTATGCAAAATCTGGAAGCATTCAAGATTCTAGAAAGATTTTTTCTGAAATGTCGTTTCGGGATCTGGTTTCTTGGACTTCAATGATGATTGGATTCGGAAGCCATGGGCATGGACATGAGGTTATCAAGTTATTCAATCAGATGGTGAATTCAGGTATAAAACCAGATACAATTGTATTCATGGCAGTTCTCACTGCATGCAGTCATGCTGGACTTGTTGAAGAGGGGTTAAGTTACTTTAAATTAATGACTAGCCAGTACAAAATTAGCCCAAATCAAGAAATTTATGCATGTGTTATTGATCTGTATGGGCGTGGCGGAAGGGTTAAGGAAGCATATGATATGATACAAAGCATGCCATTTAAACCTGACGAATCTGTTTGGGCAGCATTCCTCGGAGCTTGTAAAGCACACGGGAAGCCCGTTATGGGTAAGATGGCTGCCCAGAAAGTGTTGGATTCGAGGCCTAAGAAGGCAGGAATCTATGTGCTACTGGCAAATATGTATGCTGCAGAAGGTAAATGGGATGATCGAGCCAAAATGAGGAAGTTACTAAATAAATTTGGTGATAAGAAAGTAGCTGGTAGGAGTTGGGTCGAGATACAGAATCAGCTCTATAGTTTTGTTGCTGGAGACAGGGGTGGTTATCTTGAACAACTTGTTTATGAGGTTCTTGGAGTATTGGGTCAGCATATGGCAGAGAATAACGACATTCCCCAAATTGGGTATTAAGGAGCATTAGTGGTTTCATGTTAAATGTGGTAGACCTTTAAGGCTTCCATTCACTTCCCTTGCATGTTGTGTAGCATACTTGATGATGGCAGCGAGAGAGCATTTTTATGTGCTGGAAGTCCTGAATCACTGCAAAAATATTTATTTGATGGGAGTCCCGGAAAGATTGCTCTTGAGATGACATAATGAATTGCTTGCACACCTTTTCTTGTTGAGCGGAAAATTGGTATATTCTCATACTCTCATTTACTAGAAAACCCCCCATACCCCGCATGCAAGGATTGGGTTTTGTTATTGTTGCTGTTGTTGTCATTTACTAGAAAACCAGTTGCTATAAAAATATCTTGTACGATGATGATTTGGCATTCTGGATGGGTATAGAAGTTTTTTAAACCATAGGGTGTGCAAAGATTTGTCTGGATTGACAAAACTGAAGAGCTGAACAGGTACAGACTATATTCAGTTTGATTATCAGTGCGGTCCAGTCAGGAACCAGAACTGAACCAGTGCTTTCGAGAATTATTTATTCTTCCACACTTGAAAGTTGAAACCATGTTTTTTTATGTATTTCATTATTAAACCATAGAACCTTAAAATTACATTACGTTTACTTTCCAGTTTGGAACTAAACCATTCCTAAACTGGAACCGGATGCTACCAAACTATTACGGACCATTTTGGTTCTGGGTTTCGTAGTTTTTTAATTTTTGGTTTTTGTTTGGTCTTAGTTTTGTCCAGATGATCATCCCCTTCCATAATTTATTCCACTGAAGGTGAACCACATACATTCTTGGCTAATCAAACTTTTTAATGAGCTGTTAAGTACTTGATATAAACTTTTGGGTTGTACCCTGGACACCTGACTTCGTTGACCTTGCCCGTGGAGATCTTTGCTTGCTACATTTCCGCGTGATAAAATCGTGTCACGCAACGAGAAGTGCGCATCATAAACACAGCCGATTAGGTTGTCTATCATGTCGAGTTTGTCTTGCAGATAACTCACGTAAAGGTTTCGAGGTTGGTAGGTCTCCGGCCCGACGCTCATATTTCTTCGATTTCTTGTTTCCACCTGCCCTCTAACGCCAATAGTTTCCTGATCACAACCCATAGCTCGCCTTGGGTCTTGTCATAGTTTAGCATATGACTGCATCGAGTTCTTGACCTCGCAGAGTGTCATTCATGGCCTATAGGTGTTCGAAGAGGACGAAAAGGAAGCCATTTTTGTTTTTTTTTGTGGGTAGTTAAAATTATAATGAAAGTTCTTTTGTTAAAAGTGTGATAGTTGTGGTTGAAAATGGTAGAAAAAAATGGGACCGTGGATTGGGACCCTCAATTGGCTTTGTGCGCCTCGAATCTCACCCATCAAAACATGGCAAAGATTGTCACAAACCCATGTCACGGCGCGTCCCACACAGTCGGTGACAATGTTATCGCGCGATGTGGGTGTGGTGCCAACCCATTATGGGCCCACTACCAAACTCTTAGAGCATCTTCAATGGTAAAGCTTTTTTCTAAAAGCTTTTTCTTAAAAAGCTTTCACTCCAATGGTAAAAGCTTTAAAATGACTTGAAATCCTTTAAATTACAATTAAATATGTATGAAAGGGAGTGTAATAGCTTGAAGTTTTTCAAGCTTTTGCCAAAAAAGCTTTTGCACCCAATGGTAAAAAGTCTTTATAAAAGCTTTTTGTAATAGTAATAAGTCTTACAAAAAGCTTTTCAAAAATACCATTGGAGGTGCTCTTATAAACTAATAGTCTCGTTATGTTGTGCATTGTGTATTTAAAGTTGTATTTAATGACGAGTGTTGAAATTAAATGAGATCAACTAACAATTTTACATTGTTAGAAAGTTTTTCTTTTCTTAAAAAGAGCTACAGAAAAAACAACATAAAAATTGGAAAGAATATTAAAGCTAGATGGTACATGTATTCTAACTCTACTACTAGTCATTATTTTGTGCATTGTGCATTTAAAAATGTATTTAGGGCTGTAAATGAACCGAACAGTTCATAAACCGTTCGGCGGGAAGTTCGTTCGTGTTCGTTCGTTTAGTTAAATGAACGAACATGAACACAAAAATTCGTTCGTTTAGTTAAATGAACGAACATGAACACAACTCCCGTTCGTTCACTTATGTTCGTGAACGTTCGTGAACGATGTTCGTGAACATGTTCGTGAACGATGTTCGTGAACGATGTTCGTGAACGATGTTCGTGAACGATGTTCGTGAACGATGTTCGTGAACGATGTTCGTGAACGATGTTCGTGAACGATGTTCGTGAACGATGTTCGTGAACGATGTTCGTGAACGATGTTCGTGAACGATGTTCGTGAACGATGTTCGTGAACGATGTTCGTGAACGATGTTCGTGAACGATGTTCGTGAACGATGTTCGTGAACGATGTTCGTGAACGATGTTCGTGAACGATGTTCGTGAACATGTTCGTGAACGATGTTCGTGAACGATGTTCGTGAACGATGTTCGTGAACGATGTTCGTGAACGATGTTCGTGAACGATGTTCGTGAACGATGTTCGTGAACGATGTTCGTGAACGATGTTCGTGAACGATGTTCGTGAACGATGTTCGTGAACGATGTTCGTGAACGATGTTCGTGAACGATGTTCGTGAACGATGTTCGTGAACGATGTTCGTGAACGATGTTCGTGAACGATGTTCGTGAACGATGTTCGTGAACGATGTTCGTGAACGATGTTCGTGAACGATGTTCGTGAACGATGTTCGTGAACGATGTTCGTGAACGATGTTCGTGAACGATGTTCGTGAACGATGTTCGTGAACGATGTTCGTGAACGATGTTCGTGAACGATGTTCGTGAACGATGTTCGTGAACGATGTTCGTGAACGATGTTCGTGAACGATGTTCGTGAACGATGTTCGTGAACGATGTTCGTGAACGATGTTCGTGAACGATGTTCGTGAACGATGTTCGTGAACGATGTTCGTGAACATGTTCGTGAACGATGTTCGTGAACGATGTTCGTGAACGATGTTCGTGAACGATGTTCGTGAACGATGTTCGTGAACGATGTTCGTGAACGATGTTCGTGAACGATGTTCGTGAACGATGTTCGTGAACGATGTTCGTGAACGATGTTCGTGAACGATGTTCGTGAACGATGTTCGTGAACGATGTTCGTGAACGATGTTCGTGAACGATGTTCGTGAACGATGTTCGTGAACGATGTTCGTGAACGATGTTCGTGAACGATGTTCGTGAACGATGTTCGTGAACGATGTTCGTGAACGATGTTCGTGAACGATGTTCGTGAACGATGTTCGTGAACGATGTTCGTGAACGATGTTCGTGAACGATGTTCGTGAACGATGTTCGTGAACGATGTTCGTGAACGATGTTCGTGAACGATGTTCGTGAACGATGTTCGTGAACGATGTTCGTGAACGATGTTCGTGAACGATGTTCGTGAACGATGTTCGTGAACGATGTTCGTGAACGATGTTCGTGAACGATGTTCGTGAACGATGTTCGTGAACGATGTTCGTGAACGATGTTCGTGAACGATGTTCGTGAACGATGTTCGTGAACGATGTTCGTGAACATGTTCGTGAACGATGTTCGTGAACATGTTCGTGAACGATGTTCGTGAACATGTTTCATTTACTTCGAAAATCATTACTCCCAATTCTTCAAATTCCTTCATTTACTCCTTTTTCATTAAATTTCCAATCATCAATCTCTCTCATATTCAATTCATCAAATCTTCATAAATCCCTAATTTCATCTTCTTTTTCATTTTTATATCATATTCAATGGCACCCAGACAAACAAATTCGAATAAAAATCTACTTGCCGCCAAATATGATCCTCGGTCGACGTTAAAAAAGCCCCACACATCACTTTAGAGGCGGAGGCAATCAGAATTAATATGAACAACTGGATGGCAAAACTTTCTAGCACCACTCATGAACCCACTTCTCTTTTTGGACGAATAACTGCTTTCTTTCTAAGCTGTCCATTATATGGTGCTCTTACTCTAAATCCAGGAAAGATATACCATGAATACCTGTGTGAATTCTGGTACACAGCAACATATAATGACAGAGATGACTCCATCCATTATACACTCAATCAAGGCACCAGGGCCTTCACTCTTTCTGTGGACTCTCTCAGAGATGCTCTTAGGTTGAATTACATGGCTGAAAACGAGATGGCCATTACACTCCCTACTGGTTTAAATTACAGGGATGTGTGCAGGCAGATGGGGCATACTGACATTCTTGATGAACATGGTCAGTTGCAAAGAAACGGCACTATCTACATGAGCAAACTTACAGACTCATGGAGATACTTCTTTACTCATATTGTTGAGTGTCTAGGTGGCAGTTCTGGAGGGTTGGACCAGATAAATCAAATGCAACTCTAGATTGCTTACTGCCTATGGTATGGATACAGGGTCGATTTTGCTCAGATTTTCTTCGATGACCTTGTTGAGCGTCTGAAAGTGAAAGGTAGAAAACCTCATATACCATATATTCGTTTTCTGTCACTTGTTTTTAAAAGAGCTCTAGGTAATCAGTATGATTACGATTCAGACTCTTTCTGTGTGTGTGAATATATGAGGGAGCTGACTTCATTAAAATCACAAACTGGTGAGGTTGATATTCCTGTAAATATGCTACACCATTTTAGAAATGATGCACCGACGCATCATCACCAGATGAGCCAGAAGAGGCTCCAGGTGGGAACCAAATTGGTGAAGGACCCTCTGGAGTCCTCAATGCTGAAATAGTGCCACCAGTAACCCAGGTGGCTCCTGACTCTCAGCAGACTGAAATTGTTGTACCTCAAGAACTCCCCACTCGACCAAGAACTTCCAGACGTCTTAGGAAGGATGGAGTTCAGGTCAATCCTAATAGAGCCGAATCGAGCCATCCAGATTCCTCCCAACAGGAGTCTGGAGATGTCTTAAGAGAGAACATACAAGTAGCCTCTCTTGAACAAACTGGCGTTACTGGAGCCTCACCTCTAGTGATTCCAGTCTCTCATTCTTCGGCTGGTGATATCATGAATGAAGATGGGTCTCTTATTGTTGAGCAAGTAGGAGGAAAATGTTGTACAGGATGATGAGCAGGTGACTGGTGAGCAAGATGCTCAGTTGGATTTAAATAGAAGAGTGGATGATCAGACAGTTGGGACGACTCCAGATTGGGATGACGTAGATTCCCCAATGTCTGAAGGTAATATGTTTGATGTCAATATGAATTTTCTGGGTGATGAAGTAGAAAATGTTGTTACTTCTGTTATTGCTTCAGTCACCCCACCACTTGTCTCTACTGAAATGCCACCACCACCAGACTCATTGGTTGCACCACCACCACCACCACTTTCAATATCGCAAAACACTCCTTATTTCAATCCACCCTCACTTCAAATTCACAAAATCAACCCCCACCACTTGAAACACCACTGGACCTTCCTCGTGTGCTGGACTCGACTGTTACAACAACTGAAACATCTACTGAAGCAGTCCAGACACAAGTTCCATTGGTGCTCAGAATGGCAATCTGAACTTACTCCTCCAGGTGGTCTCTCCACTTCTTCTTCCACCGAGGTCCAAGGCCTTTTAAATAAGGTGGCGGACCTGGAGAGATCACTCCAGTCATCTTCTCAGGTTGTTTCTGATTTTAAATCTCTTTTATCAAATAATCTTGCATCAGAAATGAACCTCTTTGCTGGTAATGAAAAACTTGTTTTTGAGAAGTTGAATGAGCTTGTACTGACCATGTTCGTGAACGATGTTCGTGAACGATGTTCGTGAACGATGTTCGTGAACGATGTTCGTGAACGATGTTCGTGAACGATGTTCGTGAACGATGTTCGTGAACGATGTTCGTGAACGATGTTCGTGAACGATGTTCGTGAACGATGTTCGTGAACGATGTTCGTGAACGATGTTCGTGAACGATGTTCGTGAACGATGTTCGTGAACGATGTTCGTGAACGATGTTCGTGAACGATGTTCGTGAACGATGTTCGTGAACGATGTTCGTGAACGATGTTCGTGAACGATGTTCGTGAACGATGTTCGTGAACGATGTTCGTGAACGATGTTCGTGAACGATGTTCGTGAACGATGTTCGTGAACGATGTTCGTGAACGATGTTCGTGAACGATGTTCGTGAACGATGTTCGTGAACGATGTTCGTGAACGATGTTCGTGAACGATGTTCGTGAACGATGTTCGTGAACGATGTTCGTGAACGATGTTCGTGAACGATGTTCGTGAACGATGTTCGTGAACGATGTTCGTGAACGATGTTCGTGAACGATGTTCGTGAACGATGTTCGTGAACGATGTTCGTGAACGATGTTCGTGAACGATGTTCGTGAACGATGTTCGTGAACGATGTTCGTGAACGATGTTCGTGAACGATGTTCGTGAACGATGTTCGTGAACGATGTTCGTGAACGATGTTCGTGAACGATGTTCGTGAACGATGTTCGTGAACGATGTTCGTGAACGATGTTCGTGAACGATGTTCGTGAACGATGTTCGTGAACGATGTTCGTGAACGATGTTCGTGAACGATGTTCGTGAACGATGTTCGTGAACGATGTTCGTGAACGATGTTCGTGAACGATGTTCGTGAACGATGTTCGTGAACGATGTTCGTGAACGATGTTCGTGAACGATGTTCGTGAACGATGTTCGTGAACGATGTTCGTGAACGATGTTCGTGAACGATGTTCGTGAACGATGTTCGTGAACGATGTTCGTGAACGATGTTCGTGAACGATGTTCGTGAACGATGTTCGTGAACGATGTTCGTGAACGATGTTCGTGAACGATGTTCGTGAACGATGTTCGTGAACGATGTTCGTGAACGATGTTCGTGAACGATGTTCGTGAACGATGTTCGTGAACGATGTTCGTGAACGATGTTCGTGAACGATGTTCGTGAACGATGTTCGTGAACGATGTTCGTGAACGATGTTCGTGAACGATGTTCGTGAACGATGTTCGTGAACGATGTTCGTGAACATGTTCGTGAACATGTTCGTGAACATGTTCGTGAACATGTTCGTGAACATGTTCGTGAACATTGTATATTAACTATCTTTATATTTTTTAAAAGTAAGTTCGCTCATTGTAAATATATACTCCCTCCGTCCCATTTTAATTGTCCAATTTTGACTGGTCAAGTCTTTTTTTTCAAACTTTGACCGTAAATATTTTTGTTTGTGTTATATATTAATTGATTAAAGTTATATCAATGAAAAGTAAATTTAAAACTCAATCAATTCATATATGTTATATCGAGTGTTATATAACAAAAAGGAAAATATTTATGGTCAAAATTGAAAAAAAAGACTGAAAAAGTCAAACTGAGACAATTAATATGGGACGGAGGGAGTACTTAATTAAAAGAAACTAATGTCAATAGTAATATACATTTTTAAGAGCATAGTATATTATCATTAAAGCACTCAATTTTTTTCCAAATACAACTACAATATGTAAGGATAAGTGTAGCATTAATCGCCATCTAAACTGTTTTCAAAATATAAAAAATAGAACCTAATGTTATATAAATGTATTTAATATTTAAATCTTTATATATATATATATATATATATATATATATATATATATATATATATAGTCAAAAGATAAAATGAGAACTATAATTGTCGAGAACTACGAGAACTAATATTCCATGAATATAGCTAGGGGCAGTAGTGTAATTTGATAAATACAATATAACTAATTATTTTCATGGAAATTAAAATTCCTTAAAAATAGCTCCTTAAATTAATATAGGGCAGTTACGAATACATATCCTCTTTGAACGTCACCAGAAATTAGAATCAAACGAGATGGAATTATTTTAATATGTATGTTATTATTTATTACATAGTTATTTAATTATGAACCGTGTATAACCATTTTCACATATAATCCAATATACTTGTGGACAGACAAATTCATGTTTCCCACATATGGTTCAATTTTTATTCTAGATTTGTATTCGTTTATTTTATATATATAGCGAGAGATGACATGAAACATGTGTATTGGCTGTATTCTTTGATTCTCTTTTGTTTATGACAAAGATGAAATTTTAGTTAATTATTTCTTCGTTACAATTACTGTAACTTTATATTCAATAAGTTGTAAATTAATAAGGAAAACACAAATATATAATAGTTATCTTTCTCTTGTATTGTAAGACAATATTGTATTATATGAAATTAAAGATATAATTACAAAGTAATATAATCTACAAACAACAAACAAACGGATGAATAACAAGATGTAATCAATTGCCATAAGAAAGTAAATGAAATAATACATGCGCCAATGCACGGTTATCCCACTTGGTTGAGAGGCTTGTGCTACATAAGAGAAATCCGAGATTTAATCCCACTTTACCACTAACAAACCCCAAATTTCCCGTAATAAACTTGTTACCCGTGAGTGCTTCCATTCAGTCTAATGCCCTTCTCTTGTTTTCATTCACTAATCCGCTTTTTTTCCATTTAGTTCCATGGCTCATATTTCGATCTGATCCGCCTTGTTTACGTTTAATTCCATCGCTATTTTGATTCAGTGTTAATTCTTTCTATATCTGTTCACATACTCACAATGATATTATCAACTTTGACACAAGTACACAATTTAATAAACCAAAACAATTTCTATCAAGTGTGCCCATACAGATTTGTGTTAAACCAAACTATCAAAGTTATAAAACATGTATAGAAACTGCTATAATGTGGAACATATATAGTTAGGCTAACACAAAACACTCGTAAAATCGGAACCTTGTAGGTAAAATGTTATAACACATTTGTACCACACGAAACACACATGTGACCATATCTTATTATCACATATAAAATATACAAACACATGTGCACAAAGACTGACAAATGTGTACACTGAACCACATATGCTATATTTAACACATGTGTCTAAGAGCTTGTGAACACATTAATACACTTAACAAAGTCGGCTCTTTCTTTTCATGACAACTACAATGATAAGCAAGACCGTGATATTTAGATAATACGAGTAATCACTTAAGATAGTACTTGCAATAGTAATTGGCAATGAACAACTTGCAACTATATATCTTATTTCCTTCTGGTAAACCACTTTGTTTCCTGTTGCTTATCTTGCTTTAATTTTCTTCAACACCTAAGAAAAGTAGTGACAGTAATATTCTCAATCAACACAGGTTCACAACTTGATAATCACACAACTATTTTTTACTATCACAACCAATTTATTAAAATGTGGACCATTTACATAAAGTTACGCTACAACAAAACACATGTGAGCCGCGAATTGTAGATCAAAACACATTTGTGCATCGAGCCACACACGTGACCATATCCCAAAAGACAGTTGATCCAAGCATTACATGCAACATGTGGCCCTTACCTACCATGTGGACATTTTCGGTAACATTCGTACACATGAAGCCATCACGAACAATACGTAAACATATGAATTCTTCGTATACTGGGTTACTAAAAACACACATGCGCAGAGACCAACATAGGAACACATGTATACGAACCAAATAATCACACATGTGTACAGATTAACCACAAAAGATTTTTAACTCTGTTTCTTTGAACATGTGTCTAGATTACACTACATCAACAAAATGTGAAAACACTTTGCAAAACCTAATTTATTTTAACAAACACTTTGTAAAAACTAATTTATTTTAACACACATAATACAAAAACAACTCACTACATCTTTATTTACATCAAACGAACGTAGGTACTAATTCAAAGGAAAATTAACTATAAATTTAGTATCCCAAACACAATGCTTTAGATTACCTTCATCTGTAGCTAAAAGATGTACTTGCTAAAAGATGTTGACATTCTTATCCTGTCGCTATGTCTCCATCTTCCAAACCAAAAAAGCAACAACCAGCCAAAAAATCCTAATTAGTTCATTTATTTTAGAGTAAATTATACTTTTCGTCCCTGAAGTTGACACGTTTTTCACTTTTGATCCCTAAAGTGAAAAAATTACAATTTTGACCTTAAACTTGGACAATTTTTTCAATCGTGGTCCTTTGGCCAGACGGAGTTAAATTTTGGCCGTTAACGTCACACCCGAGGGACTAAAAGTGAAAAACGTGCCAACTTTAGGGACGAAAAATGTAATTCATTCTTCCATTCATCTTCTCCAACAAGATTCCGGCCTCCGGTCATCTTCTCCGATTAACTCACAAACTTATTATTTACACCCAATGACCAACTCCATTTCTAGCTAGCCATTGACCGACGAAAAGGGTGGTTGCCCCCTCTCTCTTTATCACTCTTTCTTGCCACTTCCATGATACGTTGTCGTTTTCATGTTTGAGCCAATGATTTCTAAACTCCCCATTCATCTATCAATCAACAACCCTTCAAAATTATATATTATGTGCTCTATCATCTGCTGCTGGTGCTCAATTATATTCATATCTATATTTCATGTTTAAGCCAATGAAAGAATGAATTACATTTTCCGTCCCTAAAGTTGGCACGTTTTTCACTTTTAGTCCCTCGGGTGTAACGTTAACGGCCAAAATTTAACTCCGTCTGGACAAAGGACCACGATTGAAAAAATTGGCCAAGTTTAAGGTCAAAATTGTAATTTTTTCACTTTAGGGATCAAAAGTGAAAAACGTGCCAACTTCAGGGACGAAAAGTGTAATTTACTCTTTATTTTATCAAACAGAGTACAAGAACAATACTACTTTTTAGGTTAACAAATACCTCTTTTCATATTGATGATATGCTTGTCTTCTATATATACTTGAAATAGCCACTTAGAAGATCCCAGATTGTTGGTTCCTCGCTCGATTTCCACGGAATTTTTGCTTCAAATAGTGATTTTGTTTTAATTGTTGGATCAAATTGAATCTTTCATACGACAGTTTCTAGGCATTTTTTCTGGTAAAGAAAATCTGTAAATGATAAATGGGAGAAATATGTGTTTTCATAATTTATTTAGTAGATAAATTGTAATTTTATTATACTTATTGATGTGTCGTATTTTATACCCATTTCCCACATTGTATTTAGTTGAATTTGCATGGTTTATGAGTTGTTTTTGTATACATTTGGTGTGTTTATGGTATTCGTTAGTGTTTCAGGTACTGACAGGTATTTAAGCGTAAATCTGGAGAAAACGACATTGTTGAGGTGAAGTAAGTGCTAACGGAGGATTTCGGAAGCATTTGGATGAAGATTGCAGAAAGTCAACAAAAGTCAAAGCTGGCAAAAGGACAATTGCGCCGCAACCGAATTACAGAAAGTAAAGTTGCGCCGCAACTATCCTAGTTGCGCCGCAACGCCTTTTATTCCTGGCCAGCCACGAGTCAACAATGGTCAAAGGTCAACGCGAGTCAACGTTCAATTGCGCCGCAACTAGTTGTTGCGCCGCAACCGAAAAGCAAAAGAATAAGTTGCGCCGCAATCAATTTCATTGCGCCGCAATGCGTTCAAGTTCAATCCAGCCTTGGTCAATGAAAGTAAAAGTCAACTCTCGAGTCAAACCCAATTGCGCCACAACTACACTAGTTGCGCCGCAATTGGGGGCGGTTCTGGCAGATTTTGGGAGACATATAAATAGCATGTAAAAACATCCCAAAACCCTTCTTCTCTTCTCCGAGCCGTTTTTGAAGACTTTTTCAGATATATTTTCATCTATTCATCATATTTAAGGATTTCAAACACGATTGGATCAATTTCGTTTGTAGCTTTCGATTATTATCATTCGGTAACAATGAATTCTTCATATTTTATTTGTTATTCTTATTTTAATATGAGTGGCTAATCGCTTCATCATCCATCTTGATGGAGTGAGACAATATGTAAAGATTGCACGATTTTATTAATTCAATGTTGATTTCATTTAACGTTATATCGAGATCTTAGCGTATTTCTTCTTTATAATTTATCTTGAATTGATTGGTGATTTATGTGTGTCTTTAATGGTAATTATTGATTTCATATATTTCATTTTGATTGTTTGGGTACAAACGATTGGGTCTATGACGGGTACGGTAGATAATCGTTCGTGATAATAGGGAGGAATGTGTTAACGGTTGGGTACAATCGATAGGTATAATTGTTATTTCAATAACCAAAACAATTGTTTGATTAGGGTAGTTATAAAAGATGTCTTGGGGTACCGGTCTTTGTAACGAAACTAGTTTAAGCAAGGGAGTCAAATGATGTCATTAACTTGACGGGTACGAGGTTGGTGCTTTGTTTGAGTCTCGGTTATTTAATCAACTTAATTTGGATTTGAACTTCATTTATGTGCAATCTGAGCGTATTGTTGAGCGAAATCAAGATGGATGCCTTTTTAAATTATTGTCATAAAAACATTTTCAATATCGTTTGGTGCACATTAAGTGCACAAATTGTTGTCCGATGCAATAATTCTAAAAGGCTGAGAAATTCGTACATATATGCAGAACGAACTTTAAGTTCGTACATATATGCCTTACGAACTTCAAGTTCGTTAGAACCCTAAGTTCGTAAGGCCCAACCCATTATGAACGAATTTGACAGCCCAGCCCATTTGTTCCTATAAATATAGGATTTAGGTTTCAGATTTCGGTGATGAAAGAATAGCTATGTAATTCGTCCATGGCTGACTGAAGGATCGCGCAAACCTTCAGTCATAAGTCCACCATATTCATGATTGTTAGTCGTCTTGTTGATTGTGATTCGTAGTCTTCAAGATGTAATCATACGAATTCGTTTTGTATTGTAATCATATGACTAATGATAATGAATATTATTTCTCCAATTGTAATTGTTTCTTATCCTTGTATTATACAAGAACCCTAATAACTAATCTAGATGGATTTCGCACTTCTAGTTTAGGATAGATCATGATTTACGATCAACACACGTTCCAAACGTTTTCACAATCGTTTGAGGACGATCCCTGCCCCGGTAATACCGGATTTAAGTTATTTACTTTTACTTGTTGCAAAGTGACAATTCGGTCACAAAACCCCTTCATTTGAATTACTTAATTTTAACAATTGCTTTCAAAGTCCTTGTGTTCGATCCTGACTTACCATTTATCTATACTATACACGAACGGGTCCACTGCCCGAGAGTGTGCATTAGGTAGTAAAATCGGTATTTCTTGTTTATAAATTTAAAACTCGATTTTGCACATCAAGTTTTTGGCGCCGCTGCCGGGGACTTTTGTTTAGTAGTTGTTTATTTTGTAGTTCGATCCTTTTTCACATTCATTTGTGAGAAAGTTATTGTTTACTAGATAGATTGTATTTTATTTACTTTTATTTATACCACAGGTGCGGTTGACGGTTTGTTTGTGGTGATTGTGCAGGTTCTTGTCAGTTGATGAACACAAGAGCTTCTGGCCGACCTTTGCTTAGCCCATTGTCTAATCCAGGGAAAGTCAGACGTCGACTTGTGTCAAGAGATAACCAGGAACCATCCACACCAGTCAAAATAGATTTAGAAACCGCAAATCAAGCTCCACCGGACCAAGCCTTGAAAGAGAAAGTGGTTAATAGTGCGGAAGAAGCAGCTTGGATCTTTAGAACAAGAGAAGACTCGAACCCAAAAGATAAAGTTCAAACACCTGAACCGAGTGTACTTGTATTCCCTCGAGTTAACCTTAATATTAACCAACAACCGAGGAGAAACGGAATGGGTGATGAACAACCGATAGATCCGAACGCCCGTCCTTACGGGGAGAGAAGAAGAAATATACCGGCGGACCGGGGCACAGCTATTCGCCCTCCAGCTATTTCAGTAGATTTTTCTTTGAAAGGGAATCACCTCAAGAGTGTTGAAGAGGATAAGTTTGATGGGATTCGAAGAAATGACCCATATGCACATCTTGAGAGGTTTGAGAAGATCTGTAGGTTATATCAGTATGGAACAGGGCAAGCTGAGGCTGTTAAGTTGGAACTATTTCCATTAACTCTCATTGGAGATGCAGCTGCTTGGTTTAAGGAGTTACCCGATAACTCATTCACCACTTGGGCCGAACTTCGTGAAGGATTTATTGATGAGTTTTATTCTGTGAGAACTCAAAGGCAATTAGAAAATAAAATCAGAGGTTTTTCTCAAGAATCCGGTGAAGATGTTGTTGATGCATGGAAACGGTTCAAGGAAATGCTCAGGAATTGCCCCGGACATAGTATGGGTACTGAAGAAAGTTTTGAGATTTTCTATGATGGCTTGGATAGAAAGACCAAAAGGGAGCTCGGTTATGCATTTGGGGGAAGTTTAAACAACATTTCCCCGAATGAAGGATACAAGATCCTTGAAGATATGGCGAAGGAGTATTCAACAAGAGATGAGGACCGAGACAAGAGATCTAGTAGAAGCACTGTGGCTAAGGTGGAAAGTAGTGAAGACTCTAAGCTTATTACCGAAGTCAAGGCTCTCTCGAAGCAAATGAATGAGAGGTTTGATAATCAAGATAATAGATTCAAGAACCTTGAAAGAGATGTTAAGGTTATGGCTGACGGTTGTGAGCATTGTGGGGATTTGCATTATACGGAGGATTGCCCGGATAAACCAGTGCAAGATGTTAGTTACGTTCAGAATCAAGGGAATTTCAACCAAAATACCGGTTATCAAAACCGGCCATCAGGTAGTTCTTACCCTACTTCTTCTTCTTTTAATACTAACAGTTCTGGTTATGGTGGTAACAGGTTTAGTAGGTTCAACAATCAACGAGGCTCGTATCCAGAACTAAGAGACATAGTGAAGGATTTCATTAGTGCCCAGAAAGCAACTAATGAACATGTTGCAGAAGAGTCCAAGAAGGTGATTTCTGTGTTGGACGCTTTGACTACTCGCTTGGATGGACTCGGACATAAGTTGGATCAAGGAGCAAAGAATCAACAAGCCACCATTAAGGATTTAGAAGGAAGGATTGAGAGGCTAGGAAACTCAAATAGGCAGCCCGGTACTTTACCGAGCAACACTCAGCAGAACCCAAAGCCTCAATTCAATAATCAAGGGCAAAATAATCAAGGATCGGGACAGGTAAGACTTATGATTCTGCTAACCCTTTACCTAATGATTCTTCTCCACTTGTGCAGGTAAATGAAGCTGATGAGACTGTTGATGATGAGATTGAGATGGAGCCGAACCCAGCCGTGCCAACACCGGCCGTTCCATCCAAGCCCGTTGAGAAACCGACAGTGAAGCCATATCAACCAAAGATCCCATTTCCTCAACGGTTGAGGAAAGAGAAGATCAAGGAAAAATTCAAGAAGTTTGTTGATTTGATTCAATCGGTTAACATAACGGTTCCTTTAGTTGATCTTATTGCAGGGTATGCCAAATTATGCTAAATTCCTCAAGGAACTTGTTAGTGATAAGAAGAAGTTGGAAGAGGCGAAGACTGCAGACATGAGTGCCGAATGTTCAGCAATCATTCAAAATCAGATTCCTCCCAAGTTGGAAGATCCAGGGAGTTTTCTATTGCTTATTCTTTTGGTGCTTATTTGTGTCATTCGATCTTAACATGTTAAACATCTTTGACATCTTAATCACGTTAATATATACATCATTAAGGCATTAAAGCCTCTCACATCAAGCACATTAATCACATATAAACATTAAATCTTCTAGAGACTTAACGAACGCGAAGTGTTGACTTAAGACT
>CM067167.1:166828877-166849169 GCA_034093135.1 Erigeron breviscapus | reverse complement strand
GTCTGTTCTTCTTCTTTTTCCCAATAGACTCCGCTTTCACATTATCATCCTTTAACGCTTCGATTTGAGCTAATTGAATAGGTTCCAGTAAATTCGACTCAATCTTTGTAATCATCGCACATAATCTACTCTTCGCATATCCTTTGCGGCTTAAGGCATCAGCAACCACATTAGCTTTGCCTGGTGATATTTAATTTCACAATCGTAATCCTTTAATAACTCCATCCACCGCCGTTGTCTAACATTCATGTCCTCTGAGTAAACACGTACTGTAAGCTCTTATGATCCGTGTATAGGGTACACTTTGTACCATACAGATAATGTCGCCACAACTTCAGAGCAAAAACAACCGCAGCCAGCTCAAGGTCATGAGTAGGATAGTTCCGCTCATGAGGCTTCAGCTGTCGGGAGGCGTAAGCGATAACTTTGTCTCGTTGCATTAGTACACACCCTAACCCCGTGATGGATGCGTCACTATAGACAACTAAATCATCGGTTCCTTCGGGTAAAGCTAAGACTGGAGCTTCACACAACTTCTTTTTCAACGTCGTGAAGGCTTTCTCTTGAGCATCAGTCCATACAAATTTCACACCTTTCTTCGTTAATTCAGTCATTGGTTTGGCAATGCGCGAGAAATCCTGAATGAAACGTCGATAATAACCAGCCAAACCGAGAAAACTCTTAATTTCAGTAGGAGACTTAGGCTGCTCCCACTTTGACACCGCTTCTATCTTCGAAGGATCTACTTTTATACCATCAGAGGAGATGACATGGCCGAGGAAATGAACTTCCTTTAGCCAGAATTCGCACTTGGAGAACTTAGCATATAGCTTTTTCTCTCTGAGGACTTGAAGGACAGCTCTCAAATGCTCTCTATGTTCCTCTTCCGTCTTTGAATACACAAGAATGTCGTCGATAAAAACAATAACGAAATGATCCAAAAATGATCGACAGACACGGTTCATCAAATCCATAAACTTCGCTGGAGCATTTGTCAAACCGAATGGCATGACAAGGAACTCGTAATGACCATAACGAGTTCGGAACGCTGTTTTGGCTACACTTTCCTCTTCAACCTTCAGTTGATGATAGCCAGATCGTAAGTCGATCTTCGAAAAATAGGGAAGCACCTTGAAGTTGATCGAACAAATCATCAATGCGAGGGAGTGGATATTTATTCTTCACCGTTCTTTTATTCAGCTCACGATAATCGATACACATGCGCATGGATCCATCTTTCTTCTTTACGAAAAGGATAGGAGCACCCCATGGAGAGGAACTCGGACGAATGAAACCTTTATCTAAAAGTTCCTGAATTTGCGTCATTAACTCCTTCATCTCTGTCGGAGCTAATCGATACGGAGCTTTGGCTACAGGAGTAGCACCAGGAATAAGGTCAATAGAAAATTCAACCTCACGATCCGGAGGAAGACCTGGAAGATCTTCAGGGAAAACATCAGGAAACTCGGAAACAACTTCGACATCAGAGACTGTAGGCTTCGCGATACGAGAATCGATGACATAAGCTAGAAAATGTGACTTAGTTTGCCGTATACAACGAAGTGCTTTCATCATCGAGATCACCTTAACATTTCCCGGCTTCTTGTCACCATAGACACAAACACCTTTTCCGTCAGGGGTAGCGATACGAACTATTTTCTTCGCACATAAGACGACAGCATCATTTTTCGACATCCAGTCCATACCGAGAACAACATCAAAACTAGGAATGGTAGCGGGTAACAGGTTAGCAGTAAACAAACGGCCCTCTATTTCTAAAGGACAATCAGAGTAACCTTCCCGAATAATAGACGTTGCACCATTAGCCACTTCTACTTCTATAGGGCACCGTAAAGAACTAGTAGTCATGTCTAACTTAGGAGCAAACAGAGTAGACACAAAAGATTTGTTCGCACCAGAATCAAATAACACATTAGCAGGTTTGGAGTTAACAATAAGGGTAGCAGTAACTACCTGATCATCGTCTTTTGCCTCCTCGGCCGTCATCTGGAAAGCACGGGCTTTGGCTTTGGAAGCTTCCGCTTTCTTTCCCTCATCTTTCTTCATCTGCGGGCAGTCTGCAATACGGTGCTTGGTGTCTCCACATTTATAACATCTTGCTTTATCAGTGCATTGATCAATGGTATGACCCTGAGTTCCACACCTATTGCACCTGCGGGTCTTTGTAGAACACTGACCAGAATGGATAGATTTGCAGCCTAGGCACCATTTTCCATCCTTGTCTGCCCTTCCCTTGTCAGAGGACGATGAAGATCCCTTAAATTTCTTTCCAAAACGATTTGATCCACCAAACCTCCTCTTATTGCCAGACTTCTTCTCATCCTCTTTCTTTTCAACTTTCTTATCCGCAGCAAAATCATCATCAAGCTTTTTAGATTCTTTGATTGCTTCAGTTAGAGTCTTATGCTGCCTACAAATACCTCGATAACTTGGAGGTAAACCATCGACATAGCAGGCGACTTGATCTGCATCAGTTCTGAATAGATGACCCACAAATTTCATCTTTTCCATAAAGGAACGAGCATAATCATTAATTTTTCCCACTTCAGCCTTCAGGGCACGAAACTCTTTTTCCATTTTTCTCTGCTCATGAACTCCAATATACTCTTCAATAAATTTCTGTCTGAAGTTAGCCCACGTAATAGCAGATACCATAGCTGGAGTCATCGAAATAGTAATGCTCTTCCACCAATCTCGAGCACCTTCTTTCAACATTCTACTCGCACACAACACCTTTTTATCCTCTGGACAGTCACAAGCTTCAAAAACCATCTCAGTATCATCAAGCCATTCCATACAGCCTACTGCGTTAAGTGTTCCATTGAATTTCTGAGCTCCACACTTCTGGAAACTTTCGAACTTAAATCGAGGAGCTTGAACTACATTAGGAGGAGCCACATCAACATTAACAGGGGGAACGACTACATTATTAACTGGTAGCTCAGTGTGGTGAGAAGGCACTGAGAAATTGCCATCAGTTCCTTCAGCATTTTCGGCAAGAGCGTTGTTCAGTTGCTCCTGAGTCTGTGCTAACTGGGCCTGGAGAGTCAGCACAAGATTGTACAATTCAGCTGCATTTGGGATTTGCTCCACCACTGCTTCGTTAACTATGGGTTGATTACCAGGAGGTGGAGGCATAGGGCCTAACGAGCCTTGTCGATTGACCTGCTGAGGATTCACTCGATTTCTATTCACGTTAGCTGCAGCAGCAGTAGCAGCAGCATTAGTAGCAACTGCACCTGGATGGACAGGTGGAGTAACGCTGGCAGTTGCTCCGTCACGTTGGATGTTGCGGTTGCGAGTGTTAACCATTTTCCTTCAATAAAATGGTGGAGTCGATAAGCGCGAAATAAAACAAAAGTTCGTTGGGATAAGGCTAAATCATATCATCGTAACATAAACATCTTCGTAAGCCTTATCACACTCGCACTCATCCCAACCCATCCTACATCACATGTCATCACTAGCTAAGGCATCCTACGAGTACCTAGCATGCATATCCTAAGTTTAAGTCCAAATCCTATGGTCAATAGGCCTTGGTTCACTTAAACTACTTCTCTGATACCAAATTGTAACACCCGTTTCGTAAAAATATGGATTTCCAAAAATTTCGCCTAACGGCGTTAAATCATGCGGAAACGATTTAGGAAAATACTCAACTAAGGAAAACAGTTGAGAAAACATTGGTGGTGTTACTAATAGCATCAAATCTGTAATAAAAGAAATCCATAAGATTGCCCAACATAAAGCAATCATAACATAGTCATTACATAAGTTCCATAAAGGAAATCAATAACATAAGGTCTATGCGAAGCTATTGGGTAAACTAAAGCCAGCTTGATCATCTACCCATCTCTCGCCAAAGCTTCACACGTCATCTCACTGCCTAACCTGAGGGGTGTCAACACATTAAAAGAAACAAGTGTTAGCTATAAAGCTAAGTAAGATAACACCAGGTTTAAGCAAAACATTTCATCCATTTAAATCGTCACTTTAAAGCATTACGTCATTTTAATTAGGCATTCATACCACCGTATAAACATATCCACATCACATATAAGCATAGAGTTCATGACCCTAAGCGTGCCTAATCAATTTGATCACTTTGATTCACCTCGTTAAGTTGTAACCGAAGTTACCGTTTTTAAGGAAAGACAATGTCGATCCATGAGTAGCACGTTATGTTCATGACATTAGGTGGGTCATCAGGCCACCCGAAACTACTCGCCACAACACCTTTTTATCCTCTGGACAGTCACAAGCTTCAAAGACCATCTCAGTATCATCAAGCCATTCCATACAGCCTACTGCGTTAAGGGTTCCATTGAATTTCTGAGCTCCACACTTCTGGAAACTTTCGAACTTAAATCGAGGAGCTTGAACTACATTAGGAGGAGCCACATCAACATTAACAGGGGGAACGACTACATTATTAACTGGTAGCTCAGTGTGGTGAGAAGGCACTGAGAAATTGCCATCAGTTCCTTCAGCATTTTCGGCAAGAGCGTTGTTCAGTTGCTCCTGAGTCTGTGCTAACTGGGCCTGGAGAGTCAGCACAAGATTGTACAATTCAGCTGCATTTGGGATTTGCTCCACCACTGCTTCGTTAACTATGGGTTGATTACCAGGAGGTGGAGGCATAGGGCCTAACGAGCCTTGTCGATTGACCTGCTGAGGATTCACTTGATTTCTATTCACGTTAGCTGCAGCAGCAGTAGCAGCAGCATTAGTAGCAACTGCACCTGGATGGACAGGTGGAGTAACGCTGGCAGTTGCTCCGTCACGTTGGATGTTGCGGTTGCGAGTGTTAACCATTTTCCTTCAATAAAATGGTGGAGTCGATAAACGCGAAATAATTGCAAAACCCTTTTAAAACAGTTTTGAATCAATATTTAAACATCTTTTGATCATCAAGATCGATTATAAACCCGTTAAACACCATTACGAACATCAATTAACCAAAACATCTTTTAAACTCTAATTAATTGCAAAACCCTTTTAAAATCAGTTTTGAATCAATATTAAAACATCTTTTGATCATCAAGATCGATTATAAACCCGTTAAACACCATTACGAACATCAATTAACCAAAACATCTTTTAAACTCTAATTAATTGCAAAACCCTTTTAAAATCAGTTTTGAATCAATATTAAAACATCTTTTGATCATCAAGATCGATTATAAACCCGTTAAACACCATTACGAACATCAATTAACCAAAACATCTTTTAAACTCTAATTAATTGCAAAACCCTTTTAAAATCAGTTTTGAATCAATATTAAAACATCTTTTGATCATCAAGATCGTTTATACACCCGTTAAACACCATTACGAACATCAATTAACCAAAACATCTTTTAAACTCTAATTAATTGCAAAACCCTTTTAAAATCAGTTTTGAATCAATATTAAAACATCTTTTGATCATCAAGATCGATTATAAACCCGTTAAACACCATTACGAACATCAATTAACCAAAACATCTTTTAAACTCTAATTAATTGCAAAACCCTTTTAAAATCAGTTTTGAATCAATATTAAAACATCTTTTGATCATCAAGATCGTTTATACACCCGTTAAACACCATTACGAACATCAATTAACCAAAACATCTTTTAAACTCTAATTAATTGCAAAACCCTTTTAAAATCAGTTTTGAATCAATATTAAAACATCTTTTGATCATCAAGATCGTTTATACACCCGTTAAACACCATTACGAACATCAATTAACCAAAACATCTTTTAAACTCTAATTAATTGCAAAACCCTTTTAAAATCAGTTTTGAATCAATATTAAAACATCTTTTGATCATCAAGATCGTTTATACACCCGTTAAACACCATTACGAACATCAATTAACCAAAACATCTTTTAAACTCTAATTAATTGCAAAACCCTTTTAAAATCAGTTTTGAATCAATATTAAAACATCTTTTGATCATCAAGATCGATTATAAACCCGTTAAACACCATTACGAACATCAATTAACCAAAACATCTTTTAAACTCTAATTAATTGCAAAACCCTTTTAAAATCAGTTTTGAATCAATATTAAAACATCTTTTAAACTCTAATTAATTGCAAAACCCTTTTAAAATCAGTTTTGAATCAATAATAAAACATCTTTTAAACTCTAATTAATTGCAAAACCCTTTTAAAATCAGTTTTGAATCAATAATAAAACATCTTTTAAACTCTAATTAATTGCAAAACCCTTTTAAAATCAGTTTTGAATCAATAATAAAACATCTTTTAAACTCTAATTAATTGCAAAACCCTTTTAAAATCAGTTTTGAATCAATAATAAAACATCTTTTAAACTCTAATTAATTGCAAAACCCTTTTAAAATCAGTTTTGAATCAATAATAAAACATCTTTTAAACTCTAATTAATTGCAAAACCCTTTTAAAATCAGTTTTGAATCAATAATAAAACATCTTTTAAACTCTAATTAATTGCAAAACCCTTTTAAAATCAGTTTTGAATCAATAATAAAACATCTTTTAAACTCTAATTAATTGCAAAACCCTTTTAAAATCAGTTTTGAATCAATAATAAAACATCTTTTAAACTCTAATTAATTGCAAAACCCTTTTAAAATCAGTTTTGAATCAATAATAAAACATCTTTTAAACTCTAATTAATTGCAAAACCCTTTTAAAATCAGTTTTGAATCAATATTAAAACATCTTTTGATCATCAAGATCGTTTATACACCCGTTAAACACCATTACGAACATCAATTAACCAAAACATCTTTTAAACTCTAATTAATTGCAAAACCCTTTTAAAATCAGTTTTGAATCAATATTAAAACATCTTTTGATCATCAAGATCGATTATAAACCCGTTAAACACCATTACGAACATCAATTAACCAAAACATCTTTTAAACTCTAATTAATTGCAAAACCCTTTTAAAATCAGTTTTGAATCAATATTAAAACATCTTTTAAAATCTAATTAATTGCAAAACCCTTTTAAAATCAGTTTTGAATCAATAATAAAACATCTTTTAAACTCTAATTAATTGCAAAACCCTTTTAAAATCAGTTTTGAATCAATAATAAAACATCTTTTAAACTCTAATTAATTGCAAAACCCTTTTAAAATCAGTTTTGAATCAATAATAAAACATCTTTTAAACTCTAATTAATTGCAAAACCCTTTTAAAATCAGTTTTGAATCAATAATAAAACATCTTTTAAACTCTAATTAATTGCAAAACCCTTTTAAAATCAGTTTTGAATCAATAATAAAACATCTTTTAAACTCTAATTAATTGCAAAACCCTTTTAAAATCAGTTTTGAATCAATAATAAAACATCTTTTAAACTCTAATTAATTGCAAAACCCTTTTAAAATCAGTTTTGAATCAATAATAAAACATCTTTTAAACTCTAATTAATTGCAAAACCCTTTTAAAATCAGTTTTGAATCAATAATAAAACATCTTTTAAACTCTAATTAATTGCAAAACCCTTTTAAAATCAGTTTTGAATCAATAATAAAACATCTTTTAAACTCTAATTAATTGCAAAACCCTTTTAAAATCAGTTTTGAATCAATAATAAAACATCTTTTAAACTCTAATTAATTGCAAAACCCTTTTAAAATCAGTTTTGAATCAATAATAAAACATCTTTTAAACTCTAATTAATTGCAAAACCCTTTTAAAATCAGTTTTGAATCAATAATAAAACATCTTTTAAACTCTAATTAATTGCAAAACCCTTTTAAAATCAGTTTTGAATCAATAATAAAACATCTTTTAAACTCTAATTAATTGCAAAACCCTTTTAAAATCAGTTTTGAATCAATAATAAAACATCTTTTAAACTCTAATTAATTGCAAAACCCTTTTAAAATCAGTTTTGAATCAATAATAAAACATCTTTTAAACTCTAATTAATTGCAAAACCCTTTTAAAATCAGTTTTGAATCAATAATAAAACATCTTTTAAACTCTAATTAATTGCAAAACCCTTTTAAAATCAGTTTTGAATCAATAATAAAACATCTTTTAAACTCTAATTAATTGCAAAACCCTTTTAAATCAGTTTTGAATCAATATTTAAACATCTTTTGATCATCAAGATCGATTATAAACCCGTTAAACACCATTACGAACATCAATTAACCAAAACATCTTTTAGAACTGAAAATACAATTAACAACCCATTGATTACCTGATTGCTTTGATAGCCATCATCACACAGTTGGCTTACACTGATCAGGTTATATTTCAAACCATTCACAAATGCAACTCGTCTGAACTTGACTTGTCCATTGTTCAGAACACCGTATCCCTCAGTCTTTCCACAACCATCATTTCCAAAAGTAATGGAGGGTCCATCAGAAATGGTGAACTCCTCCAGCAGGGTCTTACATCCGGTCATCGTCCTGCCAGCTGCACTGTCAAGATACCATATATATTTCTTTCGATCGCCCTGCACATTCACTAGATATTATCAGTTAGATTTGGGAACCCATCGACTGATGGGTTCACTGGACCCTCCCTTATAGGTCCCTGGGGCAATCTGGTTTAGTTCAATTTCTTCAACAGTGGTCTTAGTTGAAAAGACCACTGGGGTTGATAGTTTTGAAACCTTTTTCTTTTTCTCAACTGGAGAAATAGATTTAACTTTCTTTGCAAAAGGTTTTGTATTTTGTCTAGGGCCAGATGAAGTACCCTCAATAAGTTTAATCTTGCATTAAAACTTTGAAATTGACGAGTCAGAATTTGAATCTGGTTCTCTAACCTTGACAAAACATTTTCATCAGATGATACCTTAGCCTTTCCAGTTCTAGGCTTAGGTAGGGGATTGGTCTGAGGCAAAGTTCTGATAAACCTCTTTAACTGGAGCAGTCATCTGGAATGCTCCAGTCTTAACCTCTGGGGATTGAACTGGGAAAATATTGGGCTTGGAAGTTACAGGCTCATCATAAACAGTGGTGGGCCTGAACTTCTTTGGTAATCGATCGATTACTGGTATTAATGATGCTACGTGAGTATTTCCATCTAAATATGCACGTTTTTGAGTAGGAAATTGATTTACTCCAGCATCATATGGCTTTCTGGTTTCTAGCCATGATTTAATCACCAGTTTTTCTTTCTCTAAAATGACTTCAAGATCTTGTTTTTCTTGAATCAATTGTTCAGTTATCAGAACCTGGGCTTGAAATGCCAGTTCAATGTCTTGAAGTTCTTTCAATTTTGATTTTAAAACAGTTATTTCAGAAAAATCTGTTTCTAGACCATTTACACAATCAGATCTAACAGTTTCTACAAATATCAAATCAGAATTAAGAGCTTCAGTTATGTCCAGTTTTAATTCTTGGTCAGTTGCAGTATCATAATCACTAACCTTTTTGATAACAATGTCCACCTATCGTCCAGATGTGACATCCTCCTTCACCAGGTGCTCTTCGTCTGCCAGAGCTATGTAACAACAATCTCTTTCTTCTTCTTCATCAGCAGATGATTCATCAGAAGGAACCCACTTCTCTTCAGTTTTTGCGATCATGCACTTATTATTGTTTTCCATTTGTTGTGCCATGAGAGCAATCTGGGCCTTAAGCTTTTTATATTTCAATTTATAGCTATCATCAGGATTATTATTTGAAGAAAATGGACCAGGCTTGGATACAAACTGGTTGGACCTGCAATCTTTCATGAAATGACCATTTTTGCCACACTTAAAGCATGTCAAATTGGTCTTATCAGTTGAAGAACTGGATGCAAATTGTCCAGATGGCCTATTTGCTCTGGCTTTGAAACGGTTAAACGTTTTAGCAATCATTGCAATAAGGTCATCATCATCAGTTTCATCACAACAGTCTGGAGAGATTTGACTGGACTCTCCAGAATCCATGAGTTCAGACACCATCTTCTTCATAGAAAATACATTCTCAGAAGATATCAGTGCTGTACTTTGTGGTTCAGTATGACTAACCACATTAGGACTACTGGAGGCATGGTTATAAGCATCTTGTTCTGCCACCACTCTCTGAGCTTGATTTTCTTCAGTGTACCTGAAAGCTCCATAAAGAGTTGAGAGAGTGTGTGTGTGCAGAGTTTTACCTTGTCGTAAGACCAGGATCATGTGAGACCATTTGGTGGGCAGAATATCACAAAATTTCTCCAGAAGTATATCCTTGTCCTTCTCAACCCCAAGATCTCTCAACTGGTTTATGATACTCATAAATCTGGTGTAAATACCAGTGAGAGACTCATTAGGCTGAGCAAAAAATGACTCATACCTCTTGTTTAAGGAGACCTTTCAGGTGACAATGGTGTCATCTCCTCCTTCATGCTGGTTTAGAAGTTCACCCCACATGGTTTTAGCACTAGGAAAAAGAACTAGTGTGGGAATTAGGGTTTCTGGAACGGCCCCGAGGATCATGTTTTGAGAAGGGTGTCTAGATTCACCAATCTCCTCTCCTCTTCAGACCAATGTTCCTCCCTCTTCTAGATCCAGAAGGATCAAGAAGGGGATTGAGAGGTGATGTAGGGACATAAGGACCTTCATTTAAGATTTCATCATGTTCCTCTCAATACCAGTGATATGCAATATCATCCTAGCCTTCCACGTACCAAACTCATCACTGTTCCCACTGAATTTAGGAACAGGATTATTTGAATAGTGCACATGCACGTGTGGAGAAGCAGGAGTAGGAGGAGGAGGTGGTGGATTAGTGTTATTAACAATAGGTGGTTCATTATTTTGATCATTAACAATAACATTAGGATCAGGACCAAAATTAAAACTTCCTTGTGTATTTTCTGGGGTGGCCATCAAAGAAGCAGATCTAGGCAATGTTTAGCCTTCTGCTGTGATACCAAATGTGAGTCCCTTAATACGATGGTTAACCCCGAAAGTGTAAAATACAACAAGTCTAATAATCACTAGAATGGACTAGTATTACTTGTAAATAAATTCAAGAATATATAAACAAAGTAATACAAGACTTAAAGCAATAAACAAGTAAAGTGGAACATTATGTATTTTTCAAGGTGTATTTTATTTATGATGTTAAATAAAATACAAGGTTGTGCAGAATCAAGATAATACAAATAAGTATGTATCCTAACAACCTATGAATTACAAATGATCTATATTTGTCAAATAACTCTTTTGGATCGAGATACTTAAAGTTGTGAAGTATCCCTGTTTAAGATCAAGAGTATTTAGACAAATTCACTCTAATGCTAAATGTATGCTTTAAAGTAGTTTTCTCAAATAAATGACTTTGTATTTATAGGCAACAAAATTCACCAGTGAATTTTGTGCCGTGCAAATATGGTTGCATGCATTTAATGAACCGACAAGAACATTAAATGCATTGGTTAATGGTACAAGGATAAAGTCACATCAATATGACTTTATTCTTTTAACCAACCACCTTTACACACGTATAAACTTTGGTAAAGAACAAGTGGAATGTCCTTTGGAAAGTGTGTAAAGGAAAAAGTCAATTACTCGATATCAGTGTTCAGACTTGTAAGGTCTAGAACACTGACAATCCTCCAGTGTACAGATCTGGTAAGACTTACCGTGAACTCCGCCATTTGTCAGTTTTCTTTATTCTGACTTCAGTCTTTGACTTCAGTGAGAACGTCATCAGTAGAGTAGATCTGGACAGGGGTGAAGTCCAGTGAGCTAATCTGGAGAATACTCCAGATTTCCTATACAAGTATTTGCTCACTGGTCTTCCATTATTTCTGGACAAATCTTCAGAGGGACTCCAGATTCCAAGTCTGGAGTAGGTCCAGTAGAACACGTTTCTGGACAGATCTTCAGTAAGGCTCCAATAGTCGAGTCTGGAGCGAGTCCAGTAAATCTGGACCTAACAAACTTGGAAGCATTTCCATTTCTACGAGGAGGTGACCGATTCTGTTGAACTTGCTTATTCCTAGGTGAATTACTCCTATGAGGTGTATGAGATCGACTCGGACTTCCACCTTCATGAATACAATTTGTATCATTTTGTGAATGTCCCCTGTCATGTGCCGAGAGCATCCACTGTCAACATACCAAAGACTGATAGGCTTCCTTGGTTCTCCCTGCACAATGAACACAAATTAATGTTAATTTCTGAGGGGTACCCAAACCTTTTGAGGTTTAGGTTTGCCGAATTCATCTCTCAAAATTAATTCGGTCCAATATCCATCGCTCTCAGTTGGAGCCTTGGATGTAGATGGTGTCATCGATTTTCTTTTAGATGGCGAAATGAAACGAGTCTTAGGAGGAGAATTCTTAGATGAATGTGGACCAAACCTAGGAGGAGTTTCTAATCGATCATAGAACTTGGAAGCATTTCCATTTCTACGAGGAGGTGACCGATTCTGTTGAACTTGCTTATTCCTAGGTGAATTACTCCTATGAGGTGTATGAGATCGACTCGGACTTCCACCTTCATGAATACAATTTGTATCATTTTGTGAATGTCCCTGTCGTTTGGGGGTCTTAGATCGATCTTCTCTAGGTGAGATACTCCTAGATTGAGGTGATAAATTCCTCAACTTTTGAGATGGTTTTCTATGTTCATTAACCTGACTAGAACTATTAGAACAACCATAAGATATGGATCTAAGAAATTTGACATAGTTCTGTGCATTTATATCATTTGGATGCCGCTTAGCGTAATCCTCATAATATTTCCTTTTATATGCACTCATAAACTGGCTAGAGCTAACTTGATCAACTAATCTACCTTTCCCATTAATCTTATGAGATCCAAATGTGTCCTTAGACTTGACTGAAGATTCATTCTTAGGATCCTTGGACATCTTAAGTGGACACTTACTAGCTATATGACCCTTATCATGACAAGTATAACATAATTTATCCTGTTTTCTTTTAGGGTGATCATATGCTATTTCAGGGACTGGTATTCCATAAGCCTTCATTTCAGCAATTTCATCTAGTGATTGAATTGCTTCTTTCATGGTCTTTACAGGCTTTCGTGGAGCAAAATGTCTATTCTTATATGGAATTTGTTCTTCTAACCATTCTTCTTTATTTTCTACACACCAAACTTTATCAATTTTAGATTTAGGTTGAATCCTAGTTATAGATACTTCTCTGTCAAAGAATACTGTATCACAGTCTTTCAGAGTATAGTATACAACTTCATCAGGATCAAAATCTAATTCAGTCTCTATCTCTTTTTGGTGATCTTTTTGTAGAAATAAATCAGAATCTTTAGACAATTTACTTTCCTTCTTAAGAATATCATTTTGAGTGTTTAAGTTAGCTACAATTTCACTTAGATTAGACACCTCAAGTTTCATTTCAGACACCATTTTGCAAACATTTACAATTGAAAGCAAAGAACATGATACCTTCTGATCTGCAGCCTTGCAGTCTGCCATGTATGCAACAAAATCTTCAGTTGTCATACCTTCAGGTATCACAAATTCTTTCATCTGATCTTCAATGCTCTTCTCGACAACGTCATCAACTGGTTTAGATGACTCAGTATTTCCTTCAGTAGCTTTAACAGCTGTCATAGGTTCACTCTCAGATCTCACTATCTCAGCAACCTTCTTCATATTCTGCTTAACTATCTCAGATGCTCTCTCTTCACTAGTGTATACAGCATAATCAATTGTTTCAGCAACTTCATTTGCAACATGCGCATAGTCATCATAAATCTCAACTAAAAATTTTTTTTTTTTTTTTTTTTTTTTTTTTTTTTTTTTTTTTTTTTTTTTTTTTTTTTTTTTTTTTTTTTTTTCCCTTACTAACTAACTTTTTTTTTTTTTTTTTTTTTTTTTTTTTTTTTTTTTTTTTTTTTTTTTTTTTTTTTTTTTTTTTTTTTTTTTTTTTTTTTTTTTTTTTTTTTTTTTTTTTTTTTTTTTTTTTTTTTTTTTTTTTTTTTTTTTTTTTTTTTTTTTTTTTTTTTTTTTTTTTTTTTTTTTTTTTTTTTTTTTTTTTTTTTTTTTTTTTTTTTTTTTTTTTTTTTTTTTTTTTTTTTTTTTTTTTTTTTTTTTTTTTTTTTTTTTTTTTTTTTTTTTTTTTTTTTTTTTTTTTTTTTTTTTTTTTTTTTTTTTTTTTTTTTTTTTTTTTTTTTTTTTTTTTTTTTTTTTTTTTTTTTTTTTTTTTTTTTTTTTTTTTTTTTTTTTTTTTTTTTTTTTTTTTTTTTTTTTTTTTTTTTTTTTTTTTTTTTTTTTTTTTTTTTTTTTTTTTTTTTTTTTTTTTTTTTTTTTTTTTTTTTTTTTTTTTTTTTTTTTTTTTTTTTTTTTTTTTTTTTTTTTTTTTTTTTTTTTTTTTTTTTTTTTTTTTTTTTTTTTTTTTTTTTTTTTTTTTTTTTTTTTTTTTTTTTTTTTTTTTTTTTTTTTTTTTTTTTTTTTTTTTTTTTTTTTTTTTTTTTTTTTTTTTTTTTTTTTTTTTTTTTTTTTTTTTTTTTTTTTTTTTTTTTTTTTTTTTTTTTTTTTTTTTTTTTTTTTTTTTTTTTTTTTTTTTTTTTTTTTTTTTTTTTTTTTTTTTTTTTTTTTTTTTTTTTTTTTTTTTTTTTTTTTTTTTTTTTTTTTTTTTTTTTTTTTTTTTTTTTTTTTTTTTTTTTTTTTTTTTTTTTTTTTTTTTTTTTTTTTTTTTTTTTTTTTTTTTTTTTTTTTTTTTTTTTTTTTTTTTTTTTTTTTTTTTTTTTTTTTTTTTTTTTTTTTTTTTTTTTTTTTTTTTTTTTTTTTTTTTTTTTTTTTTTTTTTTTTTTTTTTTTTTTTTTTTTTTTTTTTTTTTTTTTTTTTTTTTTTTTTTTTTTTTTTTTTTTTTTTTTTTTTTTTTTTTTTTTTTTTTTTTTTTTTTTTTTTTTTTTTTTTTTTTTTTTTTTTTTTTTTTTTTTTTTTTTTTTTTTTTTTTTTTTTTTTTTTTTTTTTTTTTTTTTTTTTTTTTTTTTTTTTTTTTTTTTTTTTTTTTTTTTTTTTTTTTTTTTTTTTTTTTTTTTTTTTTTTTTTTTTTTTTTTTTTTTTTTTTTTTTTTTTTTTTTTTTTTTTTTTTTTTTTTTTTTTTTTTTTTTTTTTTTTTTTTTTTTTTTTTTTTTTTTTTTTTTTTTTTTTTTTTTTTTTTTTTTTTTTTTTTTTTTTTTTTTTTTTTTTTTTTTTTTTTTTTTTTTTTTTTTTTTTTTTTTTTTTTTTTTTTTTTTTTTTTTTTTTTTTTTTTTTTTTTTTTTTTTTTTTTTTTTTTTTTTTTTTTTTTTTTTTTTTTTTTTTTTTTTTTTTTTTTTTTTTTTTTTTTTTTTTTTTTTTTTTTTTTTTTTTTTTTTTTTTTTTTTTTTTTTTTTTTTTTTTTTTTTTTTTTTTTTTTTTTTTTTTTTTTTTTTTTTTTTTTTTTTTTTTTTTTTTTTTTTTTTTTTTTTTTTTTTTTTTTTTTTTTTTTTTTTTTTTTTTTTTTTTTTTTTTTTTTTTTTTTTTTTTTTTTTTTTTTTTTTTTTTTTTTTTTTTTTTAGATTGTTTTCTTGATTGTCGTTATGTTCAAGCTTCATTGAGTTTTTTTTTGGGGTTATAATTAGAATTTAATCTTGAACTGAATTTATTCGATTTAGATATTAATCATTTTGTATCTAAATTTGTTTTGGACTAGTTTTGATTGTTGGTCTTAAATCTTTTCTTTGTTGGGCTTAAGTGTTTAAATTGGACTAAATTTGTTATTGTAAATATTCAAGAGTGGAAGGAGTATTAGTTATAATTAGTTCATAAGTATAAATACTCCTTCCTTAATCATTTTGTAAAATAACTTTTGCATAATAAACACACTTACATCTCACTTAATTACTTTCTTTCTCCTCCCTATCATCTTCAACCTCCCTTTCACACACAAACACACTTTTCACATACTAACCTAAAACCTCCATTAAACCTTCAATTAAGCTCAAATCTATTCTTATCAATTGGTATCAGAGCATGTTACTGTCTACTTTGAGTGTGTCAGTGTAAAATCATCATGCATGTTCTTTTAAGTGTTGTGCTGTCATTTTTTTTAGTCTTCACGTGAAGTATTGGCTGACAAAATTTTGGTGTCAAGAATAAAGGGTTAAATTGAAAGTAGAAAAAAAGAGCTCAAATCTGCAGATGATCTCATTTTGTCCAACATGGAAAGTGTTCAAAAAGAACATGATACCTTCTGATCTGCAGCCTTGCAGTCTGCCATGTATGCAACAAAATCTTCAGTTGTCATACCTTCAGGTATCACAAATTCTTTCATCTGGTCTTCAATGCTCTTCTCGACAATGTCATCAACTGGTTTAGATGACTCAGTATTTCCTTCAGTAGCTTTAACAGCTGTCATAGGTTCACTCTCAGATCTCACTATCTCAGCAACCTTCTTCATATTCTGCTTAACTATCTCAGATGCTCTCTCTTCACTAGTGTATACAGCATAATCAATTGTTTCAGCAACTTCATTTGCAACATGCGCATAGTCATCATAAATCTCAACTAAAAATGCATGATTTGAAGTATCTTCAGTTGTCATACCTTCAGGTATCACAAATTCTTTCATCTGGTCTTCAATGCTCTTCTCGACAATGTCATCAACTGGTTTAGATGACTCAGTATTTCCTTCAGTAGCTTTAACAGCTGTCATAGGTTCACTCTCAGATCTCACTATCTCAGCAACCTTCTTCATATTCTGCTTAACTATCTCAGATGCTCTCTCTTCACTAGTGTATACAGCATAATCAATTGTTTCAGCAACTTCATTTGCAACATGCGCATAGTCATCATAAATCTCAACTAAAAATGCATGATTTGAAGTATCTTCAGATTGTGTATCCCACTGATAAGTACTGTTAGAAATATAAATATGGTGTTAAATTGTAAATATTCAAGAGTGGAAGGAGTATTAGTTATAATTAGTTCATAAGTATAAATACTCCTTCCTTAATCATTTTGTAAAATTGTTTTGGACTAATTCGTATTGGGCTAAAAATTTTTAGTTCTTGTCTTGAATTGTTCTTTTATTGGTTTGTCGTCAAGTTTTGATTCAAAATGTCAACTACAATACCGAATAAGTTTGTTGAGACAGTGTTAGATGCTTTGATGAGTAAAGAGTCACTTTGGGTGAGAATTGAACCAATAATGACACAATACAAAAGTTTTCAACTTGAAATTGACCAACTCAAATATGAAAACAAAGAGCTCAAATCTGCAAATGATCTCATTTTGTCCAACATGGAAAGTCTTCAAAAAGAAAATGATCATTTGCAATCAAAGATTTTCAAATCAACAAATGAGTTGGACAATTCTTCCAAAGAGTTCAATAAAATTATTTTGGACAATCAATCAAACGAACTTGTTTGGCAACAAAAGATTTCTGAGCTAAACGATGAGTTGCGAAACAAGTCCACCATTTTTGAGACCACACTTGAAAAAGAAAAATCCACTTTTTGTGCTAAAATCAAGTATCTTGAATCTGACCTTCCCAAAGTCATGATTGATGTTTGTACTCAAACTAATTGTCCTATGTTTGTGAATTCTTCTGTGCAGACTGATTGTGATAAGGTTGAGACTGTTGAAACTTCTATTCAGACTGATCCTGATGTTCCAAAGAAGGTTTACACGGGTAAATCTTCAAAACCTTTTGAAAGAAAGGTTTCTCAGTTTACCAATTACTCCTTACAAAAGGGTAAGAAGTACACTAAGAAACCAAATGTTGATGGAACAACTACTTTAGTGTCTTTTCTATCATTCGAGGATAATTCATCACACATTTCTCAAGCAAAATCTCAATTGACTAAATCTAAATGGAAACCGATTTCAAAAGAGAAGTCAGTTGAGTCAAAATCATTCAAATATTCATTTTCGGAACTTTTTGATCTTGCACCAAAACCTGTGAAAGCAGTTGTGCAAAAAGTGAATGATTTTGCTTCGAAAAATCATTTTTCAACTCAATCTACCAAGATTGGAAGCTTTTCAAAGAAATCAAATGATTTTTCACCGTTGCTTCCACGAAAAATCTTTTCAACTAAACCACCGGGTTTTAGTTCTCCGTGGAATGCAACTTCTATTCATCAAATCGATGAGACTTATATTTGGACTTTCAAGAATTCAAAAACCATTGGACCCAATCTCAAATGGGTTCCAAAAGTGATTTCCAAGTGATTTGATGAATAGTGGCTTATACACACATCTGTGTATAACCCGTTCTAAAACCGATTTTGTAATTTCTTCATTTTTAGAAAAATCCAAAAAGATTTTCATTTTCTTATTTTGAAAAATCCAAAAAGATTTTCTCTTTTCATCTTTTTGTTTATTTACTTTGTCTTTGAGTTTCTCACAATGTTTTGGATGAGATGCAAGGCATCGAACGCCTTTGTGTACTGCCTTTGTTGTCTCGTTTTTAATGTTTGTGAGCAACTTTCAAACTCTTTACTCACCCTTTATATGCAAAAACTTTGTTTATATCATGTATATATTTAGGGGGAGTTTGTTTATAAAACCAAAACTTCCAAGTGTTTAAACTCATTTTCCATTTTAAAAACACTTTGGAAGATTTTCAAACCATTTTCGATCATCTTTATTGAAGTTCGGTGTTAGATTTGCACATGAGAGTTTAGGCCACTCATAAAAACTCCATGATCTTGTCATCGCCGATGAGATCTAACCCCGGAGTTAAAATCTCAATTCTAGATTGTGAGGGTTTATGAGCGTGGTGATGATGTTTGTGCAAATAGGACATGAGGGAGTAGTCAAAAAGTGAGAGGTTACGGTGATATGATGTGAGAAAGGGCTAAAAGAAATGAAAGCCCTCCCCAAAATTCTCAAAAAGCCGGGTCAACACGTTTCTATCAGATTTCATTTGTTGATTTCTCGATATTGAAGAAGACTTCATGGACCCAGTGAAGCAATGCACATCTTTACCTAACCACTCAAGTGTTTCTTAACAAATACTTGTTTTATTCTCACGGAGATTTTCACATTTCTATTGACTCTTCATTTGGAAGACGTTGATATTGAAAAAGGGAGACACTCTGCTCCGGTCCCTGACTTCATTTGATCACTTATTGAGTCTAGAACGTACTTGAAATATTCTTTCATTTGACTAGGACACAATGAGTCTTAATATGTCTTTGTGACATCGCATATCTTTGTGATATTGCCGGAACATTCGTAGTGATATCATATTTTTGATATTCCACGATGATCGAATGGAAATCCTACCAATGCTAACATCTTTTCCAACGTTGAACGTAGGTCTCACATTTTCATTTTATGAATTTGTTGAGTTAACGAGAAGTCTATGTGACCTCGGATTTTATTTCCCAAAAGTCTTTGAGGATAGTAAGACATGGTTATCGAACGCCTTTGTGACACTGACCATGAATTACATTCTTTAAAGCAATCTATCGGTTGAAAAGCCATAGATTGAACCATTTAGAGATAAGCTTTGTGCATTTCTCGATGATAATGGGAAGTCCTAAAAATAGTAATCGTATTTTTAGGCCACACCATTAATCCTTTTGATTTTTGGTTGTGTTAACGGATCATTTTTATCCGGATTTTCATTTCTCTTCACACAAACACAAACAACACAAACACCCTATTAAAATCTTTTTCCAAAAACGCAACCTCACATTCTAGTTCACCAATAGGTTCATTGGAAATTGGGAATTGGGTTAGGTTAATTTGCGTGCTTGTTGTTTGTTGGCATCTACCGTTTATGCTATCAATCATTATTGTATGATGAAACCGTTTCACATTTTTCATCATAAGGGGGAGAAATGATTATATGATTGATAGATAGAGTTCAAGGATATAGGTAGAATTTGATTGGTAGAATTTGTTCGAGGATGATTGTTGTGTTTGGATGTTCGAAGGATCGTTAGTTTAGGTGAAGACAGTGAATAATTATCGTGATAAGTTGAGAGATTGTTTTGAGAAAGTTAAAGAATTGATTCGAGATCGAGTATATTCAAGATGAAGTACATGGTCGATAATTGAAAGATTTGTAGGAAAATTGACCATCGTTTGATGATTAGAAAAGTTTGAGATTGAATAGAGATTGTCGTTTGTTGATGCTACAAAGAAAATTAAGTTGGATAGTTAAGTTTGTTCTTTATTTTAAGAGATTGTTCATTTGAGGGGGAGCAAGAGTAAACTCATGATTCGTTAAATATGCTCTGAAATGATTGTTTGTTCGAGGGGGAGCAAGAGATTAAAGATTTGTTATTGAATAATTTGCTCCGAGATAGTTGTTTGATTGAGGGGGAGCAAATGTTTATTGATCAAAGAATTGAGTGTTCCAAGATGATTGTTGAT
>CM067167.1:166816377-166823877 GCA_034093135.1 Erigeron breviscapus | reverse complement strand
TAAAAAGAAAAAAAAACCTAATTTCCAGGCATCCAAGTTTTTCTTTCTAGGAGCTGTTCTACCAAGGGTCTTTGACGGATCATCGCAGATTTCATCATTTGATTCATTGAAGATTCAAGAACATCCATCTAGATCGTATCTAATTTTCTGTCTTGCAATTTATATTCAACAATCATTGGTACAATATGTTTTCTTTCAATTTCTTATTGCAATTCAATTTAGTATGATTGGCTAGATTTCTAATCATCCACTTTGATGAAACTTGACGAATGATATGATTGCAATATTTTAATTCAAGAGTTGATTCAATTATCGTTGTGTCGTGATCTTTATCAATTAATTCCTTGTGATTTGTTCTTTTGATGTTGATGGTTTATGTGTTCATCGTTAGTGGTACTAGGTGAATACGTTTATCGTTTCAATTCGATTGTCTATGGTCGTTTGTCACCGGTTCATGGTATGACGGTGAATGTCAAATCTATAATAGGAGTTAATTGGTAAACGTGTTTAGAAACGGTTGGTGGTACCACGTTTTCATTCACATTGGCATAATTGGTAATTGGACGAAGTCACACGAGAAGCACGTGACACGAAGTAATCCACACAAAGGACACTTGTCACGTATCTGAGCACGAAGATCACCTCGTGCTGACGTAAGCACGAGGTCGGGCGAAGACGATAACGAATTCAATAAAAAACTTAAAATTCGAATTGATTTTTCAATCAATAGCAAATCAAACGATCTTACACCTTCTGGTAATCAACCTTAGGGCTCTGATACCACTTGTAAGTCCCTACCGTTGAATGGATCGTAAATAAGACGTGATTCGTTATGTCAAGAGTGCGGAATCCTCTTGAGATAACTAGATTGCTACTGCCTTTCGTCGATTAACCAGTAATTAACCAACCTAAGGTCACATACAAAGTGCTAGTTCGTGTTGGAGGTCACACGAGCAACAATTCGACTTCTAAGTTCTTAATTCGTTGCAAAACGCTTAAAATTACATGTATTTATACTACTAGGGTTTGTGTTCGTGTGGGATTGGGCTTCACACGAAGTGAATCGAGCCCGATCCATCAAAATGCTCCTGCCCTCGCGCTGACGTTAGCACGAAGACATTATAACGTGCTGATGACGTCAGCACGAGGTGCGTCCTCTTGGATCCTTTATTTTGCATTTTACATAACGTTCAGCCATCGTTTAAGTATTCTATGACACTTATAAACCTTGGCTCTACATTCTTATACCTGCAAAACAATTATATAACACACAAACATAACATGATCTTATATTAAAGTTCAAACGTAATCATTAAATACAAACGTAAGTCCTAATGACTTATTATTTAAACGATTACACAGATATTCCTAAGAACAAAAACGTTAATCAAATCTATGTTGCTACTGTCACACAAATCTGCATCTATAGTATCTGTGCAGTGTCTGACCCGAGCAATGCAGATCTACCTTGATTTTTGCAGGCAAAGAGAAAGGGAACAAGAAGCACTTGGGAAGCTGTCCCTTCTTCGACGCGATCTGAGTCTGACACTCAATCTGCCAATCAGGGGGACCCAGGTACACATGCTTTTGAACCCTCAAACTCTTCTCAGTCTATTCAATATTCTTCTCCTTCAAAAGAGGGTGAAGGGTTGGCCAAAACATCAGCCACCCTAGCCACACCCTCATCCACTCTGTCAAAATCCGCTTCTAAAAGACCCATTATTGAGGACTTAGTGCCTCACAGTGCTAAAAAGAAAAGATCGCAAAGGAAATCTGTGCCAGCTTCTGGGGTTGATATTGCAACATCCAATCTTGAGATCCCCCAAGGTGCAGGGGAAGCTAAGGAACGTTCCAAAGCTGTCCCTGCCACCCAAGCTGACAAGCCAAATCACCACCATCTGCACTCTCCCAAAAGAGTGTAGACGAGTTAAAGGGAACACCTACTGCTACCCAACCCTCCAAACAGGGTGAAGGTATTGAAAGAAAGACCTCCTCCCAAGGTCACACTGTGTCTGCACCTATATCGCCATCATCAGCCTCCCAAAAGGTTGATGATATCATTAAAGGGATAACAGAGGATCTAGCCCAGATCCAAAATGAGTCAGAGTCTATGCACATCATTCTGAGGATGGTCAGCCAAAGGAGAGAAGTATCGAACGCATTGTGACACTGCTTCTCCTCCCCAAGCTGATCAGACTCCTTCTCTCTTACACTCTGAGTCTGCACAGGCTGTCAATACCCCTTCTATGTCACAAGGAGGGGTACAAGCCTCAATTCTCCCTAAGGATACTTTGGTGCAACAACACACCTCTGTTGAAGGGCAATCAATTACACAAAACATTACACTTGCAGAGTCTGTGTCTGCATCTGTCCTTGGACAGAGGGATTCTGTAGGTTACATGGCTGTCTTTAAGGCAGTTATGTCAGCCCCTTGTGCAGCAAAGGGAACCATTGATGTCCTCACGATGTCAATGAGAATATGATCACTATCTCCGGAAGTGATTCTTCATTCGATGATGAGTCTGCCCATCCATCCTCAAGGGATGCTCTGATGGAAGATGCTAGTGGAGGAGTTGATCAAAATCAAGATCAACACATTCCCACTGGCCTCAGCCTGAACCAAACGTTAATCTTTCTCAGGCTGACCAACTCATCATCAATTCTGAAAAATCTACTCATGAGACTCACCCTCATGAGCAAATTCACCAAAACTCCTTAAGCCTCCACCCCCTTCTATATGAGCCAAATGACCCTGATATTAAGGATTGCAGGTTGCTCTTTCCAGAGTCAGTGGCTTTTAAGCCAACTGCAAGTTCTTCCCAAGCTGCCACTATCTCAATTTCAGATGTGGTGGGTCAGCTCACTGAGTTCATTTCAACCTCTAAGGTTGAGAGCTTACAGCTGACCAAATGCTTGGAAAAGATCCAAAAGGATCAGGAATTGACGGACAAGAAGGTGGATAAGCTGAGTCAAGATCAGACTGCATTGAAAGAAAGTGTGATAAAAGCAGTTGATTTGATGCAGCAGAACCAGAGTAAGATGACAGAGTCTCTTGATGGTCTTACAAAGGCAATCAATAAAAAGAATGAAAGAAACAAGAGTACTCTGAGTCAGCTTGAGAATGCAGCAACAAAATTTACAAGGGAAGTCACCATAGAACTTTGATCTGCAAACAAGTCACAAGCAGATTTCAAGAATGATCTGATTGAAGTTTCTAAGGGTGTTAAATCTAAAATTGAACTCCTCCATGAGGATTATGTTGAGATAAGAAGAGCCTGTTGTCTTACTAATATCAAGATTGACTTGATCAACCAGGATCTCAAAGGCCTCTTTGCCACTCCAGTGAGCTCTTTCCCTGCTGATGATGACAAAAAGGGGGAGAAGAATGCTACTAAGAAAAAGAGTGCTATGAGTGATGCTGAAATGGAGCTAGAAAGAGAAAGACAACAAGCTCAAGTTGACAAGGAAATTGAAGAATATTTTGAAAAACTGAAAGAAAGACGGAATAAGGCCAGAGCTGAGGAGGCAGTCAATGATAGAAGAATGGTTGTGCATGGTTCTAGGGTGGAAGGTGAGAAGGAAAATGTAGAATAGATAAAAATACCAGAATCTGAGTCTGGTGGTGAAAATGTTGGAAAAATAAATAAAGAGGCTGAAAAGGAGAGTGATACAACTAAGGGGGAGACTGTTGTTGTTGAAATGGGAGATATAAGGAAGGATGTTGGAGTTGAAAAAGTTAAGAAAGCTGAAAAGAAAAGGAAGTCCTCCCAAGCTATTCCTGTACAAGCTATGCCAACTCAAGCTGACCCAGCTCCCAAAGAACAAATTGATGAATCTTCATCTAGTGAAGACACAACCACTCTGTCCCAGTTCATGATCAAGAAAAGGACAACAGAAGGTGGGTCAAGTGGTGTGAAGATCTTAACTGACAAAGAAAAGGATTGGGAGCTTGCAATTGAAAAAGCTCCACAGCTTGGGGTAACAGTTGAGGTGGCATACAACATGATTAAGGAAGACAGATTACAAAGAGAAAGAATTACTGCAACTGAGTCTGATCCTAAAATTGCCAAGGCTGTTCAAGAACAATTAAATAAGGAAGATGAAGAAGATCTTGCAGCCATTGGTTCCAAAAAGAAAGTTGTGGCCAAAGGAAAAGAAAAGATGAAGGTGGTGGTTCACTCTAAACCATCACAGAAGGTTAAAGATGTGAAGAATAGTGGTGAAGCCCATGATTGGTTAGAGGCTCTGGAGAAAAGAAAAGTAACAGAAAAGATCAATTATAGAAAGCATCCAGAGCCAATCCTCCAGGTTCTACTCAAAAGGAGAAAAGGAAAGAACATTCCGAGTACCAGGTTTACAAGGAAAGGTTATGAAACAAGCTGGGAAACCCATGATCTTGACAATCTGCTTGAACTAGGATACACTGAGTGGGTAGAGTTACATAATATCATAACTGGTATTTCTGAAATCCACAAAGAGACAGTCTTGGAAGCCATTGAGAAAAAGTTAGCTGCAGTTGTAAAGTACAAGATTGATATCACTGGCCTTCCAAGACCAAAAGCATATGATATGGATGATGAAGATGAGTCAGCTGAGCCACTGAAGAAGAAAAGAAGAAGGTTTGAAAGGATTGATGCTCCTGGTGGTGATCATACAGTTTTTCTCAAAAACTTGTCTCCTTCAGAGTTGCTTGCACAATTATCTTCTGGTGCTGTTGACAAGATTCTGGATAATCTCAATCTGTCTCTACCTGCTGGTGTTGAAAATGCAAGATGTGGAATGTTCATCACTGAACCTGAACATGGGATGTATTTTGTAGATGCAAGAGGGAATTTGGTTTTCCAAAGGACTGCTGAACTAAAACAGGTACCATCTATGCACCTTTTTACCTTATACAGATTCTGTAGAAATTTCAGTGAAGAAGGTAATGGGTATGAGCAGTTCCTTATTGATGAGGGGTTAGATAGGCAGTTAGATGTGAAAGTTGCCCCATCATTTGAAGTTAAGCAAGAAGCTATAGAAATGCTTGGAGAATAGTTACATCATGTAATACCATTTCTTTATTCTCTATATATACAAAAACAGTTGTATAAATCTAGTTTCTTTGTTAAAACTTCATTTCAGTTTAAAAGAACCCAAAAGATTCAAAGGGTCACAATCTGTTAGTTTCATTTTACTTTGATTCTTTTAAGCTGATAGTTAGAAGTGTTGTTGGGTTTTGTCATCATCAAATAGGGGGAGATTGTTGAGTCCCAATGTTAATTGTAAATTTAATGATGACAAATCTGACCTATAAACACTTAATAATCTTTTGGTTCTTGTAATCTGATCTGGGTCAGACTAAGCTGACACAGCTTACGATCTGTAACTGACCCAGATCATGCTTCATACTTTGTAATTGTAAAATCTTATGGAAGCAAGTGTTATTCAAGCTGCATCAACAATGTATTAGCATTCAGTCCAAGTCGAAGAGGAGGATTGAAGATATAAGACCAAGCTGTTAGTGGAAGACAGCTTGGGATTAGCAGTCAGCTTGGAAACACTTAGGCAGATTGGTGCTTTGACAAATGGCCCAATCTGTGTCTGACAATCAAGTGAAGATAACAACCTGGATTGAAGATAAAGACAAATGACGTGACTAGGAAGAATCCTAGGATCCAGGTTGGTGGTTGGTTTTACATATGTGTGTCCATACTCTTATTGGCTGATGAAGAATGTGCGTCAGTACATGGGGGACCACAAGTACTATGAAAGGCACGATTGATTATTCCTTTATCATCCACTGAATGAAGAATACGTGGCTGCAACGGACACCAAATGAAGGAGCGCTTTCGCCTATAAAAGCCTCATTCATGGATTGCATATGTGTGGCATTTCCTGAGAATCATTCTTTACATAAGTTTCTCTACTCTTATACACAGCGTAGTCTGTCCGAGATCAGCTTGGGCTGATTCTCTTGAGCCGAAACTTATTGATTGTTGTTTGTCATTTCATAGGGTTGTTTAGATATCTATATGCTATCTTTATTCCGCAACAACCCTGTAATTCTTTGTATAGATTATTTCTTAATAAAGGATTACATTTGAAAACCACAATTTGTGTTCAAGAATGTTTTTATTTCTTTACTGCTTTACTGTTTTAATGATTCCTGCTCTTTACATACTTGCTTAATATACTTAAACTGAATCTTAAAACGTTTTGTGTTAAAAGTTTGTAAAGATTAAGGAAAGTTGTATTCACCCATCTACAACTGTTCTGTGTACAATATACTTTGGTATATTGATACACCGTGGGACGTATCAAAACTTCTCAAAGTTTTTATAACATTCCAGAACAACTTCTCTACCAAGCTTTGCCAATGGATTGCTACTCGGATCAGCACCATCCTGGTCCATTAGCACATCTTCCATAGAAAAAATACCGATACGTGAACTATGGTTCAGCAACAAAATCCTGCGAGCCGCTGATTCTGGTTTCGGACGACTAGCAATGAACCTATTCAAGTCGTCGCTTTTAGTATACAAAGGCTGCAGCGGTTCGATTTTCATTCCTTCTTTGACTAGCACCTTACCCACCAAGCAAGGAAAGAGGCATCTGATCTTCCAACGCACATTACGATAGCCTGAACCATCATCATGACATATATCACCGTGCTGCAACTTCCTCTTTTTGTTCGCTCCATCACCACCCATGTTATCATCAACGACCACAACGTTCTTCTTCTCTTTAATTACTAAATGAAAGAATTCTTGAGTTCCATTTGCTCCGATTTTGTTAAATGCATCTACAAGTGGGTTGATGCATGATGCCACCTCATTCTTGAACTTGAGTGAGCAGGTATGCTTGTAATCATTAACAACTAACAAGACACCCGACCTGTAAACCTTCCATATATGCTTTACATGACATAAGGATATCAGGTAAACACTTGCGAAAGTGCCCAACCACCAAATCCTCAAAGTTCTTAGGCGGTTTATCCATGGTATGTGCCATTGTCATGAGCGACTTCACAATAGTATTCTCGTTGTTTAGCAACGCAAGAAATTTCCAATTGGGTAAGCATCTCATAGATTCTAGTCCAATAGCGTTGAAAAAAGGCTTTGGGTTGAAAATCATCGTTTGTATGGAAAAAGGTTGAGGATATTTGTGCCGCTAGGGACCCACAAACGTTCTTCTTTTAAAGCCGTATTGAAACGGTTCAAGCAGACTTCACCGCCTGGTCCCAAATTTGGATTGATACCAAGACCGTGACAGTGATAGCGCACTTTAGGGGGGCTACCAGGATAATTGTCTGGGAAGAGAAGATCGAAGAAAAAGAGACCGTTGTGATAAGAAGTCCCCTATAGTCCAACAATTGCAGCTCTCAAGAGATCCATCCTCGATTCATAAACCCTGACAAAGATAGTCTCGGGCAAGTAGTGTTCAAGAATTCTCCGTTCTTCCTTGATCGTACTAACCCAATCTGCATGTTTTTCTGTAATTTCCGTGTCTGAAAAAAGA
>CM067167.1:166746377-166808877 GCA_034093135.1 Erigeron breviscapus | reverse complement strand
TTCAAGATTAGGTCATCCATCTTATAATGTTCTTCATGTGTTAAAATCTAAACTTAAACTTGGTATGATTGATGATTCTCTGCCATGTGATACTTGTCATAAAGCTAAGCAAACTAGACAACCTTTTCCTCTAAGTGATCACAAGTCATTAAGTGTAGGTGATTTAATACATCTTGATGTGTGGGGTCCTTATAGGAAACCTAGTAAAGAAGGATACAAGTATTTTTTAACTGTTGTTGATGATTTTTCAAGAGCAGTTTGGGTTTACATGTTGAAAAATAAAACTGAAGTATTTGAAAACATAAATTCTTTTATAAGAATGATTAACACTCAATTTGGAAAGAATGTTAAAATAATTGGTATATTGATACACCGTGGGACGTATCAAAACTTCTCAAAGTTTTTATAACATTCCAGAACAACTTCTCTACCAAGCTTTGCCAATGGATTGCTACTCGGATCAGCACCATCCTGGTCCATTAGCACATCTTCCATAGAAAAAATACCGATACGTGAACTATGGTTCAGCAACAAAATCCTGCGAGCCGCTGATTCTGGTTTCGGACGACTAGCAATGAACCTATTCAAGTCGTCGCTTTTAGTATACAAAGGCTGCAGCGGTTCGATTTTCATTCCTTCTTTGACTAGCACCTTACCCACCAAGCAAGGAAAGAGGCATCTGATCTTCCAACGCACATTACGATAGCCTGAACCATCATCATGACATATATCACCGTGCTGCAACTTCCTCTTTTTGTTCGCTCCATCACCACCCATGTTATCATCAACGACCACAACGTTCTTCTTCTCTTTAATTACTAAATGAAAGAATTCTTGAGTTCCATTTGCTCCGATTTTGTTAAATGCATCTACAAGTGGGTTGATGCATGATGCCACCTCATTCTTGAACTTGAGTGAGCAGGTATGCTTGTAATCATTAACAACTAACAAGACACCCGACCTGTAAACCTTCCATATATGCTTTACATGACATAAGGATATCAGGTAAACACTTGCGAAAGTGCCCAACCACCAAATCCTCAAAGTTCTTAGGCGGTTTATCCATGGTATGTGCCATTGTCATGAGCGACTTCACAATAGTATTCTCGTTGTTTAGCAACGCAAGAAATTTCCAATTGGGTAAGCATCTCATAGATTCTAGTCCAATAGCGTTGAAAAAAGGCTTTGGGTTGAAAATCATCGTTTGTATGGAAAAAGGTTGAGGATATTTGTGCCGCTAGGGACCCACAAACGTTCTTCTTTTAAAGCCGTATTGAAACGGTTCAAGCAGACTTCACCGCCTGGTCCCAAATTTGGATTGATACCAAGACCGTGACAGTGATAGCGCACTTTAGGGGGGCTACCAGGATAATTGTCTGGGAAGAGAAGATCGAAGAAAAAGAGACCGTTGTGATAAGAAGTCCCCTATAGTCCAACAATTGCAGCTCTCAAGAGATCCATCCTCGATTCATAAACCCTGACAAAGATAGTCTCGGGCAAGTAGTGTTCAAGAATTCTCCGTTCTTCCTTGATCGTACTAACCCAATCTGCATGTTTTTCTGTAATTTCCGTGTCTGAAAAAAGATGACCGGAATGATCAATGACCGTATCAAACGTCTTGAAGTCTCTGATAACATCTTGTTTTCCATAATTAAGTGGTGGCGGGTTGGGGCTTTTTTGATCAACAAGCTCTTTATGGGACATATATTGCTTCTCGAGTTGTTTTTTTAACTTTATTTTTCCGGATTCAGAATATGTATCGAACTTTAGGCCGGTAAAATTAATATTGTTAGGAACACGCATCGTCACGAGAAATTCAGTTTGATCCAGATCGAGACTCATACCTTCCTTGATAAAAACCTTATCAACGACACCAGGATAAGGGATCTGGCAGGTGGCAACATCGAGAAATTCGGTATAGGGACCAAAATCAGCAAGCGTCGGATAGCGAAAGGGTTCCTCAAGGTTGACCGCAGTATCGAGAAATTCGAACATCTCGAATCTAAACGTACTCTTCGTTTGTGCTCTGGAAATTTTTAGAGTTTTGCTTTCCCTTTGCGATTCGACTATACGGTATTACTCGTATTATTTATATTTAGGGAGAATTTCATATTTACCCAAAAAACACACCCTAATATCATATTTACCCAACTATTATTAATAATTTCATATTTACCCAATTTTAATTCACATTCTATCAAATCTACCCAAATCACTTATAAAATAATTTATAACCAAATTTATATCAATAAATTCCCTATATGTCCTCAAGAATAAATAACTGAAATAATGCATCTGCATATACTATCCGAACTTGACTTCTTATGCAACAAGCAGAATGTTCACAAGTGAATTATAAGATTAACAAATTTTTTTTATTAATAAGCAATAAATAAATATGAGTTTCAAATATCATTTACTATAGAAGACCTTTGTATATGTAACCTAAATATTGATGATACAAGCCAATCATAAAACCCAACCAAAATCCATCATATCCAAGCAAATATACTGATTTTCGTTTCTGAAAAACAACTACTTTAATCCATATTTTATTTAATTCAATAACATCAAAAGTCATGCAATATCATTGAGTAAGTAACATTACGTGAGTCGTGAAAAGTAGAGGTAACAAACTATTATAAATGGTTTAGAAGCAAATACAAAGGCTATTGAGATACAAACCTTAATGATCGTATGTCTATTGAGGGATCATTGAGATGAACAATATTAATGATCTTGTCAACTGCCATGGAGGTATAAACGGGTTCTGCGAATTGGCGATTTGGCGGGAGTGTTTTTTTTTCCCGCTCATAATAGGGTATATTAGTGATTAGGTTATTAATGGATAAGTATAAAATTAATTAGAGTTTTAATCATAAGATAATTTGTGATTTGGGTAGATTTGATAGAATATGAACTAAAATTGGGTAAATATGAAATTATCAATTAGAATTGGGTAAATATGATATTAGGGTGTGTATTTTGGGTAAATATGAAATTCTCCCTTAATTTATATATTACATATCCTATGGGCCTATGTTCAAAAAGGGTTTTAAAAAGAAAAACAAACTTTTGTATGGGGCTGGGCTGTTCATTAATCGTTAGTCAATATTATATATATATATGTCAATATGTGTATAGCTAGTTTGTTCGTTGATACATTCATTCCTCTTTCTTGAATTCAATTTATCTCTGATCGAATTACGGTAATAATAATAAAAAAATAAAATAATGGATGGTGTATCGCAGCTGCTGCAGAAGATAAGATTTTTATTAAGATCATGTAAGAGGAAGATAAAATTATGTATCGCAGGAGGAGAACGAAGATGCAAGACATGTAATGTAGGATTTTACGACGAAAGGGTTCGGAGTAAACATTACGATCGTCTGGGTGGCACTACTACAACCGGAGACGCCAGGAGGCAGGGCATCCTCCGGTGAAAGAAGCGGATTTCTTGGCAACACCGTATCCCATTCTCTCCGTTTGTCGGCCTTGTGGCAAAGGATTCAGAACCTCAGAGGCTCATCTTCAACATCTAGAATCTATAGATGATGCTAAACGCATGACAGGAAGTGAAAAGCAGCAGCAGCAGAAGATAGGATCATGGAAGAAGAAGATATGGCTATGTATTGCTGGAGGAGAAATAAGATGCAAGACATGTAACATAAGTTTCAATACAAGAACGGCTCGGTGGAATCATTACGAGTCGTCTGGGTGGCATGACTATAACCAAAAACGCAAGAAGGCAGGGTGTTAAAATTATATGTCTAATATAAACTTTAGGGTTATATTTGAATATTCTTCTAACTTCAGGGTTGAGTATTGTACAGGTGTGTTATTGATGATTCTGGAAGGACTAGTTGTGCACAAAGGGAAAAGAGGAGGGAGGAGTAGTGCAAGCTTCTTGGAGTATAAATACACCTTTATAACCCGATTAGGGTTTCTGATGATTCATTATCACTTTTATATATTTTCGTTTATATTTTTCTCTCAAATATATTTGAGAGGTTCTCTTTGTATTCTGATTGATTTATCTTGATCAATCATTTGTTTGATCGTCTTGATCATACTTCTTTGTAATAATCGAACTCTATAAGTCGGATTATACAGCCGACTGATTAATTACTTAATAATAATAAAACAATCAATAATAATAATTGTTGTTTTGGTTGATCTTTGAGTTCGTTCATGGTATCAGAGCCAGGTTACTCTGATTGGTGATTTTTTGATTAAGGTTTTCTGGATTTAGGGCGTATTTCGGTTTCAAAACCCTAGATCTAAGAAACCCTAATTTTTAGGGTTTTCTGGTTTACGATCTTGTTGATTCCGCTGCTTATTGTTTCAGATCTGACTTCTTCTTGACTAAGTGAATCAAGAAAGAAGTTAGGGTTTCTTCATATTCAGATCCTGATTGTTCTTCTTGACTAAGTGAATCAAGAAGAAAATTAGGGTTCCTTATTTTTCCAGCCGAAAGCACTGTATTGTTGATCTTCTTCTTCTAAATCTCTTTAAATATTTTTTTTTAAAATTTTTTATTCTATTCTCACAAAATCAATTGTGTTAATACTTGACCGGTCCTTTTGAGAGGCTTGGAATCCTGTCACTGACACTTTTGAGGGATTAGAATTATTTTCTCAAAATTATATATATATTTTGTTTTAAAATATTGCTGTTCTTATTTGATTTTTAAGTGTTTATTTGATTTTGTGTGTTTATTGATCTACTTGATTATCTGATTTGTGAGTATATTTGGTGTTAGTTGTTTACTTGTTATCTGGTTATTAATGGCTCCTGATGCTGGTAGTGGTTCTAAACCTACTACTGTTAGTAATCTAGATTTTGGTGATCCTTTATATTTGCATCCGACTGATACTAGTGGTGCTCATATTCTATCTTTCAAATTAACTGGAACTGAAAATTATAATGTGTGGTCATGTGCTATGTTGCTTGCTTTGGAAACTAAAAATAAAGTAGGTTTTATAGATGGTACATGTGAAAAAAATGAAGATGATTCTGTTCTTGCTAAACAATGGGATAGGTGCAACTCTGTGGTTCTTTCTTGGATTTAGGATCTGTTAGTCAAGAATTGTATATGGGAGATATTTTCTAAAGTTGCTAGTGAAGTTTGGAATGACTTAAAAGAAACTTATGACAAGGTTGATGGTTCTGTTATGTTCAATTTACGTCATAAAATTAACACATTGTGTCAAAATGGTTCTTCTTTGTCAGAGTATTATCACAAATTAAATACATTCTGGAAACAGTTTGATGCTATGGTTAAATTGCCTGTGTGTACTTGTAAAGCTGCTAAAGAATTTAAAACACATCATGATTTAATAAGGTTAATGTAGTTTCTTATGGGTCTTGATGAGATGTATATGTCTGTTAGAAGTACTATTCTTACAAGGGATCCTTTACCTGATGTAAAATCTGCTTATGCTTTGATATCTAGAGAAGAATCACATAGAAATACAAGTTCTTTGAATCATGCTAAACCTTCTAATTCTGCTTTTGTGTCAAAGTTTAATGATCATAAAAAGAAGTTTGTTAGGAATGATAATCTTGTTTGTGCTAATCCTGCATGTGGTTTAAAAGGTCATACTATTGACAAATGCTATAAACTTATTGGTTATCCAGATGTTTATAAGAAGAAATCTAATTTTCAAAATCAAAATAGAAATTATACAAGTCATAATGTTGTGAATGATAAAACCAGTAATTGGTGTGATAAAAATAACTTGTCTGGTTCTGAAATGGTTCTAATTCTTCTTCTGTGACTAATTCTGGTTTACCTTTCACTAATGAACAACTTGCAAAGCTTATGAGTTTGTTAAATGAGAATCAGGATTCTAAAGGAAAGACACAAGCTAATATGGCAGGTGCTATTTTTAATGCCTTTATGTCTTCAACTTATTTTAATTCAAATGTTCAGTTTGATACTTTGATTAGTTTAATTAATTGGATCATTGATTCTGGTGCAAACCAACACATGTGTGCTTCTGATAAAGACATGATCAATGTGATTGATGTATCTGCTTTAAATCTTACCGTGAATCATCCTAATGGTACATCTGATCAAATTACTAAAATTGGAGATTTAAGAATCACTGATCATATTACATTGTTTGATGTTTTTGTTGTACCTGAGTATAATGTAAATCTTCTGTCTGTTCACAAAGCAGATAGAGACAGTAAATTATTCTTTGGTTTCTCTGAATATGCATGCTATATACAGGATTTGAGAACAATGAGAAGTTTGGGGACTGGTAGAGTTCATGGTGGTTTATATTTGTTAAATCTTGGTAAGGTTTGTGCTAATAATGTTAAAATTAATTCTGTATCAAATTGCAATGTATCTGCTGATTTGTGGCATTCAAGATTAGGTCATCCATCTTATAATGTTCTTCATGTGTTAAAATCTAAACTTAAACTTGGTATGATTGATGATTCCCTGCCATGTGATACTTGTCATAAAGCTAAGCAAACTAAACAACCTTTTCCTCTAAGTGATCACAAGTCATTAAGTGTAGGTGATTTAATACATCTTGATGTGTGGGGTCCTTATAAGAAACCTAGTAAAGAAGGATACTAGTATTTTTTTAACTGTTGTTGATGATTTTTCAAGAGCAGTTTGGGTTTACATGTTGAAAAATAAAACTGAAGTATTTGAAAACATAAATTCTTTTATAAGAATGATTAACACTCAATTTGGAAAGAATGTTAAAATAATTAGGTCAGACAATGGGACTGAGTTTGTTAACTGGAATATGGATAAAATGTTTAAACAATTTGGTATTATACATCAAACTACTTGTGCTTATACACCCCAACAAAATGGGGTGGCTGAAAGAAAGCATAGGCATTTGTTAAATGTGGCTAGGGCTCTTCTCTTTCAGGGAGGGATTCCTCTATACATGTGGCCTGAGTGTGTTTACACTGCTGTTTATTTAATTAATAGGACTCCTTCTTCTGTGTTAAAAGGAAAATCTCCTTATGAACTTGTGTTTGGTTTTGAACCTGTCTTATCTCATCTTAGAAATTTTGGTTGTCTTTGTTATGCAACTGTTTTGAATAATGATAATAAGTTTTCTAAGAGAGCTGAAAAATGTGTTTTACTTGGTTACTCAAATTCAAAGAAGGGATATAAACTGTACAGTTTAGATGATAAAACTGTTTTGTTTGCCAGAGATGTGAAGTTTTATGAACAAATATTTCCTTTTAAAATGAGTACAAGTGGTTGTTCTAATGATGAGTTATGCAATTTTTTTGACAGGATTGAGGTGATTGTTGAGTCCACTGGACCCAATGATGACAACTTAAACAAAACTGATTGTGATGGCAGAGCCACCATTGACCTTGGTAGTACACATGAATCTGCCAATGACAATGGAGGCACAACAACACATGATGATAACACCAATGAGGTGTTGCAAGGTGGGAATAATGATAATGCTGAGGGTGTTCATATAGTTGATCATGAGATCACTAATGATACTATTCCAGTGGATACTCTCAATCTTAGGAGGTCTAATAGAACCACTAATGTTCCTAGAAATATAAATGATTATGTGCTTGATGGTAAAGTTAAGTATGGTATTGACAGAGTTGTGAATTATTCTAACCTGAGTTCAAATGTGTTTAATTTCTTGTCTAGCATTAATAAAAATGTTGAACCATCTACTTATAATCAAGCTGCTAAAGATCCTAAATGGATTGAAGCAATGAATCTTGAAATGGAGGCTTTGTATAGGAACAATACTTGGGTTTTGACTGATCTTCCTTTAGGGAGAGAACCAATAGGATGTAAATGGGTTTATAAAATTAAGTATAAATCTTCTGGTGAAATTGAGAGATATAAAGCTAGGTTAGTGGCCAAAGGTTATAATCAAAAGGAAGGTATAGATTATGAGGAGACTTTCTCTCCTATTGTGAAAATGGTCACTGTTAGGTGTCTAATTAATGTAGCAGTTCAAAATGGTTGGACTTTATATCAACTTGATATAAACAATGCTTTTTTATATGGTGACTTATATGAAGAATTTTATATGGAATTACCTCCAGGATATTTTTCTAAAGATGATAAAAGAGTTTGTAAACTTGTTAAGTCTTTATATGGACTTAAACAAGCTCCAAGGCAATGGAATCATAAACTAACCAATGCTTTAAGTGAATATGGTTTCATCCAAAGTAAAAGTGATTATTCTCTTTTTACTAAGACTGATACAAATTTGTTTATTGCTCTTCTTGTTTATGTTGATGACATTGTCATCACTGGTAATGACAATTCTGAGGTTGAAAAGGTTAAAGGTTTTTTAAGGACCAAGTTTCTTATAAAGGATTTAGGAAAATTGAAGTATTTTTTAGGCATTGAAGTAATTGATACTTCACAAGGAGTTTGCTTAACTCAAAGGAAGTATTGTATGGATCTCTTATTTGAATATGGTATGCTTGGTTCAAAACCTATGAGAACACCTATGGATATGAATCTTGTTATATCTGATAGACATGATGATTCTGATCCTTTTATTGAAAATGTGACCTTGTATCAAAAAATTATTGGGAAATTGATCTATCTTACTATCACTAGACCAGACATTAGCTATCCTGTGTAGTGTTTAAGTCAATATATGCATGCTCCTAAAGCTTCACATTTAAAGCTTGCCTTCAGAATCTTAAGGTATCTTAAGAAGAATCCAGGTAAAGGTATTCACATTATAAAAGGTCAGTCTTTTTCTCTTTCTGCCTTTGTGGATTCAGATTGGGGGAAATGTGTGACATCCAGGAAATCTGTTAATGGGTTTTGCATTTTTTTAAATGATTCTTTAATTTCCTGGAAAAGTAAGAATCAGAAAACTGTGTCTAGGTCTTCCTCTGAAGCAGAGTATAGGGCCATGGCCACTGTGACTTGTGAATTGGTATGGATTCTTAACATTTTGAATGACTTAAGAGTTAAAAACTTGTTGCCTGTTACTTTGTATTGTGATAATAAATCAGCTGTTTTGATTGCAACAAATCCAGTTCTTCATGAAAGAACTAAACATATTGAAATTGATATTCATATTGTAAGGGAAAAAGTTAGTTCTGGTATGCTTAATCTTGTTAAAGTTGATATCAATGATCAAACTGCTGACATTTTTACAAAGAGCTTATGCATAAGACAACATGATTTTTTGTTAAGTAAGATGAACATGATTGATCTTTTTTCTGCCTAAAGTTTATATTAAGGGAGGGTGTTAAAATTATATGTCTAATATAAACTTTAGGGTTATATTTGAATATTCTTCTAACTTCAGGGTTGAGTATTGTACAGGTGTGTTATTGATGATTCTGGAAGGACTAGTTGTGCACAAAGGGAAAAGAGGAGGGAGGAGTAGTGCAAGCTTCTTGGAGTATAAATACACCTTTATAACCCGATTAGGGTTTCTGATGATTCATTATCACTTTTATATATTTTCGTTTATATTTTTCTCTCAAATATATTTGAGAGGTTCTCTTTGTATTCTGATTGATTTATCTTGATCAATCATTTGTTTGATCGTCTTGATCATACTTCTTTGTAATAATCGAACTCTATAAGTCGGATTATACAGCCGACTGATTAATTACTTAATAATAATAAAACAATCATTAATAATAATTGTTGTTTTGGTTGATCTTTGAGTTCGTTCACAGGGCATCCTCCGGTGAAATATGCGGAATTCTTGGTTACACCGTCACCCGTGCTCTACGTTTGTCGGCCATGTGGCAAAGGATTCAGAACCTTAAAGGCTCATGTTCAACATTTGAAATCTAGAGATCATGCTAAACGTGTTATGGATCCAGCACTAATGATAATTTTAGGTGCCGTATAGATTATCAATTGCGCGGGCATATGACTCGTATTAATATAATAGTATAGAAAAAAATATCCATATATTGTTTCTATAGAATAATATGGTGTAATTTGCATTATCTATTTTTATACTCGTATTACAACATGTTTGTAAACCTGCTGTTTTTATATGATGAGCAAGTTGTTAGTTATTTGCCTGTTTTAGTAATTGGATAATTTATCTGATTGATGAACTTTTCAAAGTTTCTAAGTTTGTGATGCTTACACTTGTACAGCCCAGATGGAACATACATAGCTTAATTAATTAGGAAAAGTTAAATCAAATTATTTTATCATATCATTTGCAGCATATAAGTAATTATATATGCTATTCATGATTACGAACATAACTTGCATATGTGTTTGTGTTCCGAGAAGAAGTTGTTTCAGGGAGCCTCTGAAAAGGAAATTACGGAGGTGTATGCTTAGCTTACTTATTACCTTGTCTTATGATTATCTGATTATATACAGCAACGTATTAATTATCATCGTTTTGTTTATTAACATAGTTAAGGTGATCCTGACTTCTACAGATTCGACTGATATTAGTATAGTATACTAAAACAGTACCCTTAAAGTCAGTGCGTACTGCATCTACTCTGTGATAGTCACACGTTTAGTAGGTTAGCCGTAAGCTTTCCAAAGGCATTATCTATTAGGACTTGATCCGTTTTTCCCATGGTCCTATATCTCTTGATGATTTCCGGTCAAATAATGGTTGATGAAATATATCCTTAGATTTGTATGCACTATGCATTGCAGATTTTAGTTGAAGTTTTTGCTGGCTGACTTCACTAAATTATGACTTCAAACACTATGTTTCTGACCTGCTTCACTGGATTCATGGTTTGCGTCTTATGGGCTTAGTCGAGTTTAGGAAGTTTCGAGTTAAACATTATTAGATGATCAGCAGTAGTAACACACATTTTAGTAATCAACCACATTAACAATCTTACAATGTGTGCATTAGGTGCTTTCTATTGACAACACAAAATTGTTATCGAAATAAAGTTCCCTTCTCATGACTCATGAGTAGTATATATAGCCCTCCAAATGAATGCAACATTGCCCAAGCAAAACCCCTTAATCCTAAACTTAACTCTGTCTTCTCTTCTTGAAAACATTTGTTATCTTCAAAACAAATCCAACAAGTAAAAATGATTGTCATACTGCGGTTGGCAGTAGGATTGTTAGGTATTTCTCGATATTATTATGAATTTCGTCGCGAACACTAGTTCTGAATAAAACATTGTGTCGTTTTTGCAGGAATTGTTGCCTCACTTTTACTTTATGCTGCTCCCATGTCAGATACATACCAATGTTTATATGATTAATATATGAATAATAGTTATACGTTTTTGCTGATTTCTGTATTTAACAGACAACTTGTGTCTTTTTCATATGAAGATGGATTTCTGCTAGGGTCATAAAGAAGAAAAGCACAGAAGAATTCTCACTTGTACCCTTACAACTTGTATGACTTGTCCTGTTTGAGGGATTCTCATGCTAAAACTGTGTATGAGCTTATTCACATTGATATTTGGGGACCTTATTGTGTTTTACTTATGACAAGTATAGGTATGTCTTGACCATTGTGGATGATTTATAGTAGAGCCATATGGTCATACCTTTTAGTTGACAAATCTGATGCACCTTCTTTTCTAAAGTCATTTATCAAATATGTGGAAATTCAGTTTATGGCACACTTACTAGTATTAGATCTGATAATGCCTCAAAGTTCACCTTACCTTTGGCCCTTGTATCTTTACAGTTAAAAAACTTACTTTACTCAATCATGAAAAGGACCAATACGAGTATCTGCTGGTGCATATGACATTATGCGGGAGAAGTATAGCAAATCCTAATTTCATAATAACTTAATTACCTCATGCTGTACATTTACAGTAAATATCAAGCATATGATCAATCGAAGCTAGCCAACATTCTGCATGCTAAGGAGCTTACAAGACAACTAAAGGTATACGTTTTAGTTTCTTAAATGATGGTAAGTTAATGAATCATTTTGGACAGCATTGACTATTGATATTAAATTAGCTGGTTCTTCTGCTTCAAATTTTTCTAAAATTCCTTAAAACCTCAAAACTAAAGGCGCATTTGATAATCATATTGAAACCTGGAGTGAATACCTTAATGAATATTAAAAACATCGTGGCGGCCATGCATTCATATCATCTGACTATCTGAGGAGTAAGAGGTTTGTCGTAAAAGTCAAACACTACTTGAAGTTGTCTTATGCTTGAAATACGGTTATTTGGTGATTAAACATGAAGAGGGAGTTGAAATTACTGCAAATTCTATTTATTCGGGAGTAATTTCAACAAAGTTATTTCGCCACATTTTTACTCCTCCCAGCTTTGCTGAAGGTAATGTTTCTTGAATTTTCGTCAAAGTAGAAAATGAAAAAAGAAAGATAATATAAATGCAGGTTTTGTTAAGAAGCTGAGCAGCTTTCTAATGGAGAATGTTGAGCAGATTAGTAATTTAGCAAACTTATGCATGCAAAGTGGTTGTTTATAACTTTGTACATTATGGATTTCAACTGTTTGAGTTTGACCATTTATTTGGTCAATTTTACTACTGTGCTTTTGCAAAGTTGTTGACTTTTGAATATACTCCATTTTTGACTTATTTTGGTGTGGTATTAGGGGGCAGCAACAACATGCTATGTAGCACTCCACCCGCAAGTGAAAGGGGTAAGTGGTGAATACTTTTTGGATAGCAACTTGGCGGAAACGACAAAGCAGGCTAAAGACATGGGTTTGGCCAAGAGATTGAGGGATTTTAGCATGAATTCAATCAAGTAAACAACATCATTTGCAGCTTATAGGGATCCTCTTTTTGTTCTATGTGAAACTGTTAAAGCTTTTTACAGTAGAGATTGCAAAACTGTAAGGCTTTTTTTGTCTTTATAAGTGAATAAGAAAACAGTTTTAACTATTTGACAAATGTTTCATTTATACCATCCAGCTTCATAATCATTATGTTCCTGTTGTCTTTTGTATAATTTGAACAAAGCTTATTTAGCATATAACCGGGTACAAATGTACAATGCCAACTCAATAAACATGTTTCGGTAGATTTACACTTTGTTCGGGACTATGTTGCATTAAATAAAGAGTACAATATTACCAATTTTTCATGAAGAAATACGACTCCTTACCTCTAAACTACTTAATGATGGTTCCATTAAATAAAAAACATGTTTATAATATTAAAAAAAAGAAAAAAGAAGACAAAGAGTACAATATTACCATTTTTTAAAGGAAAACGCATATTTTGAGTTCACTAGTTAAAAGGATCAATATTTCCATTTATTAACATAATTATTTGCCGGTCGGGAATTTAAAAAACCGGTAAGATGGAATGTTCAACACATGCCACTAACTTACTAAGGCACTAAACCACTAGACGAATGAATAAAAGCTTAACGAATAGCATATCCTTTTTATTTCATAAGAAATTAAATTTTCATTTGGAATCAAAACATTTCCCTTTTATCTTTAAAAATAAGATAATATAAAAGTAGATAGATACCCGCAATACCCACATGATACGGCGATGATAATACACAGCGTGCGAGTCACCGTGATGACATTAATTCCATATCAAAGACTTGTGAAAGAAAAACAAGTTAATGATATATATGACTAAAATATAGGTCTAAAAATATGTCTACAACATTCAATAGATGACACATGGATGTCACTCATTCTCTTTTTTAATCTTCACATTTAATCATACCATGTGTCATCACTAGATTTTTAGGCACATCTTTAGGCCTATTATTTAGGCATATCAATCATTTTCCTTACTAAAAATCTCTTCATATAGTATGATAGATTTTATTATTTGAAATATTTCCCTTTGTTTTTAAATTAGATTAGTGCACCGAAATGTAGGTAATTAAGACCAAAAAGCTATTATACGCATTAACTACCAGATTCTCTACTAAATATTTTTTTCTTAAATCCATACATACAATAGAGGAATTCTTTCTTTTTGAACATTATTATATCCTATTATATATAACATTTAAAAAAGAATTAGCTATAGTAATTTTTTTGTTTTTTTAAAATTGGCCACTAAACTTTTGTTTTTCCAACATTTGCCAACAATTTGCCACCAGCTTATATTAAGATTTTGAGTTTTTGATTTGCCACCAAACTTTGGGTTTCTTTACTTTTTGCCCTTTTGAATCTTTAGATCAAGTTCTTAACATCCTTGTCATTGGAGTTGAAAGTCAATTGTTTTATTCTCATGTCTTCTAAAGCCGAAAATTCTTTTTATTTTAATCTTATATAAAGTCTGTTAGCGGACTCTCTACTTAGGTAGGGTAAGATTATTTACATCTCAACCTTCTCATATACCGTAAGGGTATATGGACCTAAAACCCGTAAAAGACGGCATTGAGTCTAACTTATTTTTTTTAGATGTAGAAAATCTAGAAAAGAATAATTAATTTTCTACATCCAAACTTTGAATATTTGGATCATGTGGTTAACACTTTTGCCTCTAGAGACGGAGGTCAATGGTTTTATTCTCATGGCTTGCAAGTACGGAGGTCTTTTTTATCTTAGATAGAACCTGGAAACAGTCTCTCTGCTTTGGTAGGAGTTAGGCTGTCTACATCTCAACCTCCCCCATATACCGTCATGTTGTTCAGACTCAAACCACATGAAAGACGACATTGAGTGTTACTTAATTTCTTTTAGATGTAGAAAATCTTGAAAAGAATATTTAATTTAACTATAGTAAAATAATTAACATTCTGTAGGAGTGCGTGAGTTCCAACTTCTAGCACACTGCTTACTTTGGATATCACTGATGAGGTTCGAATTATTAACATCTAAACTAACTGTTCAATAAAAATATCATGATAAATTTTATACGTATACGTGTTATTTCTTTCAATTTTTCAATGAAATTTAAAAACACTAATCCACAGCAACGCGCGGTATTTTTTTCTAGTTAAGTAGTAATACTGGAAGAAAAGAGCATAGAAGAACAAAAAAAATTGTTGGAATTTTATTTTATAACTATTATTTCATAAGTTGAAATAATCTAACATAAAATATACAAAGTGAATAGATATGTTTAAAAGGAGTTGAAAGTGTATTTAACTAATGTGAGTTTGTCCCACATTGGTAGAAGTATAAACATTAAGTGTGTTTATAAGGAGGAGTGTTGGAGGAATAATAATTCCTTATAAGGGGCTACACCCCAAGTGGGCAAGGAGGGTGCGAAGCACCCGACGCGCCCGCGCCCGTGCTCGAGCCGAGACCGGGACCAGGACCGGGGTCGTGGGCGATGAGGCGTAATGTGGCGCACTTTCTCTCCCTCTCATCTCTTCATTTTGTTCTTGAAGGTATAATTCTGGGTTGTTGGTTAACTCCGGCAGTACATACTGCTTTGGCTGTTGTACCCTGGGAAACTGACGGGTTCACTTGGGTGGCCCGAAATCAGTTTTAAGGGACCTTGGTTTAACCATATCCTCAGCATGTTTTGCCTTCTTCTTTCTGTTTCATTTATTATCTTGTATTGATTAGTTACTAGTTAATTTACTTGTATTTTCCTGTTGTAATTCGAATGTTTATCAATAAAATGTTGTATTGTTGAATGGTGCTCCTACAATCTTAAAACTGATTCTGCTTCTTCACCATTCTTTTAATTCGAATTACAAAACTGTTTTCTTAAAACTTTTGTTATAATTTACTTTTCTGTAAAGTTACTTCTTTAGTTTATTTTATGTTCATAGAAGTTTTTTAGTAAAACTTTGCCTATTTCATTTCAGAAATGGCTACTGATATGAACTTCTCAACTAATGGAACTTCTGCTTCTACCACCACCAACACTATTGGCACTTCTGTTTCTCAATCTGTAGGACATACTGTCTCTACAAACATGGGACCTTTGGTGGGTACCCAAGCTGCCCAAATTGTGGCCAACCATGCTGAAAAACCAGAGAAATTTTCTGGTTCACACTTTAAAAGATGGCAACAAAAGATGTTGTTCTACCTCACTACTGTGAATCTTGCGAGATTCTTGAATGAGTCAGCCCCTGTAATTCCTGAAGGGTGCACTGATGTTCAAGTAGTGAGTGCTGTTGATGCTTGGAAGCATTCTGAATATCTCTGTCGAAATTATGTGTTGAATGGCCTTGTTGATTCACTTTACAATGTGTATTGTAAGATAACCACGGCCAAAGAACTCTGGGAATCTTTGGATAAAAAATACAAAACCGAAGATGCCGGAACTAAGAAGTTCATTGTGGCAAGATTCCTAGAGTTTAAGATGGTTGATTCAAAAACTGTTGTGTCTCAAGTTGAAGAATTACAAATCATCATAAGTGATATTCTATCAGAAGGAATGGTTCTTGGTGAAACATTCCAAGTTGCTTCCATAATTGAAAAGTTGCCCCCAAGTTGGTTGGATTTCAAGAATTACCTTAAGCATAAGCGAAAGCAAATGACCGTTGAAGAACTTGTTGTTCGTCTTCGAATTGAGGAAGACAATAGAGTTGCTCAAAATGGTGGTCATATTGAAGGACTTGCTAAGGCCAACTTTGTTGAGCATGGCCAAAGTTCCAAGGGAAAAGGTAATTACAAAGGCAAAGGGAAACGTCCTGAGAAGAAAAACAAGGGAAAAAGGGTGGATTTGAGCCCTAAAAGTTATGGTGTGAAGAAGAAAGTTGCTATGTTCAAAGGGAAGTGTTACAATTGCGGTGAATCTGGTCACCGAGCTGATCAATGCAAGAATCCAAGGAAGGAAAGGGCAAACATGGTCGATGATGACATGCCTCTTGTTGCTATGATTTCTGACCTCACTGCTAAGTTGGAAGAGGTCAATCTTACCACCGATGGATCAAAGGATGGTGGGTTGATACGGGTGCAACCCGTCATGTGTGTCTGGATAAGACTATGTTTCATACTTTGAAAGAAGCATCCGGTGAAGACAAGTTGTATATGGGAAATGCCGCTACTGCCGAGATCAAGGGTGAAGGCGATGTGATCCTCAAGTGGACTTCGGGGAGAGAGCTCAAGTTGACTAATGTGTTGTATGTTCCCGAATTGCGCAAGAGTCTTGTGTCGGGATGGCTACTCAACAAAAATGGGTTTCGTTTAGTGTTTGAAAGTGATAAGTTTGTGTTAACTAAATGTGGTTTGTATGTTGGTAAGGGTTATGCCCTTAATGGTATGTTTAAACTTAATGTAATTGCCATGAAGAACATGAAAGAAAATGCTTCTACTTCTGCTTACTTGATTGAGTCTTCTAATGTTTGGCATGCTCGAATTGGTCATGTGAATTTCGAATTCAATGCGTCGTTTAACTAAGTTAAACTATATACCATTTTTTACCATTGAATCTAAATATAAATGTCCAACTTGTGTTGAATCAAAACAAACCACGAAATCTTTCAAATCAATTGAACGAAACACCGAGCCACTTGATTTAATCCATACCGATGTATGTGATTTTAGAACGATTTCCACTCGTGGTGGTAACAAATATTTCATCACCTTTATTGATGATTGTACAAGATATTGCTATGTATACTTGCTAAAAAGCAAGGATGAAGCAATAAACAAGTTTATCTTGTACAAAAATGAGGTTGAGAATCAACTCAACAAAAAGATTAAACGAATAAGGAGTGATAGAGGAGGTGAATATGTTTCTCCTTTTGCTGAAATTTGTGCTCAAAATGGTATTATCCATGAGCAAACAGCTCCTTATACCCCACAACAAAATGGCATTGCTGAAATAAAGAATCGAACTCTTAAAGAGATGATGAATGCCATGCTAATAAGCTCGGGTTTAGGCCAAGACATGTGGGGAGATGCCATTTTGTCGGCGAACTATCTTTTGAACAAAGTTCCTTTCAAGAATAAGGATGTTACACCTTATGAGTTATGGTTTAATAGAAAACCATCCTATAAATTCTTGAAAGTGTGGGGGTGTTTAGTAAAAGTGGTGGTTCCACCACCAAAAGTTCAAAAGATAGGACCAAAAACTGTTGATTGTGTATTCATTGGATATGCTCAGCATGGTAGCGATTGTGAATCCTCATATCTTGCTGAACATAGTAGTGCATATCGGTTTCAAGTACACGAGTCTAAGAACCCAAAAATACACAAAAACAGCATACTTGAGTCGAGGAATGCATCGTTTTTTAAGGATGTGTTTCCTCGTTTGGACAGAGGAAAAGCTTCTACATCAACTCCGGTTGATAAGATTGTTCCAGATGAACATCAAGAACAATCAGAAGATGAAGAAGTAGAACCGCGAAGAAGCAAAAGGCAAAAGATTGAAAAATCTTTTGGGCCTGATTTTGTATCTTATATGGTTATGGGTGAACCCCAAACATATAAAAAAGCGGTTTCTTCTCAAGAAGCGCCTCAATGGAAAGAAGCCATCAAGAGTGAAATTGATTCTATTTTGAAGAATCATACTTGGGAACTAGTTCATCTTCCACCTGGTTGTAAACCACTTGAACATCGTTGGATATTCAAGAAAAAGATGAAAACTGATGGCTCAATTGATAAGTACAAGGCAAGGCTTGTAATCAAAGGATATAGACAAAAGAAAGATCTTGATTACTTTGATACATATGCGCCTATAACTCGAGTAACTTCGATCAGATTGGTGCTTGCGATTGCAGCATTGAGAAATTTGGAAATACATCAAATGGATGTAAAAACAGCCTTTCTCAATGGTGAGCTAGATGAAGAAATATACATTGAACAACCTGAGGGTTTTTCCGCTCCTGGCTAGGAAGACAAGGTTTGTAAACTTGTCAAGTCTTTGTATGGATTGAAACAAGCTCCCAAACAATGGCACCAAAAGTTTGATCAAGTTATGCTCGACAATGGTTTCAAGATCAATGAGTGTGACAAATGTGTTTATGTCAAAGACATATCTAAGGGATATGTGATACTTTGTCTATATGTCGATGACATACTCATTGTGGGTAGTGATGATAGTATGATCAGATCTACCAAAGATATGTTGAAAGCGAGATTTGACATGAAGGATATGGGTTTAGCAGATGTCATTCTTGGAATGAAAATTACTCGAAACCCATGATGGTCTAGTGTTAAGTCAATCTTACTATGTAGACAAGATCCTTGAGAAATTCAATCCCAAGGACTCAAGAGTCGCTCGATCTCCAATAGATACCACGCAACATCTATCGAAGAATAGAGGTGAAGGTGTTGCTCAATTGGAGTACTCAAGGGTAATTGGCAGCCTAATGTATCTCATGACAAGTACTAGGCCAGACTTAGCCTATGCTGTTAGTAGGCTAAGTAGATATACCAGTAATCCTAGTTCGGAGCATTGGAAGGCTATGACTAGGTTACTAAGATATTTGAGATATACAAGGAATTATGGGCTGCATTTTGGCCGAGATTCAGCTGTATTGGAAGGATATAGTGATGCTAATTGGATATCCGATATAAAAGATTCCAAATCCACAAGTGGATATGTATTTACTATTGGAGGAGCAGCTATAGCTTGGAAATCATCCAAGCAAACGCTCATTGCTAGATCCACGATGGAATCTGAATTTATAACATTGGATAAAGCTGGAGAAGAAGCAGAATGGCTACGACATTTCTTGGAATATGTTCCAAGATGGCCAAAGCCTCTGACAGCTATTTGCATACATTGTGATTGCCAATCGGCTATTGGTAGAGCTCAAAATACAATGTATAATGGCAAGTCAAGACATATTCGTCGTAGGCATAATAGTATACGACAACTGCTCACAACAGGGGTTATCACTATTGACTATGTGAGGTCAAATGATAACATTGCGGATCCGCTAACTAAAGGTTTAAGTAGTGAGGCAGTTTATAAGTCGTCAAGGGGAATGGGGCTAAAGCCCATTGAGTAAATTTGTACGAAGGAAAACCTAACCTAGATGTAAATGGAGATCCCATGATCTAGGTTCAATAGGACAACCTAATTGTACGAATAGAGAAGGTCACTGTGGGAGAGCACCCCAAAACAATCAAGGGAGTTTACAGTCACTGTGGGGGGAGAACCCACCACAAAAAAGTGAGTTGCAAGTTTCCTAGCCCATTCCTATATCAAATCAGTGATATCATAGAGGTTAAGCATATAGCTTTTAATGATTGTGAGCAATCACCTATGTTAGAGAGAAGTGTGGTCGCTTCAAATGGAATTGTAGGGGCGCAATTCCTAGAGCTCTCGCAGAACCAGGATAGTGTTCCATGACCATAACGGACACGAAAGTGAGGGGTTAACCAGACTAGGGAAAGTATTGTGTGATGTGCAATAACGTCTACGTAAAAAGGAATTAGTTCAAAGACATCAAGTTCTACTAACTGCTAGGAGACTAAGTGCACTCACAAAGGAAAGTTCAAAGGGTAAAACCTACTTATCCTGCAATACTCGACTGTCAGAATTTATCTTTGATAACCATATCTATTCATGTGGGGGATTGTTGGAATTTTATGATATAACTATTATTTCATAAGTTGAAATAATCTAACATAAAATATACAAAGTGAATAGATATGTTTAAATGGAGTTGAAAATGTATTTAACTAATGTGAGTTTGTCCCACATTGGTAGAAGTATAAACATTAAGTGTGTTTATAAGGAGGAGTGTTGGAGGAATAATAATTCCTTATAAAGGGCTACACCCCAAGTGGGCAAGGAGGGTGCGAAGCACCCGACGCGCCCGCGCCCGGGACCGGGACCGGGGTCGTGGGCGATGAGGCGTAATGTGCCGTCAGTTTCCCAGGGTACAACAGCCAAAGCAGTATGTACTGCCGGAGTTAACCAACAACCCAGAATTATACCTTCAAGAACAAAATGAAGAGATGAGAGGGAGAGAAAGTGGTCTGGTGAATCCAGATTGAAGTGTTGGTGTTGTTGTTGCTGAACTACCTTATTCCACTAAGTATGATTTATATACATATAAATCAGTTAGTGGAAGTTTAAGTGGGACAGATGTAAGCCTGCATGTTTAATCAACAGGTGTTACACTTGAAACTGAGTCAAGTGTAATGCCAGGTGCAAGGCTTAGCATAAATTAACCCACTGAGCCATAACAACAAAACACTTGAGCCATGTAAGCCATATTGAGCCATAATCGAGCTAGCCAAAAACAAAGGCGGCTCTAAAGCGGCTCGCGGCGATGCGAGCGTGCAAAGTGCGCCACATTACGCCTCATCGCCCACGACCCCGGTCCCGGGCAAGGAGGGTGCGAAGCACCCGACGCGCCCGCGCCCGTGCCCGAGCCCGAGACCGGGACCGGGGTCGTGGGCGATGAGGCGTAATGTGGCGTTTTAGTGGCGCACTTTGCACTTAGCACGCTCGCATCGCCGCGAGCCGCTTTAGAGCCGCCTTTGTTTTTGGCTAGCTCGATTATGGCTCAATATGGCTTACATGGCTCAAGTGTTTTGTTGTTATGGCTCAGTGGGTTAATTTATGCTAAGCCTTGCACCTGGCATTACACTTGACTCAGTTTCAAGTGTAACACCTGTTGATTAAACATGCAGGCTTACATCTGTCCCACTTAAACTTCCACTAACTGATTTATATGTATATAAATCATACTTAGTGGAATAAGGTAGTTCAGCAACAACAACACCAACACTTCAATCTGGATTCACCAGACCACTTTCTCTCCCTCTCGTCTCTTCATTTTGTTCTTGAAGGTATAATTCTGGGTTGTTGGTTAACTCCGGCAGTACATACTGCTTTGGCTGTTGTACCCTGGGAAACTGACGGCACATTACGCCTCATCGCCCACGACCCCGGTCCCGATCCCGGTCTCGGACTCGGGAACGGGCATGGGCGCGTCGGGTGCTTCGCACCCTCCTTGCCCACTTGGGGTGTAGCCCCTTATAAGGAATTATTATTCTTCCAACACTCCTCCTTATAAACACACTTAATGTTTATACTTCTACCAATGTGGGACAAACTCACATTAGTTAAATACACTTTCAACTCCATTTAAACATATCTATTCACTTTGTATATTTTATGTTAGATTATTTCAACTTATGAAATAATAGTTATAACATAAAATTCCAACAATCCCCCACATGAATAGATATGGTTATCAAAGATAAATTCTGACAGTCGAGTATTGCAGGAGAAGTAGGTTTTACCCTTTGAACTTTCCTTTGTGAGTGCACTTAGTCTCCTAGCAGTTAGTAGAACTTGATGTCTTTGAACTAATTCCTTTTTACGTAGACGTTATTGTACATCACACAATACTTTCCCTAGTCTGGTTAACCCCTCACTTTCGTGTCCGTTATGGTCATGGAACACTATCCTGGTTCTGCGAGAGCTCTAGGAATTGCGCCCCTACAATTCCATTTTAAGCGACCACACTTCTCTCTTTAGTTAGCGGATCCGCAATGTTATCCTTTGACCTCACATAGTCAATAGTGATAACCCCTGTTGTGAGCAGTTGTCGTATACTATTATGCCTACGACAATATGTCTTGACTTGCCATTATACATTGTATTTTGAGCTCTACCAATAGCCGATTGGCAATCACAATGTATGCAAATAGTTGTCAGAGGCTTTGGCCATCTTGGAACATATTCCAAGAAATGTCGTAGCCATTCTGCTTCTTCTCCAGCTTTATCCAATGCTATAAATTCAGATTCCATCGTGGATCTAGCAATGAGCGTTTGCTTGGACGATTTCCAAGTTATAGCTGCTCCTCCAAGAATAAATACATATCCACTTGTGGATTTGGAATCTTTTATATCGGATATCCAATTAGCATCACTATATCCTTCCAATACAGCTGGATCTCGGCCAAAATGCAGCCCATAATTCTTTGTATATCTCAAGTATCTTAGTAACCTAGTCATAGCCTTCCAATGCTCCGAACTAGGATTACTAGTATATCTACTTAGCCTACTAACAACATAGGCTAAGTCTGGCCTAGTACTTGTCATGAGATACATTAGGCTGCCAATTACCCTTGAGTACTCCAATTGAGCAACACCTTCACCTCTATTCTTCGATAGATGTTGCGTGGTATCTATTGGAGATCGAGCGACTCTTGAGTCCTCGGGACTGAATTTCTCAAGGATCTTGTCCACATAGTGAGATTGACTTAACACTAGACCATCATGGGTTCGAGTAATTTTCATTCCAAGAATAACATCTGCTAAACCCATATCCTTCATGTCAAATCTCGCTTTCAACATATCTTTGGTAGATCTGACCATACTATCATCACTACCCACAATGAGTATGTCATCGACATATAGACAAAGTATTACATATCCCTTAGATATGTCTTTGACATAAACACATTTGTCACACTCATTGATCTTGAAACCATTGTCGAGCATAACTTGATCAAACTTTTGGTGCCATTACTTTGGAGCTTGTTTCAATCCATACAAAGACTTGACAAGTTTACAAACCTTGTCTTCCTAGCCAGGAGCGGAAAAACCCTCAGGTTGTTCAATGTATATTTCTTCATCTAGCTCACCATTGAGAAAGGCTGTTTTTACATCCATTTGATGTATTTCCAAATTTCTCAATGCTGCAATCGCAAGCACCAATCTGATCGAAGTTACTCGAGTTACAGGCGCATATGTATCAAAATAATCAAGATCTTTCTTTTGTCTATATCCTTTGATTACAAGCCTTGCCTTGTACTTATCAATTGAGCCATCAGTTTTCATCTTTTTCTTGAATATCCAACGATGTTCAAGTGGTTTATAACCAGGTGGAAGATGAACTAGTTACCAAGTATGATTCTGCAAAATAGAATCAATTTCACCCTTGATGGCTTCTTTCCATTGAGGCGCTTCTTGAGAAGAAACCGCTTCTTTATATGTTTGGGGTTCACCCATAACCATATAAGATACAAAATCAGGCCCAAAAGATTTTTCAATCTTTTGCCTTTTGCTTCTTCGCGGTTCTACTTCTTCATCTTCTGATTGTTCTTGATGTTCATCTGGAACAATCTTATCAACCGGAGTTGATGTAGAAGCTTTTCCTCTGTCCAAACGAGGAAACACATCCTCAAAAAATGATGCATTCCTCGACTCAAGTATGCTGTTTTTGTGTATTTCTGGGTTCTTAGACTCGTGTACTAGAAACCGATATGCACTACTATGTTCAGCAAGATATAAGGATTCACAATCGCTACCATGCTGAGCATATCCAATGAATACACAATCAACAGTTTTTGGTCCTATCTTTTGAACTTTTGGTGGTGGAACCACCACTTTTGCTAAACACCCCCACACTTTCAAGAATTTATAGGATGGTTTTCTATTAAACCATAACTCATAAGGTGTAACATCCTTATTCTTGAAAGGAACTTTGTTCAAAAGATTGTTCGCCGAAAAAATGGCATCTCCCCACATGTCTTGGCCTAAACCCGAGCTTATTAGCATGGCATTCATCATCTCTTTAAGAGTTCAATTCTTTATTTCAGCAATGTCATTTTGTTGTGGGGTATAAGGAGCTTTTTGCTCATGGATAATACCATTTTGAGCACAAATTTCAGCAAAAGGAGAAACATATTCACCTCCTCTATCACTCCTTATTCGTTTAATCTTTTTGTTGAGTTGATTCTCAACCTCATTTTTGTACAAGATAAACTTGTTTATTGCTTCATCCTTGCTTTTTAGCAAGTATACATAGCAATATCTTGTACAATCATCAATAAAGGTGATGAAATATTTGTTACCACCACGAGTGGGAATCGTTCTAAAATCACATACATCGGTATGGATTAAATCATCCTTGATTCCATCGGTGGTAAGATTGACCTCTTCCAACTTAGCAGTGAGGTCAGAAATCATAGCAACAAGAGGCATGTCATCATCGACCATGTTTGCCCTTTCCTTCCTTGGATTCTTGCATTGATCAGCTCGATGACCAGATTCACCGCAATTGTAACACTTCCCTTTTAACATAGCAACTTTCTTCTTCACACCTTAACTTTTAGGGCTCAAATCCACCCTTTTTCCCTTGTTTTTCTTCTCAGGACGTTTCCCTTTGCCTTTGTAATTACCTTTTCCCTTGGAACTTTGGCCATGCTCAACAAAGTTGGTCTTAGCAAGTCCTTCAATATGACCACCATTTTGAGCAACTCTATTGTCTTCCTCAATTCGAAGACGAACAACAAGTTCTTCAACGATCATTTGCTTTCGCTTATGCTTAAGGTAATTCTTGAAATCCAACCAACTTGGGGGCAACTTTTCAATTATGGAAGCAACTTGGAATGTTTCACCAAGAAGCATTCCTTCTGATAGAATATCACTTATGATGATTTGTAATTCTTCAACTTGAGACACAACAGTTTTTGAATCAACCATCTTGAACTCTAGGAATCTTGCCACAATGAACTTCTTAGTTCCGGCATCTTCGGTTTTGTATTTTTTATCCAAAGATTCCCAGAGTTCTTTGGCCGTGGTTATCTTACAATACACATTGTAAAGTGAATCAACAAGGCCATTCAACACATAATTTCGACAGAGATATTCAGAATGCTTCCAAGCATCAACAGCACTCACTACTTGAACATCAGTGCACCCTTCAGGAATTACAGGGGCTGACTCATTCAAGAATCTCGCAAGATTCACAGTAGTGAGGTAGAACAACATCTTTTGTTGCCATCTTTTAAAGTGTGAACCAGAAAATTTCTCTGGTTTTTCAGCATGGTTGGCCACAATTTGGGCAGCTTGGGTACCCACCAAAGGTCCCATGTTTGTAGAGACAGTATGTCCTACAGATTGAGAAACAGAAGTGCCAACAGTGTTGGTGGTGATAGAAGCAGAAGTTCCATTAGTTGAGAAGTTCATATCAGTAGCCATTTCTGAAATGGCGCAAGTACAAAAATAGCGAGAAAGAACGAACTGCTAACTAAAAATTGAAGGAACTTCATTGAGGTCAGATAATTTCTCCAGTGGGGGCTCCGTTAGTCAGTCATACGAAACTTGTTGCTTTGATTTCTTTGATTTCTTTGATTGCAAACTGAGTAGACAAGGCTTTGCTTGAGAAGATGCAACCGTTTTTTGTTACCTACTTTTCTACCTTAATTACCTATATTTTGACACACTTATCATATATATCCTTTCTCTCTCTAACGCTCTCTTTCTCTCTGCCCTCTCTCCTCTCCAACGGCTCATTCTCCCTAGATCCAAATCTAGATCCGAGATTGAGGCTGGGATTGTGATTGAGAGGTTGAGATTGAGAGTTTGAGATCGAGAGGATTCCGGTTAAGCTTCCACTCCGGTGGATCTAACCCTATTTTTCACCCCGGGCCGGAGGTCCCTTCCACTTCGGTGGATCTGGAAGCAGCCTCTCTACCTTTGAGTAGGGGTAAGGTCTGTCTACATCATACCTCCCCCATAGCCCGGCTTATGTCGGGATTGGGTACCTTGTTGTTGTTGTTGTTGTTGTTGACACACTTATCATTTTTAATTGTCGTTGATCTCTGTCCTGTTGATCTCTGTCTTGTCAATACGAAGCTTAAGATTGTTAAACCAGCTATACGCCAAACTTTATCTTTAGACACATGTATGATTAGAAGACCAGAGGTCGTTGGACCCTTACCAAGTACCACAACTTTATAGTTTTGGTTTTCATATCCTAAAGGTCCATTACTTTCTTTAATCGGTGTCCTTAGTCAAGCAATTGATCCCACTTATGATTTCTAAGGTAAAAAAAAGACGTAAAAAATTAAAAATAAAGATCTAATCATTAAAATCTACCTCCACGAACAAAGTTTTAACTATCTGATATCCAAGCCTTGCAATGAGTAAAGGTTGAGACTAGGCTTTTGTTGCTTTTAATTAACTTTGAGAGAACTAAGACCTGGCTGGTTTTGAATTTCATAACGTAAAGCTCGAACTCTAACTAGCGTTTAATTTTAGATTCAAGTTAGCCTAGTTCAACTTGTTTAGACTATACTCGGAGTTGAGGTTTTACAAGTTGAACACGAGTAATCTAATTCATTTACGAGTAAATTAAAACCCAACTTGATCACATTGCAAGTTTTGTCTAGTGCCAATTAATGGTTCACTTCCTATAACTATATTTTATCCGAGTACATGATTTCTTTAGATATATACAATATATATATATATAAGAAAAAAAAAATACCAACAAAAGAAAGTAAACACAATCTACATATATCCATTGATCATTTACTAATTAACAACCAAAAACTTAAGAATCTTTATCCTTAAAATTATCATCATCATCACCAACATCATCATAATACTTTCTAAAAGCTTTAGGTAAATAAAAAGGCACCAAAAACCCAAAAAGATTAAACCCCCAAAACACCATATTACCCAAAGCAAGACATCTTCCAAAAAACAACCTCCTTTCACTAATCCCATTCTCAACCACTAATTTCTCATCATAATTATCATTTAACCGTTTCATAACCTCACTTTTAACCCAATCCATTATCGCATACATCCTCATAGCATTATAACAAACCGGTACAAAAACCCGAATCGGCAACGAAAACCCGCCCGAAAACGTCACACTTTCCATCAAAACTTGACTAGCTAATAAAAAAACTTGCGGTGCAGCCGCTTTTACACCTTCTTTATCACCCAACAAAACTCCATGAACAATATATGCTATTGGGAGGACAAGTCCTATGAGGGCACCGACAGAGACATAAGCGGTTAAAAGCCGTTGATGTCGAGCGAAAACGGGTGGGGCCGGGGTTGTGGTAAGAGTTGGAAAAGCGAATTTAGAGAGGAAAAACATGTAAAAAGATGAGAGGATTACGAAAGTGATGTCTTGGAAACCGATGAGGCCGGAAAATGAAAGGATGATTGTTATGGCGACCATGTTGAGGTTTTGGAATGATAGCAGGCCATGGTAGTTTATGCTTATTTGTTTTTCGGTTTTGTTTAAGGTTATCGGTGCGACGCCACCGGACATTTTTTTTTTATTTGGTTGGGGATGGAAATGGAGTGATTGGAAATGAGTGGGTGTTTTTGTAGAGTTGTGTGGTTGGTGGTGGGATTGAGTGACACGTTAGTGATTTGTGGTCAGGGAAAATTTTCATATGCGAGTGAAGTGATTCTCTTTTTGATTTTTTATATAGAAAAACTATCAAGTATTATTGAAATTTGGATAGTACGTGGACAGGCATTTTGTTACTACCGTAATGATCTCTATTGTATTACGTTTGATACTATTTATAACTGAAATTTGACAGTATGGTCATAAGTAAACACCCATCAAAAAAAAAAAAAAAACTATACTATGCAACTAATACGTCAAAGGAGCACAAAGACAAACATCACCAGACACCAGTACCAAACATAGAATTTGGCTTGCTAAAAGTCACGGATGCGATGGGTTGTGGAATCGAAACTTTGTAAGAAACGAATGTGTTTCTATTTTCCGAAAGAGACGGGAAAAAAAAAGAAAAAACATGTACGAGTTTCTCAGTAATGTTGGCTGCCTTCATAAGAAATCTCCAAAACAATAGAGATTATTGAAGATTATTTCTACAAAGAATGATCCAAATGCAAAAGCAGCAAAAGAGCTTACATTGACTCTCTTACTAAACAAAATCTCAAACTAACTCCAAAATTATCCAAAAACAAAATCCAAGAGCAAAAAAGATGTTTAAATTTCCTCAAGTCTTCTGGTAAACTGGAACCCCTGGCTATAAATAAAACTGCACATTGTGGGGCGCTTTTCTTTTCCTTTGAAACGATGACACACATGTATCTTGAAAGAGATTCGACTCATGTCTCTTAGCAAAAAGCTGTTGAAAAATTTCTATTGTGTTTTCCTTTATTACAGCCTAATAAGCAGGTCTTTGTTTCGTAATATACTTTATCTTCATTCCCTTCACGGGTTTTGTTCTAAACTGAGGTTTAATATGTCCATTTCAATGTGTATGGGAGCCAGACACCACCATTGTTTGCAATCAATTTTCTGCAGTCACGAGAATGACATGCTCATGAGGTTCAGATGAATAATGGGTGCTCCGGGCAGGCGGTTCAGATGATAATAGAACCAACTTTACATGCTCCCGTGACGCTACCTCTTTCCATCCTGCAAAATTGATGCACTCAAGAATCAGATGATGCAAATACAGCTGCCAAACATTAACTTTAATAGTTGCAAGCAAGACCTATGAATGGTGAACCTAAGTTACAAATCTGATCACTATGACTATAGGTGGCAACTTCAACCATTTATACAGGTCAAAGTCATCTAAAGTGTATTTTTAACTCAAGGAGCTTCCTGAATTCTTTTATCTATGAACCATAGTGGTTTCATCTAAAAATTAAAAATGGACAGAAGAAGTGGTTCAGTGTCAATCGGGTCTGATCTGATTCACAATTCTAAAATTTACTTCAGATTTCGTCTACCCATTTCGACTCGTTGCCATACCCACCCATTTTCCCACCTTTAATATTGATCATGAAAAGACTTCTTATTGAGAGGTGGTTTGTATGATTGTATCTCAAATGTTTCTATATAAGAAGTCGTGATTATTGATGAGCACATGACTAAGTGAGTACATACTTTGTGCGAGGAAAGCTTTTGCTGCATGAATAGTGAGTGGCATTCCCTCCTGCTTACCCCGATCTTCCATTTGTGGATGAAAATTGCTTGTTCCCTTACTATCATTTCCATTTAACTCGGATGAATCATGATGACTCGTGGTAGGTAAGGTTTTGGCAGCTTCTTTATCTGGTGTTAAATTGCCTCCCAACACACCTCTGCTGCTGCTCTCAGTCAATTGATATGTGTTGCAGCTTTCTTGAGCTTCAACCAAATTATTGACCGTATGCTGCTGACCTGGACACTTTTTCACTGTCACCGATATGGAACCAATCATCAGCTCACAGTTGTTGTGATCAGTTTGATTATTTGAGTCATGCTCTACTCTCGTTTTTGCAAGCTCGCCACCACTATATTCGGATTTATGCTTCTTGGCCCAAACTTTACTACCACTACAGACAGCCGCCCTTTGTTCCTTGTGCTTGTGTGCTTGTTCCCGTTTAAAATTGTGATCAAGATGAAAGTTGTTTCGCCTGCTTTTTTGCGAATTTGGCACCTGCCAACGAGCCACATAATGCTGAAAACCATTCTTGTGAACCTTTTCGTGCTTGATCTTCCGACTAGTGACATAATCTGAACGATCAATGGTTGACCCACCTTGAGCTCCAACATCCATGTCATGGTCACTGTTTGACGGCTCAATGGTCTCAAGAGGCATGCGTAATTTATCATCTGGAATAGAAGAATCAACTTCAACAAACGACTGAGGACTAGAAGCTTCAGTAGAAGCATTACACACATCTACCTTCAACTGATCCCTTACTCTCTGTTCCTTCTGCCGAAGCTTTCTTTGTCGTTTCCTTTCTAAAAGCTGAGCTTGCCTGTGTCCACAAGGATAAGAAAGGAGTTAAAACAGACAAGCTGAATACAGGGCCTCTCAGTGCCTGGAAGAGAATAGTTTGATTAAGGCGCAAGCATGTTGGGTATATATATGTATATATGTATCAATTCATGTCTGTACATGTCATCAACTGTCATTATGAAAATAAGATCATGCTACACTAGGGGTAATAGGCAGGAAGATTATGACATATCTCCTGGTTGACTGCATTATACTGATTAATCTCAACCCAGTGATAGCATATCTCCGGCAACTTAACCAGATAAACAAACAATGTTAAAAATAAATTACAAAGAAGATGGTCAGAAGGGGGTCAAAGGATTCGAAGCCTCCAAAAGTCTATTTTTAATGCATATAACCTCCAGTACCAGTTTCTCTCGTTTAAAAAAACTAGATTGTCATTGAAATACTACAATTTACTTATATTTTATTTTAATCAAAGAGCAATAATATTTCTGTGCACATATATAGCACATTACATTTTTATTTAAAAAAATAAAAAAATTAGGACATACATTAGATTGTGAGTGCAAATAAAGCATGGTAATTTGTACACAACAAATACATGTACTTCAGGAATAGCACAGCATGGTCAGAGATGAAAGCACTGACCACATACCTTTTCTGGGCAGCTTCCTCCTCTTCAAAAAGTAACTTCTGGCATCTTAATGCTTCGGCATCTTTGTCTGCAAGGCATGCCTTCACCTGATAACAATCAAGAAGTGGAAGAATGCTTTATTAGTGACAATTCAAGATAGTTTAACACTTCTATTCTCCGGATGTCATATTATGTATTACTATTACTATGTTTCTATACTTGCTATGTTAACATCTACGTACGCCAAAGATATCTGATATGATTTATCAAGTTTAAGCAAAACAAACATCAACAAAAAGCGCAATATTATTTAAAAAAACGCAGGCAGTCATGGTAGGGCACTATTAAACTAAGTGTTGTATGTGAAAAACTCAAATTTATAGATTTTCAGTTCGGTTTTTTTCTGAAGAATTTGAAAATCATGACCACTACATTATATTATATTATATACCAAATCAACACACTGATTAAATGTTTTGAACAGTATTACAAATCGACCGTTAGAATTCTGGTTTTTTTTTTCCAAAACAAGATCACATTTGAACACCGCGTACTAACTTCGAGTAAAGATCTCTATTGAAAGTGAAAAAAAGATCTGTAAAAAATGCTAAAGCTAAGCAGCTCGACTAGAAATTTGGCTAAGAAAAAACTTAGTGCATAGTTCTAGCTTCTAAAATCGAGATTTAACTTTAAAAAAGTCATGGCCGTGTTCAATTAAAACCCCTAGCTTAGTTCACTTAATGTTTATTGTAAATCACTAAGCAAGACTATGATTCCTCCAACATGATATCAAAGTATGACAACCTTGCCTCTGAAGTCAAAACTTGTATTAAATACTTAACAGCTCATTTAAATATTTGGTTCGCCAAGAAATTGTGTGGTCCAACTTTAATGGAATAAACTATGGTAGGAGGTGTTCCTCGGAAAAAGACCAAGACCAAACAGAAACCGGAAAAATGAAAATTTTGAAATTAAGAACTGCACTGGTCTGAAATGGTATGGCAGCATCCGGTTCCGGTTTAAAAACGGTTCACTCCCAAACTGGAATGAACCTAATATAAATTTTAGGTTCTATAGTTAACACAATGAAATATATATAACTAGAAGACATAGGTTAAGTTCTGGTTCTGGACTGGACTGGACTGCACATGTAATGAAACTAAATACAGTCAATACCAGTTGAGTGTGTAAATCGAGATCAATGTTTGCACAACCTATAGTCTAAATAACTTCGCTACCCATTCAGAATGCCGAATTAGCATGGTACAGAATATTTTAATAGCAACCTGTAAATGAGAATGAATGTACCAATTTCTGTTCAAGAAGAAAACTTGTGCAAGCAATTAAGTTTTTCATCTCAAGGGCAATCTTCCCCGGTTCCCCATCAAAAACATACTTTTGCAATGATTCGGCACTTCCAGCACATAAAAATGTTCTCTCGCTGGCATCATCAAGTATGCTAAACAATTCCTGGGAAGTAATCGGAAGCCTTGAAGGTCTACCTTGGATAATATCCTGCAAATGATTCAAAAGAATACCCAAGATTCCAAGATATCAAGCCAATGACAAGATTTAAATAAAAACAGCAAATAAATAAAAACAACCAGGTTAAGTAAGAATATAATAGCATTATATAAATAACAACTTACCACAAGAGCAGAGCCAGCTCTCATGTAAGCTTGAGGAAGAGATAGAAAAAGTGTTTTCCGCAAACTAGCTGAAAGATTCTTAACAATGGAAGAGCCTGGAACTTCCTAAAAGGAGGAAAAAAATAAAAGTGCTTTAGGAAAAATGAAAATTATGTTCTAAAATGGAAATAGTCCATTATGTTCTAAAGTGAGAAATCTTCACTATAAGTGGCGTCACAATGGTTAATATGATACGAACCCATCCCATAATAGGCTTGTATCATGCCATAAGCTAGGTGTAGAACTCACTCCCAAAAGCTAGCTCAAAGGAGGAGGGGACACCTTGACTTATAAACCACCAACCAATCCCATACTTGGCCGATGTGGGATCATATCATAATATTTATGTAGTCCAGGTTGAAACAGATTAAATTAATTGACCCATTTTTGAAATTAGTCATTTAAGAAGCAGAAAACCAAAACAATCATTGTGGTAGCTAGTTCAGCACATATTAACACCCTAAAGCAGACTTGAAAAAGGGAGAACAACCGGATCAATACCTCCATATTAGCATCCTTAAAAGACATAACTTCCTTAGCTTCCTCATATGAGAGCTGCATAAAGCAGAATAGTGAGGATGTTAGAATTAGTATAAGACCTTCTTAGATACACACCAAGGCTCTTACCTTATCCCAAAATGCTCCTAGTAAATCACGATACTTCTGAGGATCCTGATAAATGAAAGTGAATGCTACATTAGAACACAAACTAAGTGGTTAAAAGAAATAATACCATGGATACTCAATATGGAGAGATATTCAACATTTACATGACCAAATAAGGATCGGCAGGGGTTGAAGAAGAAAGAAACAGATACTAGAAAAATATAATATAAAACTAAAGTGAGAGAGAGAAACCTTATAAAAGTTCAGAGACCGGCGATGCACCCGTGTATGTCTCCGGTAGTTGATCGGTGAAAAGAAATCGCGAGCACATTTATCACATTTCTGCATCTGAACTTTCGTAGGAGCAAGCAAGGGCCAACCAGGAAGATCTGCACGGTACGACACTCTTAGATTAGCCTTCATAGCTGACCAAATGGTAGGTAACAGTGAAAATGGCTTCATGTAGAAATGGGCTGGGCCGGGTAGCTTTGACCCACAAATGCTTTTGTAAATTTTTAACTTATAAGGACTTATTCATTATCACAACCTCGATATTAATACAAATAAAAGTGTAAAGTTATATTAAAACTATATGGGGGATTCGATGCATTAGAGCATACTTTGGGTGACTTTCAACTCATTCCAATTGCTTAAAAATGTTCCCTTGCTATGAAAAATTAAAAACTATTTGACCTGTCTGAGAATAAAAACAAAGCCCAAATGGATCCCTTCATATATAGATAGTATGGTACGTCACCACTGCTTCTCACCAAAGACGATACCTTTGAATGCTTACTTGCTTTAAGGGAAGTGTAGCTTTAAAAAATTCTAATATTTTGCTTAACCTTGGCACCTTAGCCCCATAAGGCTGAAATACTCATGATTCAGACAATCTATATGCAACTATTTAAGATTTTTTACAACTGAATCATGCTAAGTTTGAACCATAAGAAGATGTGAGCATACCTTGTTGATCCAGTTGATGAAGAAATTGTATCCACTGCACAGAACTGTCCCCAGTCCTAGAGAGCGAAAATAAGGGTTCTTTTCCAGCTGCTTGTCTGATAAAAGTATCCAATGAATCGGCTCCTTCGTCCACTTTCATTGCATCTAAACTACCGGTGCCCAAATATTTTGCAACAGGCATCTAAGCTAACTTATTAAATACTCTGCAAAAAAGACCTGCATAAAAAGAGTGCTCAGACTATTTCAATTAGACCAGCATCATAGATGCATTAATCCTTGAAAAGAAATATATGTAGGTAAAACACCAAATCAATAGGAATTATAATTCAAATTACTACTATAGAGAAACAATGCGATTCAGCCACTAACAGTTAAATTTGACTATTATAAAATGATTTTCCTATTAATAGCGGGGAACAAACAATGTTCTTTAATACACAGAATGTGCTCATCAAAGTGACGCACATCTTACAAAAACTGGAACTTTATACATGTGATACATAGTATATAGAGAGTGAAATAATCAATTTGTAGAGCAGTTGAATAAGTGATAAGTTTCAAAGCCTGGAAAATAAGCCTGGAATTAGTTTCAAAATCTCTTGTCTAGCGTCCATACTGCTAGACACTCATATCAATGTCCACAAGATTCACTTGAAAATTAAAGAAACAAATTTGTAAATTAATTTCATGGGTTACCCCTGGCCGTAATGGCATCAGGTCGACAATTTGATGGATGTTGCTGTAATGGGCGCCAAGCTACCTATCTAGTAAAGATGATGGACGTCATACATGCTTAACGAACGTTAGCACCTGAGAAGCTGGCAAATCGATTTTTGCAAAATGATGGCTTATTTATTACTTTGAACACGGTCGTAAATTGGTCATATTTCTGGTTGGGGATAGGTTTATTACTTATTGGAGTCTGAGTTTTGTTTTTGGGTTCATGGTCCATATATGGTAATGTTGAATATGGTCAAGTGGGTCAATCTTATGTGATTGCTCACACCTTGTAATATGTTCTATCTGTTACTGTATATAATATTTACCAGGAGCTGCTCCCGGTTACCCCAAAAAAACGAAATATTAGATTAAAGAACAATAAATCAACTATTGAATAGACTACTGCGTTTTAAAAGAAATCAATAGACTAGTGACATTATATTAATAGTGACAACATATAATGGAGATGGATCAAGGAAATGAAAGATGCAGAGCAAAGGTGAACTAACATACTATCAAAGGGGCAATGCCTTATAACAACCAATGCTCGCTATTGCTAAGTCCTGACTTGCAAAATATCTTGATTTTTAAGTATCTTTTCCTCTCTATGCGTACTAGGATCGTGCACACGTGATGCTTGACAATACATCATTATATAGTTTCTTCAGCGAGGATAGTCGGCCGGTGGGATTACGACATTCAGCTTCGCCGACGGCCGTCTTTGTGTGGTGGTCAGTGTTGGTGATGTTAGAAAGGTGTGATATTCTGGTATGAATTAATTTATATTTACTAGTGCCCATTTTAGTTAATCAAACATATGATTCCTATCTTTCAATTAAGATTCTTTCGTTTAATTATTATAAATGCTTAGGAAGAAAATAGTCAATTTCTTGTACTTAAAGTTTCAAATTTTAAGACAAAAGGCCAAATCCTTTATAGATATAGAAGGTGGATATGTTAACTAAAAGCTTATTCGATCAAAAAGACCCGGTGGCTATTATTTTTTTTTATTCATTAAAGGTGGCCCATACAATTACAAAAAGGGTCCCCACATTAACTAACTCTATTTCTTAGCAAAGCTCAGGTGAGATGGATGGAAGTGACACCTAAGAATACTTTTTAAGAAACCACATACAGAAACCAAAGAGTGTAGAAAGCTTCTCCCTGAATTAACTCCTTTCATCAGATCACATCATTCACTACCAAACAATATATATAAAATGAAGAAAGTACACCACTAAATCCCAACGTAAATGAGATGGTAAGGCATTATGGCAGGAAGTAAATGTGTGGGATAATAACAGAACGGATAATGCTAATACTATTCAAAGTTGATTCCTTTTGTATTTTCACATTTGGCTTCACAAGATAAATGCATCATTTCAGGTGCATTGGAATGATAAAGCAAATTGGTATTAAAGGAAGATCGTCACGTTAAACAAAGAGCTACAACAGACACTTCCGCAGCTCATGTTTTCATGTCTCCTTGGGTGCAAAGCGATATTTATGTACATACGAATAAGGGTCAGGCCAATAACACGATAAGCGATATAATACATTTGACCAATCTAAATCATCTGGATAATATTGAAGTTGAAGGCAAAAATTTCCCTTTCTTTTATCTTGTAGACACTTCTTAAACTTTTCCTGGCCGTTTTACTATAGCAAACAAACACAGTACCTCTCCATGCATGCCCAATGATTCCACAACTTAATCAATCCGCATTTTCTACACAAATGGAGAGATACCGTGTTTGAACTAAATCATATTCTAATTCCTACAACTCCATATATTTGAGCTTTTAAGTGAGAAACACGGTACCATGTTTGTTTTACTAAATTAATCCTCATTTTCTACAAAAACAAAATGTAGACAAATTAGTGAAATTTTTCTACAACTAAATGCAACCCTAATGATTCTATTCTCCAATATAACTAAAAGATCAAACATTTTCAGTCACATTCTTCAACCGTCAAATCCATCAGCATGCCAAAAAAAAATATTAAAATATAAACAGAACAAGGCCATACAATGACCTAATCAAAATAATGTCTGAACAAATATCTAAATTCTACTGTGATACAATTTCTGTTCAAAAAAACCACAAATACTATCACCGCCTGGACAATCCACATCTAAAGGAAGCTTTTAAGGCCATCAAACACCAATTTCACACACAAAACCTTCAACGCCAAATCCAATTCAATTACAACACCCTAATAACAATGCAGAACCAAAAATCCTAGTCACTGAACAAACATGCCCTAACTGATACTGTGCTACATCAAATCGACACGTCTCGAGTATAATTTAGCAGCACTTACTAGAGCTGTATAACATATACATATACCAACAAAATGTAACAAAACATTACAGACATAATATATATATATATATATATATATATATATATATATATATATATATATATATATATATATATATCATAAAATCATCAAAACAAAAACATTTGATATAGTGCAGAATTAAACAGATCATAAACAATAACTAACAAATCTAAATTCATATATATATATATACATATAACGTGATCTCTGATTGGCAACTGCAGGTAGTGATAGATACAGAGTGTGCGTTAACGTACCAGTGTGTGTGTAAGAGAGAGGCGGTGGAGTTGAGATCTCCGGCGATCGTATGGAGTCGCAGTCGCCGGAAAAATGTACAGATATAATAATAATTATTTATTATGGAAAAAGGAAGGAATTGTGGTGGTGATGAATGACAGATTACAGTCGGGAAATATGCAGAGGGGAATGCAAATTAAAGCAGACGAAAATTTTGTTAATAATTTAAATTTATAAGAGATACGAATGTCGGATCATTAAATTAAATTTCATTTTATACGGAGTATTTAAAGGCTAAAGAACACTCACCCTTTCTCGCCAGCAAGCTAATATATATATGGCTTTTGCTTTGGGGTCCCAAATCGGAACTGCTGATTGTGGACTGCTGACTACGTAAAGTTCCATAACTCATCCATCCTATATTATAAAGCAAAAAGCCTCCGTCTAAATTTTAAGTTTTAACATTTACTTTCCTAAAATGCCCCTATCAATTCTATATTTACCTAAAATAACTATATTACCCTTTCTCTCTCCTCAAATCTCAACCAATCATTTTTTTTTCTCTCTCCTCCATAAATCATTTATTCCTCCAATTCATTCAAAATCTTTTATTTCAAAAACCGTACATCGATAAATTATAAAAATTATATGGGTGTTCTTAAAATTTCATGCTCTTTCATTAGAGATGTCATTCGATATACTTTCGACGAATTTTTAAATCCGAAGGCGGAGCCCGTCAGGTAGATCACCCCATCACCGCCACCGCCACCGCCAGCCATTACATCACCACCTCGCCATCACCTCCATCACCACCGCAACGCGAGGGTACCTTTCTCTCGTTAGTTCTAAAATGGAAAATTAACATGGTTTAAACATTCCGAATATTTTTTATACTAAGTTATTTTTATTAGTAAACTAGACTAGATTTAGATCACGCGTAAAACGCGAGTCTGTTGAATTAATTTTTGTTAAGTATTTTTGATAAGAAGAAAGTATTAACATTCGAATTTTTAGAAATCGTTGGTTTGCAAAAGTGTAGCTCAAAAAAAATGTCAGGTAGGATTGAAGGAATTCGGACGAGTTGTCCACTTGTCCACGGTCTAGTGACTATTGTTAACATATGGAACTAAAATACAAGTCATTTTTGTTTATATATAGACCTTAAATACATGACCAGTGAGTTAATTTGGTTCAATATATATGTTTGTTTTTTAAAAGATGGATAAATATACGTCTCTTTTCAAATAGTATGCCTCTTCTCAAAAGATTACATAAAAGATTGTGAATCCTGGTTCTTTCCGTCTCATATTAATTATACATATCTTGATTAAGATAATGTGAATCATCACAACATGGTGCGAAGAAGAAGTTGAAGATGTTAACAAACACATACTACCTCTTGATTCTTGAATATCTATTTTACACTCTTTCAAAAATATGAAATTAACCATAAGATATCAAAATTGCATCAATATGGAGGATTGGAAGTTTAACCTTTAACCCATAAAGTTAACCACTTTGGTTTCTTGTTTCTTCTTTGGCTTTACATTTGGTTCGTTGGCATTAGCTTTCGGCTCAAAAGGCTTCCTTTTACCATCATCTACTGTTGTGAAGTCGTCTTCAAGGTCATCGCCACTCGCAAATTTGGTAATGTGATCTCTCGCCATACTTTTTTTCGGCTAGCTTGCTAAGATCTAGAAAACAAATATAAGTTTGAGCATGCCTACTTCTTTTAAATGGGGTACTTGCAACATACCATATGTACTTACGTAATTTATCTCGCTATTGCTAAAGCTTCCTTTGCCAACCCTGCAAGTATATATAACTACAAATTAAATGCCAAGTTTTGCAAGTCACATTATCTATAACCAAGTGACTACAAATTCATTCTTCAGGAACAACACTAAAAATCATATTCTTGAGCTTGATGTCGAAGTCAACAAGTCTACGTTCTTCCACAGACATGTGGTCTTCGGGCTTTTCACGTCCTCCTCTTCTAGATCCAGTAGGGTCTAGAAATGGATTGAGGGGAGAAAGGGGTATATAAAGTCATTCTTTCAATACTTTAAGCATGTACCTCTCAATACCAACAAAATGCAAAAGTATTTACGGCTTTCCATGTGTCAAAGGTTTCACACCAAAAGTATGCGGGCGATGCACCCTATTTATATACGAGAGAGAATTAGTTTGTATCAGTAAGAGAAAAAGTGAGAAAGTTCAAGGGGTACTTTTGCACTTACTGGAACTGGGGGATTCAAGCTTAAGATGGTGGAAATTCATATATAATGGATTTTTTTTTTCTCTCTCCTCAAATCTCAACCAATCATTTTTTTTCTCTCTCCTCCATAAATCATTTATTCCTCCAATTCATTCAAAATCTTTTATTTCAAAAACCGTACATCGATAAATTATAAAAATTATATGGGTGTTCTTAAAATTTCATGCTCTTTCATTAGAGATGTCATTCGATATACTTTCGACGAATTTTTAAATCCGAAGGCGGAGCCCGTCAGGTAGATCACCCCATCACCACCGCCACCGCCACCGCCATTACATCAACACCTCGCCATCACCTCCATCACCACCGCAACGCGAGGGTACCTTTCTCTCGTTAGTTCTAAAATGGAAAATTAACATGGTTTAAACATTCCGAATATTTTTTATACTAAGTTATTTTTATTAGTAAACTAGACTAGATTTAGATCACGCGTAAAACGCGAGTCTGTTGAATTAATTTTTGTTAAGTATTTTTGATAAGAAGAAAGTATTAACATTCGAATTTTTAGAAATCGTTGGTTTGCAAAAGTGTAGCTCAAAAAAAATGTCAGGTAGGATTGAAGGAATTCGGACGAGTTGTCCACTTGTCCACGGTCTAGTGACTATTGTTAACATATGGAACTAAAATACAAGTCATTTTTGTTTATATATAGACCTTAAATACATGACCAGTGAGTTAATTTGGTTCAATATATATGTTTGTTTTTTAAAAGATGGATAAATATACGTCTCTTTTCAAATAGTATGCCTCTTCTCAAAAGATTACATAAAAGATTGTGAATCCTGGTTCTTTCCGTCTCATATTAATTATACATATCTTGATTAAGATAATGTGAATCATCACAACATGGTGCGAAGAAGAAGTTGAAGATGTTAACAAACACATACTACCTCTTGATTCTTGAATATCTATTTTACACTCTTTCAAAAATATGAAATTAACCATAAGATATCAAAATTGCATCAATATGGAGGATTGGAAGTTTAACCTTTAACCCATAAAGTTAACCACTTTGGTTTCTTGTTTCTTCTTTGGCTTTACATTTGGTTCGTTGGCATTAGCTTTCGGCTCAAAAGGCTTCCTTTTACCATCATCTACTGTTGTGAAGTCGTCTTCAAGGTCATCGCCACTCGCAAATTTGGTAATGTGATCTCTCGCCATACTTTTTTTCGGCTAGCTTGCTAAGATCTAGAAAACAAATATAAGTTTGAGCATGCCTACTTCTTTTAAATGGGGTACTTGCAACATACCATATGTACTTACGTAATTTATCTCGCTATTGCTAAAGCTTCCTTTGCCAACCCTGCAAGTATATATAACTACAAATTAAATGCCAAGTTTTGCAAGTCACATTATCTATAACCAAGTGACTACAAATTCATTCTTCAGGAACAACACTAAAAATCATATTCTTGAGCTTGATGTCGAAGTCAACAAGTCTACGTTCTTCCACAGACATGTGGTCTTCGGGCTTTTCACGTCCTCCTCTTCTAGATCCAGTAGGGTCTAGAAATGGATTGAGGGGAGAAAGGGGTATATAAAGTCATTCTTTCAATACTTTAAGCATGTACCTCTCAATACCAACAAAATGCAAAAGTATTTACGGCTTTCCATGTGTCAAAGGTTTCACACCAAAAGTATGCGGGCGATGCACCCTATTTATATACGAGAGAGAATTAGTTTGTATCAGTAAGAGAAAAAGTGAGAAAGTTCAAGGGGTACTTTTGCACTTACTGGAACTGGGGGATTCAAGCTTAAGATGGTGGAAATTCATGTATAATGGATTTTTTTTTTGAAAGGTGAATTTCGCTGGAAACTTCGTGTCGCGATTCGACAGCGGGAGGTCTAGCATACGTTGTCTTAACCGGGTTCGCGCTAGAGAGCTCCCTCGAAGTAGAAATGTCTATTTCAAATACCCGATGGGGGGAAAACCCCCTACTAATCCGCCCGAAGGCACGACGATTAATAGGGGTAAACCCTGCCCCCTCAGACTTGAAACTGGGTATACCCAAGCCAAACCCTCATAAAGGGACTTAATTCCTATGTCCTCCCCGAGACTTGAACACAAGACCTCTTCTAAAGGGGATGGTCTTTCAACCATTCAAGGACATTTGTGATGCTGATTTTTACGAGTATATCATATCTATTTATAAAAAAATAACCCCTTTTATTTTTGAAAATGTTGATACTTACTATATGTAATATGACAAAAATATCTCATTCGTTTTTTCTAAATCACCTTCTTTTTTATTCACTAATTTAATTATCCCCATTAATATACCTAGCCATTATATCAATTACATTTAAATTAATAGCCTACACTACTCGTCGTCACCACCACGAGTCGCCGCCGCTGCATTGCACGGACACCATGATAGTACACTACAACATATCTGTTCTTCATCTTTAAGATTAAAGTTTCATTCCCAGTTTATAATTTCTGTAATTTCTGCATAAGGATCATCCTGATCTTATTCTTCATCTTGTAATAATAATAATAATAATACTTGTATTCTATCAATCGGGCCTATTAATTCATTAAATTTATCAATAATAATCAATAAATTCTGCATGAAGTATTTCTTCCTGTTCGTTGAGCTCTCTACAATATATATATATATATTTTTTTACGTATTCATCATCATGACTATAATTTACATAAGATAAATTACTGCATTCACATTGTTTACTCATTTTATCATGATTCATGACTATAACTTACATAAGATAAATTACTGCATCTACATCACTCGCAAAAGCTATACTTGGTTATGTTATATTAAAGTATGTTTTACGAAACTAGCTGGAACTCACAAAGCTATATTTGATTATGTTATATTCAAATACGTTTGACAAAAAGCTGGCACTTATAGATAGTAACTATCTAATTTTATGGCTAGTGTCACGATAGCGGCTACACTACATGGAATCCAACCAAAATCGACATGCTTCTATTAAACAGTCGTAAATGCCACATGTGGTCGATCTTTGGAGAAGAATAAACAAACACATGTGAACTTGACACCGCTCCAGCGGCAATACAACAAAACATCGACATAAAATACGAAACAACCAGCACATACACCGCCTTAACAGTCGATAAAGAATCTTAAACAGTCGATAAAGGTGGACTATACATAACCTATCAAATCTTGTGTCAAGTAGTTGTAGACCAAAATTATATATCATCATTAACATTTATATATACTAGGGAACTGCTACTGCTCATTTATCATTATCTTATACATATATGAAACTTCAGATGACATAAAACAGCTGTACAAAAGTAACACATACATAAAACTACACCATTATATATGAGGGATAGTGCCCGCACGATGCAGCGGCGAGAATTTACAATGCACGATACGTCCGTGATAACGACAATTTAAAAAGCAATACTTAAATTGTAATCGTAATATCGTTACTAATATACTTTTTTTCATATATATGTACATAGGTTTATATTTATTTATTTATCAAATGATATTTTATTATATGATTTAATTAGACTGCATAATTCCCAAATCTAATAAAGTATTAGCCATTGTAAAAAGAAACCAAAAGAGCCATCATTTTATTTTTTATTTTTAAATGCACTGTATATATCGATATTATTAACATAAAAGACAACACTTATTTCAATGAGTGATGGTCACCACTCACCATATATCCTTTTACTTTCATTTTCTTTTAACGGATATCCTTTTACTTTCTGTATCTATGACACTATAATATATACAATCCTTTTTACTTTCACGGTGTCTTCATCTCTCTCTTTCCCTAATATCTATATCTCTCTCTTTCCCTATATCTATATCTTGAGACTATATCTATATCTCTGAAGCTTTCTCTCTCTAACGCTCTCTTTCTCTCTGCCCTCTCTCCTCTCCAACGGCTCATTCTCCCTAGATCCAAATCTAGATCCGAGATTGAGGCTGGGATTGTGATTGAGAGGTTGAGATTGAGAGTTTGAGATCGAGAGGATTCCGGTTAAGCTTCCACTCTGGTGGATCTAACCCTATTTTTCACCCCGGGCCGGAGGTCCCTTCCACTTCGGTGGATCTGGAAGCAGCCTCTCTACCTTTGAGTAGGGGTAAGGTCTGTCTACATCATACCTCCCCCATAGCCCGGCTTATGTCGGGATTGGGTACCTTGTTGTTGTTGTTGTTGTACATATGGAAGCATACAGAAAAGAAATATATCAAATAAAAGACGGTGAACCAACACTTTTTCCCAATGAAGATCTATCAATCACCCCTCTCTCTACCCCAACCGGCCATCCTTCACCAGCCGCCTACTGCCGCTAGTCCTCCCATTTGCTACGCCCCTGCCGACGGTGCTCCCATTACAAATACTCTTATGTATTTCCTATTATCTTCATCTTCTTAAGAAACCCACCACCCACCACCGCCGGCCATCACCAACCACCACCTCCTGCAATGGGTTTGTTCGCGATTGAATTCTGATTCGATTGCAATGGGTTTCAAGTCTTAATTCAAAAAAGTGAAAGAGTAATCACGTTTTTTCACTTTTCCGGCGAGTTTTCGAGTTAACCGGCGAACCTTGAATCGGTTTTATTTTGGCAAGGGTTTGTGAGGATTTTGTTCCTGATCATTTTGGTGACAATCTCGAGTTCCAGTTCGAAGAAACGGAGGAGCAATCGTAGATCTAAGTTTTTCCGGCGAGTTTTTGAATTTTCCGGCGAGCCTTGAATCGACTTTATTTTGGCAAGGGTTTGTTCGGATTTTGTTTCTGAGCATTTTGGTGACAATTTCGAGTTCCAATTCGAAGAAACGGAGGAGCAATCGTAGATTTAAGTTTTCCGGCGAGATTCATGATTTTCAGGCGGCGGCGGTGACGGGTGGTGGTGGTGAGCGGCGGTAGCGCCAGTGTTGGCGGCGATTGGTGGCGGAGACGGGTGGTGGTGGCGGTAGGTAACGGCGGCGGTGGCTAGAGGTGGTTGGAGGTGGCGGTGGTGGTGATTGGCTGAAGGTGGTTGGAGGTGGCGGTCGTGTTTTTTAGTGAGGGTATGTTGGGTATTATCACTTGGTTCTTAAAGGCATATTTGGTAGTTCAAATCATCTTTACTTAAAAAAAAAGGGGCTCCTGCTTTAATAGGTATTATAGATAAGTCCCTGGTAGATACACATACATTTTCATATTTCATAAGCTGGGAACCTAGCATTAGTAGGATCTGCCATGTCGAAAAAGAGATAAAACATGCCTCCGATTCCTTCAAACAAAGAGTAGGGGTTGTCGCCTCCATGCATTTGTCCATCAGATACGAGTTTGTGGGCTCTATCAAGTAAAAAACAAGCAAATGCCTTTTGCCTTGTGTAACAATTCCACATCACCCATCATTCTATAAAGCGATAGAAACACGTATGTATTCCCACTGATACCATGACAGATGCCGACCTTTTTCAGCAACCCACGAGTCCACACTACTTTGGCTGCATCAACTGCTGCTTCGAGAAACTCTTTATCTTCATAAACCTAATCAATCATCCATAATAATATGTTGAGTCAAGGATTCACTGACCAGACTTGGTCGCTGACGTGTGTCGTCAGCAAGTCATCAGCGAAGTCAGTGACTCTCGTCAGCGGGTGGTTTACTTCCCAATTGTGTGTCAAGGCGGGAAGTTTTCAAATCACAAGAAGACAAGAAGTCACATGGTGGTTCTTCCAACTGAATATTACCTTATATGGCAAAGGCAAAGTTGGGACCAAAACAAGGGTTCTCTCTCTCATACCCGTTTTGGTAAAGAAGACAAAGGCTCCTGGATCCAAGTACTTCGAGCCTATGAGAAGTCGACAACCACCATTCTATCACGATCATTGTAAGGTTGTGTTGCCCTAATTCCTCCCCTATATAAAGCAACACAGCCGCATCATTTACACTTTGTGTTAGTCACCATTTAAGTGTGTGTCACTTATTCTCTTTGTAATTGTTTAAGTTTTCTAGTTAGTCTAAAACTTAACAATTGTATGTTCTTGTATTTTCTTGTAAGACAAGTTGTAATATCGACCATGTATTCACTGTTTAATCAATGATACATATGATTAGACTTGCATAGTTTCTTAATACTTGAACTTTACTCTTGTTCTTGTTCTTTACTTTCTATTTACTTTCTTGTCTAGACTAATTAATTATAAGTGTGCAAATCGTGGACTGTCAAGTGGTATCAGAGCCATCGTTTCTAAATCATTGAAACAAGATCCATTTGCATACTTATTTCTTTCTAATTTCTTTAAATAAAGAACATGTCTACTGTACCAACTCTTGTGAACAAATGTGACTTTGGTTACGTGTCTGTTCCTCCAAGATTCGAGCCTGATGACTTTGGATCTTGGAAGGAAAGAATGCTCCTTCACATAGTTGGTGTAGAACCCTACCTCATAACCATAATGACTAAAGGTCCATACGTACCTACTCTGGTACAAAGAACACCAGGAGCAACTGCTGATGCTCCTGAGATTGTGATTGACATTGTCAAGCCAGAGGTACAATGGATCGATGATGAGCGTAGACTGGTAAATCTTGATTCCAGGCTCAAAAACATGATTGTCTCCACTCTTCCTACTGACATCATGAAGCTCATCATCAAATATCCCACTTCTAAAGAAGTCTGGGATAGATTATGTAGCATGTATGAGGGCTCTGCTGCTACAATCGCCACTAAAAAGATTGACCTTAAAAGAGCCTATGAGAAATTCTTTTCTCTCCCTTCTGAAGGTCTCAATGGCACTTATACCCGATTTAAAGGGTTGCTAAATGACATGACCAATGTTGGTATCACCCATGACAACTTTGAGGTGTGCCACAAATTCATTGATAGTCTTCCTATCAAGTGGCAAGGATTGAGACAAATCCTTAGGACCACTGAGCGACTCAATGGTCTTGACCTTGAGTCTCTCTTTGGCATGCTTCAGTTTGAAGAGAGAGCTCTTGCTCAAACTTTAAGAGCTGCTGCTGACGCACAACATAGTCATGGTCCCTCCTCTTCTGCCTCTTCTTCTGCTTATTCTGTTCTTGATCCCCTTGCCCTTGTCTCTGCTGAGCCCATTAATCTTAATAATGGTGCCAGCTTCTCCCATCTCCCACCTCCTATTCAATCTCTTGTTAATGATCTCGATGCTGATGAGAAACAAGAGATGTTCAGCGACTTTATGGACTTTTCCCTGGTCGCTGGCAAGAGGTACTCACGTAAATGGAACAACCATAAGTCGGTTGCTCCATATAAGCCTCCTGTTGATAAAACTCAAGAGGAGTGCTGGAGATGTGGTAGAAAGGGACACTACCAAAAGGAGTGCAGAGTTGCTCTTCCAACTCCTGCTGCTCCTAAAACTAACCCATCTAAACCTGCTGATGAGTACAGGAACAAATACTATCAGCTTAAAGCAAAGGTTGCTGAGATGGAGGAGGTAAAAACACCAGCAAAAGGGTTGGTTGCTGAAGAACATGACTGGGCCGAATCAGATGATTCAGACAGTGAAGAGTACGTTGATGCCATGTGTCTTATGGCACTCGCTGATGGTGATGCACTGACTAAAGACCAAGTCTCTTCCAGTCAGTGGGTAAATGTCACCATTAAAAAGGTACGTGCTCATTCTTCTGCCTCTGATGAAGATAAACCTAAAATCTTCGAATCTCTTCTTTGTGATATCCAGTTCGTTGAATCTATACGAGCTGATATCCAATCTAAACTTGACTCTGTCTCCTTAGAGTTAAGTGACAAAACTGGAAAACTCAATGAGTTGAGGAATGTTCATGTTGAACTCCAATCTCATGAGTTGCTGGCACAAAAAGTTCAGCTTGAGAATGAAAAACTCAAGCTTGAAGTTGCCAATCTTAAAAAGATTGTGACCTCCTGGTCAAAAGCTTCCAGGTTTCATCATCAGTGCCTAAATGAACAAGTCCCTGCCCAAGTTCAGGCAGTCATTGGCGGTAACTTTGAAGTCGTTGCCACTCTCTCTGACTTGTTCAATGACGACGTGAAACCTGAAATCTCCATTCCTCCTTTTGCTGTCATTTCTCCTGAAGAAATGAGAAAATGGTATTTCGTTAGGGGTCGCAATGATTACCATAATGAAATGGAAACTGGTTCTACTTCTACCACCACCAGCGTTCCATCTACTCCTGCCGAGGAAAATGGTGCTAGCTCCTCAGCAAGCACTAGCAATCCTTATCCCAATCTTCCCATTATTGGCATGATGCCTAATGAAGGAAGAGTTCAATACTCTTCTGGGGAATCTTTTGAGGGAGACATTGACAGTGATGGTTTTAAACCAATCGCTCCTCAGCAACTTACTCTTAAAGCTGTTGATCCTTTTAAAAGAAGCACAGTTGCTGTACCTTATGACTACAGCACGCCTCAGTATGCTAGCTCTGTCAGTCAACAACCCCAACAAGTTGCTTTTCAAACCCCTTCTTCCTCAACCTCTCATCATGTACCTGCACATGCTGACAGTAAATCTGTTCAGCATGATCGTCTTATGAAAAGACGCGTCAGGTTCGGTGACGCTAGATATCAGCAAGTAGGACCTTCTCAGGTCAGACCTGCTGATAAACAGGTCCACCAGTAGGCACCCCAATCGATGCCTATTCCTTCCATTTTGAGGCATAAAACTCCTCAAAAAGAAAGAATGCCTAATACTCAAAATAGGTCTATTACTCCTCAGAATGGATACTTGCCCCATCAGCAAGTAAGACCTATCACTCCTCAAAGAGGACACTTACCTCATCAGCAAGTGAGATCTACTACCCCTAATAGGCAGTACCTACCTCATAGGCAAATGAGGTCAGTTACTCCAAACTAGCAACCCAGACCGATCACTCCTAAAAGAGTGCATCAGTCTCATCAGCAGGGTCCTTCTTCTTCTTCTCACCCTGCTGTTAAACAAGCCTGGAGTGTAGTCAAGGGATCACAAAATCCCTCTACTTCTCAATCTGAGGATCCAAAAGGAAAGTCTATTTTGGGTCCTGCTCCTAAGATGCCTCAGCTTACACTTAAGCATAAGCAAAAGTCAAAGCAAAAGAAAAGGGCATCTTCCTCCTCTAACCCTAAAATTAACGAGCTAGCTCAGCAAGTTAATGATCTCTCCTCTCAACTGAAGGAATTCTTCCTTCAAAATCAAAAAGGCAGCACCTCTGTTAAAAAATGCTACATATGTGGCAGCAGAGGTCATGTTGCTTCTGACTGTGACAACTCCAGAGATGCTCCTGAGGTTGTCATTCAACCCAATCCTCCTTCCTCAGCGGTTGCTTCCTCCTCCACTATGGTCAGCGAAAGTTCTTCTTCCGCTGAACTTGAAAATAGTATAGGAGATACAACTGTTCTCTCTGAGAAAAACATTGCTGACTTCATTGCTGCTCAGCGAATTTCCTTTCCTCTGTCTCAAGAGATCATTTCTAATGGTCATGGTAGCATTCTGGTCGAGTATGGGAACAACAATCAAGTCAGCAACTTGACTGTTCTAGATACTGGAAACACTGTCACCTCTGCTGATCAATACTTCACCTATATGGTTGATCGTGACATGCTTCCTGCTCATCAACTTGTTGATAACTCTCCAAGAGATGAGATTACTGACCCAAGTGCTCCTTTTCCTCTTTCTACTGATGACACTATCAGTAGAGAGGAATCCTTTGAAGCTCAAAGCTTTAATCCCGCTGACATGGCCGTCAGTGAGTTTAACAGTGAACCAATCTAAATCCTTCTGTTATATCCATGCAGGGCTCACTAGGAAAGGGTGTGTGGTACTTGGACAGTGGCTGTTCAAAACACATGACTGGCACTAAGACCCTGCTGGATAACTACGTAGAGGTTGCTGGCCCTACTGTAGTGTTTGGTGATAACTCCACTGGACAAACTGAAGGATATGGTCTTCTCTCTAATGGTCTCATCAAGTTCACCAAGGTTGCTTATGCAAATGGTTTGAAACATAATCTTATCAGCATAAGCCAACTTTGTGATGCTGACTACAAAGTGATTCTTGATAAGCATCAAGGCACGGTTGTAAATGTAAACAAGGAAGTCGTCTTGGTCGCTCCAAGAAAACGAGATGTATATCTGGTGGACTTCACTCCTATCAAAACTGATAGTGAGACTTGTTTCTTTGCTAAGTCAGAAGCTGAACTCAATTGGTTATGGCACAAGCGTATGTCGCATGTGAATTTCAAAACCATCAACTCTCTGGCCAAAAAGAACCTTGTTCGTGGCCTTCCTCATCTCTCTTTTGAAAAGGATAGACTCTGTGGTGCTTGTGAAAAAGGTAAAAGCCACAGAGCCACTTTCAAAACAAAGCAGGCCAATTCTATCTCTGGCTGCTTTCATCTTCTTCACATGGACCTCTTTGGTCCTGTAAATGTCCAAAGTCTAAAGGGTAGCAAATACACTTTAGTAATCATGGATGAATATTCACGATATACTTGGACTATTTTTCTTCGTTCTAAGAGTGATGTTGCTGAAGAGATTATCAATTTCATCAAGAAAATGGAAAACCTCAACAGCATAAGGGTTAAAGAACTCAGAAGCGATCATGGTACTGAGTTCAGAAACCACACTCTTGAATCCTTTTGTGCTGATCAAGGGATCTCACAAAATTTTTCTTCCACCAGAACTCCTGAGCAAAATGGTGTTGCTGAAAGGAGAAACAGAACTCTAATTGAGGCAGCACGCACTATGCTCAGCGAGTCCTCCTTGCCGAGTAAATTCTGGGCAGAAGCTGTCAGCACTGCCTGTCATACTCAAAACAGATGTCTTATTGTCAAAATACATGACAAGACAGCCTATGAGGTTTTGAAAGGTAAGAAACCTCAAATTAAATACTTCCATGTCTTTGGATGTCCTGTCTTTATCTTAAGTAACAAGGATCACCTAGGAAAATTTGATCCTAAAGCTGATGATGGATACTTCCTTGGTTACTCCTCCATCAGCAATGCTTTTAGAGTATTCAATACTCGCCTTCAAAAGGTTGATGAATCAATCCATGTAACTTTTGATGAAAGCTCATCAGCTCTCAAGGATATCCAAACCATTTCATCAGAAGTCATTTTCAATGAGCTCGCTGATCCTCTTACTGAGGAAGCTGACTCATTTGTTGATGCATCTTGATCGCTGCCTGATAATAATCAGCATGACAAACAGGATAGTTCAGCAGATGCTGAACCAGAGCAAGTTGCTGCTCATATCTACTCGATTGAGCCAGTTGAGCCTATCTTAAGATCAATCCATGCAACATCAGCCAAACCTAGATCACTGGCTGATGACGTGCATGCTGATGACCCTACTGAGGAAGAGTTTCATGATGCATCAGCTAATGCTGAAGAACTGGAGTCAGCTGATGACTCCAACATCAATGATAACTCAAATCAGTCGAATGGCTCTACTGATCTTACTTCTGAACCTATTCTTACCATTGACTTCTCTCCTTACAATAATCTCTCTGATGGACCCATCTCTCTGTCTTCCGCTGACACTCGACTAGGTTCATCAAGTGTTCCTGCACTTAAATGGACTTCTAGTCATCCAGCTCACCAAGTGATTGGTGATCCTTCTCAAGGGGTTGTTACTCGATCAGCGACTAGAAACACATGTCTCTATGTGAATTTCTTGTCGATGATCACCCCTAAGAATATAGGAGAAGCAATGGCTGATCCTTCTTGGGTAGAGGCTATGCAAGAAGAACTTACTCAGTTCAAACGACAGCATGTCTGGTTTCTTGTCCCTCTACCTGCTGACAAAGAACCCATTGGCACAAAATGGGTTTATAGGAATAAAATGGACGAAGATGGTGTAGTTACTCATAACAAGGCTAGGCTGGTTGCACAAGGATACCTTCAGGAAGAAGGTGTTGATTACGATGAAACCTTTGCACCAGTGGCCCGATTAGAAGCAATTCGCTTATTCTTGGCACATGCTGCTTACAGAAACTTCACAGTATATCAGATGGATGTTAAGAGTGCTTTCCTAAATGGAAAACCCGATGTGGAAGTTTATGTTAAGCAGCCACCTGGTTTTGAAGATCCAGCCAAGCCACACCATGTCTATCGTCTTTATAAGGCTCTATATGGTCTTAAACAAGCTCCCAGAGCTTGGTATGACACTCTTTCTGAATTTCTTCTCTCTAACAAGTTTCAGCGAGGGTCCATTGACAGCACCCTCTTTATCTATAGAAAGGGTGCTGATATTCTTTATGTCCAGATATATGTGGATGACATCATCTTTGGGTCCTCCAGCAAGAAACTTTGTTCTAAGTTCAACTCACTAATGTCTTCTCATTTTGAGATGAGCATGATGGGTGAGTTGACTTTCTTTCTTGGTTTACAAATTCGTCAACTCCCAAATGGGATTTTCATTAATCAGGAGAAGTACATTCGAGACATGCTGGCTAAATTCGACTTGTCCAATGTAACAACTAAAGCCACTCCTATGTCTCCTCCTAATAATCTCCATGTTGATCCTGATGGTAAGCATGTGAATCCCACTCTCTATAGGGGAATGATTGGCTCGCTGATGTATCTCACAGCGAGTCGTCCTGACATCATGTTTGCTACTTGCTTATGTGCAAGATATCAAGCCTCTCCTAGGGAGTCACATCTTCTTGCTGTCAAGCGAATCTTCAAGTATCTAAAAGGTACTCCCACACTGGGTCTCTGGTATCCCAAAGACTCCAGTTTTGACTTAGTTGCTTATTCTGACTCTGACTATGCTGGTTGCATGTTAGACAGGAAAAGCACCAGTGGTGGATGTCAACTGTTGGGGGGGGGGGGAAGCTGACTAGTTGGTCTAGTAAGAAACAGCATACAGTGTCCATCTCCACTGCTGAAGCAGAATATGTATCAGCAGCGAGTTGTTGTGCACAAGTCCTCTGGATGAAAAACCAACTCGCTGATTATGACTTAGAATTCTCTAAGATTCCCATAATGTGTGACAATACAAGTGCAATTGCTATCACACACAATCCTGTTCAGCATTCTAAGACCAAACACATAGACATTAGGTACCATTTCATTCGTGACCATGTCATGAAAGGGGATGTTGAAATCTACTTCATCCCCACTGATGACCAACTTGCTGATATTTTCACTAAACCATTAGATGAAACCAGATTTAAATATCTGGTCAGCAAGTTGGGAATGCTGAATGGTGAATCAGCGACATAACTTGTCATGTCTGCTGATGCTTCAACTGACAACTCTCTCATAAGTTGAAAAGTGACCTTATGGTCAAAAATTTCTTTCAGCAAGTTCAAGTGTGTCTTACTTGCTAAACAAAACAACAGCAATAGAGAGCTAAAAGTCTCTATCTAGTCCAGCAGCAAACGGCTGCTGGTAAAGACTTCTCAAATCCGTTGATCCCTGTTGCTTTGGGAAAAAGCAAAACAAAAGCAATAGAGAGCTAAAAGTCTCTATCTAGTCCAGCAGCAAACGGCTGCTGGTAAAGACTTCTCAAATCCGTTGATCCCTGTTGCTTTGGGAAAAAGCAAAACAAAAGAAATAGAGAGCTAAAAGTCTCTATCTAGTCCAGCAGCAAACGGCTGCTGGTAAAGACATCTAAAATCCGTTGATCCCTGTTGCTTTGGGAAAAAGCAAAACTAAAGCAATAGAGAGCTAAAAGTATCTATCTAGTCCAGCAGCAAACGGCTGCTGGTAAAGACAAATTAAATCCGTTGATAGCTGACAATTTGCTAAAAATTGTACTCCTTATTCATCAGTGACCAACGTTTGCCGTAAAGTCGCTGACTGAAACTCTTTCTTTAAATAAGGTAACCAGATTTTCAAAATTATCAGTGGATATACTTCAATCTCAACTATTTTATCGTGTGAATATATCCACCAAGTATTTTTATCAATATTTTATTGAACTCTCAAAACGGTTACCTCGATTTTCTCCCTAATGGACAACTTGTACACTGTATCCACCGTAAAACTCGAGTACTTTTGAAATAATGGTACAAGTTTTCACATCAATCCATTTTTATACGTTACTCAAATACGTATATCTATGTATACATTACGTATGAAAGAGAGTATTGGTGACGGTTCACTATCATAGTTATGGGGCCCATATCCATGCTATATATACTCAAAACCTTTTAATCACCATCCTTTATACTCTCAAAATTCACCTCCTTATTTTTCTTATACTCCAAATCTTTCAAACTTCTCGAAATTCTCTCAATCTCCTCCATCTTCTCTCACAGTTCATCTTCTTCTTCCTGTTTCCTAATCTTCATCTAAAATGGCTTCTTTATCTTCCCAACAACAACAACCAGAAAATAAACCTAAATCTCCAACTCATGTTGAGTTGTCTGCTGAAGATCTTGCCACTCAGAAAGCTTTTAAACATGTCCCTCTCTATATGCATTCTGAAACATTCAATCCAGAAACAATTCCTTCATCCCAAAAAGTTAACTTTCAAGCCCAAAGTTTCACCATAAAATCCAATAATTATCTGGGTTCCCTGGAAGTTCCATCCGGCACAATTGGGTACCAACATATGCTTGATTTCATAAAAGCATGCCCAGTGACAAATGCCATTTATTCTGATCCTGAAGATATGTATGTCTATCTTCTCCGGGAATTCTGGTGGACGTGTGATTATCACGTAAGTATCGGTGCTATTTCTGGTACCGTAAAAAAGAAACAGGTACGCATTTCAATCACACCCAAAATTCTTCGCACTGCTCTTGGTCTTCCTGATCAAACAAAGGAAAGACCATTTGTGAATCCAGCAACCACAGAACAATGGAAAGCTTGGCTCCCAACCATTGGGTATGGAGTAGACTTACCAAACAGCAACCCCCTGAAGAAGCATCTCCCTGGCGTTTGGAGATTACTGTTCGCTCATGTCATCCAGTGTTTGGGTGGCAACTCTGGATCCTTTGATCAGGCTACTGCCTTAAACATGCAAATCATCCATGCTTTGGCCACTGGAAGATTTATTGATTTTGCTTCGGTTATTTTTGAAGACATGAAGGCAAAAGTTCAAGCCAGCAACCGCTCATATACTATTCCATTCACCAGGTTCTTCTCTCTAATTTTCAGGCAAGAACTGAAGGAAAAATATAACCAATTTGGTGCCACTGTCTGCAAACCACCAAGAATTGGTCCTTCAGTATACAAACAGCCTGCTTGTGATCCTGAATTCTTTGACAGCAAGCTTGCTGAACTCACTCCTCCGATGAAAGAGGTACTTTTCTCCTCTTATCCACACCTGTATATAAGAAAACCCTCTGGTGTGGATGCTGGCACTATAATTATTCAAGAAATCTCCAAGGCCACAAAGAAAGCCAAACAGGCACGATCAAAGTCTTCCAAAACTTCATCTGCTCCATCCTCATCCGCTGCCGATGCTCCAAAAAGAAAGAAGAAAGCAGCAAAAGGTGTGATGATTAAGGGGTTGGAATCCTCTCAGCTGTCTCTCATTGATGAGGAGGAAACCCTGCTGCTATTGAAAACATAGAGCATCAACAAACTGAAACAGAAGCTCTTCAATCCCCCACCCCTATTAGCTTCTCTGTAGCTGATAACTCTGAAACACAAGTTGCTGGGGGTGTTACCTTAATTGAAAATGCTAGGTATGATGTTACTGAAGGTGATGGTGTTGGTGATATAGTAGTTGAAAATATTGAAGAAAGAGTTGTAGAAAGTGGTGCTGGTGATATTAGTGTTGGTGTTCATACTGAAATTATTGAAGGTGCTAGTGTTAATCTTGAAACAGTTGAAACTGCTGGTGGGAGTGTAGAAAGTGTTGAAGGCGATGGTGGAAATACTGAAGCAAATGAAGGTGCTGGTGGTAGTGAAACAGTGATGGAAGATGCTGAAAGATGGAATGTTGATCTTGGTGATGTGTCTGCTGTTGAAATAGTTGAAGATGATGGTGTTAATGATGAAAGTGATTTTGAGTTGGGTGATTTTGTTGCTGACGATTTTCAGCTTGATTCTTACAGTCATGCTGATGAGAAAGAAGCTAGTGATATGGAAATTGAGGAAGATGATGTAGATGTGGTACACACTGATGTCGCGGTCTCTGAAAATGTTACAGTTGCTGAACCAGAAAATGTAGACACTGAAAGTGTATCAATGGCTTCAATTGCAAGACCAACAACTCCTCCAGTACAACCAGTGAACACCATGCTATCTCTGAGCATGTCTTCCTCCTTCCAAGTTGTTCCTGGTTGTTCTTCTCACTTGCCAATAGAAGTCGAGTCTCTTGCGGTTAAGGATTTGGGTATTTCTTACTCCACCTACTCTGCTGATAGGTTGGAAAGGGTAGAGCATCAGTTAAATGATCTCACCAAGGCTGCCACTCTTGCAATTAAGTTGAAAGATAAAGAGTCTGACAGGCTGGTCTCCACACTAACAAGCTGGTACAATAAGCAAAATGAAAATAGCGAAGCCATCAACACACTGAAAGATAACACAAGCTCCATTGCTGATGCTCAAAATAAAATAAATGCCAATACAAAGGTCATCAAGCGTGATCAGCAGATCATTAAATCCGGTGCCCTATCCCTGATCAGATGTGCTAATTCTACTAGCTACTCATCAAAGAAGGCAGCCTCCACCAGCAAATCTGCTGCTGCCAATGTAAAGAAGTTGAGTGATCTCATCTCCCCACTGACTACTCAAGTCGAAAATAACACTAAGGCAATTCATACTTTAGAAAAACAAGTCTCAAGCTTCTTTCACTGAGGAGGATCGCCAGAGGCAAGTTAAGCTGGAGAAGGAGGTTGATGAAATCAAAAATTTGTTGGCCCAGCTTGTAAATCAACAATCTAAACAGCCAGCGACTGTGGAAGTTGTTATCAACAATACAACTTCCAAGGGGGAGAAAGTTGATGCTGCTGTTCTAGACCTGGTTGGTGAAGCAGTGAACAAAGCCCTAGAGAAAATATATGAGGAATCTGCTGAAGAAGTTTTGAGAACTGATGATGCTGCCACTGATGAAATGGCAATTGTGGAAGTTAGTGATGAAAGGGAAAATGAAGCTCCTCCTGCTGGTGTTGAGGGGGAGTCTACTGAAAAAGAAGAAGTTAATGTTGAAATTCCCCCTGCTGGTGTTGAGGGGGAGATTGAAAAAGAAATTGATGCTGAAGCTCCCCCAGCTGGTGGTGAGGGGGAGCAACAAATTGTGATGTTCAATGTACCTCGCCCTGTTGCTGATGCAGGTCACATTGAAGCCTTTGATGATATAGGGGAAGAGTTTGACCCCAAAGTGCTCAAAGCAACATGGGAAGCTGGTTTCGCCAGAGAAATGGAAAGAGATAGATAAAAGGAAATGCTTCCAGTTTTTCATAAACGATATATGGCAAATGCTAAAATTACTCCTCTCTCTGATGCTCGTCGAAAACAGCTCACTGACTCTGGATTCTTCAAGAAGCCTCCCACCGCTCTTCCAGCAGAACAAATGATCGCTACTTCATCTTCTCTCTCATCTGCTCAGCTACCCATTCAACCTTCAGCAGGTCATCAACATCAAATGATTGATATTTTGGCACTGACTGCTGATGGAAAAACTCAAGAAGAAGCCATCAAGGAGTTGGATAGGATCAAGGAAAATCAAGAGAATGAAAGAAAAAATCTTGAATATATCAAGCAGCTACCTCTCCTTGAAAAAGATCAGCTGGATGGTGAGCAAAGGATGCTGTTGAAAACGGGTGGTGCTGAAGCTCTATACAGACAGAAGCATACAGAAGTTGAGTGATCTCATCTCCCCACTGACTACTCAAGTCGAAAATAACACTAAGGCAATTCATACTTTAGAAAAACAAGTCTCAAGCTTCTTTCACTGAGGAGGATCGCCAGAGGCAAGTTAAGCTGGAGAAGGAGGTTGATGAAATCAAAAATTTGTTGGCCCAGCTTGTAAATCAACAATCTAAACAGCCAGCGACTGTGGAAGTTGTTATCAACAATACAACTTCCAAGGGGGAGAAAGTTGATGCTGCTGTTCTAGACCTGGTTGGTGAAGCAGTGAACAAAGCCCTAGAGAAAATATATGAGGAATCTGCTGAAGAAGTTTTGAGAACTGATGATGCTGCCACTGATGAAATGGCAATTGTGGAAGTTAGTGATGAAAGGGAAAATGAAGCTCCTCCTGCTGGTGTTGAGGGGGAGTCTACTGAAAAAGAAGAAGTTAATGTTGAAATTCCCCCTGCTGGTGTTGAGGGGGAGATTGAAAAAGAAATTGATGCTGAAGCTCCCCCAGCTGGTGGTGAGGGGGAGCAACAAATTGTGATGTTCAATGTACCTCGCCCTGTTGCTGATGCAGGTCACATTGAAGCCTTTGATGATATAGGGGAAGAGTTTGACCCCAAAGTGCTCAAAGCAACATGGGAAGCTGGTTTCGCCAGAGAAATGGAAAGAGATAGATAAAAGGAAATGCTTCCAGTTTTTCATAAACGATATATGGCAAATGCTAAAATTACTCCTCTCTCTGATGCTCGTCGAAAACAGCTCACTGACTCTGGATTCTTCAAGAAGCCTCCCACCGCTCTTCCAGCAGAACAAATGATCGCTACTTCATCTTCTCTCTCATCTGCTCAGCTACCCATTCAACCTTCAGCAGGTCATCAACATCAAATGATTGATATTTTGGCACTGACTGCTGATGGAAAAACTCAAGAAGAAGCCATCAAGGAGTTGGATAGGATCAAGGAAAATCAAGAGAATGAAAGAAAAAATCTTGAATATATCAAGCAGCTACCTCTCCTTGAAAAAGATCAGCTGGATGGTGAGCAAAGGATGCTGTTGAAAACGGGTGGTGCTGAAGCTCTATACAAGCAGAAGCATACAGAAGTTGAGAAGCAACTCAGCGAGAAGAGAGCCAAGTTTGAGGAAGAAAAGGCTAAATGGCTGAAACTTATGAAGGACAGAAAGAGGCCGCAAAAGATTGTTGCTGCTGAAGCCTTTCGCGCTGAAATGGGTCTTAAGACCAACTTGAAAATCTTAAGAGAAGGTGCTGACAAGCCAATCAAACTGGAAGGGGTCAAGCCAACCTCCTTGGGTGCCTCTGAGTGGGTTGAAGTCTATATGCTGGTGAAAGACAAAAAGGCTGTCAGCTACGAACAGCTTCAGAATATGCTCAAGGAATACTTTGAGAAAGCCAGAGAGTACGAAACCAAGTTCAAAACTGATCTGCCAATGCTGAGGCAAGTTTTCGGTACTCCTGCAGCTATCTCCACCTCAGCAGGAAGAAGGATTCAAAGAAAGAGGAAAGAATAGCATCGAACCATAGCTGTTGACCTTCCTCCTATCATTGGTGATGCCTTGCTGAACACCAGACTTCCTCCCAGAAGCTTCTTTGAGGAAGGGAGAGTGATAGAAAAACCCGCTGGCATCTTCTTCACAAACTTTCAGAACAATCAACTGTTCTTTCGCTTGGATGAACTTGAAAAAGCGTCCACTGGGTTCATCTTAAGCATAAGAAGAAGGTGTGCTGAAACATCCAACAACAGATGGTTCATCAGCAAGTTGGATGAAGAATTGATAAAGCCTCATAGAAGGAATGACCCAGCGATCAGGATGGCCAAGCAAGAGGAAACTTGGGAATTTGAAGCTGCCAACTTGTAGATGTCTTAAAAATGAAAAACTATATGTATCAGCTTGTAATATTTTAAGATGATATATAAGACATCTTTTCATCATTCCTTTATTCTTATCAAGTCTAGTCTACTCAGCAAGTCTTCTCAGCGAATAGGGGGAGATTGTTGAGTCAAGGATTCGCTGACCAGACTTGGTCGCTGACGTGTGTCGTCAGCAAGTCATCAGCGAAGTCAGTGACTCTCGTTAGCGGGTGGTTTACTTCCCAATTGTGTGTCAAGGCGGGAAGTTTTCAAATCACAAGAAGACAAGAAGTCACATGGTGGTTCTTCCAACTGAATATTACCTTATATGGCAAAGGCAAAGTTGGGACCAAAACAAGGGTTCTCTCTCTCATACCCGTTTTGGTAAAGAAGACAAAGGCTCCTGGATCCAAGTACTTCGAGCCTATGAGAAGTCGACAACCACCATTCTATCATGATCATTGTAAGGCTGTGTTGCCCTAATTCCTCCCCTATATAAAGCAACACAGCCGCATCATTTACACTTTGTGTTAGTCACCATTTAAGTGTGTGTCACTTATTCTCTTTGTAATTGTTTAAGTTTTCTAGTTAGTCTAAAACTTAACAATTGTATGTTCTTGTATTTTCTTGTAAGACAAGTTGTAATATCGACCATGTATTCACTGTTTAATCAATGATACATATGATTAGACTTGCATAGTTTCTTAATACTTGAACTTTACTCTTGTTCTTGTTCTTTACTTTCTATTTACTTTCTTGTCTAGAATAATTAATTATAAGTGTGCAAATCGTGGACTGTCACAATATGTGACAAGATAATAAGAAACAAAAAATTTAAGTATACTCTTTCATTCTAAATTTTATTTTCGATCTAGTTTGTACCTGCTTCTACCGTTTAGAGCTGTGAGACGTGAAGTTCCAATAATAATATTTATCTACTTGGCATAATTAAGATGCAAAAGTACAGTGCTTTTTACCTGGGCGGCTTTGACTAGTGTGAGACAAACTCCAGGTGCTCCATGACACCAATACACAAGTTCATCAGTTTTCTTTTCTTCATCCCGTGGATAGTTTCCACTAGGGAAACGATTGTTAACCATGTACTTAAGAGTGTTCTTCACATCCATGAGTACATCCGGTGAAAGCTCAAAATGCATGAGAACATACATAACCCCAGCCAACCCATGGGCAGCACCCCAGTATCTCTCACCAACATATTCAAACATCAAAGGGCAATTTGTATTGGCACCCAATTTTCTTCCAGTTTTGACAATCTTGTCCACAACTGCATTCTGTTTCATTTATAATAGATGGATTTTTTTCTAACAAATTTAATTATTAAAAACGCACAAAGCGAAAAGGTATGAGTAAGAGTACATGAGCTAGAACCCTTACGGTGTGTGTTGACGGGATTGTTTGATCACCTAAGTTCTTATTAAGAAAGAGACATGCCCATAAGTAACCAGCTCTCCCACGTATAAATTCATCCGGAACATCTTCATTTATCTTGATCTGTTACCAGAACCAAGCACACACCATGATTGATAATAGATTACATGTATATGCATGTAATTTGGATAACTAAAATAACTGAACGTTACCTCTTTGAACTGAGTCAGATAGTAATCAACCATCTGCACATTATTTTGGTACTTTGCCACAACAGCACCAAGAGCACAAACTCCCACACGCCCCGACAGAAAAGAGACATCCCTACAACGACCATCACATTTTCACATTCTCTTCAGTTCCAAAATTTTACATAAATTTCTATTCCTAAAACATGAGTTTCCATGTTTCATATATACCACTGAATAAACGAGGACTAGATTTTGCAATTATATATCTGATGTGCGTTTCAAAAGTGATTAATTTATGATGATTTTGAGTCATGTTGCACTATTTGACCAACATATATCTACTACTTATCATTATGGCTATTCCCATTACCATAATATATAGGAGTCAAATATTTTGTTTCTAACTATTTACGCTTTTTACTACGAGTACTATATTTTGCAACAAAACAGAATATCAAATGCAGTTGCAACTTTCAAGCTCCAAAACACATTTATCTCTGTATTTTACACTATGTCACTACAAATAATGTTGCATTTGTCCACACTTTTTGTTAGTGTGAACAAATTAAAAATTTTGTCACGCTTTTATGTGTGTAAAAATATATAGAACTAAAAGTGTGTAGAAATTTATCCACACTAAAAAGTGTGTAGAACTAAAAGTTCACACTTTTTAGTGTGGACTTTCATAATTATTTTGTAACACCCCATTTGTCCACACTAACTTACTAACTTTTTAAGTTAGTGTGGACAAATGGGGTGTTACAAATTAATTATGAAATTCCACACTAAAAAGTATGAACTTTTATAAAACCACAATTTTTAGTGTGGATAAATTTCTACACACTTTTAATTCTACATATTTTTACACACATAAAAGCGTGACAAAATTTTTAATTTGTTCACGCTAACTAAAATTGTGCACAAATACAACATTATTTGTAGTGTGTCCTTATTATATAACTTTGATCATATATCATCCAGTATTACCTTGAAGTTCATATCCAAACAGTTATTTAGAAAGGCAGAGTTACACCATAATCTGGGTAATTAAGATAGGAAACAAGCTTTTAACATGCAAAATTAATAAGTTAAGTGAGAACCTGGAACCCGAAGAAGCAGAGTCACAAGCTTTAATGATCTGAGAACAGAGAGCAAGATTGCTTTTATTGTTAGTAACTTGATAGGACTTTAAAAGCAAGAAAGCAGTTCCAAGAGTGCCTGTATATAGTGAAAAGTCTTCGATATTTTTCCCTGTAGATTCCCATGTTTCTGCGACTATCTGTGACACATTTTCACAAAATAAAGTTCAGCGAACATGAGCAACATTAAACGAAATAGATACTTGTTTGTTTAGAAAATTAAATTTTTTCATACTCATCTATTAAAAAAGGGTAAGTGTTTGCAGTGGCGGACGCATAGCTTAGGCAGGGTATGCATTTGCATACCCTTTGACTATCCAAATTAGTGTAAAAAAATTAAATTGAGTTTTCTTTTGTAAGTTTTTTACATAGAATGCATACCCAATGAAAATGAGATGCATACCCAATAAAGTTGATGAAATTAAGTTTAACTCATCACCACCTCATGAGTCAT
>CM067167.1:166708877-166743877 GCA_034093135.1 Erigeron breviscapus | reverse complement strand
GAATAATAACAATTAGTCCTCTTGATTCTCTGTTTTGTGTGATTGAATCACTTAAGGTATAAATTGTGATTAGATCATAGTTTTCTAGATGGTATCAAAGCCAAGTTCATCATTGAATCGGTTTCTGATATTATTTGTTCGATTCCTGGTGTTTAATTAGGGTTTTTTCGATTTGGGGATTTTTTGATCGCGATTAGGGTTTCTTCGGTTAAAAAAGGGAAGTTTCAATTAAAATAGAAATTAATAAGAATTTCTGGTTGAATTGAAAGGTTTTCGGATCGAGTACTTCTTGTTCGTGATTCTGTTCCTCAAATTAGGGCACAAACCCTAATTTATTCGCTATTTGTCTTCCGCTAATATTCAGGTCTATTCGCACACTTACCTGATCTTGGTAGGATCAGGACATCTTGTTATTTCTATTTGTTTGCTTTGTTGTGTGAGTTTATTAGTTGTTTCTTGTGCAATCAGTTATTTGATTACCTAGTTGGTTACTGGTAGCAATTGTTACTCTCTTAATCATTGGACCTTGACATGTCACTTTAGTGGTCAGGAATCCTGGTAGACTTTGATTTTGTAGATTTTTTGCTGCTTAACTTAACTGTGTGTGATCTTCTACAATGACTGGAGGCACTACTCCTCCTGGTACTAGTGCCAGTGCTGCTAGTAAACTCATATTTGGTGATGAACTTTATTTGCATCCTACTGATTCTAGTATTACTTCTTTTATTCCTCATAAGTTGAAAGGAACTGAAAATTATAGTATGTGGAGTTGTGCTATGACTATTGCCTTGCAATCTAAAAATAAATTAGGATTTATTAATGGCACTTGTGAAAAATCTGATGATCAATCTTTGGCTAGGCAATGGGATATGTGTAACTCTGTTGTGCTTTCTTGGATATTAGGATCTATATCTGAAGATCTATATTTAGGTCAAATTTTCTTTACTAATGCTACTGATGTGTGGAATGAGCTAAAAGAAACATATGATAAGATTAATGGATCTGAAACTTTCAATCTTTATCAACAAATTAATTCACTAAAACAGAATGGCTCTTCTGTATCTGATTACTATCATAGGTTAAATGCTTACTGGAAACAATTTGATGCCATAACTAAATTGCCTGCATGTACTTGTGATGCTCAGAAAACTTTTAAAACTCATAATGATTTAATCAAGTTGATGCAATTTCTTATGGGATTAGATGATATATATCAACCTGTTAGAAGTAATCTGTTAACTAAAGATCCTCTTCCTGATGTTAAAAGTGCTTTTTCAATTGTTTCTAGGGAAGAATCTCATAGAGGTTCATTTGTTTTAAATTCTGTTGCTACAAAACCTCAAACTTCCACTTTTTGTTGCTAGAAGTCAGAATTACAATAATACTTTCAAAAAACCTGTTTCTAAGAATACTAATCTGGTCTGTTCTAATCCAAAATGTGGTCTGATTGGTCATACTGTGGATAAGTGTTATAAAATTGTTGGATATCCAGATTATATTAAAAAGAAATGGGCTAATAACAATCTGCAGAATAGAACTTCTAGTAATAATAGTGTTGCTTCCTCTTCTTCTCTTTCTACTGATAATTCTGATTCTCCTTTTACACAAGAGCAAATTCAGCAACTAAAACAGTTGTTGAACTCAAAACCACCTGAAAATATTCAAGCCAATATGGCAGGTACTTTTTACTGTTCCAGTTCAAAAACCTTTTTCAAAGTTTACAAAACAGACAAAGGGTGGATAATAGATTCAGGTGCAAATCAACATATGGTTACTAGTCTTGACAATTTAGAAAATATTATTGATATATCTGATCTAAAATTACAAGTAGATCATCCTAATGGAACTACTGCTTATATTAAAAAGGTAGGAAACTTGAGACTTAATAAGCAATTAGTTCTTTATGATGTGTTGTATGTGCCTGAATATACTGTCAACCTTTTGTCTGTTCACAAGCTTGCTAGAGATAGTAAGGTATTTGTTGGTTTTGATGAATCAAAATGTTACATTCATGACTTATAGTTGAAGAAAACCTTGAGGACTGGTAGTCAACTCGAAGGTTTGTACTTTCTTGATTTTACCAGTCCTACTCCTTTTGTCAAATGTAATAATGTTTTTACTTGTATGTCTAACACTTTGTGGCATAATAGACTTGGTCATCCTTCTGACCAAGTCTTAAAGGTTTTAAAGGGACATATAGATATTAGAGGAGATGGTTCTTCTGCTCCTTGTGATATTTGTCATTATGCAAAACAAACTAGAAAACCAATTCCCTCTTAGTGACCATAATTCTAAGTCTGTTGGTGATCTTATACATCTTGATGTTTGGGGTCCATATAAGGTAACTAGCAGGGAAGGGTTTAAATACTTTCTAACTGTTGTAGATGATTACTCAAGAGCTGTTTGGGTTTATTTGTTGAAATCAAAAGATGAAGTATGCAATTACATTATTATTTTTTATCAATACTTGCATACTCAATTTTCAAAGAAAATAAAAGTAATTAGGAGTGATAATGGTACTGAGTTTGTGAACTCTAAAGTTGAAAATTTCTGTAATATTTTTGGTATAATACATCAAACCACTGTTGCTTATACACCCCAACAAAATGGGGTGGCTGAAAGGAAACACAGACACCTCTTGAATGTGGCTAGGTCTCTTTTGTTTCAGGGGGGGTTCCTCTCAATCTTTGGACTGAATGTGTGCTTACTGCTACTTATATTATCAATAGACTGCCTTCTTCTGTTCTGAAAGGTAAATCTCCTTTTGAATTGGTGTTTGGAAAACCTCCAAACATTGATCATCTTAGATGCTTTGGATGTCTTTGTTTTACAACTGTCTTGAATAATAGTGATAAGTTTTCAAAGAAATCTGATAAGTGTGTATTTGTGGGGTATTCTAATACAAAGAAAGGGTACAAAGTTTATAGTTTAGAATCAAAAACTTTATATTTTTCAAGAGATATAAGATTTTATGAGAATATTTTTCCTTTTAAAATGAATAACAATGAAATTCTAAGTGTAACACCCCAACTAAGGCGGAACAATGAGATGTACAGAAAGTTGAGTATTCAAAACAAAGGATTATAAATAACATTCACCATAGCTTTATTTAATAAAAGAATTTTACAAATGCACAAGCATGTGAACCAATCCCCAAGTACAATGCGTCCACCGCACTTGGATATTAAGTCCACGAGACAATTAACAAATACATGAAACGATATTCTACAATGATCAAGGCGGATTCCATTGCCCATCACAAGGTTTGATCTTTGACTCCAAAGTGCAATGCAAATAATCATGATGCATATAATTCCTCAAGGCTTATGCTAATTCCTGAAAAGCATGAAGAAAAAGTGTCAACTACGAAAACGTAGTTGGTGAGTGCATAGGTTTTTAAGTAAATCTCGTTACATATCCATTTCAAAACAAACTTAGAAAAATATATTATTTCATATCAATTCGCCCAAACCACATGACCGACAAAAATTCCCATATCAAACCATCAAGTTTTCAAAATACCATAACGTCATTTCAAAGAGTTGAGAAATCCATGGTAAATTATAAAGTTCTCATTTGTCACATTTATCGTGAGAGAAAAATATATCAACCGATTAATCATTCATCATACCAAAACCATTCGGTCATGAATACTTCAATATCGCCAATTTCAACAACTTTCGAGATTCCATATAAGGTCCAATACCCAAACCGTATGTTCAATCCATAATATCCAACCATAAGTAATAATCAATAATATTTAGCCAAAGGCATAATTCGATGAGTTTGTGCTTGAGCCACTACTAAGACCGGTTATGTCCAAGATAATAAGAAACACATGCCGTCAATCATGTGCAATAATAATAAAGGGGTCGTGCCATGGAGACGACCAATAATAGAAGGGGGCGTGGCATGACCACTGATATAGTAGCTAGAGCACCGCGTGGTCGGACTGGCAATGAAGGTCGCCACAAAGACAAACCAAGCATCCCACCGTTACTCGTTGGGTGAGGGGACAAGTCCTAGTTGCGCAACTCTCAAACTACAGGCCTCTCGAAGAGTTAATAGTAGTGTACCGAGGTAAAACAGTTTGACAGTACTCAAGCTCATCATATAATATATCACACGTTGAACATACAATATAATTCCCATATCATAATCATCGTTCATTCAATGTAGCATTTTCATAAAAGAAAGTCAATTTAATTAATCATGCTTTTCACCCCGTAAGTAAAACACATAAAATAGTTTGAAAGGGGGCTATGACTCACCTTGATATGCCGCATATTATATTCACTTATCCAAAATGGGTACTTCCCATCTATCGCTTCCTTGATCATGTATTCCTTATGGTCCTTAATCACCTTTCAATGCCAAGACTATCCCTACGATAGGACTAATATACGTAAGTTCCTATCTTAAGCCATCACTTAGAAATGCCACTTTCATTATGTTGTCATCAATTTTGGGATCCAAGTGTATTGCTAATATTCGCATCTTTTTGGTTGTAGAGATTGATGGTGTAAAAGGTTACTTTCATTATATACGTAGTTATAAGTTGTTAGATTTTCGGTAACTTGGCTTCATTTGTGGTTTCACTTGGCATCTTAGGTTATCATATAGAAATTCCATATTAAGTTATATTATCCTTATCCATCATTTGATGTGTAACTGATTTTAGCACGAATTAGCATTTGTGATATCAATATATAGTTTGGTTAACATAATTACTTATGTCTATCTCACTTAATTATCATTGTTTTATTTTGATTACACTTATCTTCAACTCGCATATTTCTCGATTTGTCTTATGATTACTTGGTTTATGAAATTCGTTTTAGTGTTATGGGCCATTATCAATTGGGCCTAAATGTGATGGGTTTTTAAGTGACTTGGGCTCAATTTAGTTATTGGGCCTAACCTTATCTGGGTTATGTGCTTAATGGGTCATAGTGGTTATTGGGCCAAATGGCCCACTGATTTATGGTCCTTTGGGTTCACTAATTGGGCCGGTTTAGCCCATCATGGTCTTTAGTCCATTCCTTAGCCCATTACACAAATTATTAGTTCACTTCAGAATTTTCTGTTTTTACTTCACATTTTTATGAAATGTTGGCTACTATTTTGGGGTCAAGCCGAATTATTTGGACCTTTATGATTTTTATACAGGGACTTATATGTAGCTAGTATTTTTGTGATTGTTTGGTGAATTTTTAGATAAGGTTTACTATGCATAAAAATTACGTAAACTTATGTGGTCAAAAAGGCTACTGTTTCGCGACTTGAAATGTTTTATAAAAGTTCTTAATGATATGACTTTCAGAAAAATCCCACAAATTTATTTTAAGTTATGGACACATTGAAATTACTTCCCACCAAGTATGACCTCCTGGAGCCTTTTGGTTTAGGAGATAAAAATTGTTAAAGTTTATAAAATATTCATACAAAATTACAGTTTTGACCAGTTTCAGTAGAAAAATCATATCTTTCGTTTCGTTCAGTATGTTTAAGTAATTCCAGTTGGAGGTTAAACTTAACTCGTTTATCTACAACTTTTATTTTGAAAGTTTTTCTTGAATCTGCCCTCACAAGCCCCGTTTATCCGTCCCAAGACAGAAAATGGTTTCTGTCAGAATGTATATTGATTAAAACAACCAACCAATGGCCTTTTTGCTTGATTAACACCTTAATTTATCATTTACAAGATTATCACTCCTTTTTGTATTATTTTATCATCAAATTTACAGATTATTATTATCAATTTCAAATCATCAATCATCATCCAAATATCCATCTCAAATCCTAACTCAAAATCAACATAACTAGTATAAATCTTAACATGCATGCATCCATCTCATCATTTTCAACACAAATCTTTATAGATTTATCATCTATCATTATAAAATCTTTCTTTTTAGGAAAAATCCCAGAAATCTATTCATCAAAATATATAAAAAACATATCAATCTTTCAAAGGAGAAATCACTTTAAAAACTATTAATCTATAACAACACTTTTGGGTCTTAAACTTGTTGAATCCTTGAATCTTTCCTCTAGATCTTGACATGCAATGGCATGAAAGGAAAGATTCTATCAACATGCCCTCATTAAGTGTATTTTTAAGAAGAAAATCAAAGAAAAATATGGTTTTTGATAAAGACCTTTTAGTATATACAAAGCAAGATAGATTAAACAAAGAGATGATGAGTTATACCCTTGAAGAACACGGTTTTGATGATGAAAATATGGCAGAAAATTTGTGGCCTATATGCTCCATACAACCCTTATTCCAAGCTTGAAATAACCCTTAAACCTATCTTGAATTAATCCTTGCTTAACCCTTTTTAAATCCTTATTATTATTATAGGTTTAGATTGATTTTTAGCCTTGTTTTTCTTGCTTGATTAGGCCGAAATGAAGAGGAGGGAGGGAGGAGAAAATGCAGATTTTTTTTGAGAGAAATAAGAGAGAAAAGTGACTAGAGTGTGTGTGTTGGGAAGAGAAAATGGTTGGAGTGTAAAGGGGTTTAGGTGTAATGGTATATGGGGAGTATAAAGGAAGATGTATTTTGATTGGTGAAGGGGTGTTGGGAAGGGGTTGGGGCCGGTTTTGAAAGGGAGAAAAAGGGAGGGTTTTTGAATTTTAAAGAGTGTATTGTAGGTGTGTATGTATTTGTACAAATTGTAAGTACATATGGGTGCATGTATGGACCTTTAAGATAACTAGTTGATTAGTATTTAGGACATAATTGTGTACATAAGTATGTATATGTGTGGCCGTGTATATATATGTATGTGTATATAGTTTTTGTGTCTTAAATTTGTTACTTAACTTTTCGTTATTCGTTAGTCACATCGTTACTCATTCTTATCTTGCTCTGGCTGATATTGGCTTTCAAATCGTTTTATGGCACCTTTGATTCTTCCTTCTTAATGTAGAGGTATTACCCCTTTATGACATATTTCCGGCTAACTCCTTTTCAGCATTACACATATAACCTCTTCCATTTCTCTTCTATTCTTATGCATTCCTTGCGATAGAGTTTACACAATCCTTATGCTTACAATTAATCATATCTTATCCTCACCATCTTGGTAAGTCGAACACTTCAAGCCCTTATTAGTATGGAGCCCTTCTCAGGGATAATCCTTCTTAGGTCCTTTCAGAGCTTTACAAAATTTCCAATTACCTTGCTTTCTAAAGCCTCATATCTATTTTTAGTTTTCTAAGCTAAGCTTCTTTTCAAGTACACTAGCCTAATGTTCTTAGGAATTGTAATGTAACATAATTTAGGTGAAGCTTCACACCTCGTCCTTTTCTCAACCATTTAGTTTTCTCCATTTTTCTTTCGTGTTCTTATGGATCACCATACACCTTATTATTTTGCCACTTAGTTGCGTCCTTTCCTAGAGTGATCGTGGTTTTGAATGTAGCGCGCGCAGTCGCTTAGTCTTTGTAGTTACCTCAGGGGTACTTGTCACATCATGCTGCTACGGATCCTTTAATCCTAACTCATCACAGATGCGTGTTATCCTTGTCATGCTTCCGTTCAAACGTTTCATGACTAGCCCTTCCCGGAGTTTGTTAGTGGTTTGAAACTCAGTTCAGCGGCCAACTTCCTTGATCGTTGGGGTGGTATGTGTCGTGACTTCTACCGTCGTATTTCTTATTTGCTTTCACTACTAGCTTAGCGATTTCATGTTGTTTTCCTTCTTCACTTTTCTTGGGCGCACTCCTTCGTGGGTTGATGGTCCTTGACGATTCACCATGTGTTGCGAAATATTTCTCACCCAATTTCATCTTGTTTTAGCTTACCTCCATTTGACCGTTGACCTGGAGGAGATAACCATCACAGGTCATCGTGCTTCCTCTACTTATCGACCATACTTCTCCTCCTTGGTAAAGCCAACCTCCATCAGGCGTTAAGCGTATACCGCCTTCTCTAAGCTCGGTTGATATGCTCTACTAATAGTTTGCCTTTTGATACAGGTTTTCCAATAGGTATTTAAAGTATAACGCGTGGAGCGCCATAAAGATGAACACCTTCAGAACTACATCTTGTAGATGACGTCAATACCTTCACTTTACTGTTTGGGTTAATCGCCTTCTTTACTTTACTTTCTACTTCATATCTCTTTCAATGACGCTAGTGAGTACTCTTCTTGAAAGATAGAGTAAAATCTTGCGTTTCATACTCCATGTTCGAGCATCTTCCTTGTTGCGATTACCCCCTTAACATTTTTCCTCAAGGAAAACGTAAGGGATTTCCTACTTTTCACTTCGTCTCGCCTTCCTTGATGGTCTTCCATTCACCAAATTCCTTTTTCCTTCGAATTTGTCCCCTTTTTGGAACCTTTTTCGTTATTCGTTAGTCACATCGTTACTCATTCTTATCTTGCTCTGGCTGATATTGGCTTTCAAATCGTTTTATGGCACCTTTGATTCTTCCTTCTTAATGTAGAGGTATTACCCCTTTATGACATATTTCCGGCTAACTCCTTTTCAGCATTACACATATAACCTCTTCCATTTCTCTTCTATTCTTATGCATTCCTTGCGATAGAGTTTACACAATCCTTATGCTTACAATTAATCATATCTTATCCTCACCATCTTGGTAAGTCGAACACTTCAAGCCCTTATTAGTATGGAGCCCTTCTCAGGGATAATCCTTCTTAGGTCCTTTCAGAGCTTTACAAAATTTCCAATTACCTTGCTTTCTAAAGCCTCATATCTATTTTTAGTTTTCTAAGCTAAGCTTCTTTTCAAGTACACTAGCCTAATGTTCTTAGGAATTGTAATGTAACATAATTTAGGTGAAGCTTCATACCTCGTCCTTTTCTCAACCATTTAGTTTTCTCCATTTTTCTTTCGTGTTCTTGTAGATCACCATACACCTTATTATTTTGCCACTTAGCTGCGTCCTTTCCTAGAGTGATCGTGGTTTTGAATGTAGCGCGCGCAGTCGCTTAGTCTTTGTAGTTACCTCAGGGGTACTTGTCACATCATGCTGCTACGGATCCTTTAATCCTAACTCATCACAGATGCGTGTTATCCTTGTCATGCTTCCGTTCAAACGTTTCATGACTAGCCCTTCCCGGAGTTTGTTAGTGGTTTGAAACTCAGTTCAGCGGCCAACTTCCTTGATCGTTGGGGTGGTATGTGTCGTGACTTCTACCGTCGTATTTCTTATTTGCTTTCACTACTAGCTTAGCGATTTCATGTTGTTTTCCTTCTTCACTTTTCTTGGGCGCACTCCTTCGTGGGTTGATGGTCCTTGACGATTCACCATGTGTTGCGAAATATTTCTCACCCAATTTCATCTTGTTTTAGCTTACCTCCATTTGACCGTTGACCTGGAGGAGATAACCATCACAGGTCATCGTGCTTCCTCTACTTATCGACCATACTTCTCCTCCTTGGTAAAGCCAACCTCCATCAGGCGTTAAGCGTATACCGCCTTCTCTAAGCTCGGTTGATATGCTCTACTAATAGTTTGCCTTTTGATACAGGTTTTCCAATAGGTATTTAAAGTATAACGCGTGGAGCGCCATAAAGATGAACACCTTCAGAACTACATCTTGTAGATGACGTCAATACCTTCACTTTACTGTTTGGGTTAATCGCCTTCTTTACTTTACTTTCTACTTCATATCTCTTTCAATGACGCTAGTGAGTACTCTTCTTGAAAGATAGAGTAAAATCTTGCGTTTCATACTCCATGTTCGAGCATCTTCCTTGTTGCGATTACCCCCTTAACATTTTTCCTCAAGGAAAACGTAAGGGATTTCCTACTTTTCACTTCGTCTCGCCTTCCTTGATGGTCTTCCATTCACCAAATTCCTTTTTCCTTCATGTAACAAATATCCATCTACTTGGGTATTTTGAAAAAGAAAAGGATAGCTCGGAATCCTTTTTGTTATTCTCTAATCTTGAGGGTTACTCGACACATCCTAATTATCTTATTGTCCTTGGTTTTCTTCTTCTAACTACTTTCGTCTTCCAACATTGCTAGTGATCTCCCCCAAGTTCTAGGGAAGTCTTATATTTATCCAAAGGTGACCTTCATGTCACACGACCTTCCTTTCGTCGGCCGCTCAATTTTTCCTTTGGTCGATCAACATAGATAGGGAAGGCCTTCAATTCTTTCTCCAAGTTAAAGCTTAGTATACTCTTCGCTTGTGCTTCCATGTACTTTGACTTACACACCACATATCTTCTCCGCCCTACTTTATGTACATGATCCAATAACATCTTCTATGCTATATAGTTATCCCAAGTATTTCACTTATGGACGGTCGATGTCTCACGTCTTTCGTATCCCTTGATGTCGCAGCAAGGGCAGGGTTCTAGTTACTCGATTTTGCCATTTCGGAGTGTTACGTAAGTGAGTGGTGTGTTGTTAGGGTACTAACCTTTGAAGAGAAACGGTGATGATCATTACTTTGAATAATCAAGAATATAGAGTTTGGTTTCGAATGAATGAAATAGGAAATATAAAAACAAAAGAATCATTAAGGCTCGAATCAGACTCCTTGCGCGGTTTAAAGAAATCACTTCTATGTCTTTCGTTGCCCAATGGACTCCAACTTTCGATGACGTCAATATATGTCGCACCGGCTTAGAATATAGATTGTTGTTTGCGTACACGTGTTAGAATAGAAATATCGCACCAAATTTCAGGGTTACCATTCCTTAGGACGTGTCGTCTAGAATATATATCGGAATGTGTTCTACCAGTGTCGTCGAATCGTAATTTGGCTTTAATACCACTCGCCCTTCACAAGTCTCCAACTTCATCCGACGTTTCCATATGTTTCGCACCATCTCAGATCGAATACAAAGGTTATACGTAGTATCTAAGAGGATAGAGTCGCGTCATATCTTGGGACTACAATTCTTAGAGTATATCGTCCAACGTTCGTGGGAAGATGTTCTACCGATGATATCGCGGTGTCGTATGTCAATAATGAGTAGCGGTGTCATAAGAAATATGATGATGGATAATTTTCAAAAGAGCACAAGTGAACGAATGACGGAGGGGTATTTAATGACAACTTCCATACTTAGGAAATTTCTAATTCATTTTGCATTTCTCCCATAATCTCCACATTGCACATTCAACTTTCACATTGCACATTACAACTTTCACATTGCACATTCCAAACTCACACATTGATATTTCAAACTTTCACATTGCACATTCCAAACTTTCACACATTGATATTTCAAACTTTCACATTGCACATTAACTTTCACATTGCACATTAACTTTCACATTGCACATTAATCTCCACATTGCACACTATAAGCTTTCACATTGCACATTACAACTTTCACATTGCACATTACAACTTTCACATTGCACACTATAAGCTTTCACATTGCATACTATAACTTTCACATTGCACATTATAACTTTCACATTGCATATTACAACTTTCACATTGCACACTATAACTTCCACATTGCACATTCCAAACTTTCACATTGATATTTCAAACTTTCACATTGCACACTATAAGCTTTCACATTGCAATCAAATCATGCCCAAATTCACATGTTATAGCATAGAGTAGCATGTATCAACGAATACCTTTCAACCTTATATTCATTTCACTTCTAATGTGCATAAGGGGAATCCTACTTGACTAGCACAATCCTTAAGTAAAGCAAGTCTCGGATAGTTATATATGCTTAGGTGAATGTCTAAATGCAACAAGTATTCTCATAAAAAAAAGATTTATTAAAGATCTTTTTTTTTTTGAAAAGGAATCCTTTTTGTTATTCTCTAATCTTGAGGGTTACTCGACACATCCTAATTATCTTATTGTCCTTGGTTTTCTTCTTCTAACTACTTTCGTCTTCCAACATTGCTAGTGATCTCCCCCAAGTTCTAGGGAAGTCTTATATTTATCCAAAGGTGACCTTCATGTCACACAACCTTCCTTTCGTCGGCCGCTCAATTTTTCCTTTGGTCGATCAACATAGATAGGGAAGGCCTTCAATTCTTTCTCCAAGTTAAAGCTTAGTATACTCTTCGCTTGTGCTTCCATGTACTTTGACTTACACACCACATATCTTCTCCGCCCTACTTTATGTACATGATCCAATAACATCTTCTATGCTATATAGTTATCCCAAGTATTTCACTTATGGACGGTCGATGTCTCACGTCTTTCGTATCCCTTGATGTCGCAGCAAGGGCAGGGTTCTAGTTACTCGATTTTGCCATTTCGGAGTGTTACGTAAGTGAGTGGTGTGTTGTTAGGGTACTAACCTTTGAAGAGAAACGGTGATGATCATTACTTTGAATAATCAAGAATATAGAGTTTGGTTTCGAATGAATGAAATAGGAAATATAAAAACAAAAGAATCATTAAGGCTCGAATCAGACTCCTTGCGCGGTTTAAAGAAATCACTTCTATGTCTTTCGTTGCCCAATGGACTCCAACTTTCGATGACGTCAATATATGTCGCACCGGCTTAGAATATAGATTGTTGTTTGCGTACACGTGTTAGAATAGAAATATCGCACCAAATTTCAGGGTTACCATTCCTTAGGACGTGTCGTCTAGAATATATATCGGAATGTGTTCTACCAGTGTCGTCGAATCGTAATTTGGCTTTAATACCACTCGCCCTTCACAAGTCTCCAACTTCATCCGACGTTTCCATATGTTTCGCACCATCTCAGATCGAATACAAAGGTTATACGTAGTATCTAAGAGGATAGAGTCGCGTCATATCTTGGGACTACAATTCTTAGAGTATATCGTCCAACGTTCGTGGGAAGATGTTCTACCGATGATATCGCGGTGTCGTATGTCAATAATGAGTAGCGGTGTCATAAGAAATATGATGATGGATAATTTTCAAAAGAGCACAAGTGAACGAATGACGGAGGGGTATTTAATGACAACTTTCATACTTAGGAAATTTCTAATTTATAATGGATTTCTCAGAGACAATCACTAGTTCTCAAGCGGTCAAATCTCATCACGCAATATATATCTCAGTAGTAAGGACTAACCACATTATAATCATATCTAGCAGGTGCCAGTTCTCAATAGTCAAATCTTAGAGCATAATAACTATCTCAATAATAAGGCACAACTATATAATCATTAAATCGTTCATGCACTAGCCCTCAATTAGCTCAATCTTAGGGCGCAATAACTATCTTAGTAGTAAGGCATGACTACATAATCGTCGCAATATTCACGCGCTAGTTTCAAATAGCTCAAACTTAGAGAGTAAAGGCTCTTATATCCATATCGTCCATGAAATTTCATATCAACTCGTCATGCCTATATTTTCTTTCTAAATCGATCATAAATAATCAACATCATTACTCAATAATTTGAACAAGTCATACCCCAAAATGATTTCGTGCCTTATAATAATCTCATTATTTTAAAGTGCATATGCAACTTAAAGTTCAACATCATCAATAATAAGGCACAACTATATAATCATTAAATCGTTCATGCACTAGCCCTCAATTAGCTCAATCTTAGGGCGCAATAACTATCTCAATAATAAGGCACAACTATATAATCATTAAATCGTTCATGCACTAGCCCTCAATTAGCTCAATCTTAGGGCGCAATAACTATCTCAATAATAAGGCACAACTATATAATCATTAAATCGTTCATGCACTAGCCCTCAATTAGCTCAATCTTAGGGCGCAATAACTATCTCAATAATAAGGCACAACTATATAATCATTAAATCGTTCATGCACTAGCCCTCAATTAGCTCAATCTTAGGGCGCAATAACTATCTTAGTAGTAAGGCATGACTACATAATCGTCGCAATATTCACGCGCTAGTTTCAAATAGCTCAAACTTAGAGAGTAAAGGCTCTTATATCCATATCGTCCATGAAATTTCATATCAACTCGTCATGCCTATATTTTCTTTCTAAATCGATCATAAATAATCAACATCATTACTCAATAATTTGAACAAGTCATACCCCAAAATGATTTCGTGCCTTATAATAATCTCATTATTTTAAAGTGCATATGCAACTTAAAGTTCAACATCATGAATCATAAGGCTTTTACGCATGCATTTCTCCCATAATCTCCACATTGCACATTCCAAACTCACACATTGATATTTCAAACTTTCACATTGCACATTACAACTTTCACATTGCACATTACAACTTTCACATTGCACATTACAACTTTCACATTGCACACTATAAGCTTTCACATTGCACATTCAAACTTTCACATTGCACATTCCAAACTTTCACATTGCATATTACAACTTTCACATTGCACACTATAAGCTTTCACATTGCAATCAAATCATGCCCAAATTCACATGTTATAGCATAGAGTAGCATGTATCAACGAATACCTTTCAACCTTATATTCATTTCACTTCTAATGTGCATAAGGGGAATCCTACTTGACTAGCACAATCCTTAAGTAAAGCAAGTCTCGGATAGTTATATATGCTTAGGTGAATGTCTAAATGCAACAAGTATTCTCATAAAAAAAAGATTTATTAAAGATCTTTTTTTTTTTTTTTTGAAAAGGAATCCTTTTGAACATAAGTCCAAGTGGTCGTTTGAGTTTTACATGGTGCTCTCATAATTAAACGTAGTTCATGACCTACGTTTAATTAGGGTCCTACCATGTAAAGCTCAAACTAATCCGCTTAACCTTATGCTTGACTCGACTATAAAAATTCGTTTTGATAAGTGGCTATAGTTTTGAAATTCTCGGAGGAACCCAATGTTCTCTATAACCTTAGTCTCTGATACCATTTTTTGTAACACCCCAACTAAGGCAGAACAATGAGATGTACAGAAAGTCGAGTATTCAAAACAAAGGATTATAAATAACATTCACCATAGCTTTATTTAATAAAAGAATTTTACAAATGCACAAGCATGTGAACCAATCCCCAAGTACAATGCGTCCACCGCACTTGGATATTAAGTCCACGAGACAATTAACAAATACATGAAATGATATTCTACAATGATCAAGGCGGATTCCATTGCCCATCACAAGGTTTGATCTTTGACTCCAAAGTGCAATGCAAATAATCATGATGCATATAATTCCTCAAGGCTTATGCTAATTCCTGAAAAGCATGAAGAAAAAGTGTCAACTACGAAAACGTAGTTGGTGAGTGCATAGGTTTTTAAGTAAATCTCGTTACATATCCATTTCAAAACAAACTTAGAAAAATATATTATTTCATATCAATTCGCCCAAACCACATGACCGACAAAAATTCCCATATCAAACCATCAAGTTTTCAAAATACCATAACGTCATTTCAAAGAGTTGAGAAATCCATGGTAAATTATAAAGTTCTCATTTGTCACATTTATCGTGAGAGAAAAATATATCAACCGATTAATCATTCATCATACCAAAACCATTCGGTCATGAATACTTCAATATCGCCAATTTCAACAACTTTCGAGATTCCATATAAGGTCCAATACCCAAACCGTATGTTCAATCCATAATATCCAACCATAAGTAATAATCAATAATATTTAGCCAAAGGCATAATTCGATGAGTTTGTGCTTGAGCCACTACTAAGACCGGTTATGTCCAAGATAATAAGAAACACATGCCGTCAATCATGTGCAATAATAATAAAGGGGTCGTGCCATGGAGACGACCAATAATAGAAGGGGGCGTGGCATGACCACTGATATAGTAGCTAGAGCACCGCGTGGTCGGACTGGCAATGAAGGTCGCCACAAAGACAAACCAAGCATCCCACCGTTACTCGTTGGGTGAGGGGACAAGTCCTAGTTGCGCAACTCTCAAACTACAGGCCTCTCGAAGAGTTAATAGTAGTGTACCGAGGTGAAACAGTTTGACAGTACTCAAGCTCATCATATAATATATCACACGTTGAACATACAATATAATTCCCATATCATAATCATCGTTCATTCAATGTAGCATTTTCATAAAAGAAAGTCAATTTAATTAATCATGCTTTTCACCCCGTAAGTAAAACACATAAAATAGTTTGAAAGGGGGCTATGACTCACCTTGATATGCCGCATATTATATTCACTTATCCAAAATGGGTACTTCCCATCTATCGCTTCCTTGATCATGTATTCCTTATGGTCCTTAATCACCTTTCAATGCCAAGACTATCCCTACGATAGGACTAATATACGTAAGTTCCTATCTTAAGCCATCACTTAGAAATGCCACTTTCATTATGTTGTCATCAATTTTGGGATCCAAGTGTATTGCTAATATTCGCATCTTTTTGGTTGTAGAGATTGATGGTGTAAAAGGTTACTTTCATTATATACGTAGTTATAAGTTGTTAGATTTTCGGTAACTTGGCTTCATTTGTGGTTTCACTTGGCATCTTAGGTTATCATATAGAAATTCCATATTAAGTTATATTATCCTTATCCATCATTTGATGTGTAACTGATTTTAGCACGAATTAGCATTTGTGATATCAATATATAGTTTGGTTAACATAATTACTTATGTCTATCTCACTTAATTATCATTGTTTTATTTTGATTACACTTATCTTCAACTCGCATATTTCTCGATTTGTCTTATGATTACTTGGTTTATGAAATTCGTTTTAGTGTTATGGGCCATTATCAATTGGGCCTAAATGTGATGGGTTTTTAAGTGACTTGGGCTCAATTTAGTTATTGGGCCTAACCTTATCTGGGTTATGTGCTTAATGGGTCATAGTGGTTATTGGGCCAAATGGCCCACTGATTTATGGTCCTTTGGGTTCACTAATTGGGCTGGTTTAGCCCATCATGGTCTTTAGTCCATTCCTTAGCCCATTACACAAATTATTAGTTCACTTCAGAATTTTCTGTTTTTACTTCACATTTTTATGAAATGTTGGCTACTATTTTGGGGTCAAGCCGAATTATTTGGACCTTTATGATTTTTATACAGGGACTTATATGTAGCTAGTATTTTTGTGATTGTTTGGTGAATTTTTAGATAAGGTTTACTATGCATAAAAATTACGTAAACTTATGTGGTCAAAAAGGCTACTGTTTCGCGACTTGAAATGTTTTATAAAAGTTCTTAATGATATGACTTTCAGAAAAATCCCACAAATTTATTTTAAGTTATGGACACATTGAAATTACTTCCCACCAAGTATGACCTCCTGGAGCCTTTTGGTTTAGGAGATAAAAATTGTTAAAGTTTATAAAATATTCATACAAAATTACAGTTTTGACCAGTTTCAGTAGAAAAATCATATCTTTCGTTTCGTTCAGTATTTTTAAGTAATTCCAGTTGGAGGTTAAACTTAACTCGTTTATCTACAACTTTTATTTTGAAAGTTTTTCTTGAATCTGCCCTCACAAGCCCCGTTTATCCGTCCCAAGACAGAAAATGGTTTCTGTCAGAATGTATATTGATTAAAACAACCAACCAATGGCCTTTTTGCTTGATTAACACCTTAATTTATCATTTACAAGATTATCACTCCTTTTTGTATTATTTTATCATCAAATTTACAGATTATTATTATCAATTTCAAATCATCAATCATCATCCAAATATCCATCTCAAATCCTAACTCAAAATCAACATAACTAGTATAAATCTTAACATGCATGCATCCATCTCATCATTTTCAACACAAATCTTTATAGATTTATCATCTATCATTATAAAAGCTTTCTTTTTATGAAAAATCCCAGAAATCTATTCATCAAAATATATAAAAAACATATCAATCTTTCAAAGGAGAAATCACTTTAAAAACTATTAATCTATAACAACACTTTTGGGTCTTAAACTTGTTGAATCCTTGAATCTTTCCTCTAGATCTTGACATGCAATGGCATGAAAGGAAAGATTCTATCAACATGCCCTCATTAAGTGTATTTTTAAGAAGAAAATCAAAGAAAAATATGGTTTTTGATAAAGACCTTTTAGTATATACAAAGCAAGATAGATTAAACAAAGAGATGATGAGTTATACCCTTGAAGAACACGGTTTTGATGATGAAAATATGGCAGAAAATTTGTGGCCTATATGCTCCATACAACCCTTATTCCAAGCTTGAAATAACCCTTAAACCTATCTTGAATTAATCCTTGCTTAACCCTTTTTAAATCCTTATTATTATTATAGGTTTAGATTGATTTTTAGCCTTGTTTTTCTTGCTTGATTAGGCCGAAATGAAGAGGAGGGAGGGAGGAGAAAATGCAGATTTTTTTGAGAGAAATAAGAGAGAAAAGTGACTAGAGTGTGTGTTAGGAAGAGAAAATGGTTGGAGTGTAAAGGGGTTTAGGTGTAATGGTATATGGGGAGTATAAAGGAAGATGTAATTTGATTGGTGAAGGGGTGTTGGGAAGGGGTTGGGGCCGGTTTTGGAAGGGAGAAAAAAGGAGGGTTTTTGAATTTTAAAGAGTGTATTGTAGGTGTGTATGTATTTGTACAAATTGTAAGTACATATGGGTGCATGTATGGACCTTTAAGATAACTAGTTGATTAGTATTTAGGACATAATTGTGTACATAAGTATGTATATGTGTGGCCGTGTATATATATGTATGTGTATATAGTTTTTGTGTCTTAAATTTGTTACTTAACTCTTTAGTTATAATCTTGCATTTTTATTAGACATACATATATTTGCTTATTATTATTCAACACTTTTATATGCATAATAGTTTATGAATATATATTTTAAGATGGTCATCATATATATATTTGTGTTTGCATATACTTTAATTCGATTGATGTTTGATTTGTTGGACATTTATAAGTATTTTTGGTTGTTATCACAACGTAGGAACCTTGCATCCTTATTTATATAATCCCAACTTCTCGAAATAAAATTTTTGGTTCATTGACATTCCACCAAGTTTGATTAGAACTAATTTATAGCTTGAGATTGTCGTGAATAAATATAGTTATTGTTTATGGCATTTCTAAGATAATTCGTTATCTATGGTATTTCATTGAACTAGAAGGCAACTATCACTATGCCTTAAATGTCTAGAAGGTCAATTCTCTTAATAAACCTCTAGGGATAGATACCTAGATAAATTTAAGTAAGTTGTACTAGTCGGAAATTGAGGGTTGTTACACTAATTTTACATAATTCTGAAAATGAACTTTTAACCTTTTTTGATACACCATATATGTCAAGTTCAATACCCACAAATGCACTTCCCAATGATGATATGGTCTCTAATGCTCAAAGTGCAAGTCAGAATACACCATTAGGAGGCAATAGGGAAAATGCCAGTGGGTTTGACTCACTAGGGGATTTCCCAAATGCAATCAATGGTGCAGATGACATGGCACTAAATGAAGAAGTCAATATAGCTGATCAAGCTGTTGCAGCTGATCATGCTGACCCTGAGGGAATAAATGATAATCAACAAGTTATTAATGACATCCAAAGTGTTAGAAGGTCTGAAAGGGTTTCTGTTTTTCCTAAGAATCTGAATGATTTTGTTTTAGATGGTAAAGTAAAGTATGGAATTGAAAGGCATGTTGGTTATTCTAAATTGAGTAAAGATAACTTTTGTTTTGCTACTAATCTTAATAAAATCAGTGAGCCTTCATCATTTCATGAGGCTTGTACCAATGATAAATGGGTAGTAGCCATGAATGATGAAATGGAGGCACTGAACAGAAATGAAACTTGGGAGATAACTCATTTACCTCCTGGAAGGGAATCAATAGGATGTAAATGGGTTTATAAGGTAAAGTATAAATCTAATGGTGATGTTGAAAGATTTAAAGCTAGACTTGTAGCTAAAGGGTATAATCAAAGAGAGGGGGTGGATTATGAAGAGACTTTCTCTCCAGTAGTTAAAATTACTACTGTTAGATGCTTAATCAATATTGCTGTTAATTATGATTGGCCTCTTTTTCAATTAGATATAAATAATGCCTTTCTTTATGGTACTTTGCATGAAGATGTTTATATGGATCTTCCACCTGGATATTTTCCTAGTGGAGATCAAAGAGTTTGCAAGTTGAAAAAGTCTTTGTATGGGTTAAAACAAGCCCCAAGGTAGTGGAATGAAAAACTTTGTAACACCTTGTTACAAAATGGCTTTAAACAAAGCAAATGTGATTATTCTCTCTTTACCAAATCTGAAAAAGGTTTGTTGATTGCCTTACTATGTGGATGATATAGTTATCACTGGTAATAGTATTAGTGAAATTGAGAAGTTTAAAGTGTTTTTGAAAACACATTTATTGATAAAAGACTTGGGAGAACTTAAATATTTTTTGGGAATTGAGGTATTAAGAGATGATAAAAGTGTTTGTTTGTCTCAAAGAAAGTATACTCTTGAGCTTTTATCTGAATATGGCATGCTTGCTTGTAAGCCTTCCAGAACTCCTATGGAGGCTAAAACTAATATTTCTAATGTTCCCATTAATGATAATGATAAACCTATTGATAATATAACTGAATATCAAAAATTACTTGGCAAACTAATTTACTTGACCCATACAAGACCTGATATAGCTTATGCAGTTCATTGCTTGAGTCAATTCATGCACTCTCCTTATAATTCTCATCTGAAGTCTGCTTCCAGGGTATTAAGGTATTTTAAACAAAGCCCATGTACTGGTATCTCTATCTCTAAAAGCTCTAATATGAATCTTTCTGGATATACTGATTCTGATTGGGCAAAATGTAAGGCTACTATGAGAAGTGTTACAGGTTATGCAGTTTATATGGGTAACTCTCTAGTCTGTTGGAAAAGTAAAAAGCAAACTGTTGTGTCTAGATCCTCTGCTGAGGCAGAGTATAGGGCCCTTACTTCTTTAACTTGTAAAGTTATGTGGCTCACTAATCTTTTGAGAGATTTGCAAATTGAAATTGAAAAACCTATCTCATTATTTTGTGATAACAAAGCTGCTATTCAGATTTCTTCTAATCCAGTTTTTCATGAAAGAACAAAGCATTTTGAAGTGGACTTACACTTCATAAGAGAAAAAATTCTGGATGGTTTTATAAAACCTCTCAAGATTGATTCTGCAAGTCAAATTGCAGATATATTAACTAAAGGTCTTACTGCAGACCAACATGAAGCTTTGTGTCAAAAACTTAAATTAGTTGATTTGTTTAAACCTTAACTGAGGGGTGTGTTAAATTTATATAAGTTGTACAGTTTAATGTTTAAACATATGAAGGGCTTATTGTGTGATTAGTCTATTGTGCATGATTGTTTGTGATAAAGGAAAGAATGGAGAAGGACTGGATGTGTCAAAGAAGTATTCTCAAGGGACTAAAAGTTGAGTCGGTGGATGAAGTTTCAAGACCTATATATATCTGCACATCTCCTAGATTATTGATTCATTCATCCAATTATTTTTTATATATCTAAATTCTCTCAATAATCTGTAATCGATTTATTTGTTCTAATAATCCTAAATTTAGGGTTTCTGTATAAGTGTATATCGTCTTGATATTCACTCAATATATTCAATATCTCAATAATAAATAATAATAATTAGTCCTCTTGATTCTCTGTTTTGTGTGATTGAATCACTTAAGGTATAAATTGTGATTAGATTATAGTTTTCTAGAATTACAGTTTGTTTGAGATCCAAGGCTCTTCTTTTGAGTTTCTCAGAAAGAGTGACATATGGTAAAGAAAGCAGATTTAACAATGAATCTCCATCTGTTTTCCCTTCTTCTTTTTCTTCAGCTCCTTTTGCATCTACTGCTGCTTTCTCATGAACATAATCTAACATGAAATTATCAAAATATCGGTGTGCCATTTTTTTTCAAGCGATATGTTATGATGATGAGGATGAAGTACGAGACACTAGAAATTATTATTATTACTCGTATATATATAGATGCCACCCAATGATTTAAATCTTCATGGATGAGACACGTGAAACCTTGTGTAAGCAAATACATTGTCCCCTATGTACGTGTCGTTTTGACACAATTTTGTTAATTTGTTGTCACTTGTAAAAAACTAGATTAAACCCATGCGTTGCATGGTTAATATTTTTTTTCGTAAAAAATTGTTAAAAATAAATAATACATCTTCCAAATTCAAAGTATAAAAATACAATAATGTAACAACAACGTGTTCAAATGCAAATTTACTTATTAAAAGCAGATACATTATAAAAGAATATATATTAATACTAATCAATGGACTTGTTTTTTTTATAATGTCTACATCATGCAAACATGTAACAACAAATGAAATCAAGGAATAAAGTATATAAAATATATTTTAATAATACCATCAACATAAATTTAATTTCAATGCATAAAGCATAATGAAAAGGTCAATTTCCAAATTTAATTAATATGTATAATATGTTGTGTGCAACATGCGATTTATATTATTCATACAATCAATATATAGATAAAAAAGGATATGTTTTTTCTTATGTGACATTTTTAGTTTGTTGTCACATTGAAATTTTAATGAGTTGTTCATTTTTTCATACTTTTCCAAATAAATTGCTATATATTTATATTGCTATGTATAATTTTAATCATCAATCATAACACTAATCATTAATATTTATATTTTTATTATTTTTCTATATACTAATAATTAAGTTATTAATTAAATAATAACTAATAATTAATAATCGATTTGCTCTTCTAATCCGACCTATTTGATTGAATTCAAGATATGCATCAAAATATTAATTCAATTTCTATATCCTACATATACGTATACAATACAAGATACAAGATATATATTAATATTTTCTTACTTTTTTAAATATTATTTTGTTTCTTCTTTTTCAAGATCATGATATACATATAACTCAGCCTTTTTTTATCAAATAATATTGCAAAATAAATTATTTTTTTAACTATCCTCTCTTAGTTATATAGAGAGATTAATTAAATTTGAAAACCTAAATTTGCTAACTAAAAATGCCAAATAAGATAAAATGGGATGAATTTACATACAAATAACACTTAAATAAAAATCATATATTTAAATTGACAAATATGTAAAGCTTTTACATATCCTCTCTTAGCTTATATAGAGAGATGTACATCTATATATTTAACCTTTAGTTTCTTTAATAAATGATGATAGCCCTATGATGATTATGCAAATTTAAACATTAAATTTTACTATAAAAAAACACCAAAAAAATGTGTTTATTATGGAGTAATAAGGAGTTTTAAAAAGAGACTATTCTAATTGTAGAATAAAATATTGATAAATGTCGTTAATGAAAAGAAAAAATATATTGAAAAATTGAATTACATTAAAGATGAAAATATTAAATATAGAAAAAAAATGACAACCGTATCAATCAACAATTTTATTTAATTAAATCATTAAAAAATCTTGTAAAATAAGGAGAATGTGACAAATAAGAAAAAAGTATGATGTGGCAATCAAAAACTAATGTCAAATAAGCCTAAAACTATCCTCTCTTAGTTATATAGAGAGAAGAGTTGTAGATTTTGTTCGGGCGTTATCATGGGTATTCTTTTTTTTTTTAATTAAAAAAAGTAAATTGTAATAAAAGGTGGTAATTATATGAAAATTAAATGATAGAAAAGTAAGAAATGAATGTAGCCATAAATTAACATTGCATGTTTCTCTCTATTATCCCTCTATATAATCTAGTTCTCCATCTTCATCACCACCACAATCTGCCGCTGCCGCTGCCACAAGCCCACAACGACCATCATCATTTATTGTTGCCGCCACCACCACCACCTTTGCCATCACCGTCGTCATCACAGTCAAATCGTACATATTCATCGTCAACATTGTCACACCCCGTTGTAGCGGAATACAGGGTTAACAAAAGAATTGCGTACTAATCAGAAGGTAAATAGAGATTACATCTATTAATCCAAATACAAGTCTATTACAAGTATAATCGTTCAGATGTGGACCCCAATACACGGATACAAACTATCCTTCAAATGGAAATGGGCCCACTTAATACAGTAACAACATCTGGACAGCTAAGTACAATTAGGACTAATAAAATGATAGTCCTCAGAGGTCTGACGCTAATTGTACGTCCAATGTTCAAAAGATGGCTTCAAAATGCCAAATACGCTTCCAATACTTACTGTTGGTTACCTGAAAAGCATGAAATTTGAGAGGATCAACTATCGAAATAGTTGGTGAGTTTACAGAATGTTTGACCAAGTTTATTCGTCATTGTGAGCACACAATGACTTGTAGTTATTTTCAACAAGACAATCAGAATTCAACACTTGATAATATTTCATAACAAGACAGCCGGGGTCTAAGTCCGACTAAAGCATATGACAGCCGGGAGCCAAGTCCGACAGTATCAGTCACTATGCTACATTGCTTCGCACAGGATTTCCCTCTAAAATGGGGTGCGCACCACAACAATGTTCATGACTAGCATATGACAGCCGGGAGCCAAGTCCGACAGTATCAGTCACTATGCTACATTGCTTCGCACAGGATTTCCCTCTAAAATGGGGTGCGCACCACAACAATGTTCATGACTAGCATATGACAGCCGGGAGCCAAGTCCGACAGTATCAGTCACTATGCTACATTGCTTCGCACAGGATTTCCCTCTAAAATGGGGTGCGCACCACAACAATGTTCATGACTAGCATATGACAGCCGGGAAACAACATCCGACAGTATCAGTCAACATGCCTCGCACAGGATTTCCTTCTACTAGTGGGTGCGGACCATAACTAAGACAGTCAAGAACTAAGTCTGACAATACAACCACTAGGGTTCCATAACAATGATAACTACAGGGAAAACATTTTAGTTCGTCAAACACAAAGAAACATTTTAATCAGCCATCACACGGAAATTCAACGTCATTTTATCCAACATTTAATAAATGACACGTATACACATTTTCGACAACCATCAACATGGCAAATTTAAGTCAAATGATCTAAGCATCCAAATCACATGGCATACTCACAAAACAATCATTTATTTAACAAATCGTGTATACAATAACACATGCTTTTCAGGCCCAAAGTAAAAGGAAAAGGGCGCCATAAACTCACCTTAGCGATCTAGTGCTAAAAGGTGCAAAGTAGCTCGAGAAGATTCAACAATCAGTTCTCCACGTTATCCAAAACCTATGATATCATTACCAATAATGAGGATCAAATCTCTTGACGACGAGTATCCTACGTACAACTACTTAGCTATAGACCCTAGAATGCCATAACCGAGAACGTGTTCCAAACTTTCATTTTGTTTACCTTTAGTTAGTAAAATCAATGACATAGTCATTAAAAGTAGTATAAAATACCATAATGACAACTATACAGTCGTAAACAATTTGGTTTAGCTCATTTAAGTCGAGTCACGAACCCACAATTACTTCTTTAACATTACCAAGTGTGAAACATAACACTTTGATGTAACACCCCAAAGATTTAAGGTAAAAAGAATTTAACCCTTTTTATAGTTTCGACATTAAATTAAATTCCTAGTATTCTATCTTTGGTTATGTGGTTAATTTAGTTGGAACTTTAGCGGATAGCGGGTAAAAATACCCACAAATTATGAGATGGGTCGTGGCATCCCCTAAGAGTGCCAGCCATCTATTTCACTTCATACTCATTCTTCCACTCACTCTTTTCTTTTCTCCTCCATTTTCTTCATGCAAGATTCATCTCATTCTTTCTCAATCAAAGCAATTTCTCTTTAATTTAAGAACAATAATAATCACCACAAATAGTCTTCATTCAAGTAATTGAAAAGCTAGGGTTTGAGGAAAGAAGTGGTGGTGGCCGAAATTCTAGAGGAAAAAGGGGAGAAAAGAAGTTGTAATCCAAAGTCTTGATTTAACTTATTGTTTGTTGAGGTATTGATTTTCCTCTAGTTAATTTCCATCTTCTTTTGAAATTAGGGTTCAGGGATGAACCAAATTGGGGGTTTTGCTAGAAAATGAATTATGGCTAATTTTCCCCAATTCCTTAGTTAACCTAGTTGTCATTGAGTTAGGTGTTGAGTTTGATTATGAAATTGATAAGCTTATGTGATAATTTTGGTTTATGAGAAAAGATGAGTTTTTACAAGTAATTGAAATGTTGATGAAAATGGTAGGTTGAACTACCTATGATATGGTGGAAGTAAAAAGGAGACTCAATGACAAATGGGTTGGGTTTTGGGTTGAGAAAGGCTAGTGATTGAGTATGGCTAGGTTAAGCTAGTCAAGTTGTGATTATAAGCTTATGCATTTTATGACATGATTATAGGTTGAAGCTTGTTTGTGCTTAATCGTTTTAGCTTTGTTGATCTAGTTGCGGAGGAGGTGAGTATATTTGCATACCTTTATGTTTACGTTGGGTCAATTGACCACATCATGTTGAAATGTGTTATTCATGTGTGGTAATTGATTTGGCTAGACCCGGGTGGGGTCAAATGTTATGAGGCCTAAGAACCTCCGGGGCCTAAGAACCCCTATTGTTGTTTTGAGAAAAGGCCTAAGAACCTCTCGGGGCCTAAGAACCCCGATATTCTCTAATGGATCCATATATGTTGTTTATTGTGCAAGGTGAGTATGTAAATGTGGCATGACGATGTCATAGGTTGCATGTAATAGCCCTTGTACTTGCCCTCCTTCGTATTCGTAAATGTATGCAAGTATATTCACTAAGCCTTTGCTTATATTTTAGTTGTTTACCATTTTATAGGTAGTTCCGGAAGAAGGAACTAGTGTTGTTGAATTGAAAGTCTTGGTTTAGAGCTTGAAGTGTTTTTGGAAGACGTGAAGGTACTAGGTCATTCTTGGATGAATGACAACTTTTGGTTTAGAGGCTTAGAAATCCCTCTCCTCATGGCTCTTGGTACATTTTGATTTGATGGTCATACTTTTGTTAAAATTATGTAAAAGTCCAGGAGTAAAGCTTTGGAAAGTTTGTGAAGTTGCATTTTGGTCGAAATTGTGTCGAAATGGATAAATGACCCACTTGATGGTGTTCATGGGATTCTAAACAAGTTGATGTTGTAATGTATGTTTAAAATGTGTCCATGAAGTTGATATCAGTTTCTGAATTGTGTTTTAAGATGTTTGTTTTGAATTTCGAAGGTTACAAGCTTGGGCAAGTGTTGAAATGATTTTTAGGTCTGCTGTTCTGATGCTCACTGCGGCGCAGTGGGGATGGTTTTGCCCACTGCGGCGCAGTGAAATCCCACGACCATAATTTCTTTCCTCCCACTGCGGCGCAGTGGGAGAGTGTAAAACCCACTGCGGCGCAGTGGGAGAGTGTAAAACCCACTGCGGCGCAGTGGGGCTTTTCCAGACCCGAGTTCGAGATTTCCCACTGCGGCGCAGTGGGAGATTCTCCACCCACTGCGGCGCAGTGGGGTATATATATAAAAAAAAAAAAAAAAATCTTGTGTTTTCGGTTTATCGAGTTCAGTTCTTTCAAGTTGGTATCAAAGCCAGGGTTTAAGGGATTTAGGTATTCCCTTGTGTAGAGAGTGCCTAGACTTAAACCTTAGTTGAGACTCGACCTTAGGTAACCGAAATTTTTATATGGGACTGAAAAATGTGTTTGATAATGTTAGATTATCTATTTGCTAGTATTTAAAGCACAATAAGAAGCCGGCCTTATTGTGGTTGAAATACTAATAAATTTATAAACTAGCGGCATCAAACCTTGGGACGGTGTAGTATCAAGTTATAAGTTTTGGCTCCTAGTCATAGAGTTAGATAGGTTGCGTGATTAAATTCGTTTTATCTACTCTTATTGAAGTATGGCCGACTATCATAATGAGGAAGAAGAGCACCACAATCAGAACGAAGAAGAAGAGCCTTTATTTGCCGAAGGTAGCATGGATATCTCGGATCAAATAGGGAGAGCATTAGAGAAATATACACCCCTACTACTTAAGAAATTGAATGAGACTATGGAAGGGGCTGTGAATGATCACATAGCTCAAATGATCAGAGAGGAAGTGGCTTTGAATGTGCAACTAGAGTTTGAGAAGAGGGATGGCAAGGGTAAGGACAAAAAGGATGAAGAAGAGAAAGAAGTAGAAGTGACGGGAGAAAGGGGTTACAAGAAGAAGTTCACCTTTCGAGACTTTGAAGTGTGTCACCCACCGGAGTATCACGGTGATCGTGATCCCATCGTTTGTACACGATGGATATCTGAGATTGAAGGGGCATTCCGCACTAGTCAATGCCCCTCGCACCTGAAGGTCATTTTTGCGGTTGGTATGCTAAGGAACAGTGGAAAGAGATGGTGGGATAGTTTGTTGGCAATAAAGAAGGAAGCGTTAGATCATGTTGAATGGCCCGAATTCAAGACAATGTTTTTCAAGGAGTTTAGATCAGAAGCTGAAGTGACCAAGTTGAGAAGTGAATTTCTCAATGATTGTCAAGGTAGTATGAGTTTGAACGAATTTCGAGCCCACTTCTTGGACAAGGCTCAATTTTGTCCGGAATTTCTTGAGAACGACCAATTGTTAAAGGAGCAATTCTATATGAAGTTGAAGAAGAGCTTGAGGGAAAGGATAAGCCTACGTCAAATGGAGTCTTTTTCCATGTTGGCGGATGTGGCTAGAGACCATGAAATTGAACAATCAAGAGTTGATGATGATGGTGAGTTGAAGAGGAAGCATGAGGGGACCAACTCTCCGAACAAACGGTTTAGACGAGAGGGTAGTTCCGGCAACCACTCTACTAGCAAGAATATCCCTTGGTGCCGACCGTGCAAGAGGAATCATTGGGGGGTATGTAAGGTGTCGGGGAAAGGTTGCTTTACTTGTGGGAAACCGGGGCATTCAAGCCAGGAGTGCAAGTCCAAGCCACAAAAGGCCATCATATGCTACAAGTGCTTTGAGGAGGGCCACATGAGAAGCTCATGCCCTAAGTTGACCCAAGAGGAGAGACTCGAGGAAAAGAGGAGGGAAGCGGAAAGGAAAAACGCCCAAATTCATGGGAATCAACGAGGAAGGTCCTTTCAACTCACTGTGGATCAAGCAAGAAACACGAATGATGTTGTCACAGGTACATTTCTTGTTTATAATGTGCCTATGCGAATTCTCTTTGATTCGGGGGCGAATAGATCATTCGTTGCAACTAGAGTAATTCATGTTATTCCCGTGTCGAAGTCGTGTCTAGAAAATACTTTGCAAGTTGAGGTTGGTAATGGTAGAATGGAATTAGTGAAGGATGTGTATAGGGGATGTGAAATTAAAATTTCTTCGGAACTCTTTCAAGCCAATTTAATTCCTTTTCCGATGGGAGAGTTTGATATAATCTTGGGTATGGATTGGTTAAGCTCATGTAACGCCAAAATCGCGTGTGATGAAAAGGCGATATATTTGAAGACTTCTAAAGGCGAAGACTTGGTGGTGTATGGTGATAGGAAGGAACGTTCTATTTCCGTATGTACTTTTGCTCGTGCCAAACGTTACATTTCTCATGGATGTCATGCTTATCTTGCTCACATCGTTGATGTTGAAAAGAAACCTCTATCTATCGAAGACATCCCTATTGTTAGTGAATTCGCCGATGTTTTTCCCGAAGATTTGCCGGGCATTCCTCCCGAACGGCAAGTTGAGTTTTCCATTGATCTCATTCCGGGGGCTAACCCCATTGCTAAAACTCCCTACCGTTTGGCTCCATCGGAGATGCAAGAGATGATGAAGCAACTACAAGAATTACTTGATAAGGGTTTTATTCGACCTAGTAACTCTCCTTGGGGCGCACCGGTACTTTTTGTCAAGAAGAAGGATGGAAGCATGCGTATGTGTATCGACTATCGGGAGCTCAACAAAGTCACCGTAAAGAACAAGTATCCTTTGCCTAGAATCGACGACTTATTCGATCAACTTCAAGGAGCGTCATATTTCTCAAAAATAGATCTTCGTTCGGGTTACCATCAACTCAAAGTACGTGATGAAGATATTCCTAAAACCGCCTTCCGTACTCGTTATGGTCATTTTGAGTTTGTTGTCATGCCTTTTGGTCTTACAAATGCTCCCGCGGCTTTCATGGATCTCATGAACCGTGTTTGTCGCCCTATGCTCGATAAATCTGTAATCGTATTCATTGATGATATTCTTATTTACTCTAAAAGCTCAACCGATCATGGAGTTCATGTACGTGAGGTGTTGGAAGCATTACGCAAGGAGAAGCTCTATGCCAAATTCTCCAAATGCGAATTTTGGTTAAGAGAAGTGCAATTTCTTGGCCATGTTGTTAACAGTGAGGGAATTATGGTGGACCCGGCCAAGATTAATGCGGTGATGAAGTGGGAGCAACCAAAGAATCCGTCGAAGATTAGGAGTTTTCTTGGTCTAGCGGGCTATTACCGTCGTTTTATTCAAGACTTCTCTAAAATAGCTTCCCCATTGACCAAGTTGACTCGAAAGAATATCAAGTTCGAATGGAAAAGCGAGCAAGAGTTGGCTTTCAACAACTTCGAGAAAGGCTAAGTCAAGCACCGGTTCTTGTTTTACCGGATGGACTTGAAGATATGGTGGTATATTGTGATGCATCGTCTAATGGCCTAGGTTGTGTTCTTATGCAACGGGGTAAAGTCATCGCCTACGCTTCAAGGCAATTGAAAGAGCATGAAAGACGATACCCTACTCATGATTTGGAGCTAGCGGCGGTGGTATTTGCTTTGAAGATTTGGCGCCATTATCTCTATGGAGTCAAGTTTACTATCTATTCCGATCATAAAAGCCTCAAATACTTCTTTGAGCAAAGAGATCTCAACAATCGCCAACGTAGATGGCTAGATCTCTTGAAAGATTATGATTGCGAAATTTTGTATCATCCCGGGAAGGCTAATGTGGTAGCGGATGCCTTGAGTCGGAAGAGTTCTCATCATACCTTAGTCGTTTCACCCCTTTGGGTTTTGATCACCAATGACTTCTTTGATCAAATTAGAGAAGCTCAAGAGAGGGCCTTGCAACGAGATCCTAAGAAGGAAAGAATACAAGGTCAAATTCAATATTTCACTAAGGATTCTCGTGACCTTACCGTACGTTTTGGGAGGATTTGGATCCCATTTTCTTGTGAGTTGAAACAAGTTCTACTTGATGAAGCCCACAAATCCAAATATTCTATTCACCCCGGTGCTACAAAAATGTATCATGACTTGAAGGTAGAATATTGGTGGCCCGGAATGAAGCGGGATGTGGTGAAATATGTCGAAAGGTGTTTGACTTGTGCACAAGTGAAAGCGGAGCATCAAAAGCCTTATGGTATGTTGCAACCGTTGGAAGTTCCCAAATGGAAGTGGGAAGAGATCACCATGGATTTCATCACAAAATTGCCCAAGACCCCTAGAAATCAATTTGATACAATATGGGTAATAGTTGATAGATTAACCAAGAGTGCTTTGTTTCTTCCTATTCGTGAGGCGTCATCATCCGAGGTATTGGCAAAGATCTATGTGAAGGAAGTTGTAGCTAGACATGGAGTTCCCATCTCCATTGTTTCGGATAGAGACACTCGATTTACTTCACACTTTCTTTTTTTTCCTCTTTTTTTTTTTTTTCTTGGGTCTTCTCCATTGTTTCGGATAGAGACACTCGATTTACTTCACACTTTTGGCGGAAATTTCATGAAGATATGGGTACCAAGCTCAAGCTTAGCACCGCGTATCACCCACAAACGGATGGTCAAAGTGAGAGAACCATTCAAACGCTTGAAGACATGCTTCGGGCATGTATAATCGATTTTGGAGGCACTTGGGATCTTCACTTGCCTTTGGTGGAATTCTCTTACAACAATAGCTACCATTCTAGCATCCAAATGCCGCCCTATGAAATGTTGTATGGGAGGAAATGTCGATCTCCAATTTGTTCGGGAGAAGTAGGTCAAAGAGAAATAGGTGGCACGGAAGTAGTGTTAAAGACCATCGAAAAGATAGATGTGATCAAAGAGAGATTAAAAGCGGCTCAAGATCGGCAAAAGTCTTATGCGGATAAAAGGAGGAGACCGATTGAGTTTCATGTGGGCGATCGTGTTTTGTTGAAAGTCTCCCCGTGGAAAGGTGTTCTACGGTTTAGAAAACGTGGAAAGCTAAGTCCTCGTTTCATTGGCCCGTTTAAAATATTGGCCAAGGTTGGCAAGGTTGCTTACCGTTTAGAGTTACCGGATGAACTTTCGGGAATTCATCCAACTTTCCATGTGTCTCATCTTAGAAAATGCCTTGCCGATGAGTCTTCTTATGTGCCATTAAATGAAATTGAGATTGATAACAAGTTGAACTACATTGAAGAGCCGATTGCCATAGTTGAAGAAGAACTTAGAAGGGTACAAAATAAGACGGTGAGGACTTATAAGATTTTGTGGAAGCATGGTAAGATGTCCGATTGTACGTGGGAGTCCGAGCGTGATGTTCTAGTTTACTATCCGTCTTTGCATATGGCTTGGATCACGAGGCCGTGATCCGTTCCAAGTGGGGGAGAGTTGTAACACCCCAAAGATTTAAGGTAAAAAGAATTTAACCCTTTTTATAGTTTCGACATTAAATTAAATTCCTAGTATTCTATCTTTGGTTATGTGGTTAATTTAGTTGGAACTTTAGCGGATAGCGGGTAAAAATACCCACAAATTATGAGATGGGTCGTGGCATCCCCTAAGAGTGCCAGCCATCTATTTCACTTCATACTCATTCTTCCACTCACTCTTTTCTTTTCTCCTCCATTTTCTTCATGCAAGATTCATCTCATTCTTTCTCAATCAAAGCAATTTCTCTTTAATTTAAGAACAATAATAATCACCACAAATAGTCTTCATTCAAGTAATTGAAAAGCTAGGGTTTGAGGAAAGAAGTGGTGGTGGCCGAAATTCTAGAGGAAAAAGGGGAGAAAAGAAGTTGTAATCCAAAGTCTTGATTTAACTTATTGTTTGTTGAGGTATTGATTTTCCTCTAGTTAATTTCCATCTTCTTTTGAAATTAGGGTTCAGGGATGAACCAAATTGGGGGTTTTGCTAGAAAATGAATTATGGCTAATTTTCCCCAATTCCTTAGTTAACCTAGTTGTCATTGAGTTATGTGTTGAGTTTGATTATGAAATTGATAAGCTTATGTGATAATTTTGGTTTATGAGAAAAGATGAGTTTTTACAAGTAATTGAAATGTTGATGAAAATGGTAGGTTGAACTACCTATGATATGGTGGAAGTAAAAAGGAGACTCAATGACAAATGGGTTGGGTTTTGGGTTGAGAAAGGCTAGTGATTGAGTATGGCTAGGTTAAGCTAGTCAAGTTGTGATTATAAGCTTATGCATTTTATGACATGATTATAGGTTGAAGCTTGTTTGTGCTTAATCGTTTTAGCTTTGTTGATCTAGTTGCGGAGGAGGTGAGTATATTTGCATACCTTTATGTTTACGTTGGGTCAATTGACCACATCATGTTGAAATGTGTTATTCATGTGTGGTAATTGATTTGGCTAGACCCGGGTGGGGTCAAATGTTATGAGGCCTAAGAACCTTCGGGGCCTAAGAACCCCTATTGTTGTTTTGAGAAAAGGCCTAAGAACCTCTCGGGGCCTAAGAACCCCGATATTCTCTAATGGATCCATATATGTTGTTTATTGTGCAAGGTGAGTATGTAAATGTGGCATGACGATGTCATAGGTTGCATGTAATAGCCCTTGTACTTGCCCTCCTTCGTATTCGTAAATGTATGCAAGTATATTCACTAAGCCTTTGCTTATATTTTAGTTGTTTACCATTTTATAGGTAGTTCCGGAAGAAGGAACTAGTGTTGTTGAATTGAAAGTCTTGGTTTAGAGCTTGAAGTGTTTTTGGAAGACGTGAAGGTACTAGGTCATTCTTGGATGAATGACAACTTTTGGTTTAGAGGCTTAGAAATCCCTCTCCTCATGGCTCTTGGTACATTTTGATTTGATGGTCATACTTTTGTTAAAATTATGTAAAAGTCCAGGAGTAAAGCTTTGGAAAGTTTGTGAAGTTGCATTTTGGTCGAAATTGTGTCGAAATGGATAAATGACCCACTTGATGGTGTTCATGGGATTCTAAACAAGTTGATGTTGTAATGTATGTTTAAAATGTGTCCATGAAGTTGATATCAGTTTCTGAATTGTGTTTTAAGATGTTTGTTTTGAATTTCGAAGGTTACAAGCTTGGGCAAGTGTTGAAATGATTTTTAGGTCTGCTGTTCTGATGCTCACTGCGGCGCAGTGGGGATGGTTTTGCCCACTGCGGCGCAGTGAAATCCCACGGCCATAATTTTCTTTCCTCCCACTGCGGCGCAGTGGGAGAGTGTAAAACCCACTGCGGCGCAGTGGGGCTTTTCCAGACCCGAGTTCGAGATTTCCCACTGCGGCGCAGTGGGAGATTCTCCACCCACTGCGGCGCAGTGGGGTATATATATAAAAAAAAAAAAAAAAATCTTGTGTTTTCGGTTTATCGAGTTCAGTTCTTTCACTTTGACTCGACATTTTTAGAAATGGAGAAGGATTCATACAAAATGAATGTTATCATAAGAAAATAGACTTTCACACTATTCTAACGATAGGTCATACGACTTATTTGGAGTCGCGGATCAAAAGTTATTAACATTTGAAAATTGACGCCACTGCGCCACAGTGAGCCTGCGCCACAGTGAGCCATTGCCAAGCTCACTGCGCCGCAGTGGGTATCCACTGCGCCGCAGTGAGCCATTGCCAAGCTCACTGCGCCGCAGTGAGCTAACCTCGCACAAAACAGGCCCTAGCCACTGCGCCGCAGTGGGGCTAACCCATGCCACTGCGCCGCAGTGGCCAAAATCTGAACCAGAAACAGTAGCTGCAGGTTATGCAGGAAAACCAAACCCAAAACCCTTCAAACTCGACCCAAATCAAACCCTTTTATTTCTAACAAGTGTTAACATGTTCAAAAGACCTGGAAACATACCATTTCGCCAATCATTTCGCCATTTCAATCATTTTGATTTCAAGACCAAATTCTAAATCCAAAACTTCATAAATTACCAAGAACCCTAACTACATAACAAGTTTAAAAGCCTCTAATTCCGTTTACAAAACTAAAACAA
>CM067167.1:166676377-166706377 GCA_034093135.1 Erigeron breviscapus | reverse complement strand
TTCAACTAAAACTAGATTTGAAGGTTTATATTTATTTACGAGTTGTTTAATTGGGATGTGTTATAACCTTTTAAAGTTAAACTGTTGTTACATTATTTTTAATACATATACTTTTTAATCAGTGTATTTTTTTTATGATGAATCAATTTCTTTTCATTTTATTTTACAAATTACATACTATACTAAATGAATGGGATGTGAATAGTAACTCGCCTGTGTGGCGAGTTACTATTCGTCCATGCTATAACCCGCACTATTATTTGGATTTTGCCAAATCGCATCCCGTTCGGGTTTTCTAATACGAGTTACTTCTTGTTTTTTTCCATATTTTTTTCCTTTCGGGTTTTCAAATAACTATATTCAAAACGTTTATTCTTTTTTGTAACAATATTCAGATTTTACCACATTGGATCCCTTTCAGATTTAAATTTACGGGTTACTTCTTGGTTTCTTACATTTTTTTTCATTTGGGTTTTCAAATAGTATATCAAAAGTCAAAACTATTTTTTTGTGGTATTGCCTTTGAATAAATATTTATTTCATATGTCAAAGATTTTAACAAACATATATAGCGACACATCATCAATAACAAAACATAATCGTTTCCAGGTTTCCAAACAATATATTAAAAACTTTTATTAAATTTTTGTGGTATTGTCTTTAAAATAAATATATATTTTATATGTCAAAGTTTTTAGCAAACATAAATCATCAATAACAAAAAATAATCGAACTAATTGAAACCGCGCAACGCGCAGACGGAAACTATTGTGGTTTTGCTTTTAAATAAATATATATTTGATATGATAAACTTTTAAACAAACATATCCATGACAGAATGTATGTTAATTCAACGCAAATATACTAAATAATACAATCGTTTCAACACGACAATTGATGCCCCGCAACGCGGGGCCGGAAATTTTCTAGTTTTATGTAAGTTATTTACTTCTCAGTTATAATAGTGCTATTGGTAATGACTTCTATAATTACATGATTATTTAGTTTTCGAAAAATTATCTACCAAAAACAAGAGTTGTAAACTCACCAAAAGATTGGCAAACTTTTGGTTAGTCATTTATATTCGTCTAATATTTAGACTTTCTTTTCTAACTATTTATACATTTTATTTAATAAAGTTTATATATATTTTTCGAACATTCAGTCGGTATACGACATCGGGGAAACCTTACCGTATAATGGTGAAACCTTGCACGTACCCTAGACATGAACAAAGTCTCGTTTGTATTTATACTCGAATCATACTAAAAACCCAACCGCAAACATCGAGTTGAAAATATTACATATAAGAATAAAAAAAAATTTTATCGGAAAGTGCATACCCAATAACGAATTTCTAAATCCGCCACTGTTATGTTCTGTAAAATTTAAAATATGTGATTATGTGTTTATGTAAAGTGGTAACATGTGTATTTAGTTTTTTTTTTATACCCTAATAAATCTGGTCACATGTTTAAGTAAAACTTATAAAGCATGTGTCCGGGTATGTGAATGTAAAGAGATAACATGTGTTCTGAGTATTATTTTTTTTCGGTTTTCTTTATTTTTTTAATTTTTTTTATACCCTAATAAATCTGGTCACATGTTCCTGTATAATGTATAAAATATGTGTTCGGTACGTGTTTATGAGAAGTGATAACATGTGTTATATGGGTTTTTTTTTTACCCTAATAAATCTGGTCACATGTTCATGTAAAAATTATAAAGTATGTGTTCAGGTAAAGTGATAACATGTGTTCTTGAGAAATTATGATGTACTAACACATGTGCCCAGCACATGTTTTCCTTTGGTATGTTGTATATGCATATGGCTACATTTTATGTTTGCCTTTGGTATGTTGTATATGCATATGGCACATTTTATGTTTCCTTTGGTATGTTGTATATGCATATGGCTACATTTTATGTTTGCCTTTGGTATGTTGTATATGCATATGGCTACATTTTATGTTTGCCTTTGGTATGTTGTATATGCATATGGCTACATTTTATGTTTCCTTTGGTATGTTGTATATGCATATGGCTACATTTTATGTTTGACTTTGGTATGTTGTATATGCATATGGCACATTTTAACCTGGATATTTGAGAATTTTTAATTCTTGATATGTGTGTGGCAACGTGAACAGGTACATGAGAATTACGGCAGGGTGAAGACAGTAATGAAGGAATTAAACAGGGACAAGGCCAATCAGTCAAACACAAAAGAGGCAAAGGGGTTAAAAGGAAAGAAAGCGGATCAATGATGAAAATATGGGAAGGGAAAGTAAAAGGAAACAAGTTGCGGGAGGTCTGAAGGATAAGAATATGATGGTTGGCGATGAACAAATCGTAAGAAAGTCGCCAAGGCCTAAAACAATTGTTAGCGATATCAACAACAGTTTGATGGAACAAGGTCAAGAGGAGGCAGGGAAGACAAAAGCATCAAAAAAGGAGGCAGCGAAGAAAAATCACTCTACACTCGGAATTAGGACATCTCTTAATTCATTATGATTATAGCAATGAGTACACATGTTTTCTGCCGTAAAACTATTCACACACATGTTTATGTTTTGTGCTGGGCACATGTGTTTGTAGTTATCATAATTGGTAATGGGATATAAACACATGTGTATTTCGGTGTACACATATGTTTGTAAAATAGTGTCACGTGTTTCAGTGACATACAAACGGTGTTACGACTTTACATATGAGGATTAGAAGTAATTGCGGATTTGGTATACTTATATGGACATGTGTGTATTGGTGTACTATTATGGAACCTCTGTGTCAAATTGATGTACATTACAAAGAATGGAAAACTATACAAGTGTACTCTCCAAATGGATGGTAACAGAAACAGTATTTCGTTTGATTAGAAATAGGCAAGTTCGTTTGATTGCATTTCCTAGTGACGTGGGATGCGTGTAGCTCTTCCAAGGGCTTCATATAAAAATGTGTATGTTATATGCATATGGCTACATTTTATGTTTGACTTTGGTATGTTGTATATGCATATGGCACATTTTAACCTGGATATTTGAGAATTTTTAATTCTTGATATGTGTGTGGCAACGTGAACAGGTACATGAGAATTACGGCAGGGTGAAGACAGTAATGAAGGAATTAAACAGGGACAAGGCCAATCAGTCAAACACAAAAGAGGCAAAGGGGTTAAAAGGAAAGAAAGCGGATCAATGATGAAAATATGGGAAGGGAAAGTAAAAGGAAACAAGTTGCGGGAGGTCTGAAGGATAAGAATATGATGGTTGGCGATGAACAAATCGTAAGAAAGTCGCCAAGGCCTAAAACAATTGTTAGCGATATCAACAACAGTTTGATGGAACAAGGTCAAGAGGAGGCAGGGAAGACAAAAGCATCAAAAAAGGAGGCAGCGAAGAAAAATCACTCTACACTCGGAATTAGGACATCTCTTAATTCATTATGATTATAGCAATGAGTACACATGTTTTCTGCCGTAAAACTATTCACACACATGTTTATGTTTTGTGCTGGGCACATGTGTTTGTAGTTATCATAATTGGTAATGGGATATAAACACATGTGTATTTCGGTGTACACATATGTTTGTAAAATAGTGTCACGTGTTTCAGTGACATACAAACGGTGTTACGACTTTACATATGAGGATTAGAAGTAATTGCGGATTTGGTATACTTATATGGACATGTGTGTATTGGTGTACTATTATGGAACCTCTGTGTCAAATTGATGTACATTACAAAGAATGGAAAACTATACAAGTGTACTCTCCAAATGGATGGTAACAGAAACAGTATTTCGTTTGATTAGAAATAGGCAAGTTCGTTTGATTGCATTTCCTAGTGACGTGGGATGCGTGTAGCTCTTCCAAGGGCTTCATATAAAAATGTGTATGTTGTATTGGGATCTTATATTTTTGTATTGTACTTGTAAACAACTGGAAAATCAATCAGTCTGATCACTGTAAAGTGTAAACTAGTTAACTAATAGGTAGAATTGTGGTGTATGATACATTTTTATTCACTCAATATAATATAATTAGTTAACATGTTGATGTTTAATTCCAACCTATTTATATTAATATGTAGATTTAGAAATGTAAAGCGATTGTGTAAAGATTAACTAGATGAAATTTATTAATTAATTTTTATGTACAACTTTTAGCCTAATTATCAAGAAAAAGTGTTAGAAGTAATATTTGTATATGTAATTGTTAAATTTAATATGATAATTTTGAAACTAAATCCTGTTGTTCTATCGTGGCTTCATCATCATGGAAATAAAAAGGAATATTTTTTTAATAACAGTTATTTGTTGATAATCGGAGTGATTCAAGGGCGAGGGGAGCGATTTAGGGGGGTTTTATTATTCATATGATAATTAATATAATTGCATTTATAAATTGACCATACTATCCTTATACCTTTTAATTAAAAGTTAGTTCTCGTAGTTTTCAAAAAAAATTTAGTTCTCATTTTATCTTTTTACTATATATATATAGAGTAAGTTATTATGAGAACCAAATTTGTCGAGAACTACGAGAACTAATTGTAACCATTAGATTAAGATGATCAAAGGCTAACAAGCAACAATGGCAATTTTGTAAATATTTTCACACATTTAAGCACATGCCGTTGCAAAAGGGTAGAATAGGTGATGTGCAAAATCGAGTTTTAAATTTATAAACAAGAAATACCGATTTTACTACCTAATGCACACTCTCGGGCAGTGGACCCGTTCGTGTATAGTATAGATAAATGGTAAGTCAGGATCGAACACAAGGACTTTGAAAGCAATTATTAAAATTAAGTAGTTCAAATGAAAGGGGGTTTTGTGACTGAATTGTCACTTTGCAACAAGTAAAAGTAAATAACTTAAATCCGGTATTACCGGGGCAGGGATCGTCCTCAAACGATATTGAAAATGTTTTTATGACAATAATTTAAAAAGGCATCCATCTTGATTTCGCTCAACAATACGCTCAGATTGCACATAAATGAAGTTCAAATCTAAATTAAGTTGATTAAATAACCGAGACTCAAACAAAGCACCAACCCCGTACCCATCAAGTTAATGACATCATTTGACTCTCTTGCTTAAACTAGTTTCGTTACAAAGACCGGTACCCCAAGACATCTTTTATAACTACCCTAATCAAACAATTGTTTTGGTTATTGAAATAACAATTATACCTATCGATTGTACCCAACCGTTAACACATTCCTCCCTATTATCACGAACGATTATCTACCGTACCCGTCATAGACCCAATCGTTTGTACCCAAACAATCAAAATGAAATATATGAAATCAATAATTACCATTAAAGACACACATAAATCACCAATCAATTCAAGATAAATTATAAAGAAGAAATACGCTAAGATCTCGATATAACGTTAAATGAAATCAACATTGAATTAATAAAATCGTGCAATCTTTACATATTGTCTCACTCCATCAAGATGGATGATGAAGCGATTAGCCACTCATATTAAAATAAGAATAACAAATAAAATATGAAGAATTCTTTGTTACCGAATGATAATAATCGAAAGCTACAAACGAAATTGATCCAATCGTGTTTGAAATCCTTAAATATGATGAATAGATGAAAATATCTCTGAAAAAGTCTTCAAAAACGGCTGGGAGAAGAGAAGAAGGGTTTTGGGATGTTTTTGCATGCTATTTATATGTCTCCCAAAATCTGCCAGAACCGCCCCCAATTGCGGCGCAACTAGTGTAGTTGCGGCGCAATTGGGTTTGACTCGAGAGTTGACTTTGACTTTCATTGACCAAGGACGGCTTGAACTTGAATGCATTGCGGCGCAATGAAATTGATTGCGGCGCAACTTAATCTTCTGCTTTTCGGTTGCGGCGCAACAACTAGTTGCGGCGCAACATGTTGCGGCGCAACAACTAGTTGCGGCGCAATTGAACGTTGACTCGCGTTGACCTTTGACCATTGTTGACTCGTGGCTGGCCAGGAATAAAAGGCGTTGCGGCGCAACTAGATAGTTGCGGCGCAACTTTACTTTCTATAATTCGGTTGCGGCGCAACCTAGTTGCGGCGCAACTTAATCTTCTGCTTTTCGGTTGCGGCGCAACTTAATCTTCTGCTTTTGGTTGCGGCGCAACTTGAACTGCTTGGTTGCGGCGCAACTTATTCTTCTGATTTTCGGTTGCGGCGCAACAACTAGTTGCGGCGCAATTTTACTTTAAATTCGGTTGCGGCGCAACTCCTAGTTGCGGAGCAATTGTCCTTTTGCCAGCTTTGACTTTTGTTGACTTTCTGCAATCTTCATCCAAATGCTTCCGAAATCCTCCGTTAGCACTTACTTCACCTCAACAATGTCGTTTTCTCCAGATTTATGCTTAAATACCTGTCAGTAACCTGAAACACTAACAAATACCATAAACGCACCAAATGTATACAAAAACGACTCATAAACCATGCAAATTCAACTAAATACAATGTGGGAAATGGGTATAAAATACGACACATCAAATCCCCCCACACTTAAGCTTTGCTTGTCCTCAAGCAATTTATAAGTCCCAAATATAGATGGCTTAAATACCCGACTGGCAAGTAATTCTAACTGGAAGATGACCAGTTCAGAATACGATCCAGATATGGATGAACAATACGATAGAGGTACTGAAAGTAAATGCAAGAAACAATAAGGGCTGAAACTATATAAATAATATGTATAGATCAAGTATGTAGCATTGAGACACAATGTATTTTTCAAGGTATTTGATTTATTGATATATAAACAAATACAAGGATTGTTGCGGAACAAAGATAAACACCCAAGTGTAAATATCCAATCAACCTAGAAATACAAGTGATCTAATAACTTGGAAATACCCATAAGGATTACTTAGAGTATATCTCACAAGTTGCAATGCAAAGGTTTCAAGCCATTTGCAAGTTGTGAGAAGACTTATATTTATAGACTAAGTCCATGATGACGTGGACCAGATCGTACAAATATGGTTGGGTGTATTTAAGGAATTAAAGCTAATTCCTTACATGTGTAATTTTAAGGTTTAGGTATATAAGTCGTTGATGTGACTTATCAAACCTTATTCCCAACCTTTACTTTACCTTGTACTTTAATTAATAGTTAATTCAATTAACCGGGTAAAGATATGTAAAGTAAAAAGTCTTCCTCGTAATCAGTGTAAAAGTGTGTAAGTACTTTTACACTGAGATGCTTCAGTCTTCGATCAGGTAGAATCAGTTTCTGAGCTCCACATCTGAACTGATTCTCATTCTTCAGACTTCAGTCTTTGACTTCATTCTGAACGGGTTTCTGATACGTTGATCTGAACTGAAGTGAAGCTTCAGTGAACAAATTCTGAGCGACCTCAGAATTCTATACAAGTATTCTTCACTGAGCTTCAGCTATTTCTGAACAAATTATACTTGGTCGATTTTTGACCTAACAAATTCCCCCTATTTGTTCTGAAATAGTGCATGCATCTCAGACTTCTATCTATACATGTTTGTAAGTCTGAAATGCAAGTTTTTTTTGTTTACGTTGTATAAATTTTCTAAGTACATCTTATAGATCATTGATGTATCAGAATTTTACTTGTGGTTTTTCTAACTTAAACCTATCATCTACTTATAAGCTACAAAATGTAACATATATATACAAACTCAAGTGTTTGTTACATTTGTGAATATTTATACAAGTACATGATAATCTGAAAAATAAACTACTTCTTAGCAGGCCTTGAACCAGAAGGTGCTTCAGTAGGTTTCCTCTTCAGTGGAGAATGATCCTTCTTTCCAAACAATCTGCCTTCAATCTCTACCTTGGCCTGCATCTTTTGTTGTATTCTTGATAACCATGCACCAATCAAAGCAGATTTTGGCTTCCCCTCAGTATTTGGATCATCTCCCTATGCTCAGAAATCCCAAACTCGTGTACTGAAACTTGATTATACTCTTCAGCTGCTCTACCTTCTCTTTTTATCATCAAATCAAAAAGCTTCAATCCATCAGCTTTTGTTACCTCCATATCAACTATTTTAGCTGGATGAGATCGATGCTTCAGATAATGCTCATATTGATCCTTCTCATGCTTTCTTTGGAGCTCAATAACATCATCAGACATTGGTTTGAAGGTGGAGAGATCAGCATCACGAATATTTTTTCTTGATGATCTTGGTCCAGTCACTTTGGGCTTAATGGGTGGCCTTGTCAATTCTTTTTCCACCTTCAGAACTCCAGCCAGAATTTCCTTCTTTTTAATTGCCATCTCTTTCTCCCTGTTTTTCACCAAGTCCTCAATGGACATCTTGAATGTGAGATGGTCCAGCTTTTGTTCTAAGGGAGTATAATTCACCCCATATTCATACTCGAGCATATCAACAACAGCCTTCTGCACTCTTGGATCATTTTTAATTTTCAGATATCTTTCAAGTGAGAGACCAAAAGCTGCAGCATCAACATGATCAAGGGTTCCCATTTTCTGATGTTGAACCCTTTCTCTTTCCTTATTTTCTCCCCACATAATAAATTGATTAGAGACTTGCTTCTGCAAAGCCTCTAGTTTCTTGCCATCGGCATTCGGATCATGAATGGGATAACCTTGTTCATCAACATTCTCACCAACCACCAAACCAGAACCTTTTGAATTTTCCTTTGTTGGTTCTTCCACCACTTGGGCCTTGCCCTTATCTTTCTTAGCAGGTTCAGAAGCTTGCATTTCAGATTTCTGAACCTGTTCCCCCTTAACTGAGGCACTACCAGATGGTACCTCAGCTTGCTTCTTGGTTGCTTTGATTAATTCCTGAGTACTTGAGAGCAGACCAATAGGCACATTTCCCCCTTTGGGGACCTCAGAAGGCATTTTTGCATAAACATTAATCGCCGTCTGAATGGCCTTCAGAGGTTCCCAACTCTGCTGCAGAAGGCAATCAGAAATGCCTTTTGCCATGGTAGAGATCTGAGCCCTTAACCTGAATGATGAGTTAAGGTTCAGATTCTCTTTTTCATTCAATTCTTTCAGCAATTTCCTATCTTCTTCAGAGAATGAAGGAGGAGGAGGAGCAACATCAACACTTTCTTTCTTAAGTAGGGTCAGAATTTCATCTAACTGCTTGGACTGGCCTTTAACAACTTCTTCGAGAGTAGACACAGATTTTTGAACTTCTGCAACAGCTTGATCTACCTTCTCGGAAGTGTCTGCAGTAAGTTCTAAGACCATCCTTCTGACCCCATCTTCAACCTTTTCAGCCACAGAAGCTGAAATCTGATCAACAAGAGTCTGAGAGATTTCAGACTTCAGTTTCTCAATCACATTATTACCAACAGCAGACCCAAGTTCTTCCTCATTGGCACTTGGCCTTTTTCAAACTCATTCACCTCCTTTCCGACTGCCAGAACTTCTTGTTTAAGCAATTCAATACCAGATGTCAAGTTTGCAACTACTGAAGCTTGCACATCTCGTTTGACCAGTCTGAAGGCTTCCCTGATAGCTATACTGATCTTATTGCATGAATGCACCAGTTCAACTGGTATTGGCAGTTAGAGATTTAGTTAAGTCCTCCACCTTGATAAGTAGGCTTTGGACTTCGGCATTTTGTTTCTCTAACTGTGCTTCTATACTTAAAGGAGGAGGTGGCTGTGCAGAGACAGAAGCAACAAAGGGAATTCTACCAAGCCCATCCAATGCCTTTTCCAGCTGCATTTCAGTTGGACTCTCAGATTCAGTAGTAGAGTCCAACTCTATTTCTCAATTTCAATATCATAGTTGGTGGGCCTTGGCACTTTGTGAATTTGTGGATGTAAGTGTAACATCCCAAACTTTTCTTTAAGATTTGACTAACGCTGTTAAGTCAACCTCATGTGTGTCGTTAAGTCTAGTGTGAATATATGCATATACGTAGTTAATGTGTGTTATGTATGAGGTTTGAAAACCTAAATGTTAATGTAGTATAAATGTGTGAAATACGAAGGTTTATGTCTATGAAGTGACATTTAATGAAGGGATAATGTTGTATATGGTCAATAATGTAGTTTGTGACCAATAATGAAGGATTTGGAAGTCTAGGGACTAGTCTTGACATATGGGTAAAGTCAAAAACGGGTTTAGGGTTTTGGAAGGTGTCATTAGGCTAATTTCCAGCAGCCATTACTTGTTGAAAACACACAAAGCCTATCAAAGCCTTTCTTGAATTCTAAAGCAATTAATCAAGTTTTTGGTCAAGCAATTGGGTGTTTTGGTGTTGGAATTGATCGATCATCTAGCCAAGCAGGTAATCACTGAATTATAGATTGTATTTTCAGATTTAGAAGTTGTTTAATAAGGAACCAGATCTGATTAAAAAGGAGTTTTGCAAAGAATTAGGGTTTATGTGGTGTTTTGGTCAATTAACGTTCAAAACGGTGTTAAACGAGTCCATAATCGATCTTGATAATCAAAAGATGTTTATGTGTGTCAAAAACATGTTTGGGAAGAAGCCTTGATCGATCGAATTTTGGAAAAATTGAAGAAGTTAGTCGTTTTGGAATTCTGGACGAAATTAAGATTAAATTCGTAACTGGGTCTAAATTCGTTGGAACGAAGATAATCTTCGTAAGAACGAAGATAACCTTTATCTTCGTAAGAACGAAGATAACCTTTATCTTCGTAAGAACGAAGATAACCTTTATCTTCGTAAGAACGAAGATAATCTTCGTTAGAACTGTAGCTAAGTTCGTAAGAATGATTTTCCAGACTAAGTTCGTGAGGTTTGTTAAGTTCGTTTGAGTCCCAAATGACTTATATTTCATATGTTAATGTACGATAGGTGTCGGGGATTACTGATAAGCATTATTAGCTATTTGTTTGCGCGCGTACACTACTACCAGGTAAGATACACTACTTTGACACGCTGGGGGATCAACTAAAAGCTGGTTTCAAATCGTAAACACTTCCATTCGGTATCTTTATATTGCATGTGGGCATATGGGTTACTTGGGAGGTATTATGGGTTATGCAGTTGACCATGAGACCTGAGATGCAGTCCCTATTGTAGTGTAATGTAGTATGTAGCTATGCAGTTGATGTAGTTTAATGAAGTATCTTGATATGCATGATATATAGAAATGAAGTTGAGGTGTGATATGCATGCTTGACTTGTACGCCTAGTTCACTAGACTTGCTAGGTTACTATGTCACTTGCACGTCTAAGGATCCAAACGTAATGAAGTTAAAGTGTGTGAATGTCTAGGAATGTGTGTTACCTAGACTATTTGTGTGTGAATGTTTGGGAATGCAGGGACCCAATCTATATGTGTGAAATTGAGCTCATAAAACTAATGCAGGGAAAGTGTTAAGCTTAACCCGTACTTGTCTTAGCCGGATGAGTGCGTTGATGCAGTTGTTGCTTGGGTGGCTCCTCGCAACATGGTCTTTATAACGCAGGGCGAGTAATACGAGAGGTTTGACCAACCTCCACATACGGATTACTCTTGGATTGGCTTGCCACTCCTTAACGACGTAAGATGAGTAGTCTTTTGACTGATCATCTAGTCGGGTGTGATGCAGGGCACACTTATATGCAGTTAACAAAGATACGTGTGACAATGTGTGAACTAATGCAGGATAGGCACATTTAGGATGATTATCCTAATTAATATGAAGTCGAAATGTAGTATATGTGTGAACGTGTGATGTGTGTTGTGCCTAATAAAACTTGTCTAATAATGAAGATTGTTTTAATTGGACAAATGCTTTTAATTAAGTGTTATCTTACTTAGCTATTCTTATAGCTAACACTTGCTTCTTTAATGTGGTTGTTCCCTCAGGTTTAGCTTGATGGAATTAGACGAAGGATGTGTGAGCTTGGGTAGATTCATTGAAGGTGCCTTAGTTATCCATAGACGATTCTTTGCTTAGACATTTATTTACATTTCGTACTTAATGTCGAATTTATGTTGTGACATGTGAACGGTTGTTTTATGTTGGGCAACCATTGGGTTTTCATTTGAACTATTGTTTGATATGGCATGTAACACCAAATAAATGCAGCAACCAAAATGTTTTTATCGGTTTTGACTTTTACAGTCTTTACTTCCGCAATTTAACACCGTTAGGTGAAAAGTTTTGAAAACCCATATTTTTAAACGACGGGTGTTACAAGTTGGTATCAAAGCAGTGGTTTAAGTGAACCAAGGCCTATTAACCATAGGATTTGGACTTAAACTTAAGATATGCATGCTAGGTATTTGTAGGATGCCTTAGTTTTAATGAAAGATGATATAGGATGGGTTGGGACGAGTGCGAGTGTGATAGGGCTTATGAGATGTTTACGTTACGATGATATGTTTTAGCCTTATCTTAACAAGCATTTTGCTTTAATTTGCGCTTATCGACTCTACCTTTTATTAAAGGAAAATGGTTAACACTCGCAACCGCAACTTCCGACGTGATGGAGCTACTGCTAGCATTACCCCACCTGTCCATCCAGGTGCAGGCGCTGTAAATGCTGTTGCTGCTGTTGCAGCCAATGCAAATAGAAATCGAGGAAATCCCCGCCAGGTCAATCAGCAAGGCTCATTGGGTCATATGCCTCCACCTCCCGGCAATCCACCTAGGGTTAACGAGGAAGTGGTGGAACAAATCCCTAACGCGGCTGAGTTGTACAATCTCGTACGGACTCTCCAGACCCAATTGGCCCAGACACAGGAACAATTGAACAACGCGCTTGCTGAAAATGCTGAAGGAACTGATGGCAACTATTCAGTGCCTTCTCACCACTCTAAGCCACTGGTCGATGCTGTTGCTGTTCACCCTGCTAATGCTGTTATGGTTCCTCCTAATGTCGTTCAAGCCCCTCGGTTTAAGTTTGAAAGTTTCCAGAAGTGTGGAGGTCAGAAGTTTGATGGAACCCTTAATGCAGTGGGTTGCATGGAATGGCTCGATGATACGGAGATGGTCTTTGAAGCCTGTGACTGTCCCGAGGATAAGAAGGTGTTGTGCGCTAGTCGAATGTTGAAAGAAGGTGCTCGGGATTGGTGGAAGAGCATTACTATTTCGATGACTCCAGCTATGGTATCTGCTATCTCGTGGGCTAACTTTAAGCAGAAATTCATTGAGGAATATATTGGGGTTCATGAGCAGCGTAAGATGGAAAAGGAGTTTCGTGCCTTGACGGCTGAAGTCGGGAAGGTTAACGAGTATGCTCGTTCCTTCATAGAGAAGATGAAGTTCGTGGGTCATTTATTCCATACTGATGCGGATCAGGTTGCTTGCTATGTTGATGGTTTGCCTCCGAGTTATCGAGGTATCTGCAGGCAGCACAAGACTCTGACTGAAGCTATCAAGGAGTCTAAGAAGCTTGACGATGATTTCGCTTCGGACAAGAAGGTTGAGAAGAGTGATGATAAGAAGTTGGGGTTTAAAAGAAGGTCAAATTGGTCTTCCAATAACAATAATAATAAGAAGTTCCGTGGAAGTGGTAGCTCGAGTGGTGACAAGGATAAAAAGAAGAATGGTTCATGGTGTACATTTTGCAAGACAATTCATGAAGGGCATTGTACCGACAAGACAAGAAGGTGCCATAAGTGGTGGGAAGTCGGGACATCTTGCCACTGAATGTAGGGACAAGACTCGTTGCTACAAGTGCCAAGAAACGGGTCATCTCATTGCCGATTGTCCACAGATGAAGAATGTTAGAAAGAAGACCGCCACGACAGCAACAAAAGTGAGAGCTCTTCAAATGACGGTTGATGACGCAAGGAACAACGATGAAGTGGTATGTGGTACTTTCCTTGTTAACTCAAAGCCTGCCTCTGTTTTATTTGATTCAGGTGCAAATAGGTCGTTTGTGTCCACATTATTTGCTCCTAAGCTAGAAAGAGTCACTACTCCCTTAGATTGTTCATTAGAGGTAGAAATTGCTAATGGTACGGTTAATAATATACGTGTGGGTTATGACGATTGTGACATTGAGATTGAAGGTCGTTCTTTTCCAGTCCAACTATTGCCTACTACCTTAGGTGGTTTTGATGTAGTGATTGGTATGGATTGGTTGGCTAGAAATGAAGCTAGTATTTTATGTTCCCAAAAGATAATTCGATTGCCTATGTCCGAGGGTAAAGTGATAACGGTGTATGGAGACAAGAAGAGAGGAGGAATAAAGATTATTAGTATGATGAAAGCTATTAAGTGTATAAGGAAAAACAAGAGCCATTTCTTGGCTTATGTCATTGATGCAAGAAAAGAGAAGTCTTCAATCGCTAGTGTTGATGTAGTATCCAATTTCCCCGATGTGTTTCCCGATGATCTACCCGATATTCCTCCCGATCGTGAAGTTACTTTTCAGATAGATCTTATTCCCGGTGCTACACCCGTTGCTAAAGCACCTTACCGATTAGCTCCTACAGAAATGAAGGAATTAATGACGCAACTTCAGGAGTTACTTGACAAGGGGTTCATACAACCTAGTTCCTCGCCTTGGGAGCTCCGGTTCTCTTTGTTAAGAAGAAGGATGGATCGATGCGCATGTGTATTGACTATCGTGAGTTGAACAACGAACGGTCAAGAACAAGTATCCTCTCCCGAGAATTGATGATCTTTTTGATCAACTACATGGTGCTTCGTATTTTTCAAAGATTGATTTGCGGTCCGGTTATCATCAGTTGAAGGTAAAGAAGGAAGATGTAGCAAAGACAGCTTTCCGGACTAGATATGGTCATTATGAGTTCTTGGTCATGCCATTTGGGTTGACCAATACTCCAGCCGCGTTTATGGACTTAATGAATCGGGTATGCCGCCCCTTTCTAGATCATTTTGTTATTGTGTTTATTGACGATATTTTGATCTATTCTAAGTCAGGGGATGAACACCGTGAGCATTTGAAAGCAGTTTTGGAGGTGTTGAGGGAGAAGAAGTTGTACGCAAAGTTTTCTAAATGTGAGTTTTGGCTCCGAGAAGTGCAGTTTCTGGGTCATGTTATTACATCAGAAGGTATTAAAGTAGATCCTTCAAAGATTGAAGCTGTTTCAAAGTGGAAGCAGCCAAAGACTCCTACCGAGATTAAGAGTTTTCTTGGTTTGGCTGGGTATTATAGAAGGTTTATTCAGGATTTTTTCCCGAATAGCCAAGCCTATGACGGAATTAACAAAGAAGGGTGTGAAGTACGAGTGGACTGAAAAGTAGGAAAATGCATTCCAAACGTTGAAAAAGAAGTTGTGTGAAGCTCCTATCCTTGCCTTGCCTGAAGGTACTGATGATTTAGTGGTATATAGCGATGCTTCTATTACGGGTTTGGGTTGTGTCTTAATGCAGAGAGACAAAGTGATTGCCTATGCTTCACGTCAGTTGAAGCCTCATGAGAAGAATTACCCTACCCATGATCTTGAGCTAGCGGCGGTTGTGTTTGCATTGAAATTATGGAGACATTACTTATATGGTACTAAATGCACACTTTTCACCGACCATAAGAGTTTACAATATATGTTTACTCAAAAGGAGATGAATGTGAGACAAAGAAGGTGGATGGAATTACTTAAAGACTATGATTGTGAAATCAAATACCATCCGGGTAAAGCCAATGTAGTGGCGGATGCACTAAGTAGGAAAGTGCAAAGCTCTTCTTGTAAGTTGATGAGCATGCAAGTTCAAGCCAAGTCGGGTCTATTAGATCGAATTAAAGAAGCACAAGAGATGGCATTAATGAAGGATAATATTGATAAAGAGAGTATTGGGAAGAAGAAACGACTTGTGATGGAGACTAATAGCCGTGGGTTTAAAAACATACAAGGGTCGTATTTGGGTGCCACTGCTTGGTGGTAACCGGGAGTTGATCCTTGAAGAGGCTCATAGAAGTAGGTATTCGATGCATCCCGGTGTCACCAAAATGTATGCAGATTTGAAGCCGATTTATTGGTGGCCGGATATTAAAGGTGAAGTAGCTCATTTTGTAGCAAAGTGTTTGACATGTGCACGTGTGAAAACGGACCATAAAAAGCCGTATGGTTTGTTGCATCAATTAGACGTTCCCGAGTGGAAATGGGATCATATCACGATGGACTGTAACGAAGCTACCGAAAACGCCGAAAGGGAATGATATGATTTGGGTGATTGTAGATAGATTGACGAAGAGTGCTCATTTTCTAGCTACCCTACAAGATGTGCCTTTAAAGAAGATGGCAAAGATGTATATAGATGAAGTTGTCTCGAAACATGGAGTTCCATTGTCTATTGTCTCGGATAGGGACACTAGATTTGTGTCTAAATTTTGGAAGGGTCTTCAACGAGAATTGGGTACTAGAGTGAACTTGAGTACCACCTATCATCCTCAAACCGATGGGCAAAGTGAGAGAACCATCCAAACCTTAGAGGATATGTTGAGAACGTGTGTACTAGACTATGGTGGAGCATGGGATGAACACTTGAAGTTGATTGAATTTGCTTATAATAATAGTCACCATGCAAGTATTGGAATGCCACCATTTGAAATGTTATATGGAAGGAGATGTAGGACTCCAAGTTGTTGGATGGAGCCCGGTGAAAAGCAGTTAACCGGTCCCGAAATTATTAAAATCTCCGCTGAGAAAGTTAATGTAGCTAAAGAAGCTTTACGTGTGCCAGAGAAAGGCAGAAAACTTATGCAGATAAGAAAAGGAGACCAATGGAGTTTAATGTAGGTGACTTAGTGATGCTGAAAGTGTCACCATGGAAAGGAGTAATCCGATTTGGAAAGAAGGGCAAGTTGAGTCCAAGATTTATTGGACCTTTTAAAATCTTGAAACGCATTAAGGATGTAGCATATCAGTTGGAATTACCTCCAGAATTGGATGGAATTCACAACACCTTTCATGTATCCTACCTAAGGAAATGTCTAGCCGAGGAGTCAAGTGTGATTCCAATTCAAGATGTGAGCATTGACCCAATGAAGAAAATGGTTGAAGAACCAGTGGCAATACTTGGAAGGAAGCAAAAGAAGTTACGCAGGAAAGTGATAGATCTTGTCTTGATAAAGTGGAAGCATAATCATGGAGAAAGCTTGACTTGGGAAACTGAAGCAGTAATAAAGGAGAATTATCCCGAGTTGTTCCTTAATGATGAGATTCCGGGGACGGAATCCTCTTAAGGGGGAGGTAATTGTAACATCCCAAACTTTTCTTTAAGATTTGACTAACGCTGTTAAGTCAACCTCATGTGTGTCGTTAAGTCTAGTGTGAATATATGCATATACGTAGTTAATGTGTGTTATGTATGAGGTTTGAAAACCTAAATGTTAATGTAGTATAAATGTGTGAAATACGAAGGTTTATGTCTATGAAGTGACATTTAATGAAGGGATAATGTTGTATATGGTCAATAATGTAGTTTGTGACCAATAATGAAGGATTTGGAAGTCTAGGGACTAGTCTTGACATATGGGTAAAGTCAAAAACGGGTTTAGGGTTTTGGAAGGTGTCATTAGGCTAATTTCCAGCAGCCATTACTTATTGAAAACACACAAAGCCTATCAAAGCCTTTCTTGAATTCTAAAGCAATTAATCAAGTTTTTGGTCAAGCAATTGGGTGTTTTGGTGTTGGAATTGATCGATCATCTAGCCAAGCAGGTAATCACTGAATTATAGATTGTATTTTCAGATTTAGAAGTTGTTTAATAAGGAACCAGATCTGATTAAAAAGGAGTTTGCAAAGAATTAGGGTTTATGTGGTGTTTTGGTCAATTAACGTTCAAAACGGTGTTAAACGAGTCCATAATCGATCTTGATAATCAAAAGATGTTTATGTGTGTCAAAAACATGTTTGGGAAGAAGCCTTGATCGATCGAATTTTGGAAAAATTGAAGAAGTTAGTCGTTTTGGAATTCTGGACGAAATTAAGATTAAATTCGTAACTGGGTCTAAATTCGTTGGAACAAAGATAATCTTCGTAAGAACAAACTATCTTCGAACGAAGATAACCTTTATCTTCGTAAGAACGAAGATAACCTTTATCTTCGTAAGAACGAAGATAATCTTCGTTAGAACTGTAGCTAAGTTCGTAAGAAGGATTTTCCAGACTAAGTTCGTGAGGTTTGTTAAGTTCGTTTGAGTCCCAATGACTTATATTTCATATGTTAATGTACGATAGGTGTCGGGGATTACCGATAAGCATTATTAGCTATTTGTTTGCGCGCGTACACTACTACCAGGTAAGATACACTACTTTGACACGCTGGGGGATCAACTAAAAGCTGGTTTCAAATCGTAAACACTTCCATTCGGTATCTTTATATTGCATGTGGGCATATGGGTTACTTGGGAGGTATTATGGGTTATGCAGTTGACCATGAGACCTGAGATGTAGTCCCTATTGTAGTGTAATGTAGTATGTAGCTATGCAGTTGATGTAGTTTAATGAAGTATCTTGATATGCATGATATATAGAAATGAAGTTGAGGTGTGATATGTATGCTTGACTTGTACGCCTAGTTCACTAGACTTGCTAGGTTACTATGTCACTTGCACGTCTAAGGATCCAAACATAATGAAGTTAAAGTGTGTGAATGTCTAGGAATGTGTGTTACCTAGACTATATGTGTGTGAATGTTTGGGAATGCAGGGACCCAATCTATATGTGTGAAATTGAGCTCATAAAACTAATGCAGGGAAAGTGTTAAGCTTAACCCGTACTTGTCTTAGCCGGATGAGTGCGTTGATGCAGTTGTTGCTTGGGTGGCTCCTCGCAACATGGTTTTTATAACGCAGGGCGAGTAATACGAGAGGTTTGACCAACCTCCACATACGGATTACTCTTGGATTGGCTTGCCACTCCTTAACGACGTAAGATGAGTAGTCTTTTGACTGATCATCTAGTCGGGTGTGATGCAGGGCACACTTATATGCAGTTAACAAAGATACGTGTGACAATGTGTGAACTAATGCAGGATAAGGCACATTTAGGATGATTATCCTAATTAATATGAAGTCGAATGTAGTATATGTGTGAACGTGTGATGTGTGTTGTGCCTAATAAAACTTGTCTAATAATGAAGATTGTTTTAATTGGACAAATGCTTTTAATTAAGTGTTATCTTACTTAGCTATTCTTATAGCTAACACTTGCTTCTTTAATGTGGTTGTTCCCTCAGGTTTTAGCTTGATGGAATTAGACGAAGGATGTGTGAGCTTGGGTAGATTCATTGAAGGAGCCTTAGTTTTCCATAGACGATTCTTTGCTTAGACATTTATTTACATTTCGTACTTAATGTCGAATTTATGTTGTGACATGTGAACGGTTGTTTTATGTTGGGCAACCGTTGGGTTTTCATTTGAACTATTGTTTGATATGGCATGTAACACCAAATAAATGCAGCAACCGAAATGTTTTTATCGGTTTTGACTTTTACAGTCTTTACTTCCGCAATTTAACACCGTTAGGTGAAAAGTTTTGAAAACCCATATTTTTAAACGACGGGTGTTACAGTAAGTGTTGTAGTTGTGGATGAAAACGTGGTGATGAAACATAAGCAGGTGTAGAGCCGGTGGAAAGAATGGATGTAGATGTGAAGTTTCTGGTTGGCGATATGGTTGTTCAACATTTTGGATTTCTGGGGGAGGTTGGACGTTTGCGAGGCTGAAGGTTGGCTCAGAATCAGAAGACTGATTCTCCTCCAGTAGACCCTCGTCAAACTCAAAGTCAACAAAGGAATCGAGATTCCCTTAAGGTGGCTCATCTTTATCCCAGAGGTCAGTCGTAACTGCAGTCTGATCAGATATGCCCTGGTTCAGATCACTGGTACCTGAACAGCTTCTGGTTCAACAACTGCTGCTGCAGATGCATCATCACCAGATTTATTGGTTGGCTCAGCCATAGCTTCATCGCCAGAGACAGTAGACACGGGGATTGCCTTAATGATTCTCGTACCGTCACAAGAATCACTTCATCGGCCGTAGAGTCTGGAATCTCAGTCTCAGGTGGTGTCACACCAAAGACTTCATCAATTCGTGCTGCAGAAGAGTGTGAGATTTGTGCAGTTTCAGGGGGTGCGCGTGCAGACACGGACTCTATTGTGTGTTGGGCGGACACACTAACATTTTCTTCACCATCTCCTCCTAAAGAAGTTTTGGAGATGGCTGCTTGTGGGTTTCCCTTTAGACTCGATTCCTCTGGTTCTTGTTGGGAAGATCCAGAGGGGTTTGCTTCGGTACTAGTGTCCTTGGACTGTGAGGACTTCTTAAATTTACGTCGTTTTAAAACGCCCTTTGGAGATCCTGAGGGATCTTTTGGGAGATCCTCAGGTTGGTCAGTGGATGAGGGAGGTGGTGGTTGGGTAGAAGAAGTTTATGGGGGTTTAAACAACTTCAACATTTTACCACCAGGTGCACCAATGGTCTCGCATTCTTTTGCGACCCGCTCGGTGACCTTTCTGAGCCAGCCGGTCGTGCTGTTTCAGTTTTAGAAATTACCTGAAGCATTGCAGCGGAGAGTTCTGGTTCTGGATCTGAAGTAGGAAGCTTTGATAGATCCCTGCAAAACTCTGTCGCCGAAGATTCAAGCCCCTCAAAGTGATACGCATCTCCAAGCATGCTTATGAAGCAAACGCTCAGAAATCTAGGGAATGAGATATGTGGACTTCTTTTCCCTTTTAATTTTGCTACCAGCTGAGAGAAAAGTATCTCAGCAAAGTCCACCTCAATCCCATGCCACAAGTAGTACCCTATTTCTACTTGTGTCAAGGAAATCTGGTCCAAGCCACCATAATTTTCTCCAAGGCACTCGACAATCTGAGTCCAAAAATATTTCCAACTGTTTCCAAATCCAGACAAAAAGATGTGTCCAGATGTTCTCAGATTGCCATCTGCATCAACCATGTCATTATGACCAGTGGCCAGCAGAACTTCCCTGAAATTAATCCCTTTGAGCCTTTTAGCATAGGCTGAAGAGGAGGGAAGGTAGTTCAAATGAAGGGCCTCCCGAAACCCATCAAGTGAAAGGATATACTGCTTTGTGCCTTCATGTAAAGAAAAAGCATTGGACTTTTCATCCTTGCTAAGATTAGCAGTATACCAGAATTCAAGTAAGTATCGATGATACATTACCTGAGGATCAGCAGTCAAGGCGTAATGGAGAGGGATTGTTCAAGAAATGTATTTATCCTCCCCATTAAATTTTTGCCTTTGGCATTCAGTGCGACCATAAAATTATTCATATTGAACCTAAGGGTCGACGCATCGAACCCTTGTGGCCATTGAGCACTGGCCTTGACTGCCTTAGATGGTTTATATTCGAAAGCAATTAAAGATTTGACTACTTTAGCCATTATATCTGCAAGGGAAAACTGAAAGTGAAAGATGAAATTAGGGTTTTGAAGTTATGAAGGAATGAGAAGTAGAGAGAGAATGATGATTGGGAGTAAATGTAAGGAGAAGTAAATGAAGGAATTGTTTTGGAAAGGGTATTTATATTTATGATGGAATACAAAGGGTTTTTCCAAAATAAATAAAATAAAATGATTTTGAAATTTAAACCCAAAAATGAAATATTATTAAAATGAAATCAGTTTTGATCGGGTTTGAATTCCGAAAATAATTTTTTGGTACACGTCCGCATTTAATGCAACGACGGCTATGACCCCACATTTTCACAAAACTTTTCAACACTTTTAAGAAAGAGTGATCATTACTTTCCTTTTACGGCGCCACTTGTGTGCCACGTCAGCCAAAAACATCATTATTTAAACGTTAAACAGTAACCCTCACGTGTTCACTCAAAGACCAAGTATCAAAATACATTATAAAGGACAGACTCATTTCAGAAATGATATACCAAATCTGAGCATGATCAGAATCAAGAAATCTGATCCATCTCAGTTTATACAATTATTCTGAAATCATTTCAGAAATTCTGAAGCATTTCAGTCAAAATATTTTTCTGAAAGCAAAGTTCCCCCTTAGAGAGTAATGCTTTTTAACATAAAAATATTTTACACTTCCCCCTGAGGTGATGCTATACAGGATTTAGCATACCTAACTCACTGATGAGATGTTTAAACGTTTTGACATCCAAGGGTTTTGTAAAAACATCAGCGAGTTGTTTATCAGTGGGAATGAAATGAAGCTCTATGTCACCTTTAATAATGTGATCTCTAATAAAATGATACCTGAGGTCGATGTGCTTGGTTTTGGAGTGCATAACAGGATTGTGAGAGATGGCAATGACACTGGTGTTATCACAAAATATTGGAGTCTTTGTATACTTAACACCATAATCAGTTAGTTGGTTCTTCATCCACAAAATCTGAGTGCAGCAACTGGCTGCAGAAATGTATTCAGCTTCAGCTGTGGAGAGTGATACTGCAGTCTGCTTCTTGCTTGTCCAACTAACCAATTTGCCACCTAGGAAATGACAACCACCTGTGGTACTTTTCCTATCTATCTTACAACCTGCATGATCAGAATCTGAATAACCCAATAGATCTAGACTTGAGCCTTTGGGATACCAAAGACCAAGTCTGGGGACACCTTTAAGGTATCTGAAAATCCTTTTCACCGCATTTGCGTGTGCATCTCTGGGATCAGATTGAAATCTTGCACAAAGGCATGTTGCAAACATTATGTCAGGTCTACTAGCAGTTAAGTACATAAGGGATCCCACCATACCACGATATTTTGTGGGATCAACTGGTTTTCCATTGGGATCTGAGTCCAAAGTTAATGGTGCAGAAATAGGAGTATCTTTCGATGAGACTGAATCAAATTGATATTTCTTTAATAAGTCTCTGACATATTTTTCCTGATTTACAAAAATACCATCACTGGTTTGTTTCACTTGAAGACCTAGAAAATATGTCAGTTCGCCCATCATACTCATTTCATACTCAGATGACATTATTTTAGAAAACTGTTCACACATTTTGTTATTCGTAGACCCAAACACAATATCATCAACATAAACTTGTACAAGTAAGATATCATTTTTATCATGCAATATGAATAAAGTGTTATCTATTGTACCCCTTTTAAAACCATTTTTCAGAAGATGCTTAGTAAGAGTATCATACCAGGCTCTAGGTGCTTGTCTCATACCATATAAAGCTTTGTTTAGTCTGTACACCCAATGAGGTCTTTCTTCATTTATGAATCCTGGTGGCTGATATACATACACAACTTCTTCCAATTCACCATTTAAGAATGCACTTTTAACATCCATCTGATAGACTTTGAACTCATGATGAGCTGCAAAAGCTAAGAAAATTCTGATAGCTTCCAGTCTAGCAACTGGTGCAAAAGTCTCATCAAAGTCTACTCCTTCTTCTTGTGAGTAACCCTTTGCAACAAGTCTTGCCTTGTTTCGAATAACATGACCATCTTCATCCATCTTGTTTCTGAAGACCCATCTTGTCCCAATTGGTTCTTTCTTTAGATTACTGGGACAAGGAACAAGTTCCCAAACATCGTTCCTCTTAAACTAATTGAGCTCATCTTGCATGGCTTCAATCCAGCTAGGGTCGTTCATAGCCTCGTCAATCTTCTTTGGTTCTATTAGAGATAAGAAGCTGACATTTAAGCATTGATCGCTTGTGGCTCTTCTGGTCTGAACCCCACTAGTGGAATCCCCAATGATTTGCTCGATAGGATGTGCTTTAGTCCACTTAGTGTATTGGCCAGGATGAACTATGATATCAGTGCAAGAACTCCCCTGAGATACTTCAGGAGGTGCTTCAGAAAAGACTACCTCAGTCTCATCATCTTCCTCCTGCAGATCATGATTTGCATCATGAAACTGTTCAGATTGGGGTACTTCAGTGGAGCCTGATATCTGAGGTGAAGCAGCATGTACATATGATCCAATAGTTAGTTCAGAAGGTAGTTTAAAACTGACTGAGGGATAAAATGGAATGTTGCTTGACTTGATTATTCTTGGTTCTGAACTTAAATGTTCAGAAGCAGGTTTAGGTGACTGATCAGATTCAGCAATAGGATCAGAATCACCAAAACTTATTGGACTTTCTGAGGGTGGTACGGGAATGGAATTCTTAAAGATTGCAGAGTTAGATTCATCAAAGGTAACATGAATTGACTCATCAACCTTTTCAAGTCTCTTGTTAAAGACTCTAAAGGCTTTGCGATTTTATGAATATCCTAGGAAGTACCCTTCATCAGCTTTTGCATCAAATTTTCCAAGCTGACTGGAATCATTCAGAATGTATACTGGACATCCAAATACATGGAAATATCCAATATTAGGCTTTCTATTTCTGAGTACTTCATAGGCTGTCTTCTTGTGTCTTTTGAGATAGACAGATCTGTTCTGAGTGTAGCAAGCAGTTGCAACAGCTTCAGCCCAGAAATTCTTGGGAAGACCAGATTCATTCAGCATACTTCTAGCAGCTTCAATCAGCGTACGATTCTTTCTTTCTACAACACCATTCTGTTCTGGTGTGTGGGCTGAGGAGAAGTTCTGAGATATGCCAGTTTCAGTGCAGAAGGACTCCAGAGTGGCATTTCTGAATTCAGTGTCATTGTCACTTCTGAGCTGACAAACTTTTCGCTTATGCTTGAGTTCAATTTGTTTGATGAGAGCAATGATTTCAGCAGCAGCTTCACTCTTAGATCTGAGGAAAATTACCCAGCAATATCTTGAGTATTCATCAACAACAACAAGGGTATATTTCTTTCCTGCTCTTGTCTGAACATTCACTGGTCCAAAGAGATCCGTGTGAAGCATGTGAAGAGGTTCAGTTATACTGAAACATTGTTTTGACTTGAATGAAGCTCTTTTCTGCTTACCCATTTCACAACCTGGACATGGCTTGTCTTTGTTGAAAGACATTGAGGGTATCCCATCAACAAGTTGTTTTCTTGACAACTTATTAATGTTCTTGAAATTCAGATGGGATAATCTCTTGTGCCACAACCAATTTGTGTCTTCATCAGCCTTTGTGTAGGTTCAGTCGGTGAACTATTCATATCAATGATATAGATGTTTTCTTTTCTTGGTGCAATCAAAACTACCTTTCCATCCCTGTTGAATATGGTGCCTTGTGAAATATCAAATAATACCTTGAAGCCATCATCACATAGTTGACTGACACTGATCAGGTTATATTTCAAACCGTTCACATATGCAACACGTGTGAATTTGACTTGTCCATTATTCACAAAGCCATATCCCTCAGTTTTTCCATTTTCATCATTTCCAAATGTTATTGAGGGCCCCTCTTGCACCCTGTATTCCTCCAGCAGGGTCTGATAACCAGTCATGGTTCTGCCAGCAGCGCTGTCAAGATACCATATATTCTTCTTTCGGTCTCCCTGCACAAACACAAAGATTAGTTCTTTTTGGGAACCCATCTGGTGATGGGTTCGCTAGACTCTCCCCTAGCAGTCTCAGATTTCTTTGGTTTATAAGGAACAGAAGGATCAAAGGGGATCTCAGTCATAATTTCAGATGACATAAAAACAGTTGGTTTGATGGGGAGCTCAACCTTTTTCTTCTCAGATTTTAGCTTGATTTGTTTGGAAAAAGGTTTTGCATTTTGTTTAGGTTGAAGAGGTGTGGTTTCAACATTTTTTAAACGTGCATTACAACTCTGCATTTGTCTAGCCAATAACTGAAATTGACTCTCTAACCTCAACAAAATAGATTCATCATTAGACACCTGAGCCTTACCTGAATCTGAGGTAGAAGGCTCAGTGGGGGAGATATTTTTCTTCTTCTTTTGGCTTTTAGAAACCTTAGATGAAGTCTGAGGGGATGGCTTTTTGGTTTTAGCCTTCCTTTCTGAACTAGTTGTCTGAGCTGTTTCAGATTTACCCTCAGATTGTTCCTGGGCCTTATCAGTCACAGTTTTCTGCTTGCCAACTTTAGGAAAAATGATTTCAGGTTTTATTTCCTTTGGAAGAGCATCTAAATCAGTGATTATAGATGCCAAATGAAGATCACCAGATTCATATGCTATTCTTTGAGTTGCAAAAGTATTTTTAATTGCAGCATCTGGCCTTGGTGCTTTCATCCAAGATTTAATTATTGCTTGTTCTTTTTCAAGGATGATTTTTAATTCTTCTTTTTCCAACTCTAAAGTGGCAACCATAGACTGATAACTTTTTAAAGCCAAATGAACATCTTTCAGTTCTTTTAGTCTGCCTGACTGGCGTTCAGTTCAGAAGTATTATTTTCAAACATTTTTAGACTTTCTGAACGCACAGTTTTCGACAAAAGAAATGTCTGCCTCTAAAGAACCAAAAGGTCCAGTTTTTGTTCCTCATTTCTTTCAAAGCCAAAGTCACTAACCTTTTTCATGACAATATCCACCCAACGACCAGATTCAACATCAGATTTGACCAGATGACCTTGATCTTCACGTGCCATGAAACACATATCCCTTACTTCTTCTTCATCATCAGATGATTCATCAGATTCCTCCCATTTTTCAGTTGGCAATCATACAACTATTATTGCTTGAGTTGTTTTGAGCCATGAGAGCTATTTGGGCTTTCAGCTTCTTGTACTTAGCCTTATAGCTGTCATCAGGTTTCTGAAAATAGAATGATTAGGGGCAGATTGTGATGATGAAGGCTGACTAGATCTGCATTCCTTCATGAAATGTCCTTTCTTGCCACACTTAAAGCATTCAATATTAGACTTATCAATAGAAGCGCTGGAAGCAAATGGTTTGCCAGATCGATTAGATTTGGCCTTAAAACGATTGAACGTTTTAGCCAGCATGGCAACCAGATCATCATTGTCATCCTCATCACAACTATGAGTTACATTACAGAAATACCAGTTTTTAACATTTCAGATATCATCTTCTTCATTGAGTCAGAATGATCACTCTCAGAAGATAGTAGAGCAGTCCCATGTGGCTCAGAATACTGAACCATGACTGAACTGGTAGAAGCATGATTTTTGGCATCTTGCTCAGCCATAGCTCTCTCAGCTTTGTTCTCTTCAGTGTACCTGAAGGCTCCATATAGGGAGGCTAGAGTGTGACTGTGCAAGGTTTTTCCTTGTCTCAAAACCAAGATCAAGTTTTCCCATTTAGAAGGTAGATGTCACAAAACTTTTCCAACAAAATTTCCTTATCTTTAGTTACACCCAGGGCTTTCAATTGATTTACCAGATTAGTGAATCTGATGTAAGTTTGTATTAAAGTTTCACCAGGGATAGCAAAAAAAGACTCATATCTTTTATTTAAAGCAACTTTTCTTGTGACAATTGTCTCATTGGTGCCTTCAAATTGTGTCATGAGTTCCTCCCACATTAATTTTGAATTTTCAAGTAAAACAAGGGTGGGCATAAGAGTTTCAGGAACAACATACAAGATCATATTTTGTATCTTGGTATCAAGGTCTACCAGCCTATGATCTTCCTCAGACCAATGATCCTTCTCCTTAGGTGATACCCTAGGAGTCCCATCGGCATTTCTGACAACAGTGGAGGCATTCATGGGGACAAAGGGTCCTTCTTTAAGAATATCGGTCAAATGTCTTTCAACACCAGCAATATATTTGAGCATGCATGCTTTCCATGTTTTAAAGTTTTCACTGTTCCCATCAAATTTGGGAACAGGATTATTCGGAAAGTGTACATGCACATTATGTGATGGTATATTGTTGTTGATGATAGGGGGTGGAGTTGTATTAGCGTTAGCATTAGGTTCAGGGCCTGTATTGAACATTTGGTCAGCCATCTTTGCAGATCAAAGGTTAATGAATTAAAATAATTCAACCTTGCTGCTCTGATACCAATTATAAGTCCCAAATATAGATGGCTTAAATACCCGACTGGCAAGTAATTCTAACTGGAAGATGACCAGTTCAGAATACGATCCAGATATGGATGAACAATACGATAGAGGTACTGAAAGTAAATGCAAGAAACAATAAGGGCTGAAACTATATAAATAATATGTATAGATCAAGTATGTAGCATTGAGACACATTATTTTCTAATGTATTTGATTTATTGATGTATAAACAAATACAAGGATTGTTGCGGAACAAAGATAAACACCCAAGTGTAAATATCTAAACATCCTAGAAATACAAGTGATCTAATAACTTGGAAATACTCGTAAGGATTACTTAGAGTATATCTCACAAGTTGCAATGCAAGGTTTCAAGCCTTTGCAAGTTGTGAGAAGACTTATATTTATAGACCTAAGTCCATGATGACGTGGACCAGATCGTACAAATATGGTTGGGAGTATTTAAGGAATTAAAGCTAATTCCTTACATGTGTACTTTTAAGGTTTAGGTATATAAGTCGTTGATGTGACTTATCAAACCTTATTCCCAACCTTTACTTTACCTTGTACTTTAATTAATAGTTAATTCTATTAACCGGGTAAAGATATGTAAAGTAAAAAGTCTTCCTCGTAATCAGTGTAAAAGTATGTAAGTACTTTTACACTGAGATGCTTCAGTCTTTGATCAGGTAGAATCAGTTTCGGAGCTCCACATCTGAACTGATTCTCATTCTTCAGACTTCAGTCTTTGACTTCATTCTGAACAGGTTTCTGATACGTTGATCTGAACTGAAGTGAAGCTTCAGTGAACAAATTCTGAGCGACCTCAGAATTCTATACAAGTATTCTTCACTGAGCTTCAGCTATTTCTGAACAAATTATACTTGGTCGATTTTCGACCTAACAAATTCCCTCAAACTAATTTACCTTGGTACATATGGGAATAACATTACCGTAATAAAAAAGAAGCTAAACCATCATTGAAAATGAAACGAGATGGTTAGGCAGTTTTAATCTTAAATGAAAACTGGAATGTTTGACAATACTTGACTGATATACAAGCCTTAATAACACGACTAAGCACAAAAGAATCGAATCAGTGATATCTCGTCTATCCTACTCCAACTAACTTACTCTTGGGGTTGAATATTTGAATAATCACTCAATGCCTAGTCGTGATGCATAATCTTTTAACCATAGGCTTGTACTAGGTTCGTTCCTTCACCGCCATGATGCAAGCACCACAACGTCTATCAAAAGAGGACTTTAAGGGTTTTAATGAACTTCTGAGGCTAAACAAGGTATTTAAAAGGGTATGGAAATTTGGGTAAACAAATGGTGTTAAAAGGAAATAACACAACATTTAACAAAGTTTTACATAATAGTCTAATCCATTAAATCCCATGTCACTAGTTGCCAACGGTCCAAAACCCGAGAAGTTGTCCAGACAATACCCCCAATAGACGATTAAAAACCGACACCATTGTGGTGTATGGCACTAAACAACTCAATCAACCAAATCTAACCATGTTGGCTTAAACAAACGCGCCAACCCACAAATAACAACTTAAGATATAGCATTCAGATCCTTTCGTTGGTGTAATTGATGTACCAACTTACAAAAATGATTTGACCAAAAGTGAGAAATACCAACTGACAGCCCAAGCTCTTTTTCTTTTTTTTTTCTATTTTTTTTTCTTTTTCTGTTTTTCAATTCTTTTATTCTTTTTTTTTTTGTGAGCTACTTTTACTCTGACTAATTGGTATTCTCTTAAATAACATTTGAAACAGTGACAAATCATATACTCATATGCTCAAATGAACGATCCAGACTTTATCCAAACAAACATGACGAAATCAATCTATTCTCAGTAACCGAGAATATCCCAACCCGACATAAAGGACAACCCCAAACCATCCACTAGCATAGGCAACCAATGACCCACCAGGACTTCAACTATCGGTATGGCTAGGTAAGGTGTATATATAAAGGTGGAGTTAATAACAAAGAACAGGCTAGTGACAACAAGTTTTCTATTGTTTCTTGCACTAAAAGTGAGTGCAAACCAAGGGTTTAACAGGAGGTTCACTAACCAGTGTAGTTAGCTACTAAGCACATTAACAAAACATGCACATAACAAATTTTTACGAAACAAGGGTGAACATACAAAGAACAAAGGTTTTAATCCTAAATTTGCCTCTTCTGATAAATAACACGGAACGATCAACCAGGACAAGTTCTAGAATCAACGCAATCACCGGCACACTCATAGCAAATGAAAGTAACCCGGAATGG
>CM067167.1:166594124-166675377 GCA_034093135.1 Erigeron breviscapus | reverse complement strand
GCGTACGATTCTTTCTTTCTACAACACCATTCTGTTCTGGTGTGTGGGCTGAGGAGAAGTTCTGAGATATGCCAGTTTCAGTGCAGAAGGACTCCAGAGTGGCATTTCTGAATTCAGTGTCATTGTCACTTCTGAGCTGACAAACTTTTCGCTTATGCTTGAGTTCAATTTGTTTGATGAGAGCAATGATTTCAGCAGCAGCTTCACTCTTGGATCTGAGGAAAATTACCCAGCAATATCTTGAGTATTCATCAACAACAACAAGGGTATATTTCTTTCCTGCTCTTGTCTGAACATTCACTGGTCCAAAGAGATCCGTGTGAAGCATGTGAAGAGGTTCAGTTATACTGAAACATTGTTTTGACTTGAATGAAGCTCTTTTCTGCTTACCCATTTCACAACCTGGACATGGCTTGTCTTTGTTGAAAGACATAGAGGGTATCCCATCAACAAGTTGTTTTCTTGACAACTTATTAATGTTCTTGAAGTTCAGATGGGATAATCTCTTGTGCCACAACCAATTTGTGTCTTCATCAGCCTTTGTGTAGGTTCAGTCGGTGAACTATTCATATCAATGATATAGATGTTTTCTTTTCTTGGTGCAATCAAAACTACCTTTCCATCCCTGTTGAATATGGTGCCTTGTGAGATATCAAATAATACCTTGAAGCCATCATCACATAGTTGACTGACACTGATCAGGTTATATTTCAAACCGTTCACATATGCAACACGTGTGAATTTGACTTGTCCATTATTCACAAAGCCATATCCCTCAGTTTTTCCATTTTCATCATTTCCAAATGTTATTGAGGGCCCTTCTTGCACCCTGTATTCCTCCAGCACGGTCTGATAACCAGTCATGGTTCTGCCACCAGCGCTGTCAAGATACCATATATTCTTCTTTCGGTCTCCCTGCACAAACACAAAGATTAGTTCTTTTTGGGAACCCATCTGGTGATGGGTTCGCTAGACTCTCCCCTAGCAGTCTCAGATTTCTTTGGTTTATAAGGAACAGAAGGATCAAAGGGGATCTCAGTCATAATTTCAGATGACATAAAAACAGTTGGTTTGATGGGGAGCTCAACCTTTTTCTTCTCAGATTTTAGCTTGATTTGTTTGGAAAAAGGTTTTGCATTTTGTTTAGGTTGAAGAGGTGTGGTTTCAACATTTTTTAAACGTGCATTACAACTCTGCATTTGTCTAGCCAATAACTGAAATTGACTCTCTAACCTCAACAAAATAGATTCATCATTAGACACCTGAGCCTTACCTGAATCTGAGGTAGAAGGCTCAGTGGGGGAGATATTTTTCTTCTTCTTTTGGCTTTTAGAAACCTTAGATGAAGTCTGAGGGGATGGCTTTTTGGTTTTAGCCTTCCTTTCTGAACTAGTTGTCTGAGCTGTTTCAGATTTACCCTCAGATTGTTCCTGGGCCTTATCAGTCACAGTTTTCTGCTTGCCAACTTTAGGAAAAATGATTTCAGGTTTTATTTCCTTTGGAAGAGCATCTAAATCAGTGATTATAGATGCCAAATGAAGATCACCAGATTCATATGCTATTCTTTGAGTTGCAAAGGTATTTTTAATTGCAGCATCTGGCCTTGGTGCTTTCATCCAAGATTTAATGATTGCTTGTTCTTTTTCAAGGATAGTTTTTAATTCTTCTTTTTCCAACTCTAAAGTGGCAACCATAGACTGATAACTTTTTAAAGCCAAATGAACATCTTTCAGTTCTTTTAGTCTGGCCTGACTGGCGTTCAGTTCAGAAGTATTATTTTCAAACATTTTTAGACTTTCTGAACGCACAGTTTCGACAAAAGAAATGTCTGCCTCTAAAAGAACCAAAAGGTCCAGTTTTTGTTCCTCGTTGCTTTCAAAGCCAAAGTCACTAACCTTTTTCATGACAATATCCACCCAACGACCAGATTCAACATCAGATTTGACCAGATGACCTTGATCTTCACGTGCCATGAAACACATATCCCTTACTTCTTCTTCATCATTAGATGATTCATCAGATTCCTCCCATTTTTCAGTCTTGGCAATCATACAACTATTATTGCTTGAGTTGTTTTGAGCCATGAGAGCTATTTGGGCTTTCAGCTTCTTGTATTTAGCCTTATAGCTGTTCATCAGGTTTCTGAAAAATAGAATGATTAGGGGCAGATTGTGATGATGACGGTTGACTAGATCTACATTCCTTCATGAAATGTCCTTTCTTGCCACACTTAAAGCATTCAAGATTAGACTTATCAATAGAAGCGCTGGAAGCAAATGATTTGCCAGATCGATTAGATTTGGCCTTAAAACGATTGAACGTTTTAGCCAGCATGGCAACCAGATCATCATTGTCATCCTCATCACAACTATGAGTTACATTATCAGAAATACCATTTTTTAACATTTCAGAGATCATCTTCTTCATTGAGTCAGAATGATCACTCTCAGAAGATAATAGAGCAGTCCCATGTGGTTCAGAATTATGAACCATGACTGAACTGGTAGAAGCATGATTTTTGGCATCTTGCTCAGCCATAGCTCTCTCAGCCTTGTTCTCTTCAGTGTACCTGAAGGCTCCATATAGGGAGGCTAGAGTGTGACTGTGCAAGGTTTTTCCTTGTCTCAAAACCAAGATCAAGTTTTCCCATTTAGAAGGTAAGATGTCACAAAACTTTTCCAACAAAATTTCCTTATCTTTAGTTACACCCAGGGCTTTCAGTTGATTTACCAGATTAGTGAATCTGATGTAAGTTTGTGTTAAAGTTTCACCAGGGATAGCAAAAAAAGACTCATATCTTTTATTCAAAGCAACTTTTCTTGTGACAATTGTCTCATTGGTGCCTTCAAATTGTGTCATGAGTTCCTCCCACATTAATTTTGAATTTTCAAGTAAAACCAGGGTGGGCATAAGAGTTTCAGGAACAACATACAAGATCATATTTTGTAGCTTGGTATCAAGGTCTACCAGCTTATGATCTTCTTCAGACCAATGATCCTTCTCCTTAGGTGAAACCCTAGGAGTCCCATCGGCATTTCTGACAACAGTGGAGGCATTCATGGGGACAAAGGGTCCTTCTTTAAGAATATCGGTCAAATGTCTTTCAACACCAGCAATATATTTGAGCATGCATGCTTTCCATGTTTGAAAGTTTTCACTGTTCCCATCAAATTTGGGAACAGGATTATTCGGAAAGTGTACATGCACATTATGTGATGGTATATTGTTGTTGATGATAGGGGTGGAGTTGTATTAGCGTTAGCATTAGGTTCAGGGCCTGTATTGAACATTTGGTCAGCCATCTTTGCAGATCAAAGGTTAATGAATTAAAATAATTCAACCTTGCTTCTCTGATACCAATTATAAGTCCCAAATATAGATGGCTTAAATACCCGACTGGCAAGTAATTCTAACTGGAAGATGACCAGTTCAGAATACGATCCAGATATGGATGAACAATACGATAGAGGTACTGAAAGTAAATGCAAGAAACAATAAGGGCTGAAACTATATAAATAATATGTATAGATCAAGTATGTAGCATTGAGACACAATGTATTTTTCAAGGTATTTGATTTATTGATATATAAACAAATACAAGGATTGTTGCGGAACAAAGATAAACACCCAAGTGTAAATATCCAAACAACCTAGAAATACAAGTGATCTAATAACTTGGAAATACTCGTAAGGATTACTTAGAGTATATCTCACAAGTTGCAATGCAAAGGTTTCAAGCCATTTGCAAGTTGTGAGAAGACTTATATTTATAGACTAAGTCCATGATGACGTGGACCAGATCGTACAAATATGGTTGGGTGTATTTAAGGAATTAAAGCTAATTCCTTACATGTATACTTTTAAGGTTTAGGTATATAAGTCGTTGATGTGACTTATCAAACCTTATTCCCAACCTTTACTTTACCTTGTACTTTAATTAATAGTTAATTCTATTAACCGGGTAAAGATATGTAAAGTAAAAAGTCTTCCTCGTAATCAGTGTAAAAGTGTGTAAGTACTTTTACACTGAGATGCTTCAGTCTTCGATCAGGTAGAATCAGTTTCTGAGCTCCACATCTGAACTGATTCTCATTCTTCAGACTTCAGTCTTTGACTTCATTCTGAATGGGTTTCTGATACGTTGATCTGAACTGAAGTGAAGCTTCAGTGAACAAATTCTGAGCGACCTCAGAATTCTATACAAGTATTCTTCACTGAGCTTCAGCTATTTCTGAACAAATTATACTTGGTCGATTTTCGACCTAACACAATTCCAAACTTCAAAACTCAATTTACCTTGGTACATATGGGAATAACATTACAGTAATCAAAAAGAAGCTAAACCATCATTGAAAATGAAACGAGATGGTTAGGCAGTTTTAATCTTAAATAAAAACTGGAATGTTTGACAATACTTGACTGATATACAAGCCTTAATAACACGACTAAGCACAAAAGAATCGAATCAGTGATATCTCGTCTATCCTACTCCAACTAACTTACTCTTGGGGTTGAATATTTGAATAATCACTCAATGCCTAGTGGTGATGCATGATCTTTTAACCATAGGCTTGTACTAGGTTCGTTCCTTCACCGCCATGATGCAAGCACCACAACGTCTATCAAAAGAGGACTTTAAGGGTTTTAATGAACTTCTGAGGCTAAACATGGTATTTAAAAGGGTATGGAAATTTGGGTAAACAAAGGGTGTTAAAAACAAATAACACAACATTTAACAAAGTTTTACATAATAGTCTAATCCATTAAATCCCATGTCACTAGTTGCCAACGGTCCAAAACCCAGAGAAGTTGTCCAGACAATACCCCCAATAGACGATTAAAAACCGACACCATTGTGGTGTATGGCACTAAACAACTCAATCAACCAAATCTAACCATGTTGGCTTAAACAAACGCGCCAACCCACAAATAACAACTTAAGATTATAGCATTCAGATCCTTTCGTTGGTGAAATTGATGTACCAACTTACAAAAATGATTTGACCAAAAGTGAGAAATACCAACTGACAGCCCAAGCTCTTTTTCTTTCTTTTTTTTCTATTTTTTTTTCTTTTTCTGTTTTTCAATTCTTTTATTCTTTTTTTTTTGTGAGCTACTTTTACTCTGACTAATTGGTATTCTCTTAAATAACATTTGAAACAGTGACAAATCATATACTCATATGCTCAAATGAACGATCCAGACTTTATCCAAACAAACATGACGAAATCAATCCATTCTCAGTAACCGAGAATATCCCAACCCGACATAAAGGACAACCCCAAACCATCCACTAGCATAGGCAACCAATGACCCACCAGGACTTCAACTATCGGTATGGCTAGGTAAGGTGTATATATAAAGGTGGAGTTAATAATAAAGAACAGGCTAGTGACAACAAGTTTTCTATTGTTTCTTGCAATAAAAGTGAGTGCAACACAAGGGTTTAAAACAGGGGATTCACTAACCAGTGTAGTTAGCTACTAAGCACATTAACAAAACATGCAAATAACAAATTTTTACGAAACAAGGGGTGAACATACAAAGAACAAATGGTTTTATCCTAAGTTTGCCTCTTCTGATAAATAACACGGAACGATCAACCAGGACAAGTTCTAGAATCAACGCAATCACCGGCACACTCATAGCAAATGAAATAATCCGGAAATGGAAAAATAAAATACGATGTTCCATCACCCCTTAGGGTGGATACAAACCAAACAAATAGAAATAAATAAAAGTACGAAAATAAAAGTGTTCAAACAAATAAGAGTACAAGCCATCATCACCAACAGACGGCAGCAGCATCATCCCATCATAAGCCATCATCACCAACAGACGGCAGCAGCATCATCCCATCATATATCACTGAGGAGGGTGAGGGTAACCAGGCATAGGTCCTGTACCAAAAATCGATCCAACTACCTGCTCAGCAAACGATGGTTCTGCCGAACCTGATCCTCCAACATCCGCACCAGCCTGTGTACCTGCAAAAGACCCAAAGCTAACAGGGTTATCGGGCCCCGTTCCTCCAAGATCATGGGAAGGAGCAACCTCGAACTGACGCTCTGGTGGAAAGAAGAAACCACCACCAGCCTTGTACCTGCAAAAGACCCAAAGCTAACAGGGTTATCGGGCCCCGTTCCTCCAAGATCATGGGAATGCTGAAAGTGCTGCTGAGACTCCCACATGTTACTAACCAAAGTCCCCAAAGAAGAGAAGTCCCAAGGACCTGAAGGGGCGGCAGAGAGGAAGATGGCCCCTCAGTAGGTGTAGTGGTGGCAAGACGCTTAGTACGTCGTGCGGGCTCTAGCGGCTGCTCTGGTGCATCAGCCATCTCCGCATCATCATCATATATCACTGAGGAGGGTGAGGGTAACCAGGCATAGGTCCTGTACCAAAAATCGATCCAACTACCTGCTCAGCAAACGATGGTTCTGCCGAACCTGATCCTCCAACATCCGCACCAGCCTGTGTACCTGCAAAAGACCCAAAGCTAACAGGGTTATCGGGCCCCGTTCCTCCAAGATCATGGGAAGGAGCAACCTCGAACTGACGCTCTGGTGGAAAGAAGAAACCACCACCAGCCCTGTGCTCTGGAATAAATATACTGGGAGGGCGGTAGTCGGGGATAGGATCAGGTCGATGGAACTCCTGACCCGTGTACTGGGCCTCCCACATGGGATGATAGCATTGCTGATCATGCATCACACGCCCCACACCTGAACCAACCATCTGAAATCACTATCCATCCTCTGCTGGAACTGCTCATGGGAATGCTGAAAGTGCTGCTGAGACTCCCACATGTTACTAACCAAAGTCCCCAAAGAAGAGAAGTCCCAAGGACCTGAAGGGGCGGCAGAGGAGGAAGATGGCCCCTCAGTAGGTGTAGTGGTGGCAAGACGCTTAGTACGTCGTGCGGGCTCTAGCGGCTGCTCTGGTGCATCAGCCATCTCCGCATCATCATCATCACCTGCCTCTGCCTCCTCCTCATCATAAGAGGCAGCACAACCAAAATCAATCAACTCTGGAATATCATGCTTATGAGCTAGAGGCTTAATCAATTTCCAACGCTTCAAATCATTCCAAGTGAACGGCTTCATAGGTTTGCAGTTCAAAGCGACTGCATTATCAGCACCTTCAAAATACTTCACCATCTTGGAAATAAAATGACCACATACTAACCCCCTATCACGAACTCCTTTTGTCCCCATATGTTTGGCCAACACATAGGGAGCACATGCTTTCCTATAAACATCACCTTCATCAAACAACCTCAGTAACCATAAATTCTCCATATATAACTTGTCCGGGTGATTAGTCCTTTGGACAAAGGAATGGACTAACATCTTGTGGAACAAGCGCAAAATAGGCGACTGAAGTGTATTCGCCCCACAAGCTGCTTTCCAAGCGCGAACCCCAGACACCCGGTTATAGTACTCTCTAAAATCACCTGCATCCCTAGTAAAACCAGAAGTAGTCCTAACAGCAGTGGCTAAGAGACGCTCGAAAGCAGGATCATCCAACATCTCTTGGGTGTACATCCCCGTGTACAACCCAAACTCAGCAATAGTGAGGTTTCTATTAACACCCCCACAACGAAAGAAAATGACCTGATCAGCAAATACATCCTTTGCTTTCTCTATGTTCTCAACAGAAATAGTCGAATAAACCTCCAAACACCACTCCTTACAAACTATCTCCCGATTCCGAAATATATCAAACCACAAACTAAATTCTTTGGCAACGGGATTACCATCCATATCATTCGAACTACCCATCAAATGCATATACCTACTTATACCCCCACGAGCATTTAACGTATCCAACATACTAGATTCCATGTACCTTGGTTTAACTATGTCTTTTTGAAAAATAGTGGCCAACCTGTTGGTATATTCAACCTTCTTCTCGGGAGGAGCCCTAGGGAATCGTAACCACGGGTGGGTAGGAATTCCCGTAGCAGTGGCTTCAGGAGTAAGACCACTCTTAACAGGTGCAGCAGCCGACGAGCTTCTTGCCTTGCCTCGTCCTGCACGGCTAGAGGAAGCGGGTTCCTACACACACAAGAAACAATTAAAACATTGAAACCCGACATATAAGCATATATATAAGCATAACCATGGCAGGGCTGACACAAATCGAATTGCGGCGCAACTTCCTTAGTTGCGGCGCAACTTATCAATCTGTATTTCCGTTGCGGCGCAATAAGGACAGTTGCGGCGCAATGAGGGTGTTTCTAGGTTGGATTCGAGCAACAACAGGAGTTATTACACCAAAAATCCACCAAAAATCCTCAGACATAATTCCCAATCTTAATTCAAGGGTTTATCCATCCAATTTATTAAACAAGCGTAATTAAACCCTAATTAATTTAATCACCCAATTCATGAACAAAACATCAATCTTTCTAAAAAATTATCCCAACCCACATTGTTCTTCAAACCAAATAATCTCAAATTCGACCTCTAACAAGTAATGAAAGCATAATATCAAGCAAAATCGAACTGAAACAAGAACAAATGGCAAGAATTGAATAACAAACAAATAATGAGATTAGAGGGTGGATCAGACTAACCTTTCCAGTTCGAGTCATGGTGAATGATAATGAAGATTTAAGAGAAGAGTAGAAGAAAAATCAAGAAGAAAAAGGGATTGGATCGGTAGGCAAGAGAGGAAAGGAGGTAGGTGCTCAATTATTTGAGAAAAATAAGTGTGTGTGAATATGAGCCCCAATCCCCTTTTTGTAACTCTGTTGACCCGGTTTGACCCGGGTTGCGGCGCAATGCCTTATTTTTGAATTTAAATTTTTTTTTTTTAGATTTTTGATTTTTCTGAAACATGACACGTTGCGGCGCAACAACTACCTGCGGCGCAACTGAAAAACAGAAAGATAGGTTGCGGCGCAACTTGTATAGTTGCGGTGCAAACCAAAACATTGCGGCGCAACTTATGTTGCGGCGCAATTCACCTCCCCCACACTTACCTTTGTTTTCTTCCTTGAAAACGACTTACCGGAAGGCATGAGAGGCTCCTACCTGCAATTCTTATTAAAACACATTACCAATGACAGATAAACAATAATGAAAACAAGAAACACGGGTTGCCTCCCGCGAAGCGCTTAAGTTATTAACGAGTCTTTAGCTCGACTCACGGTCCTTTCTTCATTGATCCATTCCGAAAAATGGAAGCTCGTCAACGACGACTCCCACATTTTCCTCTTCTTCATGATAAAGCTTCAACCTGTGACCATTAACAATAAAAGTAGCTCCATCCGATTTAAACAATTCAACATAACCAGACGGATAGACATGTTTGATCACAAAAGGGCCAGTCCACCTAGAAGTCAACTTGGGTTGCTTGAACTTATACTTGGAAAGGAACAACAAAACTTTATCACCGTCTTTAAAATCCTTCTCTCTAATCCTACGATCATGCCAAACCTTAGTCCTCTCTTTGTAGAGCCTAGAATTCACATAAGCATTCAACCTCAACTCATCTAACTCATGCAATTGCAACATTCTCAATTCACTACTTTTAACTAAGTCCATATTGCAATTCCTAAGAGCCCAATAAGCTTTATGCTCTATTTCTAAAGGCAAATGACATGTCTTCCCATAAAGCAACCTATAAGGTGTAGTACCAATTGGAGTCTTAAATGCGGTTCTAAAAGCCCATAACGCATCATCCAACTTCTTAGACCAATTTTTAGGATTATCACCAATGGTTTTCTCTAAGATTCGTTTCAAAGCCCTATTAGTATTTTCTACTTGGCCACTCGTTTGCGGGTGATAAGAAGTAGAGAAACGACGATGAACACCATACCTCTTTAACACCTTAGCAAGTTGGTGATTCGCGAAATGAGTTCCACGATCACTGATTAAGGCCTTAGGACAACCAAAATGACAAAACAATTGCTTTAAGAATTCAATGACAAATCTTGCATCATTAGTTGGCAAGGCCTTAGCCTCGACCCATTTTGAAACATAATCAACCGCCACTAAAATGTAAAGACACTTATTTGAAGGCGGAAAGGGTCCCATAAAATCAATTCCCCAAACATCAAATACCTCACAAACCTGAATGAAGTTCTGTGGCATCTCATCCTTCTTTGAAATGTTACCTTGACGTTGACAAACTTCACACGTCTCCACTAATGTTTGAGCTTCCTTGAAGATTGAAGGCCAATAAAATCCTGCGTCGAATACCTTATTACCGGTTACAGATGGTCCATAATGACCACCGGTTGATCCATAGTGGCATGCATCCAAAATATTCCGGGTTTCTGCACCGGACACACATCTCCTGATCATGCCATCTGCACACATTCGAAACAAATATGGTTCCTCCCAGAAATAATGCTTAATCTCAGAAAAGAATTTCTTTTTCTGTTGATAAGACATTTCCTTAGGAAGAACACCTGCACATAAATAGTTAGCAATGTCTGCATACCATGGATCCTCCTCCACATCCACCTGCATTAGAAACTCGTTAGGAAAAGCATCATTAATATCATGCTCCTTTAACTCCTCAAGGTGAGGGTTTTCGAGCCTACTTAAGTGGTCGGCTGCCACATTTTTAGCCCCACTTTTATCTTTAATCTCAATATCAAATTCTTGTAAAAGTAAGACCCAACGAATTAAACGAGGCTTAGCATCTTGTTTCGAGAACAAGTACTTCAAAGCCGATGGTCGGTGAACACAATAGTCTTATTCAAAACCAAATAGGGTCTAAACTTATCAAAGGCATAAACCACGGCTAACAACTCTTTCTCGGTTACAGTATAGTTCTGTTGAGCCGGGTTTAAGGTCTTTCTAGCATAGGAAATAGGGCGGAAATGTTTATCCTCCCTTTGGCCCAACACGGCCCCTAAAGCAAAGTCACTAGCATCACACATTAACTCAAACGGTAATGACCAATTAGGTGGAGACATAATGGGTGCATTGGTCAATTTGTCTTTAAGTGAGTTAAAAGCATCAAGACATTCTTTATCAAAATTGAATGGGACATCCTTTTCCAACAACTTTGTCATCGGCCGGGTGATTTTTGAAAAATCTTTTATAAACCGACGGTAGAACCCGGCGTGACCCAAAAAGCTTCTAATTGATTTGACATTAGTGGGTGGAGGCAATTTAGCTATAACATCAATTTTGGCTTTATCAACCTCTAAACCCGCTTTTGAAACTTTGTGTCCCAACACTATCCCCTCTTTTACCATAAAGTGACACTTTTCCCAATTCAAAACCAAGTGTGCCCTTTCACACCTTTCAAGCATTTTATCAAGACTATTAAGACAATTCTCAAAAGAACTACCAAATACCGAAAAGTCATCCATGAAAACTTCCATGGAAGTTTCGATCATGTCTTGAAATATTGCAAGCATACATCTTTGAAAAGTTCCAGGGGCATTGCAAAGACCAAATGGCATCCTCCTATAGGCATAAGTGCCAAAGGGACAAGTAAAGGTGGTCTTTTCTTGGTCCTTGGGGTCAATGGGTATTTGGAAGTACCCGGAGAACCCATCCAAAAAGCAAAAATACTCGTTACCGGCGAGCCGTTCGAGCATTTGATCAATAAAGGGCAAGGGAAAATGGTCTTTGCGGGTAGCATCATTTAATCTCCGATAATCTATACATACCCTCCACCCGTGACAGTCCTAGTGGGAACCAATTCATTTTTGTCATTTAAAACTACGGTCATCCCACCCTTCTTCGGTACACAATGTACCGGACTTACCCATGAACTATCCGAGATGGGTAATATGATTCCCGCATCAAGCAACTTTATTATCTCCTTTTTAACCACATCTTTCATATTTGGATTCAACCTTCGTTTCCTTTGCACAACCGGTTTAACATTATCAACAAAGTTTATGGTATGTTTGCAAAATTCTGGACTTATACCCGGAATATCAGAAATTTTCCATGCAAAGGCCTTTTTATGGGCCTTTAGGACGGTCATAAGTCTAGATTTCTCATCCTCCATTAATGAAGACGAGATGACAACAGGTAAAAGAGAAGTACCTTCCAAATATGCATACTCAAGATGATCCGGAAGCGGCTTGAGCTCTAAGTCGGTAGGAGGGTTCTCTACCGAGGTTAGCACCCGTGTGCTTTCACTAACCGTGATCTCTTCAAAGGTCTCGTCTTCCGGTGGAGTTTCATCAACACTTAATGCCATAATCTCTTGCATCATATCTCCAACCAACTCTTGCTTTTCTTCACTGCAAGCTAGCAATGCTTCACCTTCTTCCATGTCCAAAAAATCCATGAGCTCCTTATCCAAAGCATCTTCTTCTTCAATCACATCTAACCTGAAACAAGTTTCATCACAAGAGTAAGGGTGCTTTAGTGCTCTATCAACATTGAAAATGACTCGGTCATCACCGACCCCAAAGGAAATTTCCTTAGCCTTAACTCGGATGATAGCATCCGCGGTCATAAGGAATGGTCGGCCAAGAATGAGGGGGACTTTAGCATCCGCCTCCATCTCAAGAATAACAAAATCAACTGGAAATATCATGTGTCGTACTTTAATTTGCAAATTTTCCGCTATCCCCATGGGATATTGGAAAGAACGATCCGCGAGCCTAATGCTCATGCGGGTAGGGGTCAACTCACCTAGAGACAACTTCCTATACACAGAATAAGGCATCAAATTGATACTAGCCCCAAGATCGGCCAATGCCTCACACAAATAAGCACCAAAAGAATAAGCAACTAGAAAACTCCCTGGATCTTCCAACTTGGGAGGAATCTGATTTTGAATGATTGCTGAACATTCGGCACTCATGTCTGCAGTCTTCGCCTCTTCCAACTTCTTCTTATCACTAACAAGTTCCTTGAGGAATTTAGCATAATTTGGCATACCTGAAATCAAATCAACTAAAGGAACCGTTATATTAACAGATTGAATAAGATCAACAAACTTCTTGAAATTTTCCTTAATTTTCTCTTTCCTCAACCGTTGAGGAAATGGGACCTTTGGTTGATATGGCTTCACTGTCGGTTTCTCAACGGGCTTGGATGGAACGGCCGGTGTTGGCACGGCTGGGTTCGGCTCCATCTCAATCTCATCATCAACAGTCTCATCAGCTTCATTTACCTGCACAAGTGGAGAAGAATCATTAGGTAAAGGGTTAGCAGAATCATAAGTCTTACCTGTCCCGATCCTTGATTATTTTGCCCTTGATTATTGAATTGAGGCTTTGGGTTCTGCTGAGTGTTGCTCGGTAAAGTACCGGGCTGCCTATTTGAGTTTCCTAGCCTCTCAATCCTTCCTTCTAAATCCTTAATGGTGGCTTGTTGATTCTTTGCTCCTTGATCCAACTTATGTCCGAGTCCATCCAAGCGAGTAGTCAAAGCGTCCAACACAGAAATCACCTTCTTGGACTCTTCTGCAACATGTTCATTAGTTGCTTTCTGGGCACTAATGAAATCCTTCACTATGTCTCTTAGTTCTGGATCCGAGCCTCGTTGATTGTTGAACCTACTAAACCTATTACCACCATAACCAGAATTGTTAGTATTAAAAGAAGAAGAAGTAGGGTAAGAACTACCTGATGGCCGGTTTTGATAACCGGTATTTTGGTTGAAATTCCCTTGATTCTGAACGTAACTAACGTCTTGCACTGGTTTATCCGGGAAATCCTCCGTATAATGCAAATCCCCATAATGCTCACAACCGTCAGCCATAACCTTAACATCTCTTTCAAGGTTCTTGAATCTATTATCTTGATTATCATACCTCTCATTCATTTGCTTCGAGAGAGCCTTGACTTCAGTAACAAGTTTTGAGTCCTCACTACTTTCCACCTTAGCCACAGTGGTTCTACTAGATCTCTTGTCTCGGTCCTTATCTCTTGTTGAATACTCCTTCGCCATATCTTCAAGAATCTTGTATCCTTCATTCGGGGAAATGTTGTTTAAACTTCCCCCAAATGCATAACCGAGCTCCCTTTTGGTCTTTCTATCCAAGCCATCATAGAAAATCTCAAAACTTTCTTCAGTACCCATACTATGTCCGGGGCAATTCCTGAGCATTTCCTTGAACCGTTTCCATGCATCAACAACATCTTCACCGGATTCTTGAGAAAAACCTCTGATTTTATTTTCTAATTGCCTTTGAGTTCTCACAGAATAAAACTCATCAATAAATCCTTCACGAAGTTCGGCCCAAGTGGTGAATGAGTTATCGGGTAACTCCTTAAACCAAGCAGCTGCATCTCCAATGAGAGTTAGTGGAAATAGTTCCAACTTAACAGCCTCAGCTTGCCCTGTTCCATACTGATATAATCTACAGATCTTCTCAAACCTCTCAAGATGTGTATATGGGTCATTTCTTCGAATCCCATCAAACTTATCCTCTTCAACACTCTTGAGGTGATTCCCTTTCAAAGAAAAATCTACTGAAATAGCTGGAGGGCGAATAGCTGTGCCCCGGTCCGCCGGTATATTTCTTCTTCTCTCCCCGTAAGGACGGGCGTTCGGATCTATCGGTTGTTCATCACCCATTCCGTTTCTCCTCGGTTGTTGGTTAATATTAAGGTTAACTCGAGGGAATACAAGTACACTCGGTTCAAGTGTTTGAACTTTATCTTCTGGGTCCGAGTCTTCTCCTGTTTTAAAAATCCAAGCTGCGTCTTCCGAACTATTAACCACTTTCTCTTTCAAGGCTTGGTCCGGTGGAGCTTGATTTGCGGTTTCTAAATCTATTTTGACTGGTGTGGATAGTTCCTGGTTATCTCTTGACACAAGTCGACATCTGACTTTCCCTGGATTAGACAATGGGCTAAGCAAAGGTCGGCCAGAAGCTCTTGTGTTCATCAACTGAACAAGAACCTGCACAATCACCACAAACAAACCGTCAACCGCACCCTATGGTATAATTGAAATGAAATACAGTACCTAATCTATCTAGTAAAGCAATATTACAATTTATCACTATTTTTGGATATCTAGTAAAACAATAACTTTCTCACAAATGAATGTGAAAAAGGATCGAACTACAAAATAAACAACTACTTAAACAAAATTCCCCGGCAGCGGCGCCAAAAACTTGATGTGCAAAATCGAGTTTTAAATTTATAAACAAGAAATACCGATTTTACTACCTAATGCACACTCTCGGGCAGTGGACCCGTTCGTGTATAGTATAGATAAATGGTAAGTCAGGATCGAACACAAGGACTTTGAAAGCAATTATTAAAATTAAGTAGTTCAAATGAAAGGGGGTTTTGTGACCGAATTGTCACTTTGCAACAAGTAAAAGTAAATAACTTAAATCCGGTATTACCGGGGCAGGGATCATCCTCAAACGATATGTGAAAACACGTTTATGGAACGTGTGTTGATCGTAAATCATGATCTATCCTAAACTAGAAGGCGGAATCCATCTAGATTAGTTATTAGGGTTCTTGAACAATACAAGGATAAGAAACAATTACAATTGGAGAAATAATATTCATTATCATTAGTCATATGATTACAATACAAAACGAATTCGTATGATTACATCTTGAAGACTACGAATCACAATCAACAAGACGACTAACAATCATGAATATGGTGGACTTATGACTGAAGGTTTGCGCGATCCTTCAGTCAGCCATGGACGAATTACATAGCTATTCTTTCATCACCGAAATCTGAAACCTAAATCCTATATTTATAGGAACAAATGGGCTGGGCTGTCAAATTCGTTCATAATGGGTTGGGCCTTACGAACTTAGGGTTCTAACGAACTTGAAGTTCGTAAGGCATATATGAACGAACTTAAAGTTCGTTCTGCATATATGTACGAATTTCTCAGCCTTTTAGAATTATTGCATCGGACAACAATTTGTGCACTTAATGTGCTTCAACAAACGATATTGAAAATGTTTTTATGACAATAATTTAAAAAGGCATCCATCTTGATTTCGCTCAACAATACGCTCAGATTGCACATAAATGAAGTTCAAATCCAAATTAAGTTGATTAAATAACCGAGACTCAAACAAAGCACCAACCTCGTACCCGTCAAGTTAATGACATCATTTGACTCCCTTGCTTAAACTAGTTTCGTTACAAAGACCGGTACCCCAAGACATCTTTTATAACTACCCTAATCAAACAATTGTTTTGGTTATTGAAATCACAATTATACCTATCGATTGTACCCAACCGTTAACACATTCCTCCCTATTATCACAAACGATTATCTACCGTACCCGTCATAGACCCAATCGTTTGTACCCAAACAATCAAAATGAAATATATGAAATCAATAACTACCATTAAAGACACACATAAATCACCAATCAATTCAAGATAAATTATAAAGAAGAAATACGCTAAGATCTCGATATAACGTTAAATGAAATCAACATTGAATTAATAAAATCGTGCAATCTTTACATATTGTCTCACTCCATCAAGATGGATGATGAAGCGATTAGCCACTCATATTAAAATAAGAATAACAAATAAAATATGAAGAATTCATTGTTACCGAATGATAATAATCGAAAGCTACAAACGAAATTGATCCAATCGTGTTTGAAATCCTTAAATATGATGAATAGATGAAAATATATCTGAAAAAGTCTTCAAAAACGGCTCGGAGAAGAGAAGAAGGGTTTTGGGATGTTTTTACATGCTATTTATATGTCTCCCAAAATCTGCCAGAACCGCCCCCAATTGCGGCGCAACTAGTGTAGTTGCGGCGCAATTGGGTTTGACTCGAGAGTTGACTTTGACTTTCATTGACCAAGGACGGCTTGAACTTGAATGCATTGCGGCGCAACTTAATCTTCTGCTTTTCGGTTGCGGCGCAACAACTAGTTGCGGCGCAATTGAACGTTGACTCGCGTTGACCTTTGACCATTGTTGACTCGTGGCTGGACAGGAATAAAAGGCGTTGCGGCGCAACTAGGATAGTTGCGGCGCAACTTTACTTTCTGTAATTCGGTTGCGGCGCAATTGTCCTTTTGCCAGCTTTGACTTTTGTTGACTTTCTGCAATCTTCATCCAAATGCTTCCGAAATCCTCCGTTAGCACTTACTTCACCTCAACAATGTCGTTTTCTCCAGATTTACGCTTAAATACCTGTCAGTACCTGAAACACTAACGAATACCATAAACACACCAAATGTATACAAAAACAACTCATAAACCATGCAAATTCAACTAAATACAATGTGGGAAATGGGTATAAAATACGACACATCAATAAGTATAATAAAATTACAATTTATCTACTAAATAAATTATGAAAACACATATTTCTCCCATTTATCATTTACAGATTTTCTTTACCAGAAAAAATGCCTAGAAACTCTCGTATGAAAGATTCAATTTGATCCAACAATTAAAACAAAATCACTATTTGAAGCAAAAATTCCGTGGAAATCGAGCGAGGAACCAACAATCTGGGATCTTCTAAGTGGCTATTTCAAGTATATATAGAAGACAAGCATATCATCAATATGAAAAGAGGTATTTGTTAACCTAAAAAGTAGTATTGTTCTTGTACTCTGTTTGATAAAATAAAGAGTAAATTACACTTTTCGTCCCTGAAGTTGACACGTTTTTCACTTTTGATCCCTAAAGTGAAAAAATTACAATTTTGACCTTAAACTTGGCCAATTTTTTCAATCGTGGTCCTTTGTCCAGACGGAGTTAAATTTTGGCCGTTAACGTTACACCCGAGGGACTAAAAGTGAAAAACGTGCCAACTTTAGGGACGGAAAATGTAATTCATTCTTTCATTGGCTTAAACATGAAATATAGATATGAATATAATTGAGCACCAGCAGCAGATGATAGAGCACATAATATATAATTTTGAAGGGTTGTTGATTGATAGATGAATGGGGAGTTTAGAAATCATTGGCTCAAACATGAAAACGACAACGTATCATGGAAGTGGCAAGAAAGAGTGATAAAGAGAGAGGGGGCAACCACCCTTTTCGTCGGTCAATGGCTAGCTAGAAATGGAGTTGGTCATTGGGTGTAAATAATAAGTTTGTGAGTTAATCGGAGAAGATGACCGGAGGCCGGAATCTTGTTGGAGAAGATGAATGGAAGAATGAATTACATTTTTCGTCCCTAAAGTTGGCACGTTTTTCACTTTTAGTCCCTCGGGTGTGACGTTAACGGCCAAAATTTAACTCCGTCTGGCCAAAGGACCACGATTGAAAAAATTGTCCAAGTTTAAGGTCAAAATTGTAATTTTTTCACTTTAGGGATCAAAAGTGAAAAACGTGTCAACTTCAGGGACGAAAAGTATAATTTACTCTAAAATAAATGAACTAATTAGGATTTTTTGGCTGGTTGTTGCTTTTTTGGTTTGGAAGATGGAGACATAGCGACAGGATAAGAATGTCAACATCTTTTAGCAAGTACATCTTTTAGCTACATGATGAAGGTAATCTAAAGCATTGTGTTTGGGATACTAAATTTATAGTTAATTTTCCTTTGAATTAGTACCTACGTTCGTTTGATGTAAATAAAGATGTAGTGAGTTGTTTTTGTATTATGTGTGTTAAAATAAATTAGTTTTTACAAAGTGTTTGTTAAAATAAATTAGGTTTTGCAAAGTGTTTTCACATTTTGTTGATGTAGTGTAATCTAGACACATGTTCAAAGAAACAGAGTTAAAAATCTTTTGTGGTTAATCTGTACACATGTGTGATTATTTGGTTCGTATACATGTGTTCCTATGTTGGTCTCTGCGCATGTGTGTTTTTAGTAACCCAGTATACGAAGAATTCATATGTTTACGTATTGTTCGTGATGGCTTCATGTGTACGAATGTTACCGAAAATGTCCACATGGTAGGTAAGGGCCACATGTTGCATGTAATGCTTGGATCAACTGTCTTTTGGGATATGGTCACGTGTGTGGCTCGATGCACAAATGTGTTTTGATCTACAATTCGCGGCTCACATGTGTTTTGTTGTAGCGTAACTTTATGTAAATGGTCCACATTTTAATAAATTGGTTGTGATAGTAAAAAATAGTTGTGTGATTATCAAGTTGTGAACCTGTGTTGATTGAGAATATTACTGTCACTACTTTTCTTAGGTGTTGAAGAAAATTAAAGCAAGATAAGCAACAGGAAACAAAGTGGTTTACCAGAAGGAAATAAGATATATAGTTGCAAGTTGTTCATTGCCAATTACTATTGCAAGTACTATCTTAAGTGATTACTCGTATTATCTAAATATCACGGTCTTGCTTATCATTGTAGTTGTCATGAAAAGAAAGAGCCGACTTTGTTAAGTGTATTAATGTGTTCACAAGCTCTTAGACACATGTGTTAAATATAGCATATGTGGTTCAGTGTACACATTTGTCAGTCTTTGTGCACATGTGTTTGTATATTTTATATGTGATAATAAGATATGGTCACATGTGTGTTTCGTGTGGTACAAATGTGTTATAACATTTTACCTACAAGGTTCCGATTTTACGAGTGTTTTGTGTTAGCCTAACTATATATGTTCCACATTATAGCAGTTTCTATACATGTTTTATAACTTTGATAGTTTGGTTTAACACAAATCTGTATGGGCACACTTGATAGAAATTGTTTTGGTTTATTAAATTGTGTACTTGTGTCAAAGTTGATAATATCATTGTGAGTATGTGAACAGATATAGAAAGAATTAACACTGAATCAAAATAGCGATGGAATTAAACGTAAACAAGGCGGATCAGATCGAAATATGAGCCATGGAACTAAATGGAAAAAAAGCGGATTAGTGAATGAAAACAAGAGAAGGGCATTAGACTGAATGGAAGCACTCACGGGTAACAAGTTTATTACGGGAAATTTGGGGTTTGTTAGTGGTAAAGTGGGATTAAATCTCGGATTTCTCTTATGTAGCACAAGCCTCTCAACCAAGTGGGATAACCGTGCATTGGCGCATGTATTATTTCATTTACTTTCTTATGGCAATTGATTACATCTTGTTATTCATCCGTTTGTTTGTTGTTTGTAGATTATATTACTTTGTAATTATATCTTTAATTTCATATAATACAATATTGTCTTACAATACAAGAGAAAGATAACTATTATATATTTGTGTTTTCCTTATTAATTTACAACTTATTGAATATAAAGTTACAGTAATTGTAACGAAGAAATAATTAACTAAAATTTCATCTTTGTCATAAACAAAAGAGAATCAAAGAATACAGCCAATACACATGTTTCATGTCATCTCTCGCTATATATATAAAATAAACGAATACAAATCTAGAATAAAAATTGAACCATATGTGGGAAACATGAATTTGTCTGTCCACAAGTATATTGGATTATATGTGAAAATGGTTATACACACGGTTCATAATTAAATAACTATGTAATAAATAATAACATACATATTAAAATAATTCCATCTCGTTTGATTCTAATTTCTGGTGACGTTCAAAGAGGATATGTATTCGTAACTGCCCTATATTAATTTAAGGAGCTATTTTTAAGGAATTTTAATTTCCATGAAAATAATTAGTTATATTGTATTTATCAAATTACACTACTGCCCCTAGCTATATTCATGGAATATTAGTTCTCGTAGTTCTCGACAATTATAGTTCTCATTTTATCTTTTGACTATATATATATATATATATATATATTATATATATATATATATATATAAAGCTTTGAAATATTAAATACATTTATATAACATTAGGTTCTATTTTTTATATTTTGAAAACAGTTTAGATGGCGATTAATGCTACACTTATCCTTACATATTGTAGTTGTATTTGGAAAAAAATTGAGTGCTTTAATGATAATATACTATGCTCTTAAAAATGTATATTACTATTGACATTAGTTTCTTTTAATTAAGTACTCCCTCCGTCCCATATTAATTGTCTCAGTTTGACTTTTTCAGTCTTTTTTTTTCAATTTTGACCATAAATATTTTCCTTTTTGTTATATAACACTCGATATAACATATATGAATTGATTGAGTTTTAAATTTACTTTTCATTGATATAACTTTAATCAATTAATATATAACACAAACAAAAATATTTACGGTCAAAGTTTGAAAAAAAAGACTTGACCAGTCAAAATTGGACAATTAAAATGGGACGGAGGGAGTATATAATAGAACAATGAGCGAACTTACTTTTAAAAAACTTATAAAGATAGTCTAATATACAATGTTGTATACATTACATCAAGGGTTGTATACATATTTAAAAGGTTATACACCATGCACCAAAGCAATATGTATTGTGAAGTAAGATGGTAAAAGGTTGTACTTGTACATATATTTCAAAAGTTATACCCCATGCACCAAAGCCCATAGTGAAGTAAGATGGTAAGCTAGCTGCCAGCTAGTAGTAGAATTAGAATAGATGTACCATCTAGCTTTAAATTTTTTTTCCAATTATTGAGTTGTTTTTTCTTGAAGTTCTTTTTAAGAAACTGAAAACTTTTTAACAAGGGTTTTTCTAACTTGTGCCCTAAGGGCACACATAAGGGTGTCTCGGGAATTGAAAAAGGTAAGAATATTCTTCTTGAAAAATGCATTTTTCAAATCCCGAGAAGAATATTATTACCTTTTTCAATTCCCGAGAAGAATATTCTTACCTTTTTCAATTCCCGAGACACCCTTATGTGTGCCCTTAGGGCACAAGTTAGAAAAATCCTTTTAACAATGTAAAATTGTTAGTTGATCTCATTAAATTTCAACAAGTGTAATACACCAAATACATCTAGGGCTGTAAACGAACCGAACGAACACGAACGGAAGCTTGTTCATGTTCGTTCGTTTAACTAAACGCACGGTTCACGTTCGTTCGTTTAACTAAACGAACGAATTTTTGTGTTCATGTTCGTTCGTTTAACTAAACGAACGAACATAATGGCTTGTTCATGTTCGTTCATTTGTGTTCATGAACGAATGTTCACGAACACAAATGAACGAAAACAAACAAACACCAATGAACAAACATATAACTAAAAATATTTACAAACATATAATTAGAAATATTAGACTTCATATTCAAGGTTACAAATTATTGATCGGCTAAAAGTTTTACGAAACTTTCCTACTTTAGAAAGTGAAAATATCTTACGGTTTGATATAATATGAGTATTTATCTTTATAATTTGTATTTAATTTTCTTTTTAAGTATATAAATGATTAGATATTAATGTTAATATTAATATTAATATTAATATATATAGCAAAATGAAATGTTCACGAACATAAACGAATGGATGTTCATGAACATAAATGAACAGATGTTCACGAACATGTTCACGAACATTGTTCACGAACATCGTTCACGAACATCGTTCACGAACATCGTTCACGAACATATTATCGAACGTTCACGAACATAAGTGAACGAACGGGAGTTGTGTTCATGTTCGTTCGTTTAACTAAACGAACGAATTTTTGTGTTCATGTTCGTTCATTTATCTAAACGAACGAACACGAACAAACTTCCAACCGAACGGTTTATGAACTGTTCGGTTCATTTACAGCCCTAAATACATTTTTAAATGCACAATGCACAAAATAATGACTAGTAGTAGAGTTAGAATACATGTACCATCTAGCTTTAATATTCTTTCCAATTTTTATGTTGTTTTTTCTGTAGCTCTTTTTAAGAAAAGAAAAACTTTCTAACAATGTAAAATTGTTAGTTGATCTCATTTAATTTCAACACTCGTCATTAAATACAACTTTAAATACACAATGCACAACATAACGAGACTATTAGTTTATAAGAGCACCTCCAATGGTATTTTTGAAAAGCTTTTTGTAAGACTTATTACTATTACAAAAAGCTTTTATAAAGACTTTTTACCATTGGGTGCAAAAGCTTTTTTGGCAAAAGCTTGAAAAACTTCAAGCTATTACACTCCCTTTCATACATATTTAATTGTAATTTAAAGGATTTCAAGTCATTTTAAAGCTTTTACCATTGGAGTGAAAGCTTTTTAAGAAAAAGCTTTTAGAAAAAAGCTTTACCATTGAAGATGCTCTAAGAGTGTTGGTAGTGGGCCCATAATGGGTTGGCACCACACCCACATCGCGCGATAACATTGTCACCGACTGTGTGGGACGCGCCGTGACATGGGTTTGTGACAATCTTTGCCATGTTTTGATGGGTGAGATTCGAGGCGCACAAAGCCAATTGAGGGTCCCAATCCACGGTCCCATTTTTTTCTACCATTTTCAACCACAACTATCACACTTTTAACAAAAGAACTTTCATTATAATTTTAACTACCCACAAAAAAAAACCAAAAATGGCTTCCTTTTCGTCCTCTTCGAACACCTATAGGCCATGAATGACACTCTGCGAGGTCAAGAACTCGATGCAGTCATATGCTAAACTATGACAAGACCCAAGGCGAGCTATGGGTTGTGATCAGGAAACTATTGGCGTTAGAGGGCAGGTGGAAACAAGAAATCGAAGAAATATGAGCGTCGGGCCGGAGACCTACCAACCTCGAAACCTTTACGTGAGTTATCTGCAAGACAAACTCGACATGATAGACAACCTAATCGGCTGTGTTTATGATGCGCACTTCTCGTTGCGTGACACGATTTTATCACGCGGAAATGTAGCAAGCAAAGATCTCCACGGGCAAGGTCAACGAAGTCAGGTGTCCAGGGTACAACCCAAAAGTTTATATCAAGTACTTAACAGCTCATTAAAAAGTTTGATTAGCCAAGAATGTATGTGGTTCACCTTCAGTGGAATAAATTATGGAAGGGGATGATCATCTGGACAAAACTAAGACCAAACAAAAACCAAAAATTAAAAAACTACGAAACCCAGAACCAAAATGGTCCGTAATAGTTTGGTAGCATCCGGTTCCAGTTTAGGAATGGTTTAGTTCCAAACTGGAAAGTAAACGTAATGTAATTTTAAGGTTCTATGGTTTAATAATGAAATACATAAAAAAACATGGTTTCAACTTTCAAGTGTGGAAGAATAAATAATTCTCGAAAGCACTGGTTCAGTTCTGGTTCCTGACTGGACCGCACTGATAATCAAACTGAATATAGTCTGTACCTGTTCAGCTCTTCAGTTTTGTCAATCCAGACAAATCTTTGCACACCCTATGGTTTAAAAAACTTCTATACCCATCCAGAATGCCAAATCATCATCGTACAAGATATTTTTATAGCAACTGGTTTTCTAGTAAATGACAACAACAGCAACAATAACAAAACCCAATCCTTGCATGCGGGGTATGGGGGGTTTTCTAGTAAATGAGAGTATGAGAATATACCAATTTTCCGCTCAACAAGAAAAGGTGTGCAAGCAATTCATTATGTCATCTCAAGAGCAATCTTTCCGGGACTCCCATCAAATAAATATTTTTGCAGTGATTCAGGACTTCCAGCACATAAAAATGCTCTCTCGCTGCCATCATCAAGTATGCTACACAACATGCAAGGGAAGTGAATGGAAGCCTTAAAGGTCTACCACATTTAACATGAAACCACTAATGCTCCTTAATACCCAATTTGGGGAATGTCGTTATTCTCTGCCATATGCTGACCCAATACTCCAAGAACCTCATAAACAAGTTGTTCAAGATAACCACCCCTGTCTCCAGCAACAAAACTATAGAGCTGATTCTGTATCTCGACCCAACTCCTACCAGCTACTTTCTTATCACCAAATTTATTTAGTAACTTCCTCATTTTGGCTCGATCATCCCATTTACCTTCTGCAGCATACATATTTGCCAGTAGCACATAGATTCCTGCCTTCTTAGGCCTCGAATCCAACACTTTCTGGGCAGCCATCTTACCCATAACGGGCTTCCCGTGTGCTTTACAAGCTCCGAGGAATGCTGCCCAAACAGATTCGTCAGGTTTAAATGGCATGCTTTGTATCATATCATATGCTTCCTTAACCCTTCCGCCACGCCCATACAGATCAATAACACATGCATAAATTTCTTGATTTGGGCTAATTTTGTACTGGCTAGTCATTAATTTAAAGTAACTTAACCCCTCTTCAACAAGTCCAGCATGACTGCATGCAGTGAGAACTGCCATGAATACAATTGTATCTGGTTTTATACCTGAATTCACCATCTGATTGAATAACTTGATAACCTCATGTCCATGCCCATGGCTTCCGAATCCAATCATCATTGAAGTCCAAGAAACCAGATCCCGAAACGACATTTCAGAAAAAATCTTTCTAGAATCTTGAATGCTTCCAGATTTTGCATACATATCGATGAGAGAATTTGCTAACGGCAAGTTTTGTTCATGACCTCTCTTGAAAATCCCACTATGAATCTGTTGACCACAGGTCAAAATTGACAAATTAGTACAGGCTGCTATAACACTGGAAAATGTGAAGCAATTTGGAGTACACCCCATAAACTCCATTTGCACAAACAAACGTAAAGACTTCATTGGATCGGGCTTCTCATATCCTGCTATTAATGTGTTCCATGTAATGGCGTCTTTTTCATACATTCCATTAAAACACATATCTGCTTCCCGGAAACAATTGCACTTGCAATACATATCTAATATAGAGTTCATTACTGGGATATTAAGGTCAAACCCATGTTTGAATACTGAAGCATGTATTTGCTTGCCATAAGTATGTGATCCGACTCCTGCACATGCTCTGATTGCAATCGAGAAACTGTAAGCGCTTTGTTCAGTTTCCTCCTGTCAAAAAGATACAAAGAAATCTTTATCATTGGTTCTATTAGCAATATACCAAACTGGGATTTAAACTAGACATGACAATTCGACCAATGTACTTTCAAATAACTTATATCTGATTCTATTATATCTCTAACGACTTGAAAGAACATACAAATAAGTCAGACTGGTCGAATTCTGCCAAAGTCTGTATTAAAGACTGAAAATTTTCCTAAAGCTTAGCAAAATTAAACTATTGTTGGAGTAATATAGCTTTCATTATCATTCTTGAGGTACTAATTACTTACAGAAAACTAAAAAATTCTGGAAAAATATTTGTTTCACGTCAACTTACACAAACCCAAACCGAATTATACTTTTTGTCCCGATATTTGGATAATTGTTATGTACCTAGTGTTTGAACATACCATGAGCATTTCTCGAAATATTTGAAGGGCTGAAAGCCCGTCATCCCTATGAGTGAATCCGGCTATAAGTGTAGTCCAAGACACTTGATTTTTCAAACGAATCTCTCGGAAAATCAAACAAGCATCGTCCATAGTAACACAACAAGTAGCATACATGTCCAAAAGAGCATTATCAACATATATACTATTATTACACCCAACAAACCCATGTTTCAAACCCAGCCCATGAACCGATCCACCACAAGAAATCGACTTCATCCCTTTACAAGCCTTAAAAACGGTCGAAAAAGTGAAGGCATTTGGGGGATCAAAACTTTCCCTCATCATATCTTTAAAAACCATCCATGCAGAATTATAAGTTTTGCATGTTGTGTATCCAAAAATCATGGATGTCCATGCGACTACGTCTCGGTCAGGCATTTCATCAAACAGTTGGCGTGCTTGCTTGATTAGGCCATTTTCAAAATAAGCTCTGATGAGATTAGTTGATAGTTTTGCCTGCTCAAATTGTGTTGTGGAATTTTGGGTCACATTTATAGCAGCGTTACGAATTGGTACAGAAAATTTATTGGCCAGTAGTTTTTTATGACTCATTATTGATAGATTTTGGGTTGATAGTTTGATGAGGCTCGAGTTTTAGGCTATCAAAATTTTAAGTTAATTAACAAAATTTTGGTGGGCAGTATCTTTGTGATCGTTTTCTAACGATTTTTTGGTCATTCCAAAATATATATCTTAAAAAATAAAAATGAAAAAAGGTTATGTAGACGGATAGATCTTCTATGAGAAATCAAAAGAAAATGGATGTCGTCGGGGTATAGAATTTGATGACTTCGAAACAAAAGAAAACCAATCTTGAAATTTTAAATTGATACACGAAAACTTTGGTCCAAAAAATGCCAATGATTATTGGTTAGAGAAAGAAAAACACATTAAAGCTGATTTGAATTAATGGTAAATATTTTAGCTTCTAGGGATAGAGGTTAGTGGTTCAATTCACATCTCATGCAAAGACCGGAGTTCTTTTTCAACCATTTAGGAGATATGGTCTCTCTACCTAGGTAGAGGTAAGGTCTATCTACATCGTAACCTCCCCATACATCGTCGAGGTAAGGTAAGATTTGTCTACATCTTAACCTCCCTCATACACCGTTGAGAAATTGGGTTCCAAAACCCGTAAAAAACGGCAGTGGACAATTTTTTTCCTTTAAAGAAAAACACATTAGAGCCCGTTGGAGCTACTATAATTTAGATTTATTATTATTATCATTATTATGTTTTATTTTTTATTTATGTAACATTTGTGGTTTATTGTATTTTTATGTTGAATATTTAATGAAAGAGAGGTGATAAATCTACAATAGTTTTTATCCATCTACAACAAATAAATGTATATTAATGCGTAACGTAACTATCTAAAGCAACAATTGTTGTTGATAGATAAAAATAATTATTGTAAATATATCACCATGAAATGATTTGTTTGATTAAACTTTTTTGATTATAATTAAATAAATGTGAAGTCCAAATAGAAAGTAATAGATTATGTAAAAAGGTAAAAATAGTGGTAGTAGTAAGGTTGTGTTAGTTTTTTTTTTTTAAAAGGTGAATTTCGCTTGAAACTTCGTGTCGCGATTCGACAGCGAGAGGTCTAGCATACGTTGTCTTAACCGGGTCCGTGCTAGAGAGCTCCCTCGAAGTAGAAATGCCTATTTCAAATACCCAATGAGGGGAAAACCCCCTACTAATCCGCCCGAAGGCACGGCGATTAATAGGGGTAAACCCTGCCCCCTCAGACTTGAACCTGGGTATACCCAAGCCAAGCCCTCATAGAAGGACTACCTATATCTCAAAGTTGGTGGAATGGAGATTCGAACCTGAGACCTATAGGTCACAAGGGAAACTCCAAACCACTACACCAACTTATCATTGATAGTAAGGTTGTGTTAGTAATTTAGTATAGTAGCACTTTTTGATGATGGTTATGGATGGTGTTAGATAAGACTGAAAGGAGTAGACCATTAAGCGAGCGTTACAATGATGGGAACGCCTCCGTAACGCCCCTTCTGCGCCCCAAAGGGCATTCCACCTTCTTATTTTTCGGGCCCCGTCGCATTTGTAACGTGACGCTTGGGCGTTTGGTTTTTGTCTTTTTGCCTGCGCAACCACTATGTTTGGTGTGCCACCTTACCCAATTTGCCATTACACTATTTACATTATTTTCAAAAATTAATTTAAAAAAAAATAATGCCCTTGGAGGGAATGCCCTACTCCAAGGGAATGCCCCAAAAAAAGGGGAATGCCTCTAATCATTATAAAATGCCACATGTCGTGTTGTGAGTGGTGGAGGGGCATTCCCAAAAAAAAAGGAATGACTCCACTCCTCTTAGTCTAAAAGTTCTACTTCGGCTTGGTCAAGTTTTTTAATTATTAACTGACAACATCTTCTTGTTTCTTTTATAGGTTTTAACTAGTACTAATGTCCGTACGATGTACGGATTGATATTATATAATAATTATTAAACAAATAATATGATCATATCTATATCTATAATCTATAATATAACTAAAAGAGAAGGTTGGGGTACACTTGGCACCCTAATCCCCCTCTTTAGCCTAATACTCCCTCCTTATTAATCCTCTACTTTTTTAATATTTATTTAATAAATGGCCAACTTTTAATAAAAAAATCTTATAAAAAACATTTAATATTATTATTATCTATATATATACCACCTAAAAAAAACCCTCACATATTCTCAACCCCCAAAAAAAACCCACGACTAAAAAAACCTACGATCGACTACCAAAAAGGTTTTTTTTATTTATAAAATTTGTTCATATTTAATCATTATTATTATTATTTAACATTGAATTCTTATGTTATTGTTATTAATATCTCTTTTAATTTAGTTTGTTGTCCATTATAAGTTTATTATGGCTTCTTCTTCAACAACAAAAAATAAGAGCACATTAGTTCATCTTGAAGATCTTAAGCAAACACATGTTAACCATCATCTACGACTCCGTGTTGTGCTTGTATGGACTGTTTCAGAGTGGAACAACCCGAAGAAAATCAAAACGTTCGAGATGGTCTTTGTTGATGAATTGGTATGTATTTTTCAAATTATATACTCTACACTTTTTGTTTCTCTTTTTATTTAACTAAAGTTGAAAAAAAAGGGTAAACTGGAATCAATATTTATATGGAGTTAATTTTCATATGTTTCTTCTTTAGCTTTCGTATTGATTAAGTTGTGATATTGGTCATATTGATGGTTGCTCGAATCATATCGTTACTGTGTAAATTTTTAATTCGTCTATATTTGATGGAAACCAAAAGAAATTACTGTTTGGTCGCTAGCTTTTCGTTGCATAAGAAAAGCACTCTTGAATTAGCTTTGACTAAAAAAACATCAAAAGTTGTCATCAAGAATCAATTTACTAAGAATATATATTGAGATTTATGAAGCAGAAACTTACCCATCAAAAATTAGTATTTGATCTTCGTACGCAATGCAACTTCTATTTAATATACTTGAATTCCAATTTTTTAGCTTTGATTAATATATTTTGAGACTACCCGTCAATTGGACGGGCCTGAACATTAGTACATTATATGAGCAATTATAGGTAAAAACAAATATGAGATGGATACCTTTTTGTTGATCACGAAAACTGAAGCGAATATAAAACCAACAATTAATGTGTTTTTTTAGTCCAGATTATAACTTCGAACAACGGATGCTAATCATATCAAAAACTAAAAAAAGAAAGAAGAAAAACACATGGGTTTTTCTAGTTGATAGACAAGGCTAAAAAGGCTTTAACTTGTTGCTTGATCTTGATGTCGATGATAAAAAAAAAAATAAAAAAAATAGGAAAGTTGCTCAAGAATTAAGTAGGAAATTTAAGATAAGTTATAGATTATCTCATTTTCTTTTGATTTATTGGTAACAGATTAAACTCGTTCGTTGTACGGGACTGACTGAAAACGTAAATTAAAAATTATTAAAAAAACATTCTAAAAACATAACAAAGTGAAAAGATACGATTAAACTTTATAATAATCAAAATTAGATCAAATCATTAGTAGACGAAGGTGTCATTACAAACCTAAATTAATAAATAGACAATACACAACTAATAATAAGATTAGAAGTCATTAGAAAAAAAAAAGTCTAAAAACATAACAAAGTGAAAAGATACAATAAACAGTATGTTTATTTTGTCTGCATTCTCTTTGTATGAAGGAATATCATATAGACTGAACGGAGTGGGGCGATTCCCCCTCCGGTTCGCCTATGCCATCGCCCCACACACTGCCCCCTCTAGGCGATAGGGCCAAAAATTTGAAATTGGCGATAGGAATCGATCGGCCAAAACTTTGTTTCTCCCAAGATTTTTTAGCCGTTGAATGGCACATTCAATTAAAAATTTTTTTACCCTTTAATTTTATTTTACCACCTTATATAAACATATCCTCCTTTTACCTTTTCATATATCTTCTACCTTCTTTCTTTCTCTTTTCTACTTCATCTTTCTTTCTTTTATACATCTCTTTCTTTTTACATTTTTTAACAATGTTTCCAAATAATAATAATAACTTTAACATCCCTTTTAATAATAATAATAATAACTTTAACATCCCTTTTAATAACAATAATAATAATCGTTTAATACGTCCTAACAATCAAAACCAACAAGATGTGAACGATCCTAATATGCTACCAAACGCGGCGTTGTTCCAAATAATCCAACAAATGGGTGCTCAACAACAAATGTCGGGTTTTATGCCATTTTATGCGCCACAACAAGATGCTTACGGTTTTGGTGGGGTTACGCCATAACAAAACACGTCGGGTTCATATTTTAGTAACTTTTTATACATTGTATTTTTTACTTGTTTATATATTTTGTTGCTAACATATATATAAATATATATATGAGGGAAGGGAATATGTGGCTATCATGTACCTAAGCTTGGGTATAGAACCCCTCACATGCCATTTTTTTAAACCATAAAATTCATGGGGGCCATGTGATTTATTTATTTTGCAACAAATATTAAAAAATTGATATGTGAGGGGATCTATACCTAAGCTTGGGTACATGATAGCCACATATTCACTTTTTCCTATATATATATATATACATATGTTGTAGTAATTTATATAAAAAGTATAGTCTATATATTGTATACTTTTTTTGTTTATATATATAAAAAAGTATAGTTTATATATTGTTTACATACTTTATTTGTCTATATATATAGTTTAGGGTAAATTACATTTTTGGTCCCTGAACTTGGCACGTTTTTCACTTTTAGTCACTAAACTTTAAAAATTGCAAATTATACACTAAACTTACCACTTTTTTTCACTTTTGGTCACCGCGTCAACTTTGTTACCTTTACTCCGTTAACTTGCCCAGATTCGTTAGTTTTTTTTCCACTTTTCGTCCTTTCCATATATTCCATTATTAAAAGTGATAATCGGCCTAACTTCAAGTCTTAGATATTGTTTTGTTCGATTAGTGAAAATACATATTCATTTGTGAGGGGTTTTGAAACAGTTTTTTTTTATGTTTACAGTTTACTACTTTATTGATTATAAAATAGTTTGATTAGATGAAATGATTGATTTTCTTTTTGAACGACGATGACATAATTGTTAGTTGAAATTTTTATTTATAAAGTTAGATTTTTTTTAGGGCCTCTGTTTGAATTTTTTAGTCTTCTTATCTCTACTTTAACCGTAAATATTTTTGTTTGTGTTATATAAATTTATATAGTTTTCCTTAATTCATTTTATTAACTATTGCTAAACTATAATAAAAATAAGATATTTTAACGGTTATCCGGAGTAACGTGTTCTAGATTTTTTTCCTTTGAATAATCGATAACGCCTTATGATTTAACCGTAAATATTTTTGTTTGTGTTATATAAATTTGTAATAAATCATATAAATGGATTGAGTTTTGAATGTACTTTTCATCGATTATCACTTTTAATGATGGAATAAATGAAAAGGACGAAAACTGGAAAAAAAAACTAACGAATCTGGGCAAGTTAACGGAGGTAAGGTAACAAAGTTGACGCGGTGACCAAAAGTGAAAAATGTATAATTTGCAATTTTTGAAGTTTAGTGACTAAAAGTGAAAAACGTGCCAAGTTCAGGGACCAAAAGTGTAATTTACCCTATAGTTTAATAATATAAAGTCTTTCTTTTGTATAGATCGGCAACGAGTTATCGATACTCCATCGCCAAGACCATTATCACCAAGACCACCATCACCAAGGCCTCTTTCCCGATGTTGAAGTTGTACAAGAAACTCAACCTGAAAATGAAGCCGGCGGTTCAAGGCCCAAAAAGAAGCGTCCACACAAAAAAAAGTCCCCGGCGAAGCAAGGTTGAAAACACCGTCAATTCCATGGTCAAAAGAGGAAGAAATGGCTTTATGCACAGCTGGGCTCTCGGTTACCGAAGACCCGCATGAAGGTATATATTTTGTAAAGTCCCTCACACGATGGTTTAACCCACGAGTGTAAAATAACAAGTCAAGTATGAACTAGATTGGACTAGTATTACTTTAAATACAAATGCAAGAGTATAAGTAAAGTAATAAAGACTTAAAGCAATATTTAAACAAGTAAATAAATGGTGGAACACAATGTAATTTTCAAGTGTATTTTATTTATTGATGTTAAACAAAATACAAGATTGTTGCGGAACCTAGATATTACAAGTATGTAACTATCTAAACAATCTTTTGAATTACAAGTGATTTATACTTGCTAAATAATCTCCTTGGATCGATATACTTAAAGTTGTGAAGTATAACTATTTTGATCGAGAGTGTTTTAGCAAGTTCACCAAGTTGCAAAAAAGTAATTTGTATGAGGTATGTGACTTTGTATTTATAGGCAAATAAATTCAACAGTGAATTTATTATGCCGTACAAATATGGTTGCATGCATTTAAGACAACTACTTTAATTCCTTAAATGCATTGGTTAAAGTACAAGGATAAAGTCATGTTGATGTGACTTGTCATCCTTTTAACCAACCACCTTTACACACGTATTGTACTTTTATCAATAGACAAATAGATTGTCCGGGTAAAAGTGTGTAAAGGCATAAAGTCAATTCCTCGTAATCAGTGTTCAGACTTGTAAGGTCTAGAACACTGTTAAGGCTCCAGTCGGGAGATCTGGTAAGACTGTGTAACACCCCAACATGGCGGAATCATGGGGTATCACTTAGAAAAGCACAGCACGATATGGAAATTATGTAGAATCAAACTATATGAAAACATAGGATTGAAACAATCCTTAAACTTGTACAAACGTATACAATCATCAACATTTATCGAAATACATGTTCAATCAATAATAAAAGGCAATTCAATCAATAGTAGTTGGTCCTAAAAGTAACCCATAAAAGGGAAGTAAGGATCATGGATCCAGAAAGTCCAAAACTAGTCCAATCCTAGCAATTAAGCATGCAATCCTCCATTTTGTCTCTGATTAACTTGATTACCTGAAAAGTGTACTAAAGAGCGTCAACATAAAGTTGGTGAGTTCGTAGGGACAAGTAACAAGGAATAACCGTATCGGATAACAACCGTTAACAATAAGTGTGGATTAGGAGAACTAATCACATCCAAGGAAAACCTATAAGGTTTCACATTATCACAATTCAATACAAGTCAACGTTCACAACAACGATTCCATATAACGTTCAACAACGTTCCATAACAATCAATAACGTTCAACAACGGTGCGGCTTACATAGTTAATAATTAACAATGCGCTAACGGTGCGACTTATATAATAAGTAATGCGCTAACGGTGCGACTTATATAATAAGTAATGCGCTAACGGTGCGACTTATATAATAAGTAATGCGCTAACGGTGCGACTTATATAATAAGTAATGCGCTAACGGTGCGACTTATATAATAAGTAATGCGCTAACGGTGCGACTTATATAATAAGTAATGCGCTAACGGTGCGACTTATATAATAAGTAATGCGCTAACGGTGCGACTTATATAATAAGTAATGCGCTAACGGTGCGACTTATATAATAAGTAATGCGCTAACGGTGCGACTTATATAATAAGTAATGCGCTAACGGTGCGACTTATATAATAAGTAATGCGCTAACGGTGCGACTTATATAATAAGTAATGCGCTAACGGTGCGACTTATATAATAAGTAATGCGCTAACGGTGCGACTTATATAATAAGTAATGCGCTAACGGTGCGACTTATATAATAAGTAATGCGCTAACGGTGCGACTTATATAATAAGTAATGCGCTAACGGTGCGACTTATATAATAAGTAATGCGCTAACGGTGCGACTTATATAATAAGTAATGCGCTAACGGTGCGACTTATATAATAAGTAATGCGCTAACGGTGCGACTTATATAATAAGTAATGCGCTAACGGTGCGACTTATATAATAAGTAATGCGCTAACGGTGCGACTTATATAATAAGTAATGCGCTAACGGTGCGACTTATATAATAAGTAATGCGCTAACGGTGCGACTTATATAATAAGTAATGCGCTAACGGTGCGACTTATATAATAAGTAATGCGCTAACGGTGCGACTTATATAATAAGTAATGCGCTAACGGTGCGACTTATATAATAAGTAATGCGCTAACGGTGCGACTTATATAATAAGTAATGCGCTAACGGTGCGACTTATATAATAAGTAATGCGCTAACGGTGCGACTTATATAATAAGTAATGCGCTAACGGTGCGACTTATATAATAAGTAATGCGCTAACGGTGCGACTTATATAATAAGTAATGCGCTAACGGTGCGACTTATATAATAAGTAATGCGCTAACGGTGCGACTTATATAAAAGTATTCCTCTGATATTTCTAAATCCTTTTTGAAGTATTTTTAAATAATAGGATTAATACGAAGAATGTATTAATCTTGTAACGAATAGATGTTTTCAATAGCAGAGATATGAAAAGATACCTTGAATGGTATGTATTATAATCAATACAAAATGTATTGATTACAATTGAAGAAATACCTTAAATGGCAGGAAAAACCAGCATTTTATTTCCAAGTTGTGTTAGGGTTGGCCTTGGGTCGTGGAGAATACCGGGGCGAATTAAGTTGCTTAGTGAATGCTTATGCAAACTTTTCGCGAACTACCTTCCATTCCTCCGGTATAAGCCAAAGAGGCCCAAGGTGCAATCACTTTCGGAAACATTGTGCGGTTAAAAGCGTATCAAGGATATATTCTATCCATAAATCAAACAATTCGAAAATACAAAATAATTCACAGATGGTGAATAGTAATTATATGAATTAGGATAGTTAGGTATATAACTATGCCCTTGTTTATATACCATAATAAGTATTTAAAATGATTTAATAAAAGTTTTACGATTTCTCGTACTTTCGCTAATAATTCATTTTTCGCAATAGTAACAATATTTCAATATTCATATATAAAAGCGATAGTTACCGTATTTAAATGCAATTATGTATCAATTGAGTATAAAATTAAGTTGACAGGCATTTCAATACATAACATATAGTCATATAATCATAAAGCAAAGTATAGTAAGGTTTCAAAGAAACACTTACAAGTATGGAGATATTATGAGTTCTAAGATCAAAGTAACGATATAGGGATGAGCTCCAAAGAAGATCTTGAGAGAATAGACTATAACTTGGATTTGTAAACTTGATGAATATGGAATAATCCTAACTCCATGTGGCCATTATAACTAGGCTTTGATAAGTTCTTGAAAGAATTCGCAATAACAACGGCGTGTTTACAATTTCGAAACCAACGAATTCAAAACAACTTTGGTTGAATCGAAAGCTTGGGATGATGAAAGGTTGTGTAAGATATGCTTGAACTTGAACAAGTATGGATCTCGGAATGATAGGGATTTAAGAAGAGAAGTGTTGAGAGTGTGAATTAGCAATTAGAAATGAAAACCTTAGCTTGTATTTATAGGTAGTAATTTACCATGGTTACTAGTTTAGTTTGTTGGTAACTATGGTTAAGTTAAGGAATACCATGGGCTAGTTTGATGGTTTTGCAATACCATGGGCTAGTTAACTAACCTTAGTTAATTATGTCTTAACTTGGATTAGATGTAAGGTTGCGAGTGTTTCGGGTTCGTTTCTTTAATGAAACAGATCATCCAGATAGCAGATATTACAATATCTCACTCGTCCGACACACATATATATATATGCACCAAAAATACCCAAAGTTTTCTTATATTCATAAAGTTTGCCATTATCATATATAACAATATAATAAAATGAAAATGTATATATATATATATATATATATATATATATATATATATATATATATATATATATATATATATATATATATATATATATATATATATATATATATATATATATATATATATATATATATATATATATATATATATATATATATATATATATATATATATATATATATATATATATATATATATATATATATATATATATATATATATATATATATATATATATATATATATATATATATATATATATATATATATATATATATATATATATATATATATATATATATATATATATATATATATATATATATATATATATATATATATATATATATATATATATATATATATATATATATATATATATATATATATATATATATATATATATATATATATATATATATATATATATATATATATATATATATATATATATATATATATATATATATATATATATATATATATATATATATATATATATATATATATATATATATATATATATATATATATATATATATATATATATATATATATATATATATATATATATATATATATATATATATATATATATATATATATATATATATATATATATATATATATATATATATATATATATATATATATATATATATATATATATATATATATATATATATATATATATATATATATATATATATATATATATATATATATATATATATATATATATATATATATATATATATATATATATATATATATATATATATATATATATATATATATATATATATATATATATATATATATATATATATATATATATATATATATATATATATATATATATATATATATATATATATATATATATATATATATATATATATATATATATATATATATATATATATATATATATATATATATATATATATATATATATATATATATATATATATATATATATATATATATATATATATATATATATATATATATATATATATATATATATATATATATATATATATATATATATATATATATATATATATATATATATATATATATATATATATATATATATATATATATATATATATATATATATATATATATATATATATATATATATATATATATATATATATATATATATATATATATATATATATATATATATATATATATATATATATATATATATATATATATATATATATATATATATATATATATATATATATATATATATATATATATATATATATATATATATATATATATATATATATATATATATATATATATATATATATATATATATATATATATATATATATATATATATATATATATATATATATATATATATATATATATATATATATATATATATATATATATATATATATATATATATATATATATATATATATATATATATATATATATATATATATATATATATATATATATATATATATATATATATATATATATATATATATATATATATATATATATATATATATATATATATATATATATATATATATATATATATATATATATATATATATATATATATATATATATATATATATATATATATATATATATATATATATATATATATATATATAATATATATATATGTAATTTGATGATATATATTTATATATCTATACAATTGTATGCTTGAAAAACACTTGAATTTGACTAAGTCTAAAAATTTAAGTTGCTGGAAAACACTTTATAGATCATCAGTGTTCCAGTATTTAATTTTTTTAGTTCTAAATTAGACTTAATCTGATCACTTACTTGTGAATCAAAATATGTAACTATATTTACAGCCATCAACAGAAAATAAGTTACAATTTTGGGAAATAAATACAATACAAGTAAGTAAATAAAAAGTCAGGCCCTTCTCTTTGAAGTTTGTCCTTGTGCATCTTCAGTGGCCTTTCTTTTTGGTGAAGGTGAAGCTTCTGGAGAGCGCATACCCAAAACAGTTTCCATTTGTTGCTTCCTCTTCCAGACCTTCTCAATCCTTTTCAAAAATGCTTTGACATCTGGGGATATATCAGATTTCCCCCTGAATGTCAAGCCAATCTCCTTCAGTTCAGTCCATCCAAAAGCTTGGACTGAAGTGTTCTTCCTTTCATCCACGAAGTTACCTTCCCTGGTCAACTTCACTTGGAACTTAGACATGCCCTCATGATTTTCAGCAAGCATGATCTCAGCATCAATGATTTTTCTGACATCAGCCCTGAACTTCATCATTTCTTCATACTTGGCTTTTTGCCTTGCAATCTGGATCATATCTTCAGTTTCCCTTGACACCTTTACTTGTTCAACAGCTCTTTGAATTTCAGCCCTATTGATTTTCTTGGAAATGTCCAAAGGAATGAAGGTACTGAGATCTGCGTCTCTGGCGGCCTTGGTTTGTCTGGCAGGTGCCTTGGGCAAACCTTTAATCTTCCTTCTATACTCATTCTCCAGAGCCGCAGCATTCTTCCTAACCTGTTTCTGGAGGTTTACCAACTCCTCCTTTCTCTGAGCAATAAGATCCAGTATGCTTACCCCATACGTTTCAGAATCATACATCTGTTCCTCTTGTGCATACAAGGATCGAATATGAACATCATCCAAAACATCCAGACACTGATGAACTCTGGGATCCTCCTTCATCTTTTTATATACATCAATATGAATTCCCAGTCTTCCAGCATTGTAAGAATCCAGAGTCCCATGACTGGCCATTTCCATCTTATGAGCAAGCAGATCATCCTTTTGATTTTTCTTCCAGATTTCAATCATGATGCATTCTTGCTCCAATCTCTTAGACTTGGCTTCATCAGCAGATGCAAATTTCTCAACTTCTTCAATTTCACCTCCAGACACCACGTGCTTTCTTCTGACCTTTTTCAGTGTGGTTGGGATGTCTGGGAAGGCTTCAAATTGTGGCTCACTGGCATCAGTACCAGCAGTTTCTTCTTCCTGCACAATGGCTTCAGTGCCAAGTGCCTTTTCGATTGCACTGGCAACCACTTCTTTCTTCTTTTCAACAACCTGCACATTCTTTTCAGACTTTTCCCCCTTGGAATGATCACCAGTTCTTGACTTGAGATCATTCCACAATTGTTCAAGCATGTGACGGTCTAATGACCCAAATGTTCTGCCTGCCACTGGAGTTGTGATATTCACATTACTCCTCAAAGCAGTCACTTCCTTCTTAATAATCTGAAGTTCTTGAGGCAAGTGTTTTGGCATTTCAGTAGAGACAAGTGGTGGGGTGACTGAAGCAATAACAGAAGTAACAACATTTTCTACTTCATCACCCAGAAAATTCATATTGACATCAAACATATTACCTTCAGACATTGGGGAATCTACCTCATCAATCTGATGCATTCTTGCTCCAATCTCTTAGACTTGGCTTCATCAGCAGATGCAAATTTCTCAACTTCTTCAATTTCACCTCCAGACACCACGTGCTTTCTTCTGACCTTTTTCAGTGTGGATGGGATGTCTGGGAAGGCTTCAAATTGTGGCTCACTGGCATCAGTACCAGCAGTTTCTTCTTCCTGCACAATGGCTTCAGTGCCAAGTGCCTTTTCGATTGCACTGGCAACCACTTCTTTCTTCTTTTCAACAACCTGCACATTCTTTTCAGACTTTTCCCCCTTGGAATGATCACCAGTTCTTGACTTGAGATCATTCCACAATTGTTCAAGCATGTGACGGTCTAATGACCCAAATGTTCTGCCTGCCACTGGAGTTGTGATATTCACATTACTCCTCAAAGCAGTCACTTCCTTCTTAATAATCTGAAGTTCTTGAGGCAAGTGTTTTGGCATTTCAGTAGAGACAAGTGGTGGGGTGACTGAAGCAATAACAGAAGTAACAACATTTTCTACTTCATCACCCAGAAAATTCATATTGACATCAAACATATTACCTTCAGACATTGGGGAATCTACCTCATCCCAATCTGAGCCGTTCTCCAATCTCTTAGACTTGGCTTCATCAGCAGATGCAAATTTCTCAACTTCTCAAAAACAAGTTTTTCATTACCAGCGAAGAGGTTCATTTCTGATGCAAGATTATTTGATAAAAGAGATTTAAAATCAGAAACAACCTGAGAAGATGACTGGAGTGATCTCTCCAGGTCCGCCACCTTATTTAAAAGGCCTTGGACCTCGGTGGAAGAAGAAGTGGAGAGACCACCAGGAGGAGTAAGTTCAGATTCCATTCTGAGCACCAATGGAACTTGTGTCTGGACTGCTTCAGTAGATGTTTCAGTTGTTGTAACAGTCGAGTCCAGCACACGAGAGAGGTCCAGTGGTGCTTCAAGTGGGGGTTGATTTTGTGAAATTTGAAGTGAGGGTGGATTGAAATAAGGAGTGTTTTGCGATATTGAAAGTGGTGGTGGTGGTGGTGCAACCAATGAGTCTGGTGGTGGTGGCATTTCAGTAGAGACAAGTGGTGGGGTGACTGAAGCAATAACAGAAGTAACAACATTTTCTACTTCATCACCCAGAAAATTCATATTGACATCAAACATATTACCTTCAGACATTGGGGAATCTACCTCATCCCAATCTGGAGCCGTCCCAACTGTCTGATCATCCACTTCTCTATTTAAATCCAACTGAGCATCTTGCTCACCAGTCACCTGCTCATCATCCTGTACAACATTTTCCTCCTGCTCAACATTTTGTACTTGCTCAACAATAAGAGACCCATCTTCATTCATGATATCACCAGCCGAAGAATGAGAGACTGGAATCACTAGAGGTGAGGCTCCAGTAACGCCAGTTTGTTCAAGAGAGGCTACTTGTATGTTTTCTCTTAAGACATCTCCAGACTCCTGTTGGGAGGAATCTGGATGGCTCGATTCGGCTCTATTAGGATTGACCTGAACTCCATCCTTCCTAAGACGTCTGGAAGTTCTAGGTCGAGTGGGGAGTTCTGAGTGGTGGTGGCATTTCAGTAGAGACAAGTGGTGGGGTGACTGAAGCAATAACAGAAGTAACAACATTTTCTACTTCATCACCCAGAAAATTCATATTGACATCAAACATATTACCTTCAGACATTGGGGAATCTACCTCATCCCAATCTGGAGCCGTCCCAACTGTCTGATCATCCACTTCTCTATTTAAATCCAACTGAGCATCTTGCTCACCAGTCACCTGCTCATCATCCTGTACAACATTTTCCTCCTGCTCAACATTTTGTACTTGCTCAACAATAAGAGACCCATCTTCATTCATGATATCACCAGCCGAAGAATGAGAGACTGGAATCACTAGAGGTGAGGCTCCAGTAACGCCAGTTTGTTCAAGAGAGGCTACTTGTATGTTTTCTCTTAAGACATCTCCAGACTCCTGTTGGGAGGAATCTGGATGGCTCGATTCGGCTCTATTAGGATTGACCTGAACTCCATCCTTCCTAAGACGTCTGGAAGTTCTAGGTCGAGTGGGGAGTTCTTGAGGTACAACAATTTCAGTCTGCTGAGAGTCAGGAGCCACCTGGGTTACTGGTGGCACTATTTCAGCATTGAGGACTCCAGAGGGTCCTTCACCAATTTGGTTCCCACCTGGAGCCTCTTCTGGCTCATCTGGTGATGATGCGTCGGGTGCATCATTTCTAAAATGGTGTAGCATATTTACAGGAATATCAACCTCACCAGTTTGTGATTTTAATGAAGTCAGCTCCCTCATATATTCACACACACAGAAATAGTCTGAATCGTAATCATACTGATTACCTAGAGCTCTTTTAAAAACAAGTGACAGAAAACGAATATATGGTATATGAGGTTTTCTACCTTTCACTTTCAGACGCTCAACAAGGTCATCGAAGAAAATCTGAGCAAAATCGACCCTGTATCCATACCATAGGCAGTAAGCAATCTGGAGTTGCATTTGATTTATCTGGTCCAACCCTCCAGAACTGCCACCTAGACACTCAACAATATGAGTAAAGAAGTATCTCCATGAGTCTGTAAGTTTGCTCATGTAGATAGTGCCTTTTCTTTGCAACTGACCATGTTCATCAAGAATGTCAGTATGCCCCATCTGCCTGCACACATCCCTGTAATTTAAACCAGTAGGGAGTGTAATGGCCATCTCGTTTTCAGCCATGTAATTCAACCTAAGAGCATCTCTGAGAGAGTCCACAGAAAGAGTGAAGGCCCTGGTGCCTTGATTGAGTGTATAATGGATGGAGTCATCTCTGTCATTATATGTTGCTGTGTACCAGAATTCACACAGGTATTCATGGTATATCTTTCCTGGATTTAGAGTAAGAGCACCATATAATGGACAGCTTAGAAAGAAAGCAGTTATTCGTCCAATAAGAGAAGTGGGTTCATGAGTGGTGCTAGAAAGTTTTGCCATCCAGTTGTTCATATTAATTCTGATTGCCTCCGCCTCTAAAGTGATGTGTGGGGCTTTTTTAACGTCGGCCGGAGGATCATATTTGGCGGCAAGTAGATTTTTATTCGAATTTGTTTGTCTGGGTGCCATTGAATATGATATAAAAATGAAAAGGAAGATGAAATTAGGGATTTATGAAGATTTGATGAATTGAATATGAGAGAGATTGATGATTGGAAATTTAATGAAAAAGGAGTAAATGAAGGAATTTGAAGAATTGGGAGTAAATGATTTTCGAAGTAAATGAAAATGAAAGGGAATGAGGGTATTTATATAAGAGAGAGAGTGTGGAACTCAAACGGTTATTTTTGAATTTATCAAATGTAATTTTGATCGGATTTGAAATCCGCATTAAATACATCACATCACACATAAATGTGTGACGGTTTACAGCCCACAAACATTACCCACTAGTTCCTTTTGTCTTCCCAAGGTAAAAAGTTCCATCATTAGGTTTGAAAAATTACATCACATCACACATAAATGTGTGACGGTTTACAGCCCACAAACATTACCCACTAGTTCCTTTTGTCTTCCCAAGGTAAAAAGTTCCATCATTAGGTTTGAAAAATTACATGCCACGTAGGATAATAAGATAAATATCTTTTCAAAGAGTTTGCATACGTGGCACGCACAAAGACCAAGTATTAAAAAATTATGACTGACATACCATGACTCATTTCGGTGCATCTGGAGGTTGACTGGACACTCCAGTAAAGTACCAACGAAAACCATTTGAAAGACTGGCAACCTCAAACATGCACATCAACTAATACAGACAAGTGAGAGGGACACATTTACAAGGAGACAGAAGTTACCTCAAACATGCACATCAACTAATACAGACAAGTGAGAGGGACACATTTACAAGGAGACAGAAGTTACCTCAAACATGCACATCAACTAATACAGACAAGTGAGAGGGACACATTTACAAGGAGACAGAAGTTACCTCAAACATGCACATCAACTAATACAGACAAGTGAGAGGGACACATTTACAAGGAGACAGAAGTTACCTCAAACATGCACATCAACTAATACAGACAAGTGAGAGGGACACATTTACAAGGAGACAGAAGTTACCTCAAACATGCACATCAACTAATACAGACAAGTGAGAGGGACACATTTACAAGGAGACAGAAGTTACCTCAAACATGCACATCAACTAATACAGACAAGTGAGAGGGACACATTTACAAGGAGACAGAAGTTACCTCAAACATGCACATCAACTAATACAGACAAGTGAGAGGGACACATTTACAAGGAGACAGAAGTTACCTCAAACATGCACATCAACTAATACAGACAAGTGAGAGGGACACATTTACAAGGAGACAGAAGTTACCTCAAACATGCACATCAACTAATACAGACAAGTGAGAGGGACACATTTACAAGGAGACAGAAGTTACCTCAAACATGCACATCAACTAATACAGACAAGTGAGAGGGACACATTTACAAGGAGACAGAAGTTACCTCAAACATGCACATCAACTAATACAGACAAGTGAGAGGGACACATTTACAAGGAGACAGAAGTTACCTCAAACATGCACATCAACTAATACAGACAAGTGAGAGGGACACATTTACAAGGAGACAGAAGTTACCTCAAACATGCACATCAACTAATACAGACAAGTGAGAGGGACACATTTACAAGGAGACAGAAGTTACCTCAAACATGCACATCAACTAATACAGACAAGTGAGAGGGACACATTTACAAGGAGACAGAAGTTACCTCAAACATGCACATCAACTAATACAGACAAGTGAGAGGGACACATTTACAAGGAGACAGAAGTTACCTCAAACATGCACATCAACTAATACAGACAAGTGAGAGGGACACATTTACAAGGAGACAGAAGTTACCTCAAACATGCACATCAACTAATACAGACAAGTGAGAGGGACACATTTACAAGGAGACAGAAGTTACCTCAAACATGCACATCAACTAATACAGACAAGTGAGAGGGACACATTTACAAGGAGACAGAAGTTACCTCAAACATGCACATCAACTAATACAGACAAGTGAGAGGGACACATTTACAAGGAGACAGAAGTTACCTCAAACATGCACATCAACTAATACAGACAAGTGAGAGGGACACATTTACAAGGAGACAGAAGTTACCTCAAACATGCACATCAACTAATACAGACAAGTGAGAGGGACACATTTACAAGGAGACAGAAGTTACCTCAAACATGCACATCAACTAATACAGACAAGTGAGAGGGACACATTTACAAGGAGACAGAAGTTACCTCAAACATGCACATCAACTAATACAGACAAGTGAGAGGGACACATTTACAAGGAGACAGAAGTTACCTCAAACATGCACATCAACTAATACAGACAAGTGAGAGGGACACATTTACAAGGAGACAGAAGTTACCTCAAACATGCACATCAACTATGCAGACAAGTGAGAGGGACACATTGACAATGAAACAGAAGTTTGCTTCTTACTGGTCCAGCTGACCAGTTTGCCACCAAGGAAATGACATCCACCAGTAGTGGATTTCCTGTCTATCTTACAACCTGCATGATCTGAATCTGAATAACCCATTAGATCCATGCCTGAGCCTTTGGGATACCAAAGACCCAAACTGGGGACACCCTTAAGGTATTTCAGTATGCGCTTTACAGCAAGCATATGAGATTCTTTTGGATTAGACTGATATCTGGCACATAAACATGTTGAAAACATTATGTCTGGTCTACTGGCAGTTAAATACATCAGTGAACCAATCATGCCTCTATAGACAGTGATGTTCACTGGTTTTCCATCAGGATCTGAGTCCAGTGTCAGTGGTGCAGAAATTGGAGTGGGTTTTGATGGTGAAGAGTTCATATCATATTTCTTTAAAAGATCTCTAACATATTTTTCCTGATTAATAAAAATACCATCTTTGGTTTGTTTAATCTGGAGTCCTAGAAAATATGTTAATTCACCCATTAAACTCATTTCATATTCAGAGGACATGATTTTAGAAAATTTCCTGCACATGTTTTCATCAGTAGACCCAAAAATAATATCATCAACATAAATTTGTACCAGCAGAATATTACCTTTTTCACGAAGAATAAATAAGGTATTGTCAATTGCACCTCTTTTAAAACCATTTTTCAATAAGTGTCTAGTCAGAGTATCATACCAGGCACGTGGGGCTTGTCTGAGACCATAAAGTGCTTTGTCCAGACGATATACCCAGTGAGGATGCTTTTCATCAACGAAACCTGGTGGTTGTCTGACATACACTTCTTCTTCTAATTTTCCATTCAAAAAGGCACTCTTTACATCCATCTGGTAGACCTTGAATTGATGATGAGCAGCGAATGCTAAGAATATTCTGATCGCTTCAAGTCTAGCCACTGGAGCAAATGATTCATCAAAATCAACATCTGACTGGCAGTACCCTTGTGCTACCAGTCTAGCCTTATTTCTGATTACGTGGCCATCTTCATCTACCTTGTTCCTGAAGACCCATCTTGTTCCAATTGGTTCTTTCTTGCCAACTGGGAAAGGGACCAGGTACCAAACCTTGTTCCTTTCAAACTGGTGAAGCTCTTCTTGCATAGCAGTCACCCAGCTTGGATCTTCCATAGCCTCGTCAATCTTCTTTGGTTCAATCAGTGATAAGAAACTGACATATAAGCATTGATCACTGGAGGCTCTTCTGGTCTGAACCCCTCTACTGTAGTCACCTATGATCTGATCGATAGGATGAGCTTTTGTCCATCTGGAGTATTGACCAGGATTGTTACTGACAACAATATCAGTGCAAGAGTTTAATTGAGTTTCAGGATGAGGATCCTGCCAGACTATTTCAACATCTTCATCTGAATCAGTAAGATCACGATTTGCATCATGAAATTCTTCATTTGAAGGCATTTCTTGAAGTACTGGTTCAGTTTGGAATTCTTCATTTGAAGATATTTCTGGTATAATTTCAACTGATACTGATACTGGGGGAGTAGTACAAACATCTGATCCAATAACAAGTTCAGAGGGTAGTTTGAAACTTATTGAAGGATAGAAAGGTGTACTACTGGGGGTTTTCTTCTTTTGAGCTGGTTCCAAGTCAGAATGACTGGAAACTTCTTCAGGTGAATCTTTGCAGTTGATGGGATCAGATTCACAGAAGATAATTGGATTTTCTGGGGGAGAATCAAGGGCTGGCTTTTTATTGATTGCATTATTTGATTCATCAAATGTGACATGTATTGACTCTTGTACCTTCTCCAGTCTCTTGTTGTAGACTCCAAAGGCTTTGCGAATGGCTGAATATCCTAAGAAATATCCTTCATCAGCTTTGGCATCAAATTTGCTTAACTGACTGGAGTCGTTTAGGATGTAAACTGGACATCCAAAAACGTGAAAATAACCAATATTTGGTTTTCTATTTCTTAATATTTCATAAGATGTCTTCTTGTGTCGCTTCACATACACTGATCGATTCTGGGTGTGGCAAGCAGTTGCAATTGCTTCAGCCCAGAAACTGGTAGGAAGACCAGATTCAGCAAGCATACTTCTGGCAGCTTCTATCAGCGTTCGATTTTTCCTTTCTACCACTCCATTCTGCTCTGGAGTGCGTGCTTAAGAGAAGTTCTGAGAGATGCAGTGTCAGTACAGAATTTCTCCAGAGTTGCATTCTGGAATTCTGTTCCATTGTCACTTCTTAACTGACACACTTTTCGCTTGTACTTGAGTTCAATCTGCTTGATGAGAGTGATGATTTTAGCAGCAGCTTCATTTTTAGATCTGAGAAAGATTACCCAACAAAATCTGGAGTATTCGTCAACAATCACCAAGGTAAATCTTTTACCAGCACGAGTCTGAACATTCACTGGACCAAAGAGATCCATATGAAGCATATGAAGTGGTTCAGATATGCTGAAATTCTGCTTGGTCTTGAAACTGGCACGTTTCTGCTTTCCCATCTCACATCCTGGACATGGCCTTTCCTTTTTGAAGGAAATTGAAGGTATCCCATCTGCCAGTTGTTTTCTAGACAACTTATTAATATTTTTGAAATTTAAATGGGATAACCTTTTATGCCATAACCAGTTTGTGTCTTCATCAGCTTGAGTATAGAAACACTGCTCTGAAGGAGAGCTTTCCATATCCATCACATACACATTCCCTCTTCTGGGAGCAATCAATACTACCTTCCAGTCCTTGTTGAATACGATGCCATGAACAATATTGAACAGAACTTGATAGCCATCATCACACAGTTGACTGACACTGATCAGGTTATATTTCAAACCATTCACATATGCAACTCGTCTGAATTTGACTTGTCCATTGTTCAGAACACCATACCCCTCAGTTTTTCCACAACCATCATTTCCAAAAGTAATGGAGGGTCCATCAAAAATTATGAACTCCTCCAGCAGGGTCTTACATCCGGTCATTGTCCTGCCAGCTGCACTGTCAAGATACCAGATAAACTTCTTTCGATCGCCCTGCACATCCACCAGATATATCAGTTAGATTTGGGAATCCATCGACTGATGGGTTCACTGGATCCTCCCTTATGGATCCCTGGGGGTATCTGGTTAAGTTCACTTTCTTCAACAGTAGTTTTTGTAGAAAACACTACTGGAGTTGATAGTTTAGAAACCTTTTACTTTTTCTCAATTGAAGGAATATTTTTATCTTTCTTAGAAAAAGGTTTGGGATTTTGTTTAGGGAGACCTTTCTGGTAACAACATTGTCATCACCTCCCTCATGCTGGTTCACCAGTTCATCCCACATGGTTTTAGCACTGGGATAGAGAACTGGGTGCATGTTGTCCAGTGGGCCTATTTGCTCTTGCTTTAAAATGATTAAATGTTTTAGCAATCATTGCAACCAGGTCATCACTGTCAGTTTCATCACAGTCTGGAGAGATATCATTAGTGACTCCAGAATCCATTAGTTCAGACATCATCTTCTTCATAGAAAATACATTCTCGGAAGATATTAATGCAGCACAAGGTGGTTCAGTATTACTGACAAATGTGGAACTACTGGAAGCATGATTTAAAGCATCTTTTTCAGCCTCAATCCTCTGGGCTTGATTCTCTTCAGTGAATCTGAAGGCTCCATACAATGTTGACAGAGTATGGGAGTGCAAGGTTTTACCTTGTCTCAAGACCAGAATCATGTCAGACCATTTAGTGGGAAGAATATCACAAAATTTCTTCAAAAGTATATCCTTGTCTTTCTCAACCCCCAGTCCTCTTAACTGGTTTATAATGCTCATAAATCTGATGTAAGTACCAGTTAGAGACTCATTGGGGAGAGCAAAAAATGACTCATACTTTTTGTTTAGGGAGACCTTTCTGGTAACAACATTGTCATCACCTCCCTCATGCTGGTTCACCAGTTCATCCCACATGGTTTTAGCACTGGGATAGAGAACTAGTGTGAGAATTAGGGTTTCTGGAACAGCCCCGAGGATCATGTTTTTAAGGATGGTATCAAGATTTACCAATCTCCTCTCCTCTTCGGACCAGTGTTCCTCCCTCTTTTCCCTTCCACTTCTTGATCCAGTTGGGTCAAGGACTGCATTGATAGGAAGTCTAGGCACATAGGGTCCTTCATTTAAAATTTTCATCATATTCCTTTCAATACCAGTAACATGTAATATCATCCTAGCTTTCCACGTACCAAATTCATCACTGCTCCCATTGAATTTAGGAACAGGATTATTCGAGTAGTGCACATGTACATGTGGAGAAGCAGGAGGAGGAGGAGGAGGAGGAGGAGGAGGTGGAGGAGGTTGAGGATTGGAGGTGGTGGAGGAGGAGGAGGAGGAGGAGGGGGAAGAGGAGGAAGACGACGAGGAGGATCCGGGGAGCGGGGAGGAGGAGGAGGAGGAGGAGGAGGAGGAGGAGGAGGAGGAGGAGGAGGAGGAGGAGGAGGAGGAGGAGGAGGAGGAGGAGGAGGAGGAGGAGGAGGAGGAGGAGGAGGAGGAGGAGGAGGAGGAGGAGGAGGAGGAGGAGGAGGAGGAGGAGGAGGAGGAGGAGGAGGAGGAGGAGGAGGAGGAGGAGGAGGAGGAGGAGGAGGAGGAGGAGGAGGAGGAGGAGGAGGAGCCAAAACTTGTGCTTGAAATGCCAGTTCAATATCTTGAAGTTCTTTTAATTTTGATTTTAAAGCAGCGATTTCAGAGGAATATGTTTCTAAGCCATTAAGACTGTCAAATCTAACAGTTTCCACAAAAATTAAATCAGAATTTAGAGCTTCAGCAATGTCCAATTTGAATTCAGGATTGGTTTCATTATCATACTCACTAACCTTTTTTATAACAATGTCCACCCATCGACCAGATGTGACATCATCCTTCACCAGATGCTCTTGATCTGCCAGAGCCATAAAGAAACAATCTTTTTCCTCTTCCTCATCAACTGATGAATCATCTGAGGGAACCCATGCTTCTTCAGTGGTTGCTATCATGCATTTATTATTTTCTATTTGTTGAGACATGAGAGCAATTTGAGCCTTAAGCTTTTTGTACTTGGACTTATAGCTATCATCAGGCTTGTTATAAGAAGTAGATGGACCAGACTGAGAGACAAACTGACTGGACTTGCACTTCTTCATGAAATGACCTTTTCTGCCACACTTAAAGCATGTCAGATTGGTCTTGTCAGTAGAGGAACTGGGTGCATGTTATCCAGTGGGCCTATTTGCTCTTGCTTTAAAATGATTAAATGTTTTAGCAATCATTGCAACCAGGTCATCACTGTCAGTTTCATCACAGTCTGGAGAGATATCATTAGTGACTCCAGAATCCATTAGTTCAGACATCATCTTCTTCATAGAAAATACATTCTCGGAAGATATTAATGCAGCACAAGGTGGTTCAGTATTACTGACCAATGTGGAACTACTGGAAGCATGATTTAAAGCATCTTTTTCAGCCTCAATCCTCTGGGCTTGATTCTCTTCAGTGAATCTGAAGGCTCCATACAATGTTGACAGAGTATGGGAGTGCAAGGTTTTACCTTGTCTCAAGACCAGAATCATGTCAGACCATTTAGTGGGAAGAATATCACAAAATTTCTTCAAAAGTATATCCTTGTCTTTCTCAACCCCCAGTCCTCTTAACTGGTTTATAATGCTCATAAATCTGATGTAAGTACCAGTTAGAGACTCATTGGGGAGAGCAAAAAATGACTCGCACTTTTTGTTTAGGGAGACCTTTCTGGTAACAACATTGTCATCACCTCCCTCATGCTGGTTCACCAGTTCATCCCACATGGTTTTAGCACTGGGATAGAGAACTAGTGTGAGAATTAGGGTTTCTGGAACAGCCCCGAGGATCATGTTTTTAAGGATGGTATCAAGATTTACCAATCTCCTCTCCTCTTCGGACCAGTGTTCCTCCCTCTTTTCCCTTCCACTTCTTGATCCAGTTGGGTCAAGGACTGCATTGATAGGAAGTCTAGGCACATAGGGTCCTTCATTTAAAATTTTCATCATATTCCTTTCAATACCAGTAACATGTAATATCATCCTAGCTTTACACGTACCAAATTCATCACTGCTCCCATTGAATTTAGGAACAGGATTATTCGAGTAGTGCACATGTACATGTGGAGAAGCAGGAGGAGGAGGAGAAGGTGGAGGATTATTATTGACAACGGGTGGTGGTTCATTAAAATTAGGTTCAGGATTACCTTGTGTATTTTCTGGGTTGGCCATCGTGAAACAGATCTAGGCAAGTATATTAGCCTTCTTCTCTGATACCAATTGTAAAGTCCCTCACACGATGGTTTAACCCACGAGTGTAAAATAACAAGTCAATTATGAACTAGATTGGACTAGTATTACTTTAAATACAAATGCAAGAGTATAAGTAAAGTAATAAAGACTTAAAGCAATATTTAAACAAGTAAATAAATGGTGGAACACAAATGTAATTTTCAAGTGTATTTTATTTATTGATGTTAAACAAAATACAAGATTGTTGCGGAACCTAGATATTACAAGTATGTAACTATCTAAACAATCTTTTGAATTACAAGTGATCTATACTTGCTAAATAATCTCCTTGGATCGATATACTTAAAGTTGTGAAGTATAACTATTTTGATTGAGAGTGTTTTAGCAAGTTCACCAAATTGCAAAAAAGTAATTTGTACGAGGTATGTGACTTTGTATTTATAGTCAAATAAATTCAACAGTGAATTTATTATGCCGTACAAATATGGTTGCATGCATTTAAGGCAACTACTTTAATTCCTTAAATGCATTGGTTAAAGTACAAGGATAAAGTCATGTTGATGTGACTTGTCATCCTTTTAACTAACCAACTTTACATACGTATTGTACTTTTATCAATAGACAAATAGATTGTCCGGGTAAAAGTGTGTAAAGGCATAAAGTCAATTCCTCGTAATCAGTGTTCAGAATTGTAAGGTCTAGAACACTGTTAAGGCTACAGTCGGGAGATCCGGTAAGACTGTCAGTGGGCTCCACTGCTTGTCAGTCTTCTTTCTTCATACTTCAGTCTTTGACTTCAGTAAGAATGTCTTCAGTAGAAACGATCTTGACTGGAGTGAAGTCCAGTGAGCTAATCTGGTGGAATCCAGATTCCTGTACAAGTAAACAGCTCACTGGTCTTCTATTATTTCTGGACAAATCTTCAGTGCCGCTCCAGTCTTCAAGTCTGGAGTGGGTCCAGTAAATTTGGACCTAACAATTTTATTTCATATAATTCGGTTTTTATGTATATATATTTCGGATTGTTATTTTTTTTAAACTTTCGGTTCCTATATATATATATATTTCGGATTGTTTTTTTTTAAAAACTTTCGGTTTATATATATAACTAATACCCATATATATATAATATATATTATTTATATACATTATGATATATTATTATAAATTATACATATATATAGGGCTAAGTGCACCGGAATGCAGTTAACTAATCCCAAAAAGTTATTGTGTGCACGAACTCTAGTTTTGTTTTATTGTATTCAGGAAACTTGTTCAAGAGTCCCATAGTAAACAAAAGTTACCGGGTAAGAAGTTAGCCGGTCACCACTTTCACGTTGACTGCTTACGTGGCATGCACACAATAACTTTTTGGGATTAGTTTATGCACACAATAAAAATAATGATTTACATACAATGTTTGTGTATATGAAAAAACTGTACCCACAAGCAGATTCAACCACAAACTACAAGCAGATTCAACCTTCCCATCGGAAAACCTTTTTTTTTTTTTTGAAAAAAAGGCAGATTCACTACATACAATGGTATACATATACATTTATCCCGTATACAACTGATTCAACCTTCCTGTATCGATTAGGGGAGTATTGGTTGTGTTTCGTTTTTTCCGGCCAAGGTTTCCGACGAAATTTGTTCCGACCACCTGCAAATCCAATCATCTTCGGCGCTGGTGCTTATCATCTTCAACAACAACCAATACCGTACGGGGATCATAAATCATACCGGTTTATCTAACAACATCTCGAAATTAGTTGTTTGGATTGATGATCGAGAAATAGCAATAGCAGCAGATGGCGGTGGTAGTTGGATTTTGATTTATGATGATCGAGAGTAGTTGGTTCCTAGTTTATCGCAATAGCAGCAGATGGCGGTGCTAATTGATTGTCCCTGTTATCGCTCCTCCGCCGCCGTCACTTCTCATCACCACCACCACTTCCAGCCACCCCATCCCTAGACAAACAACATCATCAATTCATCATCATCGTCCAGGTCTAGACCCACCATCGTCTCGATCATTTTTCTTTGGTAAATATACATCAAAACACATACCCACTAATCAATTAGCAATAAAAAGAAAAAGAAAAAGAAAGAAAAGGGGGTTGGTTTGTTTGAGAGAGAGATGAGAGATAGATAGATAGATGGGTTGAGATAATGATGGTGGAGAGGTAACCGGTGCTCATAAGCATGAAACCGGTTCCATGTTTACTATAACCATCTTTTCAAGTTTCCCGAATACAATAAAACAAACCTAAAGTTCGTGCACACAATAACTTTTTGGGATTAGTTTATGCACACAATAACTTTTTGGGATTAGTTTATGCACACAATAACTTTTTGGGATTAGTTTATGCACACAATAACTTTTTGATAAGTTTATGCACACAATAACTTTTTGGGATTAGTTAATACATTCGGCGCACTTCCCCTATATATATATAAACTAATACGCATTTTCGTTTTTTTTAGCTAACTATCAAAAGGAAAAGACGTATTGGTTGAGGATAACGGACGCTTTGATCACACTTTTAAAGAAGCCGAAAGATTATCGTGACTCGGAAGGTGTTAGTGCAAAATGGAGGAAGATGCGTCCATTTATCCAAAACTTCAATCAAATCTACACTCGTCTCACCAACGCGAACAATCATCAAAGTGGTGCAAGTGATGCGGATGTGATTAAGAGAGCTCTCGCCGAGTTTCATGGGACTTACAAGACTCATTTTAAGTATTTGGATATTTGGGATAAGATGAGATATAGTTCGAAGTTTCATTATGTGACCGACAAAGATGTTAAGGCAACTCGTGGAGAACCGACTACAAAAAGGTCGAAAACGTCATCATCCACCGAACCACAAAGTCAAGGTATAAATTTCGATCCTTTTCTTTTTAATTCGACTTGTTTTTATTTTTTAATTCGTTTTTTTTATAAAATTTTCGGTCCTTTTTTTGTTTTGTGTAAAAAGGTTCGGATGCACGTGTGAACATTGATCTTAATGAGTTTAGCGAGGACAAGCCGGTGTCCCGAAGCGCGCGCCCAGGAGAGACGCGGCTAGGAGAGCCGCGCATGGGGGGTCGTCGAGTTTGTCCGGCAAGGGAAAAGGGGTGGCTAGGTACTCGGACACATTTGATAGTCTCGTAGTGAAGTTGGATGGGTTGTTTGAGGCGAGTAAGGAGCGTATCAATATAGGCAAGCAAAAGATGGAGTTTGGGGAAAAGAAACTTCAAGCAAAAAATCAACATATCAAGCTAGCGGAGTTGAAAGTGTTGACCACCGATAGTCATCTTGGTGAACCTGAAAGATCAATCATGGAGAAGGCGCAACGAGACATTAGGGAGAAATATGGTTATATGTAGTTTATTTACGTTATGGACTTTATTATGTTTACTTTGGTTTTTTTAAGTTGTTTTAGTGTTGTTTTTAATTAGTTGTATGTTTTATGGACTTTATTATGTTTATTTGGTTTGTTTAAGTTGTTTAAGTGTTGTTTTTAATTAGACTTGTAATGTTTTATGGACTTTATTATGTTTATTGGTTTAGTTTAAGTTGTTTAAGTGTTGTTTCTTAATTAGACTTGTAATGTTTTATGGACTTTATTATGTTTATTTGGTTTGTTTAAGTTGTTTAAGTGTTGTTTTTAATTAGTTTAATGTTTTATGGACTTTATTATGTTTAATTTGGTTTGTTTAAGTTGTTTAAGTGTTGTTTTTAATTAGTTGTAATGTTTTATGGACTTTATTATGTTTATTTGTTCTAGTTTAAGTTGTTTAAGTGTTGTTTCTTAATTAGACTTGTAATGTTTTATGGACTTTATTATGTTTATTTGGTTTGTTTAAGTTGTTTAAGTGTTGTTTTTAATTAGACTTTAATGTTTTATGGACTTTATTATGTTTATTTGGTTTAGTTTAAGTTGTTTAAGTGTTGTTTCTTAATTAGACTTGTAATGTTTTATGGACTTTATTATGTTTATTTGGTTTGTTTAAGTTGTTTAAGTGTTGTTTTTAATTAGTTGTAATGTTTTATGGACTTTATTATGTTTAATTTGGTTTGTTTAAGTTGTTTAAGTGTTGTTTTTAATTAGTTTAATGTTTTATGTACTTTATTATGTTTACTTTGGTTTGTTTAAGTTGTTTTAGCCTAGTTTAAGTTGTTTAAGTGTTGTTTCTTAATTACGACTTGTAATGTTTTATGGACTTTATTATGTTTATTTGGTTTGTTTAAGTTGTTTAAGTGTTGTTTTTAATTAGACTTGTAATGTTTTATGGACTTTATTATGTTTATTTGGTTTAGTTTAAGTTGTTTAAGTGTTGTTTCTTAATTAGACTTGTAATGTTTTATGGACTTTATTATGTTTATTTGGTTTGTTTAAGTTGTTTAAGTGTTGTTTTTAATTAGTTGTAATGTTTTATGGACTTTATTATGTTTAATTTGGTTTGTTTAAGTTGTTTAAGTGTTAGTTTTTAATTAGTTGTAATGTTTTATGGACTTTATTATGTTTATTTGTTCTAGTTTAAGTTGTTTAAGTGTTGTTTCTTAATTAGACTTGTAATGTTTTATGGACTTTATTATGTTTATTTGGTTTGTTTAAGTTGTTTAAGTGTTGTTTTTAATTAGACTTGTAATGTTTTATGGACTTTATTATGTTTATTGGTTTAGTTTAAGTTGTTTAAGTGTTGTTTCTTAATTAGACTTGTAATGTTTTATGGACTTTATTATGTTTATTTGGTTTGTTTAAGTTGTTTAAGTGTTGTTTTTAATTAGTTTAATGTTTTATGGACTTTATTATGTTTAATTTGGTTTGTTTAAGTTGTTTAAGTGTTGTTTTTAATTAGTTGTAATGTTTTATGGACTTTATTATGTTTATTTGTTCTAGTTTAAGTTGTTTAAGTGTTGTTTCTTAATTAGACTTGTAATGTTTTATGGACTTTATTATGTTTATTTGGTTTGTTTAAGTTGTTTAAGTGTTGTTTTTAATTAGATTGTAATGTTTTATGGACTTTATTATGTTTAATTTGGTTTGTTTAAGTTGTTTAAGTGTTGTTTCTAAATTATGTTTTATGGACTTTATTTATAAATTATGTGGGTTTATTTAATTATGGATGTGTTTTATGTAATATATATATATATATATATAGGTATTCTATTTACTGAAAATCACCGTGCATCATGAAAATCATCGTGCATCAATTGATTCGTGAATCTTCGTGCATCAATTTTACCATGATCTAAGGGTCAAGATCTTGTCTTATTTGTTTTACTTTAATACTTGTTTTACAATATGATGCGATTTTTGTTTTAGTGATTAAATTTATAAAAGTTGTACAAGTAATTATCTCAAAAACACACACACCTTAACGGACAGGGGACCCGATCAGATGTAGTATAGTTAAGTGATAAGTTACAGGATCGTTCGCAGGGACGCGTTGCTTTACCTAATCTAATAATATGTGTAATTCTAGCGGTTGTGGGGTTGTCACGATTTCCTATTAAACTAATTAAAAATACTGAAAAGTAAATAGAAGCCGCAACCGCTTATTCAGCGAGAGGCTTAGTCTGAAAATAGTTTGAAAAAGCAAATAACAGTAATTAAATTAAAATACTTGTTTGGCATCTCCGATCTCATGGTACGACCAAATAACATTCTACCTACTTGCTAGACTTTTGGAAACTTAATCACGGCTCAGATTCTCGTTAGATTCACTTTGCCTAATTAACTAGTGTTGTCGCTAGAACTCACACTACCCTATAAACAAATTCTCGTTAGATTCATTGTTTAAGAATTAATGACCTAAAGTTCGTGTTACTAGTTCATCTTTTAGTTACCCGGCTCTTAAGCCATGACCAGATAGTAATTATCTCCGGTGACCACAGTGCTCGTTTCCAAGTCAAAGGATCGCGTCTGACATTGTTAAGTTTCATGTTCTATTCATCCTAATTACTATGGTTCTGGATCCCTCGGTTACAAGTGAATCACCTTTTACAACTACTTAAAGATCGACTAGTGTTTTCCATCCTTATGTATTAATCCTAGTGTATGATTATAGACCGATCATCAGAATTAAACTAATACATGCAGATATAGAACTGATGTGACTCATTTTATACTAATTTCCCACATCTTATTTGGTCGTTTATGGGTTGTTTATAGTCGTTTTTTTATACATTTGGTGCGTTTATGGTATTTGTTAGTGTTCTCAGGATATTAGCAGGTATTATGACATATTACTGAAGAAAACGACATTTGGAGACCTAAAGTGTGCTTACGGATGGCTCAGTTGATGCTTGGAAGCAAAAATGAAGACTTTGGTGAATGTTTGCAGTTGGTGCGCCGCACCTCATTAATGGGTGCGCCGCACTCAAAGAAGCCGAGAGGGGGTGCTGTTTAAGAGTGTGCCACACTCATTGTTCAAGTGCAGGAAGATCAGATGGTGCGCCGCACCTGATACATAGGTGCGCCGCACCTGCTGGATGGGAAAATGTTGACTTTTGCTTAGAGTATAAATACTTAGTCAAACATAACCCTAGCCCTACCTTTAGTTTCCCAGCCGTTTTTGAGCATCTTTTGAGAGGTTTTTCTTCAGTTTAATCATCTTGGAAGATCAAGAACACGATTGGACGATTTCCGTTATTCGCTTTCATTTATTTATATTCGGTAACGATGAATTCTTCTATTTTGATTTGTTATTTCGTTTCAATAATGAGTAGCTAATCATTTCATCATCCATCTTGATGAAGTGAGACAATATGTAAGGATTGCACAATTTTAATAATTCAATGTTGATTTCATTTAACGTTATATCGTGATCTTAGTGTATTTCTTCCTTTTAATTTATCTTGAATTGATTGGTGATTTATGTGTGTCTTTAATGGTAGTTATTGATTACATATATTTCATTTTGATTGTTTGGGTACAAATGATTGGATCTATGACGGGTACGGTAGATAATCATTCAATGATAATAGGAATTAATGTGTTAACGGTTGGGTACAATCGGTAGATATAATTGTTATCTTAATAACCAAAACCATTGTTTGATTAGGGAAGTTATAAAAGATGTCTTGGGGTACCGGTCTTTGTAATGAAACTAGTTTAAACAAGAGAGTCAAATAATGTCATTAACTTGACGGGTACGGGGTTGGTGCTTTGTTTGAGTCTCGGTTATTTAATCAATTTAATTTGGAATTGAACTTCATTTATGTGCAATCTGAACATGTTGTTGAGCGGATTCGAGATGGATGCCTTTTAAATTATTGTTTTCAATTAAAACTCTCTTTGCGATTAATCCTGCGGGATTACTAACTTGTTTAATTTCTTGCATACTAACTTTTTGCATAGTGACAATTCGGTCACAAAACCCCCCTTTTTACTTGAACTACTTTATTTGAACAGTTGCTTTACTTTAGTCCTTGTGATCGACCTCGGATTTACCAAGTTTACTATACTACATACGATCGGGTTCACTACCTGTGAGTGTGTTGTAGTCAGTCTTTTGGTAGTTCGTGTTTATAAATTTTATTACTCGATTTCACAATCAAGTTTTTGGCGCCGCTGCCGGGGACTGTTGTGCTAGTGGTTGTTTAAGTTTTGTGATTCGATCCTTTCTTGTATTCATTTACGAGAAAGTTACTTGCTTTTTTAGGTTAGCGTAATTTAGTGTTCATTTTTTTTATTTAGTTTTAGTCCATTTTATTATTTAGTTTTTGTTTTCCATATGTGCTTTTCACGGGTTGCGCTAGTCTTTGTTTTGCAGTATTAGCGTCACAATGGCTGATCAAGACTATGAGTTGGAGGTGGAATATCGGGACGAGATTCGTTACTTTAAGCAATTACCTAACGAAACTTGGTATGAAGCGTGGTTAAGGATAAGAGAAGTAGTTGATAAGTTAGGCACGAACAATATTTTCGTTTGTGAACTTGTTACGTTTTATTTACGTGGGCTAGATGATGAAACCTACGAAATTCTAAGCGAGGAATTCTTAGGGATGAATACGGACGGAGTATTTGATTATTTGGAAGATTTGTTCAATTGGAGGAATTGGTGTATCGGCCCAAAAATAATGCAATGTGGCAAGAAGTGTATGAGACTACAGAAGAGAACGAAACAATGGAAGCTTATGATCACTTGGAAAATGAATCACAAACCCAACCTCCTAAAAGCCAAAAATATCCAGAGATACATGATTCCATTCAAATCTTTAACACTGATGCGATGGAGGAACCACATGTGTCTATTTCGCAATCTGACCTTGGTAACGTGATAAAGGAAGAGTTTAAAGAAGAATTTATGGAACCCGGGGATGTTGTGAGTAATATGTGACAGCCGGCAAATTCGGGGTCCGTTTGACTTGGGAGAAACCACTTTCCTTGACCATACAATATGACGATATATATAATGAATATGTATATACTCATATATATAAATATATCTATACTCGAATGTGAAACTATGTGTTCGTTTATTTTTTATTTTTTTTACGTGCAAGTAACTTATCGGTAAAACGTTAACTAGTATATGTGCTTTCACTCGACCACCTTTGCTTGAGATACATTACAAATGAAATACTAAATAAAAGAAAATGATTATTTTGTTTAGTGATTTTAATGATAATCATATGTTGTAATAATAATAAACCTTATGCTAAAATACTATACCTTAAACTAATCTACAAATTAAATAATTCTACTACTAACTAAACTAATAAAAATAATTAAACTAAATTACACCCCAAGCCCTCCAAGACCTTGTAAATTTCGGCCTCACCCCCCTTTCCAGACTAACCCTAACTATATAAACCCACTAAACTCATACATTTCAACCCTAATCACACACTAAACTATTCTTACACTACTAAAACACACACTCCTTCTCCTCCCTCTCTTAAAACTCACGGCCACCCCCATCTCAAAAAAAAAGGGGGCAGCCGCCCTTACCTTATAACATCTCAAAATCATCATCTAACTATTATCTAAAAATGAATCAAAGCACCTAAATCATTATTAAGGTTTTAAGGGATAAGGTTGGTAAGGAAACTAAGAAACTTGAATCATTTTGAGTTGTTTTCGAACACCTGTCCAAACCTCACGAAAATTTCACCTACAAATCACTAAAGGTGATACATGTTAATTGTTCCAATTATTTAAGGAAGCTAGTAAGTGAAGAAATCAAAAAGGCCATCACCCTTGTTTTGTTTTGGTGTAGTCGAAATCATCAGAAGGTTTAACAACCCTATTGTGAACTATACTTCAAGTATTTTTATTATCTTTTATTATCCTTTAATCATTTGGGTGTTTAACTATGATTTTAAGCATCCATTTGGTGTTAAGGACACAAAAATGCAAGAAAACAACTTATCTATTATATCTACTTATTTTTGTATTTTTATTGAGATTCATCATCTATAAAGCTTATTTCATTTCTTTTTATTAGATTCTAGTTGATCTTACTCTTTTTAACAAACAATATTAGATCTAATGATTGGATAACAAAAGGAAATTAGAAAATAAAGTAAACATTTGGACTCATTAACATGAGTGATGATGTGTTGATTTTATACTTTTGTTTGGATCTATACATGTGAAAAGAAATCCAACAGATTGTATGGTTTCACATGTTAAGTTCTTACACAAGTATATAGTTAATACTTCCATCTATCATGTTATGTCACTTTTGTATTTATACATCCTTGTGCACTTTAACTACAAGTGTATTGTACATGCGTGAGTATGAGCACAAGTATGTAATGATCCAAAAGATGCATATGTGTATATATATGTTTTATACTTATATGTTTCCTCTAGTGCACTTGGGAAAAACCTACAGATTGTATGGTCTTGGGTGCACTAGTGTGTCCATGCAAACGATTATACCTACCCAAAACACCACATCCTTGAATTGACAGGAACCGGTGTCATGTATGGTCTCGTCGGCATCAACACGTACATATAAATATAAAGTATATATATATATATATATGTTTAATTTGGAAATAATACAAGACACTTTTATAAGATCTACATTTATTTGTCATCTTAATTGATAAACTCAACAACCAACTAAATTAACTTTGAACCAAGTTTTTAATAAAGTTTTGGGGTGATGAAAACCTTTAAAAATAATCTAACACCAACATTCTATACTAAAATAGATTATATTTTCTTCTATAGGGCATACTTAATCAACTCATCCATTCTCATCATCTATACTATCAAAAGGTGAGATCTCCTTAGCCCCATCTTACTTATATATTTTGGGCTGCAATACATACTCTTACTTTTATGAACACAAGTACATGCACAACGGTATACAAGGCTATTATAAGTTACTATGTTCACAACAAGTCCTCACAATCATGATATGTTAATTATGGATTTAAACGTGGATATGTTGAATAGCGCTATTTGGGTCGACACACCCCACCCGGCATAAACACGGCTGGGAGCCGAACGGGTGACACATATTTGTAAACATTCGGTACCCTGAACAAGTACCGGGAGGCAAACTTATAACAACGTGTCAGTTTCGTATCATGAGCTTATATAGATGTATACTCTTTACATTCCTAGCATTGTTGTTTAACAATGGCTACCTTCATTGTGGTAAAGCAATGGTTAACTTATGGCTTGTGGTTCATGGCAAAACGTTTTATTAAAACCCTAAGGAACTCACCAACTTTATGTTGACACAATTTAGTATGTATTGCAGGTGATTAGATGTTGTTATGCTTGGATTCTACTTGTTGTCTACCTAGCTTGATGAATAAAGGCTCAACCCTCCATGCCCTTCTAGTGCTCCATCTTTTGCTTAAAGAAATGGATTTTTAATTTTAATGTATTGTCGTAATGATTTTAAATCAAGACTATTTCGATTTCATGTAATGTCTTTGAATCTTTGAATAAATCTTGTTTATAAAAATGCAAGTTTTCCAAACGACTACGTTTTAAGTCGTTCATTATACTCTTGTGTTGTGATATTATGGAAGTCACGCCCCACCCGTGGACCCGTATTTTGGGGGTGTGACAAATATAGTAGCACAAGAGCAAAAATCATTTCCACAACCTATCATTGGAGTTGACTCTAGAGAAGATGAGTATTAATTGCCTCATTCGGAACCAAACAAACTATTACTCATTAGCAATGAGTCGGTGGTCGAAGTTGTTGATTTGGATATTTGTTCCTCCTTCCTTGGTAAGGTATGTGATGTTTCTTATGATGATACAAATGTTGCTAACAATATTTTGCAGGACTTAGAGAATAAATTAGAAATTTCCTTGGATGAAGAGGATGAAACTGGTCCGACAAAGACGATTAAGCTTGTGCCCACCATAATGGATGTATTACCCACCGTTCAAGCATGTATTAAATTGGTGAGCAAAAAGAGGAATCTAGAGGAAGCATCGGCTACTTTCCTGGTTGATAAGTGCGTAATTGTTTCTCAAAAGAGGCAATTTTACATTTCAGGTAATCCAGTATTGTTTGAACATAGTAAAAGGCAAAGGGTAGAAAACATGGATTTTAGTCAAATGATGGAAGATTTTGGAAAGGTGGAGCTTAATGAATGGGTAATGATAAAATTTAAGTTCACCAATTTTTCACCTTACTCGTGTAGGCCACCAGACTTTTCATGTCTAGGTAATGTTAACAATTGGATTCTGACAGGGGTGAAAGGTAACAGTTTATCACCGTTTAAGGGTAGACCGCCCAACACTTTAAGTGTGAGGGCGGCGGAGACCCCACCATGGTAAATCTTTGGGGGAGGAGTCTAGCTAACGACTCGTTAATAAATTAAGCGCTTTTTGGGAGGCAACCCGTGTCTTTTATTTTGTTATTTAAATTTTAATTTTGCATTTTTTTTTTTTTTGTGTTTTTGAATAAACTCTTTGATGATGGTTTTGGTTTTTTATGTTTTTTTTTTTTTTTTTTTTTTTTTTTTTTTTTTTTTTTTTTTTTTTTTTTTTTTTTTTTTTTTTTTTTTTTTTTTTTTTTTTTTTTTTTTTTTTTTTTTTTTTTTTTTTTTTTTTTTTTTTTTTTTTTTTTTTTTTTTTTTTTTTTTTTTTTTTTTTTTTTTTTTTTTTTTTTTTTTTTTTTTTTTTTTTTTTTTTTTTTTTTTTTTTTTTTTTTTTTTTTTTTTTTTTTTTTTTTTTTTTTTTTTTTTTTTTTTTTTTTTTTTTTTTTTTTTTTTTTTTTTTTTTTTTTTTTTTTTTTTTTTTTTTTTTTTATATTTGTCAAATAACTCTTTTGGATCGAGATACTTAAAGTTGTGAAGTATCCCAGTTTAAGATCGAGAGTATTTGGACAAATTCATTTTCATGCAAAGTGTATGCTTAAAAGTATTTTTCTCAAAGAGATGACTTTGTATTTATAGGCAACAAAATTCACTAGTGAATTTTGTTCCGTACAAATATGGTTGCATACATTTAATGATCCGACAAGAACATTAAATGTATTGGATAAGGAATAAGGATAAAGTCACATCAATATGACTATGTATCCTTTTATCCAACCATCTTTACACACGTATACTTTGGTAAAGAACAAGTGGATTGTTCTTTGGAAAGTGTGTAAAGGCATAAGTCAATCTTCGATATCAGTGTTCAGACTTGTAGGGTCTAGAACACTAACAATCCTCCAGTGTACAGATCTGATAAGACTTTCCAGTGGACTCCGCCATTTGTCAGTCTTCTTTCTTCAGACTTCAGTCTTTGACTTCAGTCAGAATGTCTTCAGTAGAGTTGATCTGGACTGGGGTGAAGTCCAGTGAGCTCATCTGGAGAATACTCCAGATTTCCTATACAAGTATTTTGCTCACTGATCTTCCATTATTTCTGGACAAATCTTCAGAGGGACTCCAGATTCCAAGTCTGGAGTAGGTCCAGTAGAACACGTTTCTGGACAGATCTTCAGTAAGGCTCCAGTAGTCGAGTCTGGAGCGAGTCCAGTAAATCTGGACTAAATCTGGACCTAACAAATTCCCCCTATTTGTTTAGAAATAATGCAAGTGTTTTCAAGCTTGAATCTATACATTTTGTATGCTTGAAAAAACACAAGTTTCGATTTGTCTAAAAAATCTAAGTTACTGGAAAACACTTTATAGATCATGAGTGTTTTCAGTTTCATTAATTAAGTTCTAACTTAGACTAAATCTGATCATTTACTTATATGAATCAAAAATTGCAACTATTATTACATACATCAACTGATAAATAGTTTACAATTTTCATAAGACAATAATTTACAATAAGTAAATAATAAGAGTCAGGCCCTTCTTTTTGATGTCTGTCCTGGAGCATCTTCAGTAGCCTTTCTCTTTGGTGATGGAGAAGATGGTATTGAATCTGGTGATCTTATGCCCATTGCAACTTCCATCTGTTGCTTTCTTCTCCATACCTTTTCCACCCTTTTCAGAAATGCCTTAACATCAGTCGACACATTTGTCTTCCCCCTGAACGTTAAAGCGATTTCCTTCAGTTCACTCCATCCAAAGGCTTGGACTGGAGTACTTTTCCTCTCATCAGTAAAGTTACCCTCCCTGGTCAACTTTACTTCAAACTTAGACATGCCTTCATTATCTTCAAATTTACTCCAGATTTCCTATACAAGTATTTTGCTCACTGATCTTCCATTATTTCTGGACAAATCTTCAGAGGGACTCCAGATTCCAAGTCTGGAGTAGGTCCAGTAGAACACGTTTCTGGACAGATCTTCAGTAAGGCTCCAGTAGTCGAGTCTGGAGCGAGTCCAGTAAATCTGGACTAAATCTGGACCTAACAAATTCCCCCTATTTGTTTAGAAATAATGCAAGTGTTTTCAAGCTTGAATCTATACATTTTGTATGCTTGAAAAAACACAAGTTTCTTAAGTGCCTGCACTTCCTTCTGAACATTTGTAACAGCTTCAGGCAAGTGTTTTGGCAACTTTTCATCCAGTAAGTTGTCTATTTGGGGTAAGACCCCATCATGAATGCTACGAAGAACAGTCCCAGAAACTTCTTCACATAATTCTTTCAACATATTGTTTCTGAACTTCCTTGTACATTCATCACTTATAGTACTGACAACTGCATCCTGGTCTAGTGTGGGTCTACTCTCCAGAGAACTGACCCTAAAAACCAAATTCTGAACATCTTCTTTCAGACCTGCCAGTTCGCCAGTGACTGCAGTCTGAACAGAATTAACCAACCTTGTCTCTAGACCCTGGACTGCCACTTTGAAAGTTTCAGTGTTTTTGTTTGTGGCCAGTACCAGTTCATCCTTTCTTTGTCTGATGAGTTCTGGTACACTCACGCCATAAATTATCGAATCATAGACTTGTTCTTCTTCAGCGTAGAAAGAGCGTACATGAACATCATCCAGTAAACTTAAACATTGATGAACTCTGGGGTCATCCTTCATCTTTTTATACACTTCAATATTAATGCCTAACCTTCCAGCATTGTAAGAATCCAGAGTACCCATTGTTGCCATCTCCCTTTGATGGGCCAGCAGTTCATCTTTTTGATTTCTTTTGAAAATCTCTATCATGATGCATTCTTGTTCTAGTTTCTTGGATGTTTCATCATCAGCATCTTCACCAGTTTGCTCTTCCTCTCCAGATTCCATTTGTTGTTTTCCCTTAACTGACTTCAGAGTTGATGGAATATCTGGGAAGGACTCAAACTGGGGCTCACTGGCTTCAGTACCAGTAGCTCCTTCAGTTAGCCCGGCTTCAGTGCCATATGCTCTTTGTGACAATTTCTTCAGTGTTTGGTCACCAGACGACTTTTCCCCCTTGGAATGACCACCAGTCCTTGACTTGAGATCATTCCATAATTCTTCAAGCATATGTCTGTCTAGTGCACCAAATGTTGTACCTGCTACTGGAGTTGTTTCAGACACAACTTTCTTAAGTGCCTGCACTTCCTTCTGAACATTTGTAACAGCTTCAGGCAAGTGTTTTGGCAACTTTTCATCCAGTAAGTTGTCTATTTGGGGTAAGACCCCATCATGAATGCTACGAAGAACAGTCCCAGAAACTTCTTCACATAATTCTTTCAACATATTGTTTCTGAACTTCCTTGTACATTCATCACTTATAGTACTGACAACTGCATCCTGGTCTAGTGTGGGTCTACTCTCCAGAGAACTGACCCTAAAAACCAAATTCTGAACATCTTCTTTCAGACCTGCCAGTTCGCCAGTGACTGCAGTCTGAACAGAATTAACCAACCTTGTCTCTAGACCCTGGACTGCCACTTTGAAAGTTTCAGTGTTTTTGTTTGTGGCCAGTACCAGTTCATCCTTTCTTTGTCTGATGAGTTCTGGTACACTCACGCCATAAATTATCGAATCATAGACTTGTTCTTCTTCAGCGTAGAAAGAGCGTACATGAACATCATCCAGTAAACTTAAACATTGATGAACTCTGGGGTCATCCTTCATCTTTTTATACACTTCAATATTAATGCCTAACCTTCCAGCATTGTAAGAATCCAGAGTACCCATTGTTGCCATCTCCCTTTGATGGGCCAGCAGTTCATCTTTTTGATTTCTTTTGAAAATCTCTATCATGATGCATTCTTGTTCTAGTTTCTTGGATGTTTCATCATCAGCATCTTCACCAGTTTGCTCTTCCTCTCCAGATTCCATTTGTTGTTTTCCCTTAACTGACTTCAGAGTTGATGGAATATCTGGGAAGGACTCAAACTGGGGCTCACTGGCTTCAGTACCAGTAGCTCCTTCAGTTAGCCCGGCTTCAGTGCCATATGCTCTTTGTGACAATTTCTTCAGTGTTTGGTCACCAGACGACTTTTCCCCCTTGGAATGACCACCAGTCCTTGACTTGAGATCATTCCATAATTCTTCAAGCATATGTCTGTCTAGTGCACCAAATGTTGTACCTGCTACTGGAGTTGTTTCAGACACAACTTTCTTAAGTGCCTGCACTTCCTTCTGAACATTTGTAACAGCTTCAGGCAAGTGTTTTGGCAACTTTTCATCCAGTAAGTTGTCTATTTGGGGTAAGACCCCATCATGAATGCTACGAAGAACAGTCCCAGAAACTTCTTCACATAATTCTTTCAACATATTGTTTCTGAACTTCCTTGTACATTCATCACTTATAGTACTGACAACTGCATCCTGGTCTAGTGTGGGTCTACTCTCCAGAGAACTGACCCTAAAAACCAAATTCTGAACATCTTCTTTCAGACCTGCCAGTTCGCCAGTGACTGCAGTCTGAACAGAATTAACCAACCTTGTCTCTAGACCCTGGACTGCCACTTTGAAAGTTTCAGTGTTTTTGTTTGTGGCCAGTACCAGTTCATCAAGCTTCTCATAAACCAGCTTCTCATTCCCAGCAAAGACATTCATCTCAGATGCCAGGTTATTTGATAATAATGATTTGAAGTCAGAAATAACCTGAGATGAAGTCTGGAGTGATCTCTCCAGGTCCGCCACCTTACTTAAAAGGCCTTGGACCTCGGCAGAAGATGAAGTGGAGAGACCACTGGGAGGTTCAAGAGTTGAGGGTAATCTGGTCATTAGAGGAACTTGTGCCCAGTCCTCTTCAGTTGCAGCTTCAGATGTTGCAACTGGTGACTCCGGCGCACGAGGTGGAAGTTGAGATTGTGAAGGTTGAGTGGTTGCTGGAGTGAAGTATTGAGTGTGTTCTGGAATTGAAGGTGGTGGTGGTGGTGGAATGTTTGATTGTGGTGGTGGTGGTGGTGGTGGTGGTGGTGGTGGAATATTTCTGGTGGAGGTGGTGGTGGCATTGGTAAAGGTGGTGGTGGTGGTGGTGGTGGTGGTGGTGGTGGTGGTGGTGGTGGTGGTGGTGGTGGTGGTGGTGGTGGTGGTGGTGGTGGTGGTGGTGGTGGTGGTGGTGGTGGTGGTGGTGGTGGTGGTGGTGGTGGTGGTGGTGGTGGTGGTGGTGGTGGTGGTGGTGGTGGTGGTGGTGGTGGTGGTGGTGGTGGTGGTGGTGGTGGTGGTGGTGGTGGTGGTGGTGGTGGTGGTGGTGGTGGTGGTGGTGGTGGTGGTGGTGGTGGTGGTGGTGGTGGTGGTGGTGGTGGTGGTGGTGGTGGTGGTGGTGGTGGTGGTGGTGGTGGTGGTGGTGGTGGTGGTGGTGGTGGTGGTGGTGGTGGTGGTGGTGGTGGTGGTGGTGGTGGTGGTGGTGGTGGTGGTGGTGGTGGTGGTGGTGGTGGTGGTGGTGGTGGTGGTGGTGGTGGTGGTGGTGGTGGTGGTGGTGGTGGTGGTGGTGGTGGTGGTGGTGGTGGTGGTGGTGGTGGTGGTGGTGGTGGTGGTGGTGGTGGTGGTGGTGGTGGTGGTGGTGGTGGTGGTGGTGGTGGTGGTGGTGGTGGTGGTGGTGGTGGTGGTGGTGGTGGTGGTGGTGGTGGTGGTGGTGGTGGTGGTGGTGGTGGTGGTGGTGGTGGTGGTGGTGGTGGTGGTGGTGGTGGTGGTGGTGGTGGTGGTGGTGGTGGTGGTGGTGGTGGTGGTGGTGGTGGTGGTGGTGGTGGTGGTGGTGGTGGTGGTGGTGGTGGTGGTGGTGGTGGTGGTGGTGGTGGTGGTGGTGGTGGTGGTGGTGGTGGTGGTGGTGGTGGTGGTGGTGGTGGTGGTGGTGGTGGTGGTGGTGGTGGTGGTGGTGGTGGTGGTGGTGGTGGTGGTGGTGGTGGTGGTGGTGGTGGTGGTGGTGGTGGTGGTGGTGGTGGTGGTGGTGGTGGTGGTGGTGGTGGTGGTGGTGGTGGTGGTGGTGGTGGTGGTGGTGGTGGTGGTGGTGGTGGTGGTGGTGGTGGTGGTGGTGGTGGTGGTGGTGGTGGTGGTGGTGGTGGTGGTGGTGGTGGTGGTGGTGGTGGTGGTGGTGGTGGTGGTGGTGGTGGTGGTGGTGGTGGTGGTGGTGGTGGTGGTGGTGGTGGTGGTGGTGGTGGTGGTGGTGGTGGTGGTGGTGGTGGTGGTGGTGGTGGTGGTGGTGGTGGTGGTGGTGGTGGTGGTGGTGGTGGTGGTGGTGGTGGTGGTGGTGGTGGTGGTGGTGGTGGTGGTGGTGGTGGTGGTGGTGGTGGTGGTGGTGGTGGTGGTGGTGGTGGTGGTGGTGGTGGTGGTGGTGGTGGTGGTGGTGGTGGTGGTGGTGGTGGTGGTGGTGGTGGTGGTGGTGGTGGTGGTGGTGGTGGTGGTGGTGGTGGTGGTGGTGGTGGTGGTGGTGGTGGTGGTGGTGGTGGTGGTGGTGGTGGTGGTGGTGGTGGTGGTGGTGGTGGTGGTGGTGGTGGTGGTGGTGGTGGTGGTGGTGGTGGTGGTGGTGGTGGTGGTGGTGGTGTGGGTATAGGAGGTGGAGGGGGGTTTGGAAGTAGTGTTGGTGGTGGCATTGGTAAGGGTGGTGGTGGAGGAGTGGGGTTTGGAGGAGGTGGTGGAATTGGTAAAGGTGGTGGTGGTGGTGGTGGAACTTCTGTACCTTGACCTTCTGGAGCAACTTGTCTAATGGGCTGTACAGCCTCAATGATCTGTACATCATCACCAGATGGTCCTTCAACAGCTTGACCTCTATCTGGACCCATTTCAGCTTCTTCCCTTTGCAAGGAAAGCATGGACTGAGGAATATCTACCTCATCCAGTGGAGACCTGAGATTGACCAAATCTCTCATATACTCACTCACAGAAAAGTGAGTAGTATCCATATCATACTGGTCTCCAAGAGCATTTTTAAACATTAGGGAAAGGAAACGAATATAAGGAACGAACGGTTTTCTTCCTTTCACCCTAAGTCGCTCAACCAAGTCATCAAAAAGAATCTGGGCAAAGTCCACCCTAAGCCCAAACCACAAGCAGTAGGCAATCTGGAGGTGGGTTTGATTGATCTGGTCTAACCCTCCAGAACTGCCTCCCAGACACTCAACAATATGTGTGAAGAAATATCTCCATGAGTCTGACAGCTTGCTCATGTAGATAGTCCCCTTTCTGGATAGCTGGCCATGCTCATCCAATATATCTGTATGCCCCATTAATCTGCATACTTCCCTTGTATTGATACCAAGTGATCTGGTACCTCCCTTGAGAGTATAATTGATCGATGAAGTTTCATCGTCATATTGAGCAGAGTACCAGAATTCACATAGGTACTCGTGGTACATCCTTCCTGGATTAAGTGTTAACGCACCATATAATGGGCAAGAGAGAAAGAACGAGTTTAATCTCCCAATAATCGATTGGGCATCATGAACACTGGACAGAGAGAGTCTTGCCATCCAGTTATTCATATTGATTCTTATGGCACTTGCCTCAAGATTGATATGAGGTGCCCTAGCAACATTTTCCGAAGGAATGTATTCATTGGCAAGCAGATTTTTAGTTCTTGATTGTCTAGGTGCCATTTAAAGAGAATAGATGAAAATGAAATTGAATATGTATAGGTTATGATGAAGATTTGATGAAAGAATTGAATATGTATAGGTTATGATGAAGATTTGATGAAAGAATTGAATATAAATGGAGTAAATATGAGAGATGATGATGATTGGAAAATGAATGAAGAAGTAAATGAAGGAATTTGAAAGATTTGGGAGTAAATATGTTCGAAGTAAATGCAATTGAAATTGAAAGTGGGTATTTATAGGAGAGACAATGTGGAACTCAAACGGTTTATTTGAAATTATCAAATAAAGTTTTTGATCGGGTTCTGAGATCCGCATTAATTACATCACATCATACATAAATGCATGACGGTTTACAGCCCACAAACAGTAACAAATTGTACTTTTTGTTTTCCCAAAGTAAAAAGACCATCATTACGTTGAAAAATTTACATGCCACGTAGGATTAAGATATTTTCAAAAAGATTTGCTTACGTGGCACACACAATGACCAAGTATTTAGAAAATATTATGACATATTTCAGTGCATCTGGAGGTTGACTGGACACTCCAGTATCACTGGTGGATTAGTCCAGTGAACATGTACTGATGGTACACTGGAGGGACACTCCAGTAAAGTACCAGTGAAAACCATTTTTGAAAGACTGGTAACCTCAAACTTGCACGTCAACTAATATAGACAAATGAGAGGGACACATTTACAAGGAGACATAAGTCACCTCAAACACGCACTTCAATCTGTCCAGTTACCAGTGAGAGGGACACATTTACAAAGCACCAGTAATATTTTCTGAAGAGTTTGTCCAGTGAGAAAATAAATTAATAAATTCCCTCTGAACTTAAAACAATTTTAAGAACAAAAAAATATTTTTCAAGTCTTTCCCTGGAGTGTTGTTCCAGAAATCTAATAATGCAAAGATAGTACACAAAGGCGTTCAATATCTGAGCAATTACCAGATTTAAGGATTTAACATTCCCAACTCACCAACAAGATATTCAAAAGTTTTAACATCCAGAGGTTTGGTAAAAATGTCAGCGAGTTGTTTGTCAGTGGGAATAAAATGGAGTTCAATGTTGTTTTTCATAATATGATCACGAATAAAGTGATACCTGAGATCAATGTGCTTCGTTCTGGAGTGCATGACTGGATTGTTTGAGATAGCAATGGCACTGGTATTATCACAAAAGATTGGAGTCTTTGAATATTTAATACCATAATCAAGCAACTGGTTCTTCATCCAGAGTATCTGAGCACAACAACTGGCTGCAGACACGTATTCAGCTTCAGCAGTGGACAATGAAACTGAAGTTTGCTTCTTACTGGTCCAGCTGACCAGTTTGCCACCTAGGAAATGACATCCACCAGTTGTGGATTTCCTATCTATCTTACAACCTGCATGATCTGAATCTGAATAACCCATTAGATCCATGCCTGAGCCTTTGGGATACCAAAGACCTAGACTGGGGACACCTTTAAGGTACTTCAGTATGCGCTTTACAGCAAGCATATGAGATTCCTTTGGATTAGACTGATATCTGGCACATAAACATGTTGAAAACATAATATCTGGTCTACTGGCAGTTAAATACATCAGTGAACCAACCATGCCTCTATAGACAGTGGTGTTCACTGGTTTACCATCTGGATCGGAGTCCAGTGTCAGTGGTGCAGAAATTGGAGTTGGTTTAGATGGTGAAGAATTCATATCAAATTTCTTTAAAAGATCTCTAACATATTTCTCCTGATTAATAAAAATGCCATCATTGTTTTGTTTAATCTGGAGTCCAAGAAAATATGTTAGTTCACCCATCAAACTCATCTCATATTCAGTTGACATTATTTTTGAAAATTTCTTGCACATGTTTTCATCAGTAGACCCAAAAATAATATCATCAACATAAATTTGTACCATTAACAGATTACCTTTTTCATGAAGAATAAATAAGGTATTGTCAATTGCACCTCGTTTGAAACCATTTTTCAACAAATGTTTAGTCAGAGTGTCATACCAGGCACGTGGGGCTTGTCTGAGGCCATATAGCGCTTTGTCCAGACGATATACCCAATGTGGATGCTTTTCATCAACGAAACCTGGTGGTTGTCTGACATAAACTTCTTCTTCAAGCTTTCCATTCAAGAAAGCACTCTTTACATCCATCTGGTAGACCTTGAACTGATGATAAGCAGCGAATGCTAAGAATATTCTGATCGCTTCAAGTCTAGCCACTGGAGCAAATGATTCATCAAAGTCGACATCTGACTGGCAGTAGCCTTGTGCTACCAGTCTGGCCTTGTTTCTGATTACGTGGCCATCTTCATCTACTTTGTTTCTGAAGACCCATCTTGTTCCAATTGGTTCTTTCTTTCCAACTGGGAAAGGAACCAGATACCAGACCTTGTTCCTTTCAAACTGGTGAAGCTCTTCTTGCATAGCAGTCACCCAGCTTGGATCTTCCATAGCCTCGTCAATCTTCTTTGGTTCCATCAAAGATAGAAAACTAACGTATAAGCATTGATTACTGGAGGCTCTTCTGGTCTGAACTCCTCTACTGGAGTCACCTATGATCTGATCAATAGGATGAGCTTTTGTCCATCTGGAGTACTGACCAGGATTGTTACTGACAACAATATCAGTGCAAGAATTCAGTTGAGTCTCCTCTGGAGTTGCTTCTGGAGGAGGATCTTGCCAGACTACTTCAGTATCTTCATCTGAGTCATTTAAATCACGATTTGCATCATGAAATTCTTCATTTGAAGGCATTTCCTGAAGTACTGGTTCAGTTTGGAATTCTTCATAAGAAGACATTTCTGGTCTATTCTCAACTGACACTGATACTGGGGGAGTAGTACGAACATCTGATCCAATATTAATTTCAGAGGGTAGTTTGAAATTAATAGAAGGATAGAATGGAGTACTACTGGAGAGTTTCTTTTTCTGAACAGGTTCCAGATCAGGATGACTGGAAACTGTGTCTTTTGAATCTTCAGTTTTGTCGTTTATAGGATCAGATTCACAAAAGACAATTGGAGTTACTGGGGGAGTGTCAAGGGCTGGCTTCTTGTTGATTGCAGCATTTGATTCATCAAATGTGACATGAATTGACTCATGGACCTTCTCCAGTCTCTTGTTGTAGACTCTGAAGGCCTTGCGAATGGCTGAATAGCCTAAGAAATACCCTTCATCAGCTTTGGCATCAAATTTGCCTAGCTGACTGGAGTCGTTCAGGATGTAAACTGGACATCCAAAAACGTGAAAATAACCAATATTTGGTTTTCTATTTCTTAAGACTTCATAGGCTGTCTTTTTGTGTCTTTTGATGTACACTGATCGATTCTGGGTGTGGCAAGCAGTTGCAATTGCTTCCGCCCAGAAACTGGTAGACAGTCCAGATTCAGCAAGCATACTCCTGGCAGCTTCTATCAGCGTTCGATTCTTCCTTTCCACCACTCCATTTTGTTCTGGAGAGCGGGCTGATGAGAAATTCCGGGAGATGCCAGTGTCAGTACAGAATGACTCCAGAGTTGCATTCTGGATTCTGTTCCATTGTCACTTCTTAACTGACACACTTTTCGACTGTACTTGAGCTCAATTTGCTTGATAAGACTGATGATTTCAGCAGCAGCTTCACTTTTAGACCTCAGAAAGATCACCCAACAATATCTGGAGAATTCATCTACGATCACCAGGGTGTATCTTTTACCAGCACGAGTCTGAACATTCACTGGACCAAAGAGGTCCATATGAAGCATATGAAGGGGTTCAGATATGCTGAAATTCTGTCTGGTCTTAAAACTGGTACGTTTTTGCTTACCCATCTCACATCCTGGACATGGCCTTTCCTTTTTGAAGGAAACTGAAGGTATCCCATCTGCAAGTTGTTTTCTGGACAACTTATTAATATTCTTGAAATTTAAATGGGATAACCTTTTGTGCCATAACCAGTTTGTGTCTTCATCAGCTTGAGTATAGAAACACTGCTCTGAAGGAGAGCTTTCCATATCCATCACGTACACATTCCCTTTCTGGGAGCAATCAACACTACCTTCCAGTCCTTGTTGAATACGATACCCTGAGCAATATTGAATAAGACTTGATAGCCATCATCACACAGTTGGCTTACACTGATCAAGTTATATTTCAAACCATTCACAAATGCAACACTTCTGAACTTGACTTGTCCATTGTTCAGAACACCGTATCCCTCAGTCTTTCCACAACCATCATTTCCAAAAGTAATGGAGGGTCCATCAGAAATGGTGAACTCCTCCAGCAGGGTCTTACATCCAGTCATCGTCCTGCCAGTAGCACTGTCAAGATACCAGATATATTTCTTTCGATCGCCCTGCACATACACCAAATACTTATCAGTTAGATTTGGGAACCCATCGATTGATGGGTTCACTGGACCCTCCCTTATAGGTCCCTGGGGCAATCTGGTTTAGTTTACTTTCTTCAACAGTGGTCTTAGTTGAAAAGACCACTAGGGTTGATAGTTTTGAAACCTTTTTCTTTTTCTCAACTTGAGAAATAGATTTAACTTTCTTAGCAAAAGGTTTTGTATTTTGTCTAGGGCCAGATGAAGTACCCTCAATAAAGTTTAATCTTGCATTAAAACTTTGAGATTGACGAGTCAGAATTTGAATCTGGCTCTCTAACCTGGACAAAATATTTTCTTCAGATGACACCTTAGCCTTTCCAGTTCTAGGCTTAGGTAAGGGATTGGTCTGAGGCAAAGGTTTATTCCGATAGACCTCTTTAACTAGAGCAGTCATCTGGAGCGCTCCAGTCTTAACCTCTGGGAATTGAACTGGGTAAAAATTGGCCTTGGGAGTTACAGGCTCATCATAAACAGTGGTAGGCCTGAACTCCTTTGGTAATCGATCGATTACTGGTATTAATGATGCTACATGAGTATTTCCATCTAAGTATGCACGTTTTTGAGCAGGAAATTGTTTTACTTCAGCATCATATGGCTTTTTGGTTTCTAGCCATGATTTAATCACCAGTTTTTCTTTCTCTAAAATGATCTCAAGATCTTGTTTTTCTTGAATCAATTTTTCAGTTACCAGATTCTGGGCTTGAAATGCCAGTTCAATGTCTTGAAGTTCTTTTAACTTTGATTTTAAAGCAGTTATTTCAGAAGAATCTGTTTCTAGACCATTTACACAATCAGATCTAACAGTTTCTACAAAAATCAAATCAGAATTAAGAGCTTCAGCTATGTCCAATTTTAGTTCATGGTCAGTTGCACAATCATAATCATTAACCTTCTTAATAACAATGTTTACCCATTGTCCAGATGTGACATCTTTCTTTACCAGGTGCTCATCGTCTGCCAGAGCCATGTAACAGCAATCTCTTTCTTCTTCTTCATCAGCAGATGATTCATCAGAAGGAACCCACTTCTCTTCAGTTGTTGCAATCATGCACTTATTATTGTTTTCAATTTGTTGTGCCATGAGAGCAATCTGGGCCTTAAGCTTTTTATATTTCAGTTTATAGCTATCATCAGGCTTATTATTTGAAGAGAATGGACCAGGCTTGGATACAAACTGGCTGGACCTGCACTCTTTCATGAAATGACCCTTTTTGCCACACTTAAAGCATGTCAAATTGGTCTTATCAGTGGAAGAACTGGATGCAAATTGTCCAGATGGCCTATTTGCTCTTGCTTTGAAACGGTTAAACGTTTTAGCAATCATTGCAATAAGGTCATCATCTTCAGTTTCATCACAACAGTCTGGAGAGATTTGACTGGACTCTCCAGAATCCATGAGTTCAGATACCATCTTCTTCATAGAAAATACATTCTCAGAAGATATCAGTGCTGTACTATGTGGTTCAGTATGACTAACCACATTAGGACTACTGGAGAGCATGGTTAAAAGCATCTTGTTCTGCCACCACTCTCTGAGCTTGATTTTCTTGAGTGTACCTGAAAGCTCCATATAGAGTTGAGAGAGTGTGTGTGTGCAGAGTTTTACCTTGTCGTAAGACCAGGATCATGTGAGACCATTTGGTGGGTAGAATGTCACAAAATTTCTCCAGAAGTATATCCTTGTCCTTCTCAACCCCAAGCCCTCTCAATTGGTTTATGATACTCATAAATCTGGTGTAAGTACCAGTGAGAGACTCGTTAGGTTGAGCAAAAATGACTCATACCTCTTGTTTAAGGAGACCTTTCTGGTGACAATGGTGTCATCTCCTCCTTCATGTTGGTTTAAAAGTTCATCCCACATGGTTTTAGCACTAGGATAAAGAACTAGTGTGGGAATTAGGGTTTCTGGAACGGCCCGAGGATCATGTTTTTGAGAAGGGTGTCTAGATTCACCAATCTCCTCTCCTCTTCAGACCAATGTTCCTCCCTCTTTTCCCTTCCTCTTCTAGATCCAGAAGGATCAAGAAGGGATTGAGAGGTGATGTTGGTACATAAGGACCTTCGTTTAAAATTTTCATAATGTTCCTCTCAATACCAGTGACATGCAAAACCATCCTAGCCTTCCACGTACCAAATTCATCACTGTTCCCACTGAATTTAGGAACAGGATTATTTGAGTAGTGCACATGCACGTGTGGAGAAGCAGGAGTAGGAGGAGGAGGTGGATTAGTGTTATTAACAATTGATGGTTCATTTTGATCATTAATATTTGCATTAGGATCGGGACCAAGACTAAAACCTTGTGTATTTTCTTGGTTAGCCATCAAGAAACAGATCTAGGCAATGTTTAGCCTTCTGCTCTGATACAAATGTGAGTCCCTTAAGTTCGATGGTTAACCAGGAAAGTGTAAAATACAACAAGTCTAATAATCACTAGAATGGACTAGTATTACTTGTAAAAAAATGCAAGAATATATAAACAAAGTAATACAAGACTTAAAGCAATAAACAAGTAAAGTGGAACATTATGTATTTTTCATTTGTATGGATATTTGGGATTTGTTCTTGTGATGTGTAATTGAGCAGGTTTGATCCGAATTGATGGAAATACTTAGTGGAACCCAAATATGGGGGAGGACCCGTTGGATTTGTTTGATTGTGTGATCGTGTTAGTAGCTCACTATGATGTCATGTGCATATGCTGGCAGTAAGTTCAGCGCAACATTTTTAATTGGCATCTTTATTGACATTGTTTCACACACATCTCTCGCACATTCCGTTTTGGGCTAGTCTGTTTCTCCCGTCTAAGCAAATTGGACTTCCTCTTTAGGAAGAGCAATTTGTGGTGCGGGGTCGACTTCCTTGTTTTGAAACAAAATGTGTCCATGATCCGGTATGTGTTCTCATTCTTTCTGTCTATTTTGCTTACCCCTATTTACCTTAGTTTTGACCGAATATTGGACATTGAGGGCATTGTCCATCTTAAGTGTGGGGGGTGGCAAATAGGTTTAAGCAACCGGATATATCTCTTTTGTTGTTTTGCCATTGAGATTCGTTCTTGTGGATGTGTCCCTCTCGTAGGCTTTTGGGTTTTATCCAAGAGTAAGGGTTCTATCTTGAACTCTGAACTATGATGTGCATGTTTGAGATTGGTGCTTTGATTTGGTAGGATGACGGAAGATGATATGATTTGAAACTTGTGTTGAGCTTGTCCTTGTGGTTAATTGCTTTTGTCACTTAATTCATAATAACTTAATGAGCAATTTTACTACAAAATTTTTTCCTTGGTACAAATTTAATCGGCGAAATGTGTTCTGAACGGTTATTGGGCTAATCCTTGTGGATTGATAACATTACTTGCATACTCAAAATTCCCAAACACCTAAAAGTTGTGAGATTCATCATTCATTTATAGATGTGCTAGGTGTTTACGGTTTTGGTTTGATTGCCTTGTAATTTGTCCCTCTCTTAGGCTCTTGGATTTATTCGGGAGTAAGGGTTCCATTTCGAACTCTGCACTAAGATGTGCGAATTTGAGGTTAATTTATTCCATTTCCGGGTTACTTTCTTTGATATGAGTGTGCCGGTGATGTGTTGACCTAGAACTTGGCCTGGTGATCGTTACGAGACCGCAGTGAGATCACTTTTGTGATATAAGTACATTGGATGACGAATTGGCATATTAGGTTTGACCCATATTTTCTTTCTATTCACCTCTTGCTTATGTATATTTTTACCTTTAGCATACATACTTTTATACATGTACATACATGTTTGGTGTTGCTGGCTACTCTGGTCAGTGATTTTCCTTTCTTTGTAAACCTTTGTTGCACTCATCTTTAGTGCAAGATACACTTAGACACCCTTTTTGAACTTAGCCTTTTCCTTTGTATAAATCCACTTAAATATGTAAACTTTACCTCGCCATACCGATAGTCTAATTTTGGGGGGCCATTGATTGTCATTGGTTTGTTTGGACGGTTTGGGAGAGCTTCAATGGGTTATCGGTTGGAATATTCTTGGTCTTTGGGAATACTTCGATTGGTCAAGTTTTTGGGGAATGTATTGGATTGTTCAAAGGAAGTATATTGTTTTAGACATTGTTCATCATTGTAAGAGGGTGCCTACTAGTAGAGTAAAAATGGTTCAAAATAAAAAAAGTGAAGTGAAAAACAGAAAAAATAAAAAAATAAAGTAATACAAGACTTAAAGCAATAAACAAGTAAAGTGGAACATTATGTATTTTTCAATTGTGTATTTTATTTATGATGTTAAATAAAACACAAGGTTGTTGCGGAATCAAGATAATACAAATAAGTATGTATCCTAACAACCTATGAGTTACAAATGATCTATATTTGTCAAATAACTCTTTTGGATCGAGATACTTAAAGTTGTGAAGTATCCCAGTTTAAGATCGAGAGTATTTGGACAAATTCACTTTCATGCAAAGTGTATGCTTAAAAGTATTTTTCTCAAAGAGATGAATTTGTATTTATAGGAAACAAAATTCACCAGTGAATTTTGTTCCGTACAAATATGGTTGCATACATTTAATGATCCGACAAGAACATTAAATGTATTGGTTAAGGAATAAGGATAAAGTCACATCAATATGACTATGTATCCTTTTATCCAACCATCTTTACACACGTATACTTTGGTAAAGAACAAGTGGATTGTTCTTTGGAAAGTGTGTAAAGGCATAAGTCAATCTTCGATATCAGTGTTCAGACTTGTAGGGTGTAGAACACTAACAATCCTCCAGTGTACAGATCTGGTAAGACTTTCCAGTGGACTCCGCCATTTGTCAGTCTTCTTTCTTCAGACTTCAGTCTTTGACTTCAGTCAAATGTCTTCAGTAGAGTTGATCTGGACTGGGGTGAAGTCCAGTGAGCTCATCTGGAGAATACTCCAGATTTCCTATACAAGTATTTTGCTCACTGATCTTCCATTATTTCTGGACAAATCTTCAGAGGGACTCCAGATTCCAAGTCTGGAGTAGGTCCATTAGAACACGTTTCTGGACAGATCTTCAGTAAGGCTCCAGTAGTCGAGTCTGGAGCGAGTCCAGTAAATCTGGACTAAATCTGGACCTAACAATTGGTATTCATGTTATGCGTTGATTTGTGTGCTCATGTTGATAGCAAGTTGGTTGTCATATGCATATGCTGGCAATAAGTTCAGCGCTATATTCTTGTTGGCATCATTCAAGCATGGAACACCCGTCATACCCGGCAAGTTTTTCTTGTTCTTCTTTTGCTTTTTGTTTACTTTCCCCTATTTCCCATAGTTTGCCTTAGTTCATTGGACATTGAGGGCATTGTCCAACTCAAGTGTGTGGGGGGGGAGGGGGTAAATAGGAAAAAGTCGGGTATTTTATTTTAGTGGAATTTCAAACTTTTGCATGCTTGTCCTTGTAGTTAATTGCTTTTGTCACCTAATTTATTGATATTAATGAGCAATTTGACTACACCCTTGGTACAAAATGTTAGGACCAGTTCACCTGGTAAACTGGCCAGTCTCCAGTTGCACCTGGAGACCCAGTGAAACTGGAGACCTAGATGATTTGTCGAGAAATATATTGAAGTCCAGTTGCACCGTACAGTCAACGCAACTGAAGACTTCCTTCAGTTGAGAACTGACCAAGTTGAAGAATCATTCCAGTTGAAGTCGAAGACAACAAATGGAAGATAGAGAATGGCAATGGCAGCGACGCCCAGTTGACATTCTAGTCAGTTACAAACTGGAGACCATCAGTGGAAAGCTCTTACAAAGCTTTACACTGATTACGAGGAATTGACTTTTATGCTTTATGTACCTTTACCCGGATAATAAGATTTATCTTATTATTTAATTGCAAAAAGGTACATAAAGGTGGTTGAGTAAAGTTGCTTTATCATGCGACT
>CM067167.1:166478561-166593124 GCA_034093135.1 Erigeron breviscapus | reverse complement strand
TGGTGGGAGTTCTGGTGGTCTTGACCAGATTAACTCCTCACAAGCAGAAATGGCTTACTGCTTGTGGAATGGATTGAGAGTAGACTTTGCAGATATCTTGTTTAGAAGCCTAGTTCAAAAGCTGAAGGGCACAAGGGGTGTTTGTATCCCCTTCTCAAGGTTTCTCTCTCTCTGTTTTAAACATATTCTGGGCAGAGAAGCATACTTAAGTACAGATTCACCGTACACTGCTCCAGATATGTTAAGGAATTTAGACTCTCTGGTATCTGAAGCTGGAGAGGTCGAAATTCCAGAACGAATGCAACTGGCATTCGCTTCAACTGATGCACCAATTGAAGGTGAGTCAGAAAGACAACTGGGCGGGCCTCAAAATAATGAGGGACCCTCCAGTTCTTCTAATGTTGTGGTTGAGGATAGAGCAACCATAACTGAAGCAACTCCAATCACATCTATCCCTGGTGAAGATACTTCGGTATCTGATCCTCCAACAGATGTACCCATCCAGGAAACTGGGGAAGGTCATCTGGAGACTGACCCTTCTGGTCACCCCTCAGTTACATTCATGGATCTGGACATGAATGTTAATGACGAGGAAATCCTTATAGAGTCTTCGGATTCTGAAGGAACTGAAACAGACTTGGAGATTTTTGAGGCTTCTATACAAGCTCAAAACCCTTCATCTCCAGTCTCGCTTCCAGATGCATCAATTTCACTTTCACCATCCCAACAAAATGAGCCTACAGATATTCCATTCCCAACTTATAACGATTCACAAACTGGGCAATTCTCACTTGCTCGAGAAATGCCCCCCCCACCGCCGCCGTTGTTCACACCTGAGCATTCTCAGCATGAACAACACATTGTTTTTCCAGTCCTTTCTTCTACCACCACTCCTAATATTTCTTCAACTGCTGGTATGACAACTGGGGAGACTTCTTTAAGTTTGCCTCCTCCAGTTGCTCCAGTAGTAACTGCTGCTGGTCCAGTGACACCTTCTCCTTCGTCACTGGACAGTCAAGTTGTCTCTTTACAAGCCGATCTCCAAAACCTTCTTACCAGGGTGGAGGAGATTCAAAAGACACTTGACAAAAACACCAAGTCTTTCTCCAGATACCACAAGGATCACTTGACCAACATTAAAGTGGTTGATCTGGGAATTAACAAGTTTTCATCAAATGAAGACTTGGTGTTCAACAAGCTAAATGAGTTGGTCACTGGCTGCAATAATCTGGCAACATCTTTGAAGGAAGCCTTTGACCTTACTCAGTCCAAGGTCACAACGTCAATCTCCAATCTGCTTGGCAACACTGTAAGAACATCTGAAGTAGACTTGAGGGAGATTGAAAGGCAGGTAAAGGAATTAGTTGAAAAACCTGGCCTAAATGTGACTGAACTTGGAGAGCAGTTGATGACTTCAGTTGGTCAGAAGATAGAGGATACGCTGGGTGCAAGAGAACAACAACTGATTGAAAGGGTGATATCTGAGATCACCAAGCTGGCCACTCCTCAGGTTGATCTGGCCCCACTCACTAGTGAGATCAACCAGTTGAGAGGCAGCATTGAGAATTTGAACATCCAGGTATCTCTACATGCTCAATCTTTGGATAAACTGATAACTGAAGTGGAAAATTTGAAGAAGAAGGATGAGGAAGTGAAGGAAAAGGTTGTATCTGGTTTGGATGAAGACTCCAAGATCTTAAATGAATTAAAAACTGGTCAAGAACAGGTTACTGCAAATGTTTTGACCCAGTCAAAGGAGACCAACCATTTGTGGAGGTCTTTCAGGATGATGTGTGGGATTTTCAAGGAGTGCAAGGACATGCAAACATGGCAGCCTCTTGACCGGTTGCCATCTCACCCTTCTGAATGGGAAGGTATTAGGGCAGGTCTAGATGCTGCCAAGGGGGAAAGAAGTGCAGTCCTTCCACCAGTTGCACCTGGAAGAACTTCATCTGGAAGACAAGCTGGTATGGAAATGGTTGTAGCTACCAGTACTGAAGCTGGTGAGCAAGATGTGAGGGGGAATGTGTTGGATAAGGGAAAAGGTTTAGCTGTTGATGCATCTGCCCAGCCGGCCACTGATGTAATGTTAGAAACTGGCAATGCTGATATACTTCCTCCAGTTTCAGATAGTGATAGCAGAAGACTGGCTAGACTTGGCAATGATATTAAAGAAAGAAAGAAGATGAAACAAAGAAACCAAGTTGAAGCCAGGGCACATCTTGCACAGATCAAGTTGCTTGATATGAGTGATGCCAATCTTTTGGGAATCACTAAGGAGGAGTATGCCAGAGTTAAGAATGATCCCAGGATAGTTGACTAGTTGAAAGAAATGCTTGATGTTGAACTGGACAGACACTATCCTGAGGATGAAGCTGAATTTGATGCCAGAAGTTTGAACATATCAGTGGAGAAGGCTAAGGAGAATAGGGCCAGTGGGATTCTTAAAAGAATTGCAAATGTTAAGAAGGTTGTGAAGAAGGTATTGAATCCACCAAGAAGGATTCCTCAACCAAGAAGACCACTGACAAGAGATGCTGACCTTAGAACATTTGTTGAACCAACTGGCGAGGTATTTAATGAAGACATCAAGTCCGCTGTACTGGCTGCTGGTGCTGGGAGTATAAAAATAACAAATGAATCTGAAGCAAGAAGCTATTACTCCCAGATCATGTCAACCAGAAGACATAGTGGTACTATCAATGGTGTCAATGTAACAATCAAGCCATGCACCAAAGTCTTTCAAGTTGAAGTTAGTTATACCAGAGGGCCACTGGTTAAAACTGACAATCCTGGTGCTATGCAGTATGGGTTCAGTGAATGGGTGGAAATGGTGAATGTGTTGGATGCGAAGGCACAAAAGAATAGGTTTGAGAAAGCATGGGTGAACTTCTTAAGGGGCAAAATTCAACATAAAGAAAATCTGGAGCAAAAGCTGAATATTGACCCTAAAGACTCACAACCTATCTCTTCAGTGACCAAGAGAAGAAGAACTGGCGAAGGGCCATCTCATTAAGTTCTTTCTTTTCAGTTATCTACTTGTATTTTGTTTTACATTCTATAACTTGTATAAATTTCATTTCCTTGTATAAATGAAGTTACTAGTTTGTAACCACAAGGTAGATAATAGATTAAAATCTAACAAACCTAAAAGAAAAACCTAAGGCATTTATTGATCTATAAAAATGCCTTGGAAAACTTAGATAGATTTAAATGAACAAGTCTCTTCAGTTCACACTTGTATAGATACAAGAACTAGAAAAAGACTTGGCAATATTTCTAGACAAATAGGGGGAATTTGTTAGGACCAGTTCACCTGGTAAACTGGCCAGTCTCCAGTTGCACCTGGAGACCCAGTGAAACTGTCCAGTGAAACTGGAGACCTGGATGATTTGTCGAGAAATATATTGAAGTCCAGTTGCACCGTACAGTCAACGCAACTGAAGACTTCCTCCAGTTGAGAACTGAACCAGTTGAAGAATCATTCCAGTTGAAGTCGAAGACAACAAATGGAAGATAGAGAATGGCAATGGCAGCGAAGCCCAGTTGACATTCTAGTCAGTTACAAACTGGAGACCATCAGTGAAAAGCTCTTACAAAGCTTTACACTGATTACGAGGAATTGACTTTTATGCTTTATGTACCTTTACCCGGATAATAAGATTTATCTTATTATTTAATTGCAAAAGGTACATAAAGGTGGTTGAGTAAAGTTGCTTTATCATGCGACTTTACACTGCTTTTTAAGGAATTAAATGTTATTCCTTAAATGATCTCAACCACATTTGTACGGCCAAAGTTAACATCCCAATGTTAACTTTGCCTATAAATACAAGTCATTGCACAACAAGAATATTCAAGTTGAATAACTTCACACTTTGCATACCTGCAATATTCTTGGTGAACTTGTGCAATATTCTCTCAATCGCTAAAAGGAACATTTCACAACTTTAAGTGTTTCGATTGTCTTGAGAAATTCCGAGTGTAGATCAATTGTAGTTCATAGGTTGTTAGGATATTTACATTCTTGTATTATCTTGGTTCCGCAACAACCTTGTATTTATTTAACATCAATAAATAAATTACACTTGAAAATTACATATTGTCTCATCAATTTATCTTACAAGTATTTTGTATTATTGCATTGTTCTTTACTTATTGTCACTTAATAAGTAATCTATCTAGAACTTGGTATATACACACTGCAACTGGTCGTCTCCAGTTCAGTGCATATATTGCAAAGTAACTCCACCATCGACATAGAGGTGTCTTCAGTAGTACCATCTATTGAGTTGGCACTTACACAAAATTTAATTTGTGGAATGTGTCTTGATTGATTAATTAGGCAATCCCTTCTGGATTAATAACATGACTAGCACGCTTATAGCACCAAAACACCCAAATGTGTGAGAATTTTGAATCACTTTTAGACTGATAGGTGTTGAAGAATACATTTTCTATGCTCATTTCTTCTTTTCTATGAGTGTGCCGGTGATTGCGTTGATTCTAGAACTTGTCCTAGTTGATCGTTTCGAGACTGCAGTGAGATCACTTCGGTGATATAGGATGACTAGGTGAGGAAGAGGCAAATTTAGGATTAAAACCTTTGTTCTTTGTTTGTTCACCTCTTGTTTTGTAAAAATTTGTTATGTGCATGTTTTGTTAATGTGCTTAGTAGCTAACTACACTGGTTAGTGAACCACCTGTGAACCCTTATGTTGCACTCATTTTTAGTGCAAGAAACAATAGAAAACATGTTGTCATTAGCCTGTTCTTTGCTATTAAATCAACCCTAAATATACACTTTTCCTAGCCATACCGATAGTCGAAGTCCTGGTGGGTCATTGGTTGCCTATGCTAGTGGATGGTTTGGGGTTGTCCTAGTGTCGGGTTGGGATATTCTCGGTTACTGAGAATAGATTGAGTTTGTCACGATTTTTGGATCAAGTCTGGATTGTTCATATTAGCACATTATTACATGATTTGTCACTGTTTCGATATTTATTAGAGAATACCAATTAGTCAGAGTAAAAGTAGCTCACAAAAAAAATGAATAAAAAAAAAAAAAAAGAATAAAAGAATTGAAAAACAGAAAAAAAAATAAAAAAATAGAAAAATGAAAAAAGAGCTTGGGCTGTCAGTTGGTATTTCTCACTTTTGGTCAAATCATTTTTATGAGTTGGTTCATCTATTACACCAACATATGCTTCATTGTTTCTACAATTTATCAAGTTGAAGTTGGTACATCTTTATAAACCAACAAAAGAATCTTATAATGTTATATTTTTCACTTATCATATTTAGTTGATGTTTGATCCAAGAATCGTTCAATGGCTCCGACCTAGGGTTTGGAGGTGTTTGTGGTTTTAAAGAGGCGATTCCCTTACGGTCAAAGGGCTGAGAGGCCGCTTTACGCCTGTGTGTTTAGGGTTTTTTCTCAAGAGGCTAATGAATGCTCTTGGATGCGATGTCATCCCTATATATAGGGGTTAGAAAACTTGGAGAGGAGGGTAAGAGAATTTAGGGTAAATCTCTTCCTCCTTTAGGGATATCTTTTATCCTTTTAGGGAGATTCGTGTTGATCTCTTAAAATAAGCCGTGTCTGGAATAATGGACTTGGATATAGGCTTTCCTTATAGAAAATGTGGTACGTTCATTCCTCCGGAGCTAGGTGACTTAACCCGAGTGCTCCGGGATTATATCTGCTTACGGAGACAGTGCTTCGTATAGACGTTTTATTTTTACCCGGAGGTACCTGTTCTGAATACGGAGGTAGAGCTCCGGGGAGGGTATATCATCAAGCCCCCCAGTCTAATAAGAGAGACGGCGACGGGCTGTCTTTTTAGACTTCTCTTTTTTTTTTTCGAGGGTCTAAAAATGTAAATAAATTTTCTAAAGGGGAAAATACCTTATATTACTGTTGTCCTGATCCGATCATTTCCCCAATCGCTGCATCTGCTCTGCCCTAATTTTCGCAATCTCCAGGTCAGTCGTTATTTTCTTTTGATTTCTTCCCTCGTTATCTTTAGAAATGGCAAAAGTAGGACGTAGCGATCTTTCTTCCGTTGTTACCCCTGAGGGATTAGGGTGGTTTTGTTCCACCTATTTGTCAAATCTGGACAAGGCGGTTCGTTTACCGTCTCCTGGTGAAACCGTTTCAAATCCCCCTCAGGGTTTTGTGGGTCTGTACGTTACCCACGTTACCTGAGGGAATTTGAGATTTCCTCTTTCCCTCTTTTTCATTGATGTGCTTAGTCATTATAACTGTCCATTCTCCTTTATTCATCCAAACGGGGTCGCCCGTATCATCGGATTTGAAATCCTTTGTTGCGCGTATGGTGGTGAGGCGACTGTAGATTTGTTTGCTGCTTGTTTTGATTTGTGTGATGCTGGTGATTGGGTGACAATACAAAAGAAACCCAAGGTGGATTGTTTTTTGCCCGGTAGTACTGATGTCAGGGGATGGAAAAATGAGTTTGTTTTTGTGGAGTGTTCGGTGATTCCCGAGGCGTACTCAGCGTTGTTGACCGGTGAGAAGCCAACCAAGTTCAAGGAGCCGGCACCTGCCTATGCCCTTGAATTGCCCCTGTATTGGCGACTTATCGAGAATCCTATCAAATTGGACCGTTATCCCGATGTTGTGTTGTACCAGGATAGTGTTTTGAAGCAGTGCCCTGAAGGAGTAGATACCAAGATCTTAGTGGAAGGGAATGGTAAATAATTTTGGCCTTCAGTTCTTTCAACTGCGCATTTTGTTTTTTGTTATCGCTTGATGTATGTGTTGTTTTCCAGAGGTTACATTGGCCGAGTTTGTGAAGGGTCCTCTGCTAGAGTGTCAGCCCAAATTGTCTGTGATTTCTGCAAAGTTGCTGTCTGAAGGGGTTGTGGAGCATGAAGTTGTGGACGTTGAAAAAGAGGTTCCGACGACTTCTACTCCTTCTAAGAAGAGGAAAACTTCGTCGAAGTCTGCTTCCAAGGCTTCAAAAGAGAAGGCGAAGCCTCAGTCCATTTTTGACACAATGCTATTAGGTGAACTTCATCCTGAAGAGATAAATCTGAGTGAGTATCTTCGGATATATTCTTTGCTTGTGGTGCGCCCTTCGTTCATTATGCTTCTTTTTTTTCTTTTGTGTGCAGATATTCCTAATCCTGAAGTGGTGGAGGATATTCTGCTCTGCTTTGTTCCTGAGGAGTGGGTCCGGGAGCTAATGGCTTTGGATGCTGGAAATCTGCATGCTTCTTATGATCAGCTTCTTTATATGAGCACCATTGTTGGAACTGTTGTGAGTGCCCGACATCGGCTTTTGGTCCAGCAGCACGCGGATATGGAGGGACAGTTGGCAAATTTGAGGGGTCGTCGTCGTGGAGAGGGTTCTTCTGTATGTGATTCTTGTCATGGCGAGGAGTTCTTTATTCATCGCCTGTAGAACAATCTCCTTCATCTTAAGAGGCAAATGGCTGAGCAGAAAGAGCAGTGTTCTATATTTGCTAGGCAGCTGCAGGGTGCCCAAGCAAAAATTAGCAATCTGGGGTCGTTCTGCGAGACGAGTAAGAAGGCTATGGATGAGAAAGATGCCCGAATTGCCGAGCTTGAGGCCTAACTGCAGGAGGCTCGTCAAGGAACTGCTGTTGCGGAGTTAAAGTCCAGGAGGGTTGTATCAGAATTCATCCCTTATGTTTGTACAGAGCTGATAATGAGTGAAGAGGCTGGTGTATTGTTGGCAGAGGTTGTAAATGCCAACCGTGCCCAGGAGAGGGCATCTGTGTTGAGCCAGCTAGCGAGGGACGGACTGATCATTCTTGCTCCAGACTTTGTGGACCAATCCTCAGAAAGAGTGGCAGCAGCTGAAGATGCCCTTGCCCGTGCAGATTTCCCATTTGTGAAGGATATCTCTGCTGATGACTCTGCCTCCATTGAAGATCTGCTACAGAAGAAACCCCGTGCCTCCTCTTGATTCTTCGTGGGGTTTGACTATTGGACTTGTATTGTTTGTAAACAATTTTATCCTTTATTTGTTATACTCTCTGCATCTTGATTTTATCTTATTAGCGTGATGCCGAAGACTTTTATCTTAATGCTTGAGTTGTAACCGGGCTTATATCTATGTTTTAAGATTTTGCCATGGTTACGTTGGATTTAATGAGCGTCCTCTTACTCCAACTTTTATTTTGTATGTTTTAATTACTTGTACGTACTCATAATTATATCGCGAAAGGTTGCGACCCTATTCGCTTAATTCTGATTTTATTAAAGACTTGCTCCAAAATGATTTATACATATTTTCGGAGCTCTGTCTTATTTTAGTGGTAGAACCGACGAAGATTGGTTGCGTTCCATGGTCTCCCGACTGACTTGTCTTCCATGTCGACCAGGTCATAGGCTCCATTTCCGTAGGCTCGAGCCACTTTATACGGTCCTTCCCATGTTTGGCTGAGCTTGCCTTTTTCCTCTTCTTTGCTCTGGCTATTAAGCCTGAGCACGTAGTCTCCTGGTTTCAAGGTTGATTTCCGCACCCTTTTGTTGTAATAGCTTTCCACTTTTTGCCTGTAGGATGCGACTCTTATTGCTGCTATTTCCCTTCGTTCGTCCAGGATGTCAAAATTTATTCGAAGGTTTTCGTCATTACTTTCTGTTTCCAGGTTGGATACCCTGCATGTGGAGACTTGGAGCTCTGTTGGCAAGACTGCTTCGGATCCATATACCAAGCTAAAGGGAGTTTCCTTTGTTCCCCTCTTTGGTGTAGTCCTGAGCCCCCAGAGAACCAGAGGTATCTCGTCTACCCATCCCTTCCGGGTGGGTCCCAACCTTTTTTCGATGCCTTTCACTAAATCTCGGTTTGTGACTTCAACCATTCCGTTACCCTGAGGGTGGTATACGGATGTGAAGTTCTGTTGAATCTTTAGCCAATTGCAGAAATCTGGGAAAGTGCCCTCCGAGAATTGCTTCCCATTATCGGAGATGATAATATGTGGTACTCCGAACCGGCACACGATATGTTCGAAGACGAATTTTTCTATATTCTTCCCTGTTATCTCTGTCAGTGGCTTTGCTTCTACCCATTTGGTGAAATAATCGATTGCAACAACCAAGAATCTGTGCCCCGAGGCTGCTAATGGCAGTGGTTTGACTATATCGATCCCCCACAGCGCAAACGGCCATGCGGAGATGATGGAGGTCATATCTTGTTTTGGCATTCTACTAACGTTTGCGTGTAGTTGGCAATTTACGCATACCTGCAGTATTGCTGATGCGTCCTGATGCATGGTTGGCCAGTAGTAGCCGAGTCTCAATACTTTTGCCACTATTGACTTTGGGCCGGCATGATGTCCACAAACTCCTCCATGCATGTCTGTGATTATCATATTGGCCTCATTTGGCCCCACGCATCTTAGCCACGGCGTCAGGAAAGCCTTTTTGTATAGTATTCCATCCATGATCTTGAATTACGGTGCCTTGATTCGTATTTTCCTGGCTTCGTTTTTGTCTTCCAGAAGAAGCCCGCTTATCAATTATTCTCTTATAGGCCTCATCCAATTATCAGGGTCTTCTGTAATTGTGGTAAGCATCTCTTTTTCATTTATTGACCTGTCTTTGAGGACTTCGATTAAGACGTCTTTAGCTAGATGTGAGAATGTGAGGGATGCCAACTTGCTTAGTGCGTCTGCTTTTTGATTTTGGTTTCTCCTTATGTGCTCTATTTCGAATGATCCGAAGCAATTTATCAACTCGTGGACTTTCTCCAAGTATTTTTTAATCGTGGGTTGTTTTGCTTCGAATTCCCCTTGGACTTGTTTCGCCACTAGCTGCGAGTCCACATATACGTGGATGTGACGGACCTTCATTTCTTTTGCTATTCGAAGTCCCGCTAGTAGTGCCTCATATTCTGCTTCATTATTTGTTGTCTCAAATTCGAATCTTAATGCGTATGTATATTCTTTCTTATCGGGCCCTATCAACATTAGTCCCGCTCCGGAGCCACTTTTGCTTGAGGCTCCGTCTATGTACAGCTGCCATTCGTTGTTGTCTTGATCTTCGGTAATGGTCAACGTGCTCGAGTGACTTGTAGCTCCGGTTTCTTTGTTATGTTGTGTCTCTGCAATAAAGTCTGCTAGCACCTGCCCTTTCATCGAGCTTCGAGCCCTAAACTCGATATCGTGCTCTCCGAGTTCGATGGCCCATTTGGCCATTCTTCCCGATTTCTCTGGTTTGAGCAACACCTGCTTGATCGGTTTGTCCGTCAGGACTACTATATTATGGGCTTGAAAGTATCTTCGTAGCCTTCTTGGTGGTGTGAACCAATGCCAGGACTAGTTTCTCAAGCTTCGGGTATCGTGCTTCCGCCCCCTGCAGTATTCTACTGACGAAGTAAATTGGTATTTGCTTCTTGTCTCTTTCTGCTAATAGCACGGAGCTCACACATTCCGCGGATGACGCTATATATATGTATAGAGTCTCTCCTGCTACTGGGGATGTTAGGGTTGGAAGCTCCGCGATATATTTCTTCACTTGCTCAAAAGCTTCGTTAGCTTCAACGGTCCATTTAAAGGTCTTCTTATCGATACACCCTTTAAGTGTTTTAAATTTTAGAAACTTTTTAAATCAAACTCAATCATTGATTATTCTTTACACGGTGATTGTTTTTTAATTGTTTTTTGAGTTATTTAGGTGTAATTTTGGATTTTATAATTATATAGAGACATTCGTTTCATCCGTTATACAATTAGTGGAGACATAGATTTATGATCACATGTTCATGAATAGTGCTATGAAAATATCTATGCAAGTCGATCACATGTATGTTATTTTGTAAATAAATGTTTTCATGAGATATGTGGTCGTCAAATATATATAAATAGTCATATGAACATGTGTAAACAATCATATAGTAAATAAATTTAATTTAAAGAAAGTTCTTAAAAGATTCTGTAAATTTTAAAGTTCTTAATATATAACTTTTCACCATACCCACCCCCCCCCCCCTTCTCTATCTTTCTATCGCACCCTTGGTCTGCAGGGGTACCTTCGGGTTCCAACTTCTAGCATACTGTCCACTTAGATGTCACTGTTAGGGTTCAGACCACTAACTAAATAACACGTTGTTCTAAAAAAAATGAGGATAGTTACTAATTTTTAATTTTAAAAAGATTTAGTTGAATAAAAAAGATATGATCAAATATAAAATTTTTTTTGCCGAGTATATATCAAGTCAAGAATATATATATACGTGTACCATACCATAATGAATATCTATGTATATTATTAAACTAGTCCTAATACCCGTACGACGTACGGTAGCTATATATATTGTATCATAAAGAAATTCGAATACGCCTCATACATAATTCGTGAGTATGAAATAAATTGTGGTTAAAGTAAATCGATGATCGAAGCTACATTATAATAAACAGTAATGATAAATATAATATATGTTTAGTTAGAGTTTTGGATTTACCTTAAATTTTTAAAATCACATCAAAATCGGAACTTGTAAGCATAGTGGATGACGGCAAATAGCATTGTGATTTCGGATCGTAAACTCAAATTTTTGAAGTCTTCATGTTAATAACTTATTATAAGTAATATAAGTAATAGGAGTTGAAAAATTGAGAAAGAAAAAGAGACAATTTATTAATGAGAAAACGATCAATCAAATAAGGTTATAATGTCTTTTGTATTAATAAGCCAAGAGTTAGAGTTTAACTCTAAGTCTAATAAAGAAATTGAATCTATATACAATTATAAAAGCTAATAAAATAAATAAATTAAAAGGACACGTGCCGATCAAGGATTACGTCACGTGTCGTTTCAAGAACACCTCAATCCTGTTTTAGTTTATTGGTAGATATGGAATATTAAATATTAAGTAATAAATATCTATATAAAGTAACATAAATTATATAGTTACCGTGGATTTGTGAAATATTACATGGAGGTAAATTTTGAGAGGGGAAAATTTGTGAAAGTTTAATGTGTAAAAGAAATCGGGTGAATCGCTTAGCAAAAGGTACGTAGTCAATGATACAATACAATGTGAGAATTGGATAGAAAATAAATTAAGAAAGGGTAAATTAGGGATTAGGTGCAAAAAGGAAAAAATTACAAATATTAACTTATGTAGCATATATGGAAACCGAATGACATTATTTAATTGTTATTATGTGCCTAATGGGCACACATTAGAAAAACCCATCTATTATTAATACAAAATATTAAATATTAAATTTAAAGAACAAAAAGTTAGCAAAAATTTTAACAATTTGACAACTAAAGCAAAAAAATCTTACTTGTCATTTAAAAGAAGATGCCACATAAGCTTTTTCATATCATCTCTTAGTTATATATAAAGATACATATGATAAACTGTATTTGATACAAAGTAGGAAACTTGATATATAATAATTATTAATTCAATATATATAAAAAAACATATGTCGGTCAAAGATTACGCCACATGTTGTTAAAATAATACTTCAATCATGTTTTAGTTTATTGGTAAATCCGTAGATATCTCAACATAAAACTCACGTAAAACATGTGAATCGTATATCCTTTAAAAAAACACATGAGCAACCCGTCACCGATATACATAGTTTGAAGTAAAAAACAATAATTACCCTTTCACATAATTTTTAGGTTTGTCTTTTGTATTCAATTTGGAAATAGTGACTTACGCAAACTTGTTTGGATATTTCTATTGCATATTTTGATAATTATTTGTAACGTTACGGTTTCCACAACTTGCTCTAACAATTTATTGTGTACGGTATGTTTAAAGATAATTATTTGTTTTTCTTTTCGACTCTCGACTTATTCAAAGCTCATAACGTGGATGGACTTGGTTTTAAGGAGAAAGGAGTGCTGAAGGGTATTGTTTTTATCACTTGTTGGTGCATATGGAAAGCTCGCAACGACTTAAGGTTTTCCAATATAACTATTAATGTCGATAGGATTTTCAATGATATTAGAACGCTTGGTTTCTTATGGTATAGGTATAGAGGAAATCACGGATCGATTATGTGGAATGATTGGTGTAATTTTGTTTTGAGGTAATTGTTGTATACGTTTTTGGCCTTACCACTAATTGGTGGGTAATGGCTTTATGAATAACAGTAAACTTTCAAAAAAAAAGTTATTAAATCGACGTATGTAATTTGAACTTTTAAATGAAAAAGAATGTAACATATGCAACATTGTCGGTCAACCCGCTTACTTATTGAAAAGGCTAAACAATTAGGCCGCTTAGAGTTTAATACAAAAACATCAAGATCACGTTTAGTAAAACGTTTAGGCTTAGGCCGCCTATATTTTTAATTGGAATCTGAACATTTTGAATGACAAGGTATTACAACTAATTTTACTTCTTAAAACTATCCCCGATATTTTTGGCCCTTGGTAGGCTAACCAACTTTTTAATAACCTGATCAGGCCTTTAGCAGCAACGTCGCTGCTAAAGATATGGTACAGATACATGTACCATACTTTTACAAGCGACGTCGCTACTAAAAATATCCCACAGTCAAACGTCGTTGTTAGTGTCGGTCAGAAAGTCAACTCGTACTACACTTTTAACAACGACGTCGTTGTTAAGACCCTGGTCAGATTACAAAATATTCCATGGTCGGATACATAACGCGATATTTTTTTCTCATAAGTTATAACTGAACTTCTGATTAAGAGACATGAGCTCTATCTTGTTAGGGGCTACCCAATACGGCAATACTAAGACTCATACCCAGAAAAACTAGTCACAGTCAGCGCCATATCAACAAAACACTCTCCAATGGCTAATCCTCCAAAAACATCCTTAATACAAAGGACTAGTCCTGAACCCATTTTTTATATCATTAATCTCTTAAACACCTTACACACTAATATATAAGACTAGTCCAACTCATTAGTATTGACATGTCCTTCTATAAGAACGAGCACTGGACGAAGAGAAGAATTGCATTGGGTTTCTTCTTACGTTGAGAAATATAACAATTTGATAACTTTATGTAAACATGATGAAATTTATTTTGGATTTATTTATAAGTTCAAGGTAAGATAGGACCCAAATATTCCCAATGCCAACGATGACACGTTGACAAATATAGAAAAACTAAAACCGACTTAAACGTACTGACCTCCAACACCACCGAACATCCACGTCAATCCCGGCTAGTGGCGTCATACTACCACCACCCACCACTAACGTCACTCGCTAAATTACAAATACACCCCCTATAAATACTAAAGTAATGCAAACACCACCATCATCCTCCTCATCATCATGTTATCATCATAATTATAAAGGACCTTACGTGTCAATTCACAAATCTTCATTTTCTCCGTCTGTTCTCTCTCCTCATAATCATTATCATTTTAATCATCTCTTAATTATTAAGAAGCTAAATACTAACAAACAGAGTGTTGAGATTATTAGGGCAATGCCTGCTTCTGAAATTGATAAAAATATAATAATTAAGAATAAGAATGAAAGTGGTGGTTTAAGTAAGTTTAAATTGGATGAATCTTCGTTTTTAGCTTCTCTCATGCCGAAAAAAGAAATCGCTGCCGATCGATTTATCGAAGCTAATCCGGAGTTCGATGGCCGCGGTGTTGTTGTTGCTATTTTCGGTATATATATATATATATATGAATATATATATATATATATATTTTGTATATATTTATCACTGATATGATACCTGTAGTTTCTAATACTTTCTTTTAGGTTGTGCGAAGATAAAAGATATATAGTTAGTCGATATATTCGTGTTTGTATATGTATATGTATTATGTATATGTAATTCGCATGTCTATATGTATCGGTGTATGTATATGTAAGTAATGATTTGTTATTTTACACATAGATATCTTTGTAAAACTGATGAAGAAATAACTGTCTAAATATGTTAAAAATTTAAGAAGTAAGAGGAACTGTGTATAAGTGTATTGTTGGTATCTATATCTATATTTGTATTTATGTAAACATATATAAACTGGATGACATATTGGGTAAAATGAAATGGATGTGATCACTTGTGGACTTTAAGTATCTTATATAATAATTTATTGTTAATCATATAATTCGGTTTAGATATATGATTTGATCATTATTAATTCAGTGCAAGAACTTAATAAAACGCAATCTTCCATCGCTGGTTTCCTTTTTAAACGGGTAAACGGAGGAGGGTTTTTTTTTTTCCGGGTTACAGTCTATGACTCAGATGTACGTGTCCTTATTTTTTTCTTGAACAAAAGATGTAAGTGTCCAGATCAGGGTATCCCTATGATCGTATCTGAACTCTTTCCCTGGCCACCTGCATTCCTACAAGATGTTTACTTTGTGAGGTTTGAACGTCAAACCTCTTGTGATGATATTAGAATGAGGGGACACCTTGGTGGTTGGTTTCTTTTTTGTGTAAAAGTGAAAACTCTTTATCTAAATATTATTTTTCTGCTTTTTAGATTCTGGTGTTGATCCGGCTGCAGCGGGATTACAGGTGACCTCAGATGGGAAGCCAAAAGTCCTAGATGTTATTGATTGGTATCCATCTACATCCATATTCTTATATATTCTTCCGTGATGTATGCACTTGTGTTCTAGTTTTTTACTTATCTGTTTCCTCAGTACTGGGAGTGGTGATATTGATACTTCAACTGTTGTGAAGGCTGATGCAAACGGGTGTATTCGTGGAGCATCAGGTTTTATATTGGTTTAAATGAGTAGCTGAATGTTGAATATATCCAATTTATTAGATAGATGGTTGATTACTTTCAATGATTTTACTCTAGGGGCTTCTCTTGTTTTAAATTCTTCTTGGAGTAATCCTTCTGGGGAATGGCACGTGGGATATAAATTGGTATATGAGCTTCTTACAGACACATTAATATCACGTTTGAAGGTGGGCCACTTACTTTGTGAGTGATATGAAAGTAATTTTTTGTACGGTTAGTAAGAAATTATGTAACGTTACTTACTTTTATTTATGTAAAATTTGTGACCGGGCACAGAAAGAAAGAAGGAAGAAGTGGGATGAGAAGAATCAAGAAACCATAGCCGAGGCTGTAAAGGATCTTGAAGAGTTTGATAAGGTTAGTGTACCTTGTGGTGACTTATTATGGTTTGTCTTTTACTGTGTGATTCTAACAACTTTTCTATCTTTAGAAGCAAATGAAGGTTGATGAGTTGAATTTAAAAAGGACCCGTGCAGATTTACAAGATAGAGTTGATTATTTAAAGAAACAAACAGAAGTCAGTCCTTCACGTCTTCAATAAAAGTTTTCGAGCTGTTTAACTTCTTTTTTTCCCCCTTAAATGTAGTTATACTTACGTGCATGCGTGATTTTATGTGTTAGAGTTATGATGACAAGGGGCCTGTTATTGATGCTGTTGTATGGCACGATGGAGAAGTGTGGAGAGTTGCTCTTGACACACAAAGCCTTGAGGATGACCCCATGTGCGGGAAACTTGCAGATTTTGTTCCCTTAACTAATTTCAAGTATGTTTATTTCATCTGGAATTCTACTTTTTTCTTTCTTCTTCTCTATCACATATTGATTTTGTTTTTAATAATAATGCTAATCTGTAGGACTGAACGGAAGTATGGTGTCTTTAGCAAGCTAGATGCCTGTACGTTTGTGACCAATGTTTATGATGAAGGTACTATATTGAGTATAGTTACTGATGCTTCACCACATGGCACTCATGTTGCTGGTATTGCGACTGCTTTCCACCCGACGGTAAGAATTGAATTCAATAGCTATGTTATCTTATATATGAGCAATAACTTGTTCACTAAACCCTGTGTGGATGTCTAGGAACCATTGCTCAATGGAATTGCCCCTGGAGCACAGGTAGTTTCTTGTAAGATTGGAGACTCGCGCTTAGGTTCAATGGAAACTGGAACAGGCTTGATACGTGCACTAATTGCCGTGGTAGAGGTATCATCGATTCATCGCCAACTCAAATTCTCCAACTCTATATTTAGTTCGTGATTTATAGTATTTTCTTAACATGTAGTCTTTTTGGATGTGTGCAGCACAAATGTGATGTCATTAACATGAGCTATGGAGAATCTACATTGTTCCCTAATTATGGGCGGTTTGTGGAGCTTGTTGATGAGGTCAGAACCTAAAAATGATATATATCATAGACATGGTTTAGTTTAGTTCTTTGTCACTTACTGCCATTGATCACTAAATTTAGGTGGTAAATAAGTACCGTGTGGTATTTGTTAGCAGTGCCGGCAACAATGGGCCTGCATTGACTACTGTGGGTGCACCTGGGGGTACCACATCGAGCATAATAGGAGTTGGTGCTTATGTCTCTCCTGCTATGGCTGCTGGAGCTCATGCTTTAGTTGAGGCTCCCCCTGAAGGCCTCGAGTATACTTGGTAATATTTCGGTTTTCAAAGAATTTATTGGATATTTGGATGTGCTATTTGTGACCTGCTAAAAGAATTGTGATATGTAGGTCTAGTCGGGGACCTACTGCTGATGGTGATCTTGGTGTGTATGTGAGTGCTCCTGGTGGGGCCGTGGCGCCTGTTCCTACATGGACTCTCCAGCGGCGCCAACTTATGAATGGTACATCCATGTCATCCCCATCTGCATGTGGGGGAGTAGCTTTGCTCATCAGTGCAATGAAGGTATCTCTATATGTCGGGTTATTTATTTTATACTAAAAATGTGTTGGGTTTCCCCAATTTTTTATTGACAAAATTCTTTTAGCAAGATGATGTAGTAGGTTATAGGCGTTGCAAATATTTTTTTGGCAACTCTCAACCAGTTTGATTTGCATATTTTTAAGCTATTTTGTTCAAAAATTTCAATTGCCTAGTCCGTCCAAGATAAAAGATGGCCCCAATCTACCAATACATAAGTAAATGGGGTTATAATTGCAATCTCTGCCTCTATTATCTGGGATATACGAACATTCTTGTTTTGTGCTTTATGAATGAAATAGATGGAAAGACATTCTTAATGGAATTAATCATTCCATTTCAAAAAACCATAACAAACATTTTATTCATTTCATAATCCATGTGAATGATTGTTCCATTCCATCTCTAGTCCCAACTCCCAACTTGCCGAACGTGACCTTAAGTTATATACGAGTATAATTTATATATCAGTCCTTGAATGGGGTTTTATTGTGATTTTTTTTGGCGAAACGGACGTTTTTGCATTCGATGTTGTTAAAAAAGTTTTCTTGCTCAATGAATTTGTAGGTCAAGTATATCCGGAATTGCCAATTCTGGATTATGCTAGTTCACCTTAATCCGGATGTGGCATCCCAAGTGTATTCTAGCAAATGTATTCTAGCATACTGTCGTGTGTGTGTGACTGTGTGGTGTGTATGCCAATTGTAAATCTGGGCTTCCAATTTCGTTTCATGTACCTTTTGTCTGACATCCAGAACTCCCGATTCCGGGTTTAAAGTTTCTAAATATGACCCTACACCCTGGTATTGTGTAGCTTATTATACTCTAATCAACTTGTAGTTTAAGCATATATGTTAAATTAGATAAGTCATTCAACATGTGAGGGCGGGGGTTGAAGTGTGTCAGGTAAAGCAAGAAAAAAAAGATGGAGGATGTGGTTTGAAGAACGAAATGAAATGTGTCCTACCCTTCGTGATATATGTTTGCCTTTGAATTTTTTTACAATACCTTTTAATATTAAGATTAATAATAAAAAGAGAAAACCACCCACCATTTTCTAATACCATGGGCTGGTTTTCGTATCTTTTTTATAAAAAAACCCATTTCTTCTATTATATATGTTCTCGTTCTCCTGTGTCTCTCTTCTTTCCGTGAACATACTAAATCATGTTTGCATTATGCCTCTTCTCACAATTATATGACTACTACAACTTCCTTCATCATCATACTCTAAAAAGTGGTCAAAACCGGAACTGGGACTTCCGGATTTACACTTGGCATACACACACACGACAGTCTGCTAGAATATAGATTGGATGAAACTGGACTTGCCATTTCCGGCTTAAGGTGAAGTGGCGTTATCTGGGATTGGCAATCCTGGATATACTGGTTCTACTTTGAGCAAGAAAACTTGTTTGATGAAAGCGAATGCAAAAATGTCAGTTTCACCGAAAAATTCTTTTATTGTACATTTCGAGTTTTCCTTTTTTAATTCTAGCCTTATGTTCAATTTACATTATTAGCGCTTTCAAAATTATGTAGCTATCATATTTTACCCCAGACTTTTAATACCTTGACAACTTTGTTCATTTTTTCTGTCTAGCTATTATAATTAGCCCTTACTCTTTTTAGCTTTCGATTTAACCTCTAAACTCTTTTCATCTTCCGATTTTAATTTTTAAATTTGTTTGGTTCCTTTTTTGACCACTAAGCTTGTTTAATATTTACCAGCTATCCTGGTGCAAAGCGTCAGCATTATAAACCTCGTTTACATATATATGCATACGTTGTGCAGGCTGAGGGGATTCAAGTGAGTCCATATAGTGTGAGGAAGGCTCTTGAGAACACATGTTCTCCAATTGGCTGTTTGCCAGAAGATAAACTATCTAATGGACACGGTTTACTTCAGATTGACAAGTTAGATTTTGGTTTTCATATTAAACAACTTCATGAATTATGTGATATATTCTTCTATATACCCTGGGTAGTTCTTACAAGTTACAAATGACTTCCTTTCAGGGCTTTTGAGTATGCTCAGAAATCAGCTGATTTGCCATGCGTATGGTATAAGATAACAATCAGCCAGACAGGAAAAACAAGTGGGTTCATGTTCCCTCTTTAAAGTTTTTTTTGTTGTTATCATGACTTGTGTTAGATCGAGCCTAATTACCTTAATTATTTGAATTTTATGAATCACTACCTGCAGCATCATCAACAGCAAGAGGCATCTACCTAAGGGATGCCAGCTATTGCAATCAATCTACCGAGGTGGGACTGTTACATAATTTTATTTTTTTGATGTGCCAGCATCTAAATCAATTAGTGAGATGATTGCTCATGTTATGTTACTAGTATTGTTGAGCTTAAAGATAAAATACCAAACAAGTGCATGTTTTTTTATTGGTGTATAAAGCGGAACAGTAGTTCATGTTTCATCATTGTAACTTGTAAGAGAAGTTTGTTTTACTGAGTAATATAAATAACATCTTAAAGTACACCAGTTGCATAGTCGGTCCATGTGATTCAGTTTTTAATACCGATACACTTCTATTCAAACAGTGGACTGTACAAGTTGAACCTCAATTTCATGAAGGTGCAAGTAATTTAGAACAGTTGGTCCCATTTGAAGAGTGTATTGAGTTACATACCAGTGGAAAGGAAGTGGTGCGAGCTCCGGATTATCTCCTGCTCACTTATAATGGGCGCAGCTTCAAGTAATATTCCTTCCTTTTGTTGTACAGTAATAAATTTGACATCTGTAAAAAATTATTAGCTGTTCCTCTATTTCAATGTTTATAATCTAAGTTATATATGTTTTAAATCTGCTCATTTGTTTATGTTGATGTAATTCCGTGTCTCTTTTTACTAGTGTGGTAGTGGATCCTACGAAGCTTAGCGATGGTTTGCATTATTTTGAAGTGTATGGTATAGACTGCAATGCCCCCTGGCGTGGCCCTCTCTTCAGAATCCCAATTACTATAACAAAGCCAAAAATTGTGAAAACTCGGCCTCCACTCATTACATTTCCTGGACTAGCTTTCCAGCCAGGTTTGTACTAATGATAATGTGACTTAACACCTTTGGTTTTTTGTTCTACCTAGCTCATTTCTACTGATTGAGCAGGGCATATTGTACGCAAATACATTGAGGTACCTTATGGAGCTACATGGGTTGAGGCAACCATGCGTACCTCAGGGTTTGACACGGGTAGAAGATTCTACATTGATGTTGTCCAGGTATGTGGCATAAACGTAGATGTGGCAAATTCAAACCGCTTAACTAAAATTGACTTTAGCAAAATGGAAAGGTCAAGTGGGTCACCCTGTTCAAGGGTTTCATAAGTCGGTTCAAAGTGTTCCCTAAATATTTAAAAGTTAAAACCTTCTAAATTGCTTTACTCAAATATATAGATTGTTATCTTAACAATATTGTATTTATAATGTTGTTTAATAAAACAATTAGTTCTAAAATAAATATAAAAAAAACGAACATATAGTTTTTACAGGTTGGCCCCAGCCTTATTGTGCCAATAGTAAGAACTCTACTCACTTTACATGTTTACCGGACCCACCCATTTTGCTACTTCTGGGCACAGTGCATGGCTAGTTGTGCAATGTATAGGTTAGCTCTAACATTCTCACAAATCTACAGCTCTCTCCATTGAAGAGGCCTATCACGTGGGAAAGCAATCCAATGTTTTCATCTCCGTCTACAAAGAGCTTTACCTTCCCTGTAGAGGGAGGCCGGACAATGGAATTAGTGATATCTCAATTCTGGTCTAGTGGCATAGGAAGTCATGAAAGTGCTATTGTAGATTTTGAGGTTACACATTTGATTCTGTTTCTCTATCATCATTTAAAACTTTCAACTGTTGCTGGGTATATTTGAAAGTATTTTGAAATTTGAAATTATATTTTGTAGATTGCATTCCATGGGATAGATGTTAGCAAAGATGAGGTGGTCCTTGATGGAAGTGATGCACCTGCTAGACTAGAAGCCCAAGCCCTGTTATCGTCTGAGAAACTTGCTCCTACCGCAAAGCTAAACAAGGTATAACAAATCCATAGTTCTATCTAATGCCAGGCAGGTTGGGCAACATGTAAGTGGTCGAAATTAGTAATTTCAGTGTAGGTTGGGTTGACTCGCAAATACATAACTTCTGATTGTTTCTACAGAACTACAAACAGCTAAGGTGTTAAATCTGATTACAGAATATGGCACACTACACAATGTTTATATAGAAATGACATTTTGCCAATAAGACGATTAAGGAGGCGGTATACATGAAAAAAGAAGTTGAACTTTTTTACCCAAATCAACCCTTCATAACTAACTGGGTTGAACTTGCGATCTCAGTCAGTACCATCTTGTCATCATATACTTGTTACTAAAGAAAACGTTGCTGCGTTCAAAATTGTTTTGCAGATTAGAGTCCCGTACCGTCCTACTGATTCAAAACTGAGTGCTCTTTCAGCAGATCGAGATAAATTACCTTCTGGCAAACAGATACTTGCATTAACGTTAACGTAGGTTTTTGTCAAGTTTGTTCCCTCATCATGATTCACTTGGTAATCTGTATTTAACATATCATTAATGATTTTTGCTGTAGTTACAAGTTTAAATTGGAAGAAGGAGCTGAAGTGAAACCACAGATACCCTTGCTTAACAATCGTATCTATGATAACAAGTTTGAATCTCAGTTTTATATGATTACGGATTCAAATAAGGTATTAATTAATCCTGTGGATAATGTGTGACCTTACAATGTCAGATTTTGCTTGACCTATTATCTTCTACTTAGTTTCCCATTGTTGTGTACAGCGTTTATATTCAGTGGGTGATGTCTATCCAGATTATGCAAAATTACCCAAAGGTGAATACACATTACAGCTACGCTTGAGGTATGGTCCTGTCTTTAATTTTTGTATATTTGCACTTATCAAGTTGAATGAATGGTAGCTAGTTAGAAACCACTGTTCACTGCAATTAGCTGAAAATTGCCGTGTTTCAGGCATGAGAATATGCATTACTTGGAGAAATTGAAGCAATTAGTGCTGTTCATTGAAAGGAAATTAGATAAGGTAGTAATGCTGTTGTTCCTTTCATAATATTTACCATTTCATCCTAGCTGAATATCTTGGACATATCTTTTACAGTTCCTTCTGTAATAACATAATTGTATTACCATAAAGAATGAGCTACTCAAAAGAAACATATGAGTAATAAAACGAGGGCCTTTATAACTTACAGTTGGTGCTCATAAGAATTATTATTTAATTCTTGCATTCTCTTCTGTCAGTATTGTGATATATATTATTATTATGCAGATACATTATATCCCTCCACATATATGTGTATATTGATACATGTGTATGGATGCTTGATGTATGATGTTATACAGAAAAATATGAACTTTTTAAGTTTTCCCTCTCCAATATGATAGGAGCTTATGCAGTATATTTTCTTTTGTCTGTCTTTATTATTTTGGCATCTAATGTTTACTCTGATAGGAGGCTGTGCAATTGAGCTTCTATACTCAACCAGATGGTCCAGTTACGGGCATTGGTAGTTTCAGTTCGTCAAGTTTAGACCCTGGGTTTGTTCTCTCTTTCCATATCCCACCTCTCTTTTTAATACCGACTTATACTGTATATTTATGACTTTCATGTTTAACTTTTAGATCAAAAGAGGCATTCTACATAGGACCTCCAACAAAGGACAAGATTCCAAAGGTAGCATATTGGTTGATGTTTTTTCTTAATTAATGTTTAATATTCGACTTTTATGATATGTATATTTCACGACACTATATATTATTGCAGAACTCTCCAGAAGGATCTGTACTACTTGGAGCAATTTCATATGGAAAGCCTTCATCTGAGGTTACAAATCAGGGAAATGACCCTGAAAAGAATCCTGTATATTATAAGATAACTTATCAAGTGCCACCTACTAAGGTTATAATTTGACACCTTCAATCAATTTTTATCCTTCATGTTGTAATACCATGAGCTAATATTAGTTAATTTATATATGTTTGACAGGTTGATGAGGAGAAGGGAAAGACTTCTACTTCCAAAACGCCCAAAAAAAGTATGACCGAACGCTTAGAGGAAGAGGTATCTAGGAAATTCTAAAGTTCTTAATGCTATTCATTTGACCATTCGTTTATCTGTATTCTTTTTTCCTGAAAATATTTTTCCTTCGTGTATGTGTAAATCAGGTCCGTGACACAAAGATAAAGGTTCTCGCAAACCTCAAACAAGGCACTGAAGAGGAACGGGCAGATTGGAAAAAATTATCAATCTCATTGAAGGTATATATTTTGTGTTTCAGCCTTTGAAGAGGCAGCAATTACTTCAATATTTCCATCTCTGCTATTTGTTATGTCTTCTTGATTTTTTCTAATGATTTTTTTTTATCGTATACTATGGCAGGCAGAATATCCAAATTACACGCCGTTGCTGGCTCAAATACTAGAGGGGTTGTTATCCCAGGAAGTGGATGATAAGATACACCACTATGAAGAGGTAACGAGATCAAACATATAAATCAGGTTATATTGCAGCATCAGTTCACTTAATATAAAAACTGGATTTTCCAGATTATTAGCGCAGCAGATGAGATAATTGAGAGTATTGACCGAGAAGAATTAGCAAGATTTCTTTCCATCAATGGTGATCCCGAAGAGGAAGAATTTGAGGTATTATGTTTCTAAAATACTTACTGGTTTGATTATCCAAGTTGTTTCTGAATCAAGAAGTTGGTACTTCTTTTGTGATTTAACAAATAGATTGGCTCTTTCACTTGAAATTTTGTCAATACATCTTAAAAGTTAATTTAGACGTTACTTTCACAGTTTGATCAATCTACTACCATAACTATTATCTTCTACTCGATGCTTGCAGAAAACCAAGAAGAAGATGGAGACAACACGTGACCAACTGGTTGAAGCACTTTACCAAAAAGGTTTAGCTTTAGTAGAAGTTGCGTCTCTTAAGGTATTATATGTTTGCAGCTGCTCTGTTGGTTGCATATCTCTATTTGTATCATGTATTTTATATTAATTAGCATAGATTGTGTATAATGTGATAGAGCATAGTTTCTGGTTGTCTGCTTATGTTTTAATCGTGTATGTGTTGTAACAGGGTGAAATGGCTGCATTTTCTGCAAACTTGGGTGCAGAAGTCGTGGATAAACCCGATGGACAGTCTTCTCCAGACTCTGGGGGCCAACCAGATTTGTTTGAAGAGACATTCAAAGAGTTGCAGAAATGGGCAGACACTAAATCATCTAAATTTAGCACTCTTTTGATGATACGCGAACGGCATAGTGGTAGACTTGGCACTGCACTCAAGGTATTGTATGCATACCTGGCTTCATATCAGTAATCTGTACACCTTTTTGAATTAGAGGTGGCAAAATGGGTAGGTTGGGTAACAGGTAAACAGGAAAGTTGTTGGTACGTTGCAGGGTTGATCCAGAATACTTGGGTCCAAAATAAAAGTTTTATGAATAGTTACCGTAATTACAAAGTTTATATTGTTTCAATGTAAATTGGTTTTTCAAATAAAAATGATTTGGAGGTTTTATGCGGTTATGCCTTGATAATACGATCAGGCCAACTTTGTTCCATTGTCAGTTTTTCTTATTTGTATTTCACTTAGCTGTTTGACCCAATTACATATTAAAAAAAACCCAAATCACTCGATTTGTAAGTATTCGGGTAATAATAGCTACCTCTATTTAGAGGTAATGTCTGTGTGTGTGTGTGTGTGTGTGTGTTGAGACCATAGTAATTGGTGAGGGGTTATATTGTGTTTGGGCAGGTGGTGAATGGGATGATTGAACAAGAAGGTGATCCTGCAAAGAAGAAGCTTTATGAAGAAAGAATATCATTGCTTGATCAAATTGGATGGGGGCATCTCGTGACGTATGAGAAACTGTGGATGCTTGTACGATTTCCACCAAGCTTGCCACTATTCTAGATATAGACGAGTTATATACTATTTTAATAAATGCATCGCATTCCCACTAGGATCACATTTCAACAATTTGCTCTATTTTGATACATTGTCAATGGATATGTAAAGTTTCATTCAGATTGCTCTCATTGATTTTTCTTTCTAGTTGCATATTTCTGTTTCAACTTTATTGGGGCTTCATGGTTAACTTTGGTGGAAAAACCCTTGATTCCATACGCCCTTGGAACACCAACCGACTCTTCCCAATACTAGCCCCAGAACAATGGACACGTATTCTTGGTTAATGTAAGATCGACTAAGAGATTGGGCTAAGATTTATTGACTGATCAGGTTGTCATAAAGTTTTAGTATTTGAATATTGGAACCTATAGAAAGTAGAAACATTCTCATTTATACGCTCTGAGTTTTATATTTTCATGTTTAAACCCGTTCATGGGTCATATGGATGATTCTAAAACATTGTCCATTACCGCTCATTGATTACGGGAGTAAAATGAATAAAAGTAATTGTGAGAGATGATGATTATTTGCACTATGTAAATAATGTGTATAGAGGTACAATTATTTCACAAGTATTCAAGAGGAGAGCTGATATTCGTACCACAACATTTAATAAATCTACCACAACTACGCAACATATAGTAGTACAACATGCTATGAAGTTTGTATACTGGTATATTTATCGTTTCCCATTCAAGGGAGAGTTGAATATTGGAATAAGACTCGTTCCTTAAGTAATCATGTGGATCATGTTGACATGCATCAGTCTTGGGTAGTGGTAGTGTCTAGTTGTCCTTCGACTTGAGACACATAGGCGTGTTCCAGAGTGCGCAATCTCATGCTTTGATTCAGTACCAAACTTGGAACTTAACCGACAGGCGACAGCATGTATGAAATAATTATGTTAATACTTGATAAATTTAAGCCATTGTAAATTGTTTTTATATTAAGTTTATAATTCTAAATTTAAGTTATCCTATAACATAGTAGAAAAAATGTGAAATAAAATAATACATAAAAGATGTTTTACTTCAACTTAAATTAAAAGAATATATCTTATTGGCTAGATATACTAATAACAAATAAATTGAAGTCATGATAGTTAAAAGAATTTACTTTGCTTTCAAAATCTAGCTAAAATTACGTGTATATATTGTGTAAAAGGTGTAAATTGGAGGGAACACCCCGATCACCGGAACCGCCATGGTTCCGATACGCACAGGCTGCACAATCCGTATCCTATTGAAACCCCTCCACCAAATACCACCACAACGGAATAAATCCTCATGCTTGCAGGCCGAGAGACTCGAACCTGCACCCCACTATTGTGTAAGGGGTAAACATGGTGGGGCTCGGCTTTGTAGGGGACGGCTGGCCACTGGGCTATTAACCCAGGGGTTAACTACGTGTGTGTATATATATATATACGAGATGGGTACCCGCGCAATGCGGCGGCGGTGGCGGCAACGGGTGGTGCTAGTGGCGGTGGTGGTAACGATGTGGTTATTAATCTAAAAGTAATTGACGTAAATGGTAGTGTAGTTATTTTATGGTTAAGAGATGTATCTTTTGTAAATAACTTTATTAAGAATATTATAGAGATATTAGGTGGAAATATTTAAATTAATTAATAAAGGAGATAGATAGTTTGGATAAATATGGGTGTAAAATATTTTAGGGATATATTGAGTAGATTTAGTGTGTGAGTTAGGAATATGTTGAAAATTAAGGGTATTTTAAAGGTAGAGAGTTGAAAAGGAGGGGTAGTTTGTTTATTAATATAGTATAGATATTACATAATGAATATATCTATTATTGATACTAAATATTATTTCATATTAATTTTAAATTTAAAATAAACAAAAGATCTAAAAATTTGACAAATAGTTAAAAATTTTACATGTCTCACATAAGTTTTTTTATATCATGTTTTAGTTATAACTAGTTATATCACCCGGGCGTTGTCCCGGAAGACATAACATTGTTTTTAGAAACCTTATATATGCGAGAGATACATTCGTTTGTTTCTTATTTAGACGTGTGTCGGAAAATGTATTATCGTGTACAACCGTAAGATATATTAATCATTTACATGATCATACCTATGAATAGTTGAAGGAAAAAAACAAATGTTAATCATCTATCAACTATATATGATTAATTAAAAAAACATATGACAAAATGGGGGGAAAATGAAAACGCACTAAAGTTATACTATTATGTGTAATATAAAAAGAAATGAAAAGTACCATATAAATCATTGTAAAAGGTAAAAGACAAATGAACGCGGATATCATATTAACTTTGTACAATAAATTGTAAAAAACCAAAATAAAATCAAAGAACGACAATTTTAGTTAAAATTATAAGACAAAAATAAAAATGTAAAACAAAAAAACAAACTCGGGTTTTTTGTTAAATTGCGTCCGATAGACAATACTAATTAGACACACATACTACATGCTCCATCGTCTGTTAGAAAAATAAATCTGATTTGCAGCAGCTTTTGTAACTCATTTTAGACAATACAATAGCATTTAACGATTGTTAACACCCGTTTGAGAAAATGACCTAACTTCCTCTTAAAAAAAAGGACCTGACTTGCAGTCGTTATTGTTACTCCCGTTAAACACACAAACAGAAGTTGACATCCGTTAACATTCGTTAGAGTTTTCTAATACTTTTAAACGGAAGGACTATCATTGTAAGAGATTAAACGACAGTACTATTTTGTCGAAAATGGTGGCACGGAAACCCATCAACTTTATATATATCTATACTCCTTTATAAAACAAACTCCCCCTCCTCTTCCTTAATTTTAAGAACCTGAAATGACACACGTACCCTCCATCTTAATACTTTCTTATTTCTATTTTATAGATTGTGACTAAAATGCCCTTAAAAAAAATTCAACATCTATCTCTCCCTTACTCAGAAACACATAACAAAAACCTAACTCAAAATTCGTCTCTCTCCTCCCCCCTTTCATATCTCACGCAATAATTCATCACATCTCCGACTGCAATGAAATTACTTTTACGTTATTAACCACATCATCACTGTCGCCGTTACCGCTGCTGCATTGTGCGGGCACCAATCTAGTGTAGAGAATATATAGACTGATAATTTAAGAAGTAATTGTATGTTAGATGAGGTGGAGATGTTTTTGAGTTGGAGTTGCGCGGGTTCTAATCCCTTTCGACAATGTCTAATCATGATTAAAATCAACAATAATCAAAATTCAAATATATCAACCTAAGGGATCTCAACCCTTTCAAAGATAATTTTTTGTATAAACTATATATACTTTCCAAAGAAAACTGAGTTCTATATAACAAGATAGATGCATAAGCAGAATAATATGAAATCAGTCGATAAACATATGAAAAGAAAAGTAATATGTTATAACATAGGTGTTTTACTTATATAAGTGTAATATCAAACAGTATGTATAAATAAAAGTCCATGCTCAATATTAAATTGAAATTGCAAACTTGTCTATTTATTCAAAAGTTCGAAGTAAAACATAAACATTACACATAAATTATAGTGAGACTCATTTTGAAGCAAAATTAAGCTTTAGCAAACATAAATACACTTGACCCTTTGCATAAATCCATTCCAAGACTCAATTCTTAGCCCAAATCAATTTTTGACCTAAATTAGTCAACCTAAACCCTAAATTGGCCTTTGACCCGATTTTGACCAAAAACTCAAGAGTTTGGCTCGGAAACATGTTAATAAACAATAAATGATGAATTTAGAACAAGTTTGACTTACCAAAAATCACCACAAAGCTCAAACCCGAAAATTGACCCACTTGGATAATTCTTGCACCTTTGACTTCAAATTTTTGTGATGATGAACCAATGATAATGAAGATAATGATACTTACACTAATTGACCCCAAATAACATTAAATGATGTTAAGATTTTTGAGAGAGAGTGAGACTTGTGTGTGTGTTTAATTAGAGAGAGATCTGGGTGCTGAATGAATGAATGAATGGATATGGTTGGGTCATGGGTTGGGTTGTTCCAATGGGTCATGGGTTGACCCATACATATAATTAGTTAAATTAAATATTCGACACATATCGAGTCACATAACAAGTCGGTCAATCGAACCGTCAAGCACGTTATCTAGTCATTTGATCATAAAATGCACCCAATCATGCCATTAAATAAGATTATTAGTCGAACTACACGTAAAGTCAAACGGTCAAATTTCGCGGATGTTACATAATTAGATATTATGTAAGTAAATTTAAAATTTAGTTAAATTTTAATTGTAAATTATTATTGTTTTGAAATTCTAATTAATATCGATGTAGATTAAATATTAATAATTTAATCTGGCGTATCTATTGTAAGATTGTAAATCTTAATTAGATCTCAAGATTTCAAATTTCAAATTTTTTTCACTGTTTGATATCTTTTTTTAGATATTGAAGATACATTGCGATTTAATAATCGAAACTATTTTATCAATTTGAATTCAATATAATAAAATGTTGTTTGAAAAAACTAAATAACTTTAGAGAAATTAAAAATTAATTCTAAAAAAATTAATTCTTAACTAATTTCATACTAAAAATGTAGATATCAACTAATTAAAATATGTAAAATGCAGTTGAATTACGATATTAATACAACAAACAAAGAAAATATAATTACAAATTTAAATATCCAAAACATAAAAACAGATTGGTATAATTATTAAAACGCAAAAATCAATGAAAGTTACATCATAATTTAGCAATTGTTGAAGTTGCATAGTTAAATTAAATTATAAAGATAAATAACATGTACAACTCAAATTCGAATTATTAAGTTTTATCTGAAATTTCAAATTTGAAGATTTATATCAGAATCAAATAAAGATTGTTTAAATAAAAACTGGCTAACTGCCAATAGTTTACAAAAAAATCTTTGAAATTTGAATAATATAAGATTAAAATATAAGTAAATTGCTTTGAAATTGTAAATTATTATTGATGTAGATTAAATATTAATAAGTTAATCTGGCGTATCTATTGTAAAATTATAAATCTTCATTAGATCTCAAGATTTAAAATTCAAAATCTTTTGGATTGTTTTCTACTGTATCTTTTTTAAATATGGAAGATACATTTCGATTTCATAATCAAAAGTATTTTATAGAACTAAACTCAATAAAATCAAATTAAATGTTAATATTTACAAACATGAACTCAAATTAAAATAGTAATATAATCTTTTTTATGAAAAATATAAAAAATATTAAATTTAACAATTTTTTTATCGATCTCAATAAAAAATACATAAACTTTCCATCGATCTGAATAAATTTTTTTGACAATTTACAATAATAACGAAAGGATGCAAGAATGTAAAGAAGCATAATTCCATATATAATACGTAATTTCAATCCGAAATCTGTTGTTAACATTACGAAAACTTCCAACAATTTCTAAAAGCAAATAGTAAAGGATACAAGAAAATCTGATTTGATAAAAACATCGCAAAAATCAGCTGTAAAATTAAAATAAATTTTTAAGGTGAATGACATACACGAGTCAGATTCACGTTACCAAATGTTATCAGAAAAAAATCATAACATTCTTTATTTGAAGATTTATATCAGTTTCAAGTAAAGAATGTTTAAATATAAACTTGGTAAGAAAAAGGAATCGTATATTTGTTTAAGTCAGATTCGAGTTACTAACAGATATCAGATAAAAGATAATAAATTGAAGATATATATCAGCTATAATCAAAAATTAGGTGAACCTGCCAATAGTTTACAAAGAAAAACTTTGAAATCTTAATTATATAAAATTAAGAATAACTAAATTGTTTTGAAATAGTAATTATTATTGATGTAGATTAAATATTAATAAGTTAATCTGGCGTATCTATTGTAAGATTGTAAATCTTCCTTAGATCTAAAAATTTAAAAATTCAAAATTTTATTGACTGTTTTGTACTGTATATTCCTTAGATATGGAAGATACATTTCGATTTCATAAAGTGTTTTATGAAAATGAATACGAAATAATAAAATTAAATTATAATATTTAGAAACATGAACTCAGATTAAAATAGTAATATAACGTTTATTAGAAAAAATATAAAAATACTAAATTTATACTCATATTTATGGATTGAACTAAATCAGGACTTCATATTTACTTAATTGATGTAGATTAAATATTAATAAGTTAATCTGGCGTATCTATTGTAAGATTGTAAATCTTCCTTAGATCTAAAAATTTAAAAATTCAAAATTTTATTGACTGTTTTGTACTGTATATTCCTTAGATATGGAAGATACATTTCGATTTCATAATCAAAAGTGTTTTATAAAAATGAATACAATAATAAAATTAAATTATAATATTTAGAAACATGAACTCAGATTAAAATAGTAATATAACGTTTATTAGAAAAAATATAAAAATACTAAATTTATACTCATATTTATGGATTGAACTAATCAGGACTTCATATTTACTTAATTAATAAAGATTAAATTATATAACTAATTAATACAAAATTTTTTATTTAAATCCATATTGTTTGTATACATTTTTCATCAATCTAAATAAAAAAATTGATAATTAACAATAATAAAGAAAGGCTGCAAGAATGTAAAGCAATATAATTCAATATATAATACGTAATTTGAATCCGGAATCAGAAAGATTAAATTAATTTTTAAGCTGAATAACATATACAAGTGAGATTCGGGTTACCAACTGTTATCAGAAATAAAAATAACTAAAATTAAAAAAAATTACATAACGAAATAATTTAATAATATTAAAAAATCAAATTGTAATACCTGTATATCTTCAGGTAAAAATACTTCTAATGGATTCTTCTCTTCTTCGACTGCAATTCCCTAATACGGAGTAAAACAGTAAGAAAAACAAATATGAACGGCGGAAACTAAAAAAGTATCAACTATTTAAAGATTATTTGGTTAAAACGACTAACCTTGACCATTTTATTTCCATGACAGAAATAAGAAAGTGTTTCCATATCATCAAATTCATTCTAGACAATAAAATTTCTCTGTTTTAAAATCCAGGATAAACAAATTTTGAAAATCACAAACTTATTTAACAGCACATTTAACTCTTTAGGAAAAACTTCAACCCTCCTATCTTGGATTTGTTTAGAACGAATATCACATGTTGATACCCCCAACAGCTTCATCACCTCATTGTCTTCAATAATCAAATTGACAGTTCCAGTATTATCTAAAACTGTTACTTGAATATTGAATCTGAAACGATTATTTTAATTGGTTAATATAACTTAGTTTACTAAATAAAAAAATGAAAGTAGTATAAATTATATAAGAAATTTTAAATATACCTTTGCACAATAGAGGTTGGTTTGGATTTGCATTTGCATTTTAAACATCATAAAACATCTGATCCACAGGCATAACCAACCATAATCTTGAATTATTTTATTTTTTTTTGAACCGCAACCATAATCTTGAATTATTTTATTTTTTTTTGAACCGCAACCATAATCTTGATTTACACAACTAATAGTTCAAGCGATAGAAGTACCAATATGTTCATATGTATTATGTAAAGGCACAGGGTAACACGACCAGAAAAAGGTCAACCCCACCAGAGCATTAGCGGCGACGTCGCCGCTAATGCTTGCACGTGCTACATCAGGATCATTTCTCCCAATTATATAATCGGACGTAAAGGTGCAAACTTTGTCCATGTCGGATAATGCTCTTCCATGGATAATTCTGCACAAATTTTGTTAATTAAATCATGTACAGATGGTTGTAATTCTACTACTTCACTGCTACTCTCCATTTCGATCATATATTAATAAATTAAAATAACGAAAATTAAAAAAATTACATAATGAAATAATTTAATAATATTAAAAAATCAAATTTAATACCTGTATATCTTCAGAAAAATCTCTCCAAGAGGATCAGAAAAAGCATCTCCAAGTGAATCAAGAACATTAACTTGATCATTGTTGTTAAGCACAGAACAATAAAGTAGGTCATTTTCCATCTGATAATATACATGAAATAAAAATAACTAAAATTAAAAAAAATTACATAACGAAATAATTTAATAATATTAAAAAATCAAATTGTAATACCTGTATATCTTCAGGTAAAAATACTTCTAATGGATTCTTCTCTTCTTCGACTGCAATTCCCTAATACGGAGTAAAACAGTAAGAAAAACAAATATGAACGGCGGAAACTAAAAAATGTATCAACTATTTAAAGATTATTTGGTTAAAATGACTAACCTTGACCATTTTATTTCCATGACAGAAATAAGAAAGTGTTTCCATATCATCAAATTCATTCTAGACAATAAAATTTCTCTGTTTTAAAATCCAGGATAAACAAATTTTGAAAATCACAAACTTATTTAACAGCACATTTAACTCTTTAGGAAAAACTTCAACCCTCCTATCTTGGATTTGTTTAGAACGAATATCACATGTTGATACCCCCAACAGCTTCATCACTTCATTGTCTTCAATAATCAAATTGACAGTTCCAGTATTATCTAAAACTGTTACTTGAATATTGAATCTGAAACGATTATTTTAATTGGTTAATATAACTTAGTTTACTAAATAAAACAATGAAAGTAGTATAAATTATATTTCCATATTACGTTTTAAATTAGAACATTGTTCTAAAATTAAAATTATAAATTATATTTTGATATTAGTTTTAAAAGTGATTGTTTTTAGAACATTGTTCTAAAATTAAAATTATAAATTATATTTTGATATTAGTTTTAAAAGTGATTGTTTTCAGAACATTGTTCTAAAATTAAAATTATAAATTATATTTTGATATTAGTTTTAAAAGTGATTGTTTTCAGAACATTGTTCTAAAATTAAAATTATAAATTATATTTTGATATTAGTTTTAAAAGTGATTGTTTTCAGAACATTGTTCTAAAATTAAAATTATAAATTATATTTTGATATTAGTTTTAAAAGTGATTGTTTTCAGAACATTGTTCTAAAATTAAAATTATAAATTATATTTTGATATTAGTTTTAAAAGTGATTGTTTTCAGAACATTGTTCTAAAATTAAAATTATAAATTATATTTTGATATTAGTTTTAAAAGTGATTGTTTTTAGAACATTGTTCTAAAATTAAAATTATAAATTATATTTTGATATTAGTTTTAAAAGTGATTGTTTTTAGAACATTGTTTACTAAATAAAAAAATGAAAGTAGTATAAATTTATAAGAAATTTTAAATATACCTTTGCACAATAGAGGTTGGTTTGGATTTGCATTTGCATTTTAAACATCATAAAACATCTGATCCACAGGCATAACCAACCATAATCTTGAATTATTTTATTTTTTTTTGAACCGCAACCATAATCTTGATTTACACAACTAATAGTTCAAGCGATAGAAGTACCAATATGTTCATATGTATTATTAAGGCACAGGGTAACACGACCAGAAAAAGGTCAACCCCACCAGAGCATTAGCGGCGACGTCGCCGCTAATGCTTGCCACGTGGCACCTCGGTATCATTTCTCCCAATCTTATGATCGCCTTCGCTAATGCTTGCCACGTGCTACATCAGGATCATTTCTCCCAATTATATAATCGGACGTAAAGGTGCAAACTTTGTCCATGTCGGATAATGCTCTTCCATGGATAATTCTGCACAAATTTTGTTAATTAAATCATGTACAGATGGTTGTAATTCTACTACTTCACTGCTACTCTCCATTTCGATCATATATTAATAAATTAAAAAAATGCAAGTAGTATAAATTATAAGAAATTTTAAATATACCTTTGCACAATAGAGGTTGGTTTGGATTTGCATTTGCATTTTAAACATCATAAAACATCTGATCCACAGGCATAACCAACCATAATCTTGATTTACACAACTAATAGTTCAAGCGATAGAAGTACCAATATGTTCATATGTATTATGTAAAGGCACAGGGTAACACGACCAGAAAAAGGTCAACCCCACCAGAGCATTAGCGGCGACGTCGCCGCTAATGCTTGCCACGTGCTACATCAGGATCATTTCTCCCAATTATATAATCGGACGTAAAGGTGCAAACTTTGTCCATGTCGGATAATGCTCTTCCATGGATAATTCTGCACAAATTTTGTTAATTAAATCATGTACAGATGGTTGTAATTCTACTACTTCACTGCTACTCTCCATTTCGATCATATATTAATAAATAAAAATGCACGAATTTGTAAAGGTAAAATTTTGTTAATTAAATCATGTACAGATGGTTGTAATTCTACTACTTCACTGCTACTCTCCATTTCGATCATATATTAATAAATAAAAATGCACGAATTTGTAAAGGGTAAAATTTTGTTAATTAAATCATGTACAGATGGTTGTAATTCTACTACTTCACTGCTACTCTCCATTTCGATCATATATTAATAAATAAAAATGCACGAATTTGTAAAGGGTAAAATTTTGTTAATTAAATCATGTACAGATGGTTGTAATTCTACTACTTCACTGCTACTCTCCATTTCGATCATATATTAATAAATAAAAATGCACGAATTTGTAAAGGGTAAAATTTTGTTAATTAAATCATGTACAGATGTTTGTTTACTGGAGTTTTGCGAAAGGTAAGGTAAAGTAACATGCTGAGGGTCTTCGTCTTTATTTTATTTGAAAATGAAGCTGTTTTTGACTTATTGTTTGAGTACAAACAATCTGGGCTTTACGGCCCATTAACTAGATACATGGATAAACCAAAATGCAAGTAGACTCTCCTTTCACTTACAATATTATAAGTTCAAAAAACATTTTCCTTTTCTTGTTTCCGAATTTTTTTGAAAGTGATTGTTTTTATAACATGTTTTTAATTGAAATTATAAATTATATTTTGATATTAGTTTTAAAAGTGATTGTTTTTAGAACATTGTTCTAAAATTAAAATTATAAATTATATTTTGATATTAGTTTTAAAAGTGATTGTTTTTAGAACATTGTTTTTAATTGATTGAAACTTTTTTTTTTCCATATTACGTTTTAAATTAGAACATTGTTCTAAAATTAAAATTATAAATTATATTTTGATATTAGTTTTAAAAGTGATTGTTTTGAAAGTGATTGTTTTTAGAACATTGTTCTAAAATAATATTTTACTTTTAGGGTTTTGTATTATAGATTTTATAGGTATATAGAAATTAAAGAATAAAAAAAAATAAAGAAAAGCTACCAACAATACAAACATAAATAAAAAAGTTCATAAAAAATACAAACTAATCACTATCACTACCATCCCTATGCTGTCTATAATCCCAATCCCCCAAGCGCTGTGTGGAAATCCCGACGTGCTAGACCCTGCCTGGTCCCAAGGGTTGACCGGGGGCCAAAGGTTGAGGTATTGATCCACGTTATCAGAGCCCGACGACTGTGCTGCAGATGGGCCCGGCGACTGTGATCCAGCTGGGCCGGCCTGGTCTTGGTGCTGCTGGGGTGGGGCGTCAAAAGGAGGGTCATCTGGACGCGGAACCTCGACATTCAGTCCTCGGGTTCCCCTAACAATACGCCCAACCCCGCGGGTATGTCCCGATCGGGCCCGAAAGTGTCCAAAAATGCCTGCGTTGGCGGGGTGGGGTTGGGCTGTTGGGAAAGTATCCGCTGGGATTCCTGAAGCTGGGCCTGTAACACATTAAATCATAAACAAAAAAATAAGTTAGCTATACTTAATAAAAATTTACAACAAATAGGAATTTAAGTGTTGTGCGAGAATTTACATGGAAGGGAAGAGCAGCTTCTTGCACTCTCCCATCGTGGTATGTGTGGGCCCGCAAAAAGAACTCAGTCGGGGGCTCCTCTCGTCCCTCATGACCAGTCTGTATATACATTAATCAAAGTTATATATATGTATGTATAGGGGACCCTTATTTTGATAACCCATTTTTTTGTAAGAACCGTGAAAACTCTAAATTTTATATTAAATCACATGTTTTTTTTGTTCATTCACATGTGATACGTTATAAAAATATATGTTGCAGAATAAATTTTTTTTCAAAACCTTATATATAGTCGTTTGTCACATGTGAACAAAAAACGTGAACAAATTCATTCACAAGTTCACAAAAGGCTACTTTGAAGGTTTCTTAAAAAGTTTCTTCTACAACATACATTTTTATATCATTTCACATGTGAATGAACAAAAAAAAACATGTGAACAAATATATAATTTAAGAGTTCTCATGGTTCTTACAAAAAAAATGGTTCTCAAAATAAGGAAACTCTATATATATATATATATATATGTGTGTGTGTGTGTGTGTGTGTGTGGATATAAATATGTACATATAACTTACAGCCCAAACATGTTGACGCTGAGCGTAGGACTGGCGACCGTGAGTACTGACAAGACGTTGTTCTTGCCTGTTAGTCGCGTTTCGTTGGGCAACAATCATCCGGTCCTCCCTGGTCCAGAATCGCAGTAGACTCGTCCAGACTTCTTGAGGCATTGCATGTGGCGGATCATTTTCGATTTCGGCGAGTCTATCTAACCCACCCCTATCGGTGAACCATTTCCCCTTGAATTTGGTTTTTTTATCCCTGTAGTTCTTTAGGGCATCCGCCAGAATCATGCGTTCAACAGCAAGCCGTAACGCGTCATTTGGATCGCGATGTAGATAAAAATCCAAGTCGAACCGTCTCTGCAATTTAGTAGTAATAGTTAGCATCTACCCTATTTTTTTTATGATGTATTTAATTTGTAAAATAAAATGTTTTTTACCTCGATCCAGGGAATAAGTCCGTCCCTGATAGGTTGGGGCACCTCTGTCCACGACTCGTAAGTATGCGGGACGGTAGCGACATATGAACCTAAATAGCTCTTGTACCATTTGGCGTTATCGCCGATAGCCTGCCACTTACTTTGATCGGCGTCAAGGTAAAGAGATAAACGTCCCTTCTTTTGAAACTCCCGCTCCATTTTCTGGTTAGCAACGGCAGCTCTCCCTGAGCTCATCCCTGCAAAACAAAATAAGAAACAAATATATATACACACACACACACACACACACACACACACACACACACACACACACACACACACATAAATAAATAAATAATTTCTTACACACACCACACACACACACACACACACACACACACACACACACACACACTTTAACTGCACACACACACACACACACACACACACACACACACACACACACACACACACACACACACACACACACACACACACACACACACACACACACACACACACACACACACACACACACACACACACACACACACACACACACACACACACACACACACACACACACACACACACACACACACACACACACACACACACACACACACACACACACACACACACACACACACACACACACACACACACACACACACACACACACACACACACACACACACACACACACACACACACACACACACACACACACACACACACACACACACACACACACACACACACACACACACACACACACACACACACACACACACACACACACACACACACACACACACACACACACACACACACACACACACACACACACACACACACACACACACACACACACACACACACACACACACACACACACACACACACACACACACACACACACACACACACACACACACACACACACACACACACACACACACACACACACACACACACACACACACACACACACACACACACACACACACACACACACACACACACACACACACACACACACACACACACACACACACACACACACACACACACACACACACACACACACACACACACACACACACACACACACACACACACACACACACACACACACACACACACACACACACACACACACACACACACACACACACACACACACACACACACACACACACACACACACACACACACACACACACACACACACACACACACACACACACACACACACACACACACACACACACACACACACACACACACACACACACACACACACACACACACACACACACACACACACACACACACACACACACACACACACACACACACACACACACACACACACACACACACACACACACACACACACACACACACACACACACACACACACACACACACACACACACACACACACACACACACACACACACACACACACACACACACACACACACACACACACACACACACACACACACACACACACACACACACACACACACACACACACACTCACACACACACACACACACACACACACACACACACAACACACACACACACACACACACACACACACACACACACACACACACACACACACACACACACACACACACACACACATATATATATAATAATATTCTTTTACAATTAAAATATATACTCCTTCCGTCCCGGTCAAAGTGTCCTACTTTGAAAAACACAAGATTTAAGGTTGATGGAATTATTGTCTTCTTTACTTACCAAATGACTATATTACCCATTAGTCCATTACATAACCAAAATATCAATTCTGCAAAAAGAAATAAACTAATGTTTGAGACCCACTCAAGTTGTACTAGCATACTGACAAATTTGTTTCCAAAGAGTCATCATAGAAGTAGTTTTTGGAGCCACTATTTACCGCCAAAGCAATTTTGTTATGATAGATTTTAGCTATTCAATTTTTGGAGTCAAAATTACTGCATATTTACCGCCAAATACTTCTATGTTTACACATAACATTACCATTTCATTTAAATTGTGTATTATGCCGCCAAGTTGATACTCCATATTACCGCCCTTTTTTTTTGTAAAGATAAAGTACTCATTTCAATTGTGGTCAAAACCATTTGCTTAATGTCACATTCTGTCCTTCTCCTTCAATAAGCTAGCACTTATACTCAATTTCCTTTTAGTAAATGGATAGCCTTACTAACTCAAACACTAAACCAAACTTGACTGATTCCCCAACGTCGAACCATATATGAAGCCTTGTTGCAACAAAGTATCGACGGGAAACTAAAATATGGATCTATAAGCGATGTGGCATCACATTTCTCCGTATCAACTCGCACCGTAAGTCGTATTTGGCATCGAGCTAGGTTTCAATTCAGCCATGGATATGTAGTCGATGTGTCTTCAAGGAAGCCATATGTAGTTAGACAAAAAAGGGTACAAATCAATTTCGACCAAGTTTCACAAATACCATTACGTCGTCGAACCAATATCCGATCAATTGCGAAAGCAATCAATGTTCCAAAATCAACGGTGCATAGACGAATAAAAGAAGGTGCACTTCGACCACACACAAATGCTAACAAGCCGACTTTGACAGAAGAGAATAAGAAGGCAAGGTTAGAATTTTGTTTATCAATGATTCCTTCATCTTTGTCTACTCCTTCATTTTATGATATGTTTAACGTCGTTCACATTGATGAAAAATGGTTTTACATGTCAAAACCATCAAAACGTTACTACCTTGTACCTGGCGAGGATGAGCCGTTAAGAACGTGTAAATCAAAAATTTTTATCACAAAGGTCATGTTTTTAGCCGCTGTTGCACGACCAAGATTTGATATGTCGGGTAATGAACTTTTTTCGGGAAAGATAGGTATCTTTCCTTTCACAAAACTTGAACCCGCAAAACGTTCAAGTAAGAATCGTGTTGCGGGAACTTTAGAGACTAAGCCTATCTTATCGGTGACTAAAGAAGTAACGAGGTCATGGTTAATTGATAAAGTACTCATTTCAATTGTGGTCAAAACTATTTGCTTAATGTCACATTCTGTCCTTCTCCTTCAATAAGCTAGCACTTATACTCAATTTCCTTTTAGTAAATGGATAGCCTTACTAACTCAAACACTAAACCAAACTTGACTGATTCCCCAACGTCGAACCATATATGAAGCCTTGTTGCAACAAAGTATCGACGGGAAACTAAAATATGGATCTATAAGCGATGTGGCATCACATTTCTCCGTATCAACTCGCACCGTAAGTCGTATTTGGCATCGAGCTAGGTTTCAATTCAGCCATGGATATGTAGTCGATGTGTCTTCAAGGAAGCCATATGTAGTTAGACAAAAAAGGGTACAAATCAATTTCGACCAAGTTTCACAAATACCATTACGTCGTCGAACCAATATCCGATCAATTGCGAAAGCAATCAATGTTCCAAAATCAACGGTGCATAGACGAATAAAAGAAGGTGCACTTCGACCACACACAAATGCTAACAAGCCGACTTTGACAGAAGAGAATAAGAAGGCAAGGTTAGAATTTTGTTTATCAATGATTCCTTCATCTTTGTCTACTCCTTCATTTTATGATATGTTTAACGTCGTTCACATTGATGAAAAATGGTTTTACATGTCAAAACCATCAAAACGTTACTACCTTGTACCTGGCGAGGATGAGCCGTTAAGAACGTGTAAATCAAAAATTTTTATCACAAAGGTCATGTTTTTAGCCGCTGTTGCACGACCAAGATTTGATATGTCGGGTAATGAACTTTTTTCGGGAAAGATAGGTATCTTTCCTTTCACAAAACTTGAACCCGCAAAACGTTCAAGTAAGAATCGTGTTGCGGGAACTTTAGAGACTAAGCCTATCTTATCGGTGACTAAAGAAGTAACGAGGTCATGGTTAATTGATAAAGTACTACCGGCTATTAGGGATAAATGGCCACAAGGTCATTCGGGTCCAATTTTCATTCAACAAGACAATGCGAAGCCACATATTAGCATTGACGATGAACAATTTATTCAAGAAGCATCTCGAGATGGGTTTGATATTCGACTTCGTTTTCAACCTCCAAATAGCCCGGATTTAAATGTGTTAGATCTCGGGTTTTTTCGTGCAATTCAATCACTTCAAGAACAAGAGGTTTTGGGTTCAATAGATGAATTGGTTCATGCCGTCCAAACCTCTTTTGAATGAATGTCATCCCATGAGCTTAACAATGTCTTTTTATGAAAGAAATAATGAAGGTGCATGGTAGCAACCATTATCAAACACCACATATTGGTAAAGGTAAATTGGAACGTCAAGGAAAGTTACCATTACAAATCGAGTGTGATAGAAATTTGATCGATGAAGTAGTCTTACGTTTAGCCCAGTAAAGAAACGAACGAAAGAAAAAGATGAAGCAAAAGGAAGGATGGAAAGTCTTTTGTCATGTACAGAACATAACATGCATGTAAAAAAAATGAAGATGGAAAATCTTTTGTCTTGTTGTCAAGTTAGTGTATGAATTCCTCATATTACAAAATGCATGTACTCGTTATTGAAAGATGAAACTCTTTATGTCTTGTTTTCTTCTGTGATATGGTCCACCTATATTGTTTATTTATGCAAGTTGTATATGTCAAATGGTAAGGGTAAATTTGGAATTTGGCTAGTAAATTTTAAAAGTGGACACTATGAGTGGGACAAATAAAAAAGGGAATATGGACACTTTTAATGGGACGGAGGGAGTATTTAATTAACTATAATAATATAACATTTCTAAAACTAATAACGTATATTAAAAATAATAACAACAATAAAAATGTAAATGAGTGTTAGTAAACATACAAAGAAATCGTCGGAAAAGTGGTCGCCGGAAAAGTGGGGTGGCCGGATTTGGAAGCGGGTCGCCGGGAAAAGAGTCGCCGCTAAAAGTAGCCGGAATTTGGAGGGGTGGCCGGATTTGATGGCCGGAACTTGTAGCGGGTTCCCGAAATTTCGTCACCAAAGACTTGATGGCAGGATTCTTGATAGATAGAGACAAAGAGTTAAATTTCTAGAGTTAAATTTGATCGGGTGGCCGGAATTTCTAGTGGAGAAGGGTTTTTTTTTATGTTTCTGGTCGTCTGGCTTCCTTGCGCCCGTTTATATCGAAAAACAGGTTTGAGTATTAGCGGGACGTCGCCGCTAATACTAAGTCAAAGGTCCTCGTCAATGGTCAAAAGTCCCTGCTGTGTGTCAGATGGGGCCCACAGTATTAGCGGCGACGTCGCCGCTAATACTCCTTGGTGGGGTTACCCTGTTTGCCCTGGTCGTTCTACGCTCCTCGTATGTAAATAAGTTCTTTTATTATGTAGATAAAATAACAAAGTTATATCTTTATCCATATGTTCATGTCATAATCCGGCTAGCCTTAAATCCACCAAATTAACGTTTATCGGTTTATAGCCATTTCAAGCTTGCATAATGGTTTACTTATTTAGTTATTTTTCCATACAAGTAATAAAATATAGTCTCATTTTTAACCAAATATTCTTTTAAGTTGATGGTTACAGGTAACATGCGTGTTTAAAATCAAGATGTATATATCCATCATTCAAAAAACATATATAAATGTATTTCACATGGGAATCTCAAAAATAATAAGCCTTTTTTCTATGATTCAAAACCGAAAATATTAACTTTTTTTCATCACTTTGCATGCAAAAACAAAGAAAAATAACTCTTGATCTAGTTTTGACATAGGTTGAATCCTTGAACGATCTCATAGATTTAGACTTGAGAGAAAGGTTCTACCAATCTTAATCCGATCAATTGGGACTCAATTTAATTAATAAATAAACAAAACACTGCTTCTTGTTCTCTTTTTAAATAAACGACAATATAAGCAGCAAAATGTAACCAAGTATGAAATAAATGGAATGATAAATGAATAAATATTCATTTTAAGTATAAAAAAAAGCTAATATAATGATTAGAATTGTAACTTACTCATTATTAAACGGTGAAATCAAGGTCGGAAATTTGATGGATAGATCGATAATAAAGAAATCAGATGACATCAATTACTTCCTGCTGCTACTGATATTTAGATTACTTCAGAGAAAACCTATTTTTTGTAACCAAAAAAAAAAAAGAGTTAGATTACAAAGATATGAGCGCTTTAAGACTTCAAGATCTGGCAGTGCATATTCTTAATATATTGTAAAGGAAAGTGATGGAGCCAACACATAAATTAGAATTATTTTCTTTCTTCTTTTTTTGCAAAAGCTTTTAGATAGAAAGGTAGAAACAGCATGTATGTTTATATATAAAGACAAATTAAATGGGTCTCGAAAACAACCTTTGAAAGGTCCGAAAGAAGGTACTTGAGCGGCTGTTCGATCGTAAGTGAGTGGTTGGAGCTCCAAAGACCTCGTGCACAGATGATAGCTTGAATAATGGATGATGGATTTTTTAGTATTTTTGGGGCTGTTGGTTCTTTAATACGGAAGAAAAAAAAAACAAAAAAAAAAAAAAAAGAGTTAGATTACAAAGATATGAGCGCTTTAAGACTTCAAGATCTGGCAGTGCATATTCTTAATATATTGTAAAGGAAAGTGATGGAGCCAACACATAAATTAGAATTATTTTCTTTCTTCTTTTTTTGCAAAAGCTTTTAGATAGAAAGGTAGAAACAGCATGTATGTTTATATATATAATCCGTTAAAAAGAAATGTATGTTTATATATAAAGACAAATTAAATGGGTCTCGAAAACAACCTTTGAAAGGTCCGAAAGAAGGTACTTGAGCGGCTGTTCGATCGTAAGTGAGTGGTTGGAGCTCCAAAGACCTCGTGCACAGATGATAGCTTGAATAATGGATGATGGATTTTTTAGTATTTTTGGGGCTGTTGGTTCTTTAATACGGAAAAAAAACAAAAAAAAAAAAAAAAAAGAGTTAGATTACAAAGATATGAGCGCTTTAAGACTTCAAGATCTGGCAGTGCATATTCTTAATATATTGTAAAGGAAAGTGATGGAGCCAACACATAAATTAGAATTATTTTCTTTCTTCTTTTTTTGCAAAAGCTTTTAGATAGAAAGGTAGAAACAGCATGTATGTTTATATATATAATCCGTTAAAAAGAAATGTATGTTTATATATATAATCCGTTAAAAAGAAATGTATGTTTATATATAAAGACAAATTAAATGGGTCTCGAAAACAACCTTTGAAAGGTCCGAAAGAAGGTACTTGAGCGGCTGTTCGATCGTAAGTGAGTGGTTGGAGCTCCAAAGACCTCGTGCACAGATGATAGCTTGAATAATGGATGATGGATTTTTTAGTATTTTTGGGGCTGTTGGTTCTTTAATACGGAAAAAAAACAAAAAAAGTTAGATTACAAAGATATGAGCGCTTTAAGACTTCAAGATCTGGCAGTGCATATTCTTAATATATTGTAAAGGAAAGTGATGGAGCCAACACATAAATTAGAATTATTTTCTTTCTTCTTTTTTTGCAAAAGCTTTTAGATAGAAAGGTAGAAACAGCATGTATGTTTATATATAAAGACAAATTAAATGGGTCTCGAAAACAACCTTTGAAAGGTCCGAAAGAAGGTACTTGAGCGGCTGTTCGATCGTAAGTGAGTGGTTGGAGCTCCAAAGACCTCGTGCACAGATGATAGCTTGAATAATGGATGATGGATTTTTTAGTATTTTTGGGGCTGTTGGTTCTTTAATACGGAAAAAAAACAAAAAAAAAAAAAAAAAGAGTTAGATTACAAAGATATGAGCGCTTTAAGACTTCAAGATCTGGCAGTGCATATTCTTAATATATTGTAAAGGAAAGTGATGGAGCCAACACATAAATTAGAATTATTTTCTTTCTTCTTTTTTTGCAAAAGCTTTTAGATAGAAAGGTAGAAACAGCATGTATGTTTATATATATAATCCGTTAAAAAGAAATGTATGTTTATATATAAAGCCGTTAAAAAGAAATGTATGTTTATATATATAATCCGTAAAAAGAAATGTATGTTTATATATATAATCCGTTAAAAAGAAATGTATGTTTATATATATAATCCGTTAAAAAGAAATGTATGTTTATATATAAAGACAAATTAAATGGGTCTCGAAAACAACCTTTGAAAGGTCCGAAAGAAGGTACTTGAGCGGCTGTTCGATCGTAAGTGAGTGGTTGGAGCTCCAAAGACCTCGTGCACAGATGATAGCTTGAATAATGGATGATGGATTTTTTATTTTTTGATGATCGTGAACCTACAAATACGGTAGTTAGAAAGATTTTTTTTTTTTTTTAACATTAGTAGCTAGTACGATTTGGAAGCATTTTTTGTTGTCTTTCCTTTTTATGTTTCTTAATCAGTGATCTTAACTCCACTCATATTTAAATAACTTATGCAATAATTTATGGTGGTCACTGGTCACTTTAATGTATATATTAATGTCCTATATATTTGCCCATATATGCTAAAAGGGAAGTGATATCTCTACAACATTTTTTAGCCATACACAACAGCTGTACATGTTTTACTGCACAGTATGCAAGTGTATGAATCATGTGTTGTTGTGTATGGCTAAAGAGTGTTATAGGGATATCACTCCCCATGCTAAAAAATCAATGAGTGATGTGTTGTTTCTCTCGGTCCCATTTTAGTTGTCAACTGTTGATTTTCAAAGTCTTTTTCTCTCAACTTTGACCGTAAATATTTTTGTTTATATTGTATAACACTTGATATAAGATATATAAATAAATTTGATTTTAAACAAACTTTTCAATGAATGATAATTTTACGATGTCAATTGTATCCGCCGTAATGTGCGAGTACCATATTAGTTAATATAAAAATAATTGATGTAAATTGAGGTCTTGTAGCTACATTATGAGTTGATGGGTAGATATCGTAAATTACTAAATAAGTTATTAATGGTATTTTGGTGGATCATGTGTTCTATTAATAAGAATGTTGATAATTTAAATATATTTCAGCTATTTTAAAGCTGCAAGTTGAGATGGAGATGAAAAAAAATGCAATGAAAATTATAGATACACTTGCGAATTTTAGACGGTAAGAAGGCTTCGCAATCAACGAATTTTTTGATTTGAAATGCTCTTTTCCTAATCGACCAGCATAGCTACTAATCTCTACTCCCTTATAAAGTAAAAGGCCCTTTTTTATTTTTAGTAATTTCTGTCTTTGAATTACCAGAATTGTCCTTGGCATTTTATATTAAAATTCCACTATCTCCTTTACATCAACCTGCACCACTTAACACCACCACCACTACCAATAATACAGTCACCGACACCACTAAACCGCCCTCCCCGTCACCGCCGCCGCATTGCGCGGGTACCATGCTCATATAGATACAAAAATATAACTAACATAATATATTTCTAATAAAGTAAGTTTGATTTACTACTAGACAAAGTAGTATTCTATTTTTCTTTTTCATTTTTAACAAAAGTATTGATATAAAATACAATATATTCTGTTTATATGGTTTGAACTTTTTTCAATATTGTAAATTTGCAAGAATTTTTTTTCTTTCAAAAACTGTAATATTATACATTACTATTTTATCATCCCGGGTAATACCCGGGCATTCATAGGTATTTAGGTAATGAGCATACAAAATATGTATACAAAAATACAACACTATTTATATCTTTATAAAAGTTGATGATAAAAATAAAGAACCATAGAACTGTTATCATGTTACAACTGGAAATTCTAAAATAGGTGATAATACCCAAATGTTTTTACGTAGGACAAAAACGTAAAAATGTTGATCAAATAGATCGTAATTATACATCTTACTCGCACTTCTTTTATTATACGATAATACTGTAACATCCGCTATTTTGACCCGTTTGACTTTATGTGTAATATGACTAACATTCTATTTAATAACATGATTTGGTTCAATTTGTGGCTAAACGACTAGATAATGTGTTTGACGGGTCGATTGACCGATTAATTATGTGATTCGACACTCGACGAATAGTTATTTTGGCTAGTTAGGGTGATGGGTCGACCCGTGGATAGGATCCAAGACCCATTTCCCCTCCCCCTTATCCTCTCCCTTTCATTTTCTTATCTTTTCTATCTATCTTTCTCTTGAACTCCTAGCAAGAACACACACACATGCAATCACCTCTCTTTAAGTCTCCTTCATCAAATCATTGTTGTTAACTTGATCAAGAGCAAGAATCATCATCATCTTCATCTCATCTCCATCATATCAAAGAATTGAAGTCTCAAGTGCAAGAAATCCTTTCCATTCGCTCACTTTCGGATTTGAACCTTAGGTGGAACTTTTGGTAAGTCAAACTCATTCCATAATCATCATTTCATGTTTGTTTATCTATTTCTAGTTGGTGTCCAGCCATTTCGAGCCACGAATCGAGTCGAAACTCGTTTTAGGTCAAGTTAGGGTTTTGGTTAGGGTTTTGAATGACTTTGGGCGATTTTGGTATTATGAATGGGTTTTGTGGAATGGGTTAAGTGTTATTAGGTGTAATAATGTGTATTCATACTTCAAATTAAGTTTCAAGTTCATACAAATCGATTTGGAGGTCGTTGGATCGTTTTCGGGTGTGTTTGGGTCGTTTTTGCTGCACTTGCAGCTGCTGGTTCTGATCTGCAGGTTGTCCCACTGCGGCGCAGTGGGAGGGCATAGTCCCCACTGCGGCGCAGTGGATTCTCTCGGCGGCGCAGTCATGGCTCCTTTAGCCCACTGCGGCGCAGTGGGCATGGTTTTGGCTCACTGCGGCGCAGTGGATACTTTCGGGGAAATTTTGCGCGTCAGTTTTAAAACGTTAATAACTTTTGATCCGTAAGTCCAAATAAGTCGTATGACCTATCGTTAGAATCGTAAGAGAGTCTAGTTTCTTATAGTAACACTCGTTTTATATGAACCTTCTTCCATTTCTAAAAATGTCGAGTCAAAGTGTCTTGTTCTTGCCCGTTTAAGTTGTAAAGGCGTTTAGGGTTTGAGACTTGACCTAATTGTGCTAAACCCACTTGTTTATGAGTGTATAATTGACGTTACGGTATTATGATGTATATTTATAGGTTGTGGCCGTGTGGATCCTACTACTCGCTATTAATCTTTTATTAACTTGACTTAAGCTTCTTTGCCGATCAAGGTGAGTTTCGTATCTCCCTACTCACTTGAGATCCGGGCTGAAAAGTGTAAACCTGGTGTGTTTACTTGCATTTGATTGATTGATTGTTTGATTGATTGATTGCTTGATTGATTGTTTTAGTTGTTGGATTGGTGTGATGGTTCCTGTCGTGAGATTGGTTAAATTGGTTCGAGTATTGAATTGTTGAGACGATTATCATGTGTGATTGACTTAGTTGTATTTGTTAAGTATCTAGTAATAATAGGATAGATGTACATACATGAAAGTCGGTTATGCCTTCGTCGGGTTTTAGATGTGGTGGGAAGGCTGCGGGTGACCCTATATATAAGCATTTGAAACTCGAAGGAAGTAGAATCCTCTGAAGTATATGTACGTATAGTTGGTTTAAGTTGTGGTTGATGGCTTATGGTTGTCGAATGATGATTAGTGGGTTAAGATTGACGATTATTGATTATTAGTTATGGTTCATCATATGTCGATTGACTTGGTTAATATTTTGGTTAAGTATTAATGGCTGATGTTGAGGAATGGTGATTATTGGTTTGTGATTGACGTTTATTGATTGATGACTCAGGATTGGCGAATATTGATCATTGATTCATATTCATCGTATATCGATCGTTGGTTTATGATTTATGCATTTACATTGTTGTAAGCATTGCATACATTATTGTTGGACCCTCGGCAGGGGATTGCCGGCATCCTGGTGCATAGATGTATGCACCCATTTTGGATGTAGACCTGACCCCGAGTATATAGACATATATATCTCGATGTTTTTGAGATACAGCCTTGTCCATGGCGATGGCAGAAGGGTATCGTTGCATACGTGATTGAAGGTCACGCTCAGGATAGGCATATTGGCTTATTCATGCATTCCGGCAGTTGCATTCATACTCATATCATTTATGCATTCCTCATTACACATTTACTTGTCTTGTGTAATCTTGTTGTTGGACGATGTTGTGTTATGTAGAGGCTCACTGTAAGTCATGTCTAGCCTCTATTCTTATATTGTAATTATTGATGTTGGTTCTTTACGAACCATTACTACGAACTCACCAACCTTGTGTTGACTATGCTTAGTACACTTTTCAGGTAACCAGGTTATTCGGGACGTGGAGTTGATTGTTTGCTTACTGTTGAACCCGGACTGGACTGATATGGATCAAGGATCCATTTACCTTATGTTGCATTGTATCTAGGATTGTTAGCCTTCTTTTGTTGTCGGTTGTAATCTTGACGTTTACTTGCTCCTGTTGTATTTTGTTACTTGTTTATCGTTTGTATGGATTCACTGAATCCTCTTATTGCATTTAGTTGTTCTATTGTAATTCCACCTGGTGCTGTATGATTTCCGTGATATTCCGAGCCTCGGCTTGGGGTGTTACAAATACGAATGTCTAACTATCATTATTGAACTCATACTAATAATAACAAAACATAATTAAGAAAACAAAACTAAATTAAGTAATGTAACACATGTTTTTCGAAATCAAATTTAAATTGCAAGAAATAACAATGATCAAGTTAAAAAGAAAATAAAAATAAAAATAATCAGATGTTATTCAAAAAAAATTGATATATGATTAGATCGTAGAAAATATGTTATTTAACAGCAAGGTTGATAATTTTAAAGAAACTTCTTATTAAAAATCAAATTTTAATCGGATGACATAAATACATTTATATAAAAAAAGTTAACTGATAAGAAAAAACCTAGATATGTCAAGTAAGATTTTTCCTAAAAACAATGATGTAATCAAGATTTTGTTTTATTTATATAATAGATATCACACGTTTTTTTAGGTTGATTCACATATATATAAAATATCGCAAGAGAGCAAAAACATTGTTAAAAACATATGAAGTGATATATAACTTTAGTAATATTAATACCCGTACGATGTACAGATATTTAATATTTTCATCTTAAAAATAGACTTGTTATGTGCTTTACTGCTTTCAATGAATTTGAAAAATGTTTTCTTTTTTCATAATCCAATTATGTGCATGTACATATATAGTAAAATTAATAATTGCTTTGTTATTTATATTTCATATCAAAAGATTAAAAGTTATCATTGTTGTGTATTTAGATGACAAAGCCACTTAAAATAAATAAAATTACTGCTAGATTAATTATGATTTGTAAATACATGTAAGAATGAAACAATAAAGAACGAAAACACATACATATAAACAAAACATAACCTTTCATGCTATTATTATAATACCATGCACATAATTAGAGAATTGTTTGTTTAAATAGAATATAAATTATAAAGTTTAAATAAAATAACGTATAAAAAAATAAATATTCAAATATGATAAAGTCATTAAACTAATTAATACAGAACATATGTGAGTAATTATAAAGAGTATATAGCACCTGTGAATGTATTGAATATATATGGCAATTTGGTTATGCGATATGCGACTCAAAACTCATCTTCGGTAGTGCCGGTTTAATAAAAAACACCAATGTTATGGAGGGATATATATTGAAAGACATATATATTTGATTCCCAATACTCTTGGCAAAACACCGTTCGACCTACTCGGTTTGGAAATTATGATTTAAATAGATAAGAGACACATCTTAAATTATATTAATGATTAAATATTAGTGTTTGATAGTAATAAGGTAACTTAAAATTGGGAACTTTCAAAAGGACACATGTCGTTTAGTTAATAAGCCAAATAAAAGCCTTAATCTTGTTTTAGTGAACGAACTCAAAGATCAACCAAACAACAATTATTATTAATGGTTGTTTTATTATTATTAAGTAATTAATCAGTCGGCTGTATAATCCGACTTATAGAGTTCGATTATTACAAAGAAATATGATCAAGATGATCAAACAAATGATTGATCAAGATAAATCAATCAAATTACAAAGAAAGTATCTCGAATATATTTGAGAGAAAAACATATAAACGAAAGTGATAATAATTGATCTGAAACCCTAATCGGGTTATAATGATGTATTTATACTCCAAGAAGCTTGCACTACTCCTCCCTCCTCTTTTCCCTTTGTGCACAACTAGTCCTTCCAGAATCAGCAATAACCAACCTACACAAAAGCTTAACCCTGAAGTTAGCAATAGTTACAAATACAACCCTAAGTTTATATTAGTTATTTTAACACCCTCCCTTAATATAAACTTAGGCTGCAAACAAATCAATCATATTCATTTTACTTAACAGAAACTCATGTTGCCTTATACAAAGACTCTTTGTGAAAATGTCAGCAGTTTGATCATTATAGTCAACTTTAATGAGATTAAGCAATACAGAATTAACTTTCATGAAGAACTGGATTTGTTCTTTCATGAAGAACTGGATTTGTTGCAATCAAAACAGCAGATTTGTTCTCACAAAATAAAGTGACAGGCAACAAATCCTTAACTTTTAAATCATTTAAAACATTAAGGATCCAAATAATCTCACATGTCGCAGTGGCCATAGCCCTATATTCTGCTTCAGAGGAAGACCTGGACACTGTGCTCTGCTTTTTACTTTTCCAGGAAATGAAAGACTCACCCAAGAAAATACAAAACCCAGTAACTGACCTTCTTGAGGTCACACATTTACCTCAATCTGTGTAACACCCCAACATGGCGGAATCATGGGGTATCACTTAGAAAAGCACAGCACGACATGGAAATTATGTAGAATCAAACTATATGAAAACATAGGATTGAAACAATCCTTAAACTTGTACAAACGTATACAATCATCAACATTTATCGAAATACATGTTCAATCAATAATAAAGGGCAATTCAATCAATAGTAGTTGATCCTAAAAGTAACCCATAAAAGGGAAGTAAGGATCATGGATCCAGAAAGTCCAAAACTAGTCCAATCCTAGCAATTAAGCATGCAATCATCCATTTTGTTTCTGATTAACTTGATTACCTGAAAAGTGTACTAAAGAGCGTCAACATAAAGTTGGTGAGTTAGGAGAACTAATCACATCCAAGGAAAACCTATAAGGTTTCACATTATAACAATTCAATACAAGTCAACGTTCAACAACAACGATTCCATATAACGTTCAACAACGTTCCATAACAATCAATAACGTTCAACAACGGTGCGGCTTACATAGTTAATAATTAACAATGCGCTAACGGTGCGACTTATATAATAAGTAATGCGCTAACGGTGCGACTTATATAATAAGTAATGCGCTAACGGTGCGACTTATATAATAAGTAATGCGCTAACATGTCCATAACAACAATTCAATCATACAATCAATCAAATCAACTATCAACAGTTAAACAAACATGTACACTTTTCAGCTCGAATCTCAATTGAGTAGGGAGGGTTTACGAAACTCACCTTATTCTTGATAGTTCAACAGCAAAGTAGAAGAGATTGATGTAGTCAACGATGATGAGTGAGTCAACTGGCCACGTTACGTATTCCCTAATTTCAATGTTAATTGATTTATATTCGTGCTAAATTCCAAATATAGACATACAACTATAAGGTTATCTTTTTAATACGCTTGTCAACGTAATTTACTTCCTGTGTTTTTATAAGTCTTTGAATTTATCTTTAAGTATTATTTCAAGTATTTTCTAAATGAAAACTCATTTATGTTGCAAAATTTTAAAGGACCAAATTGTCATTCTTGAAACTTGAGGGACTAAATTGTCATTCTTGAAACTTGAGGGGCTAAATTGTCATTCTTGAAACTTGAGGGACTAAATTGTCATTCTTGAAACTTGAGGGACTAAATTGTCATTCTTGAAACTTGAGGGACTAAATTGTCATTCTTGAAACTTGAGGGACTAAATTGTCATTCTTGAAACTTGAGGGACTAAATTGTCATTCTTGAAACTTGAGGGACTAAATTGTCATTCTTGAAACTTGAGGGACTAAATTGTCATTCTTGAAACTTGAGGGACTAAATTGTCATTCTTGAAACTTGAGGGACTAAATTGTCATTCTTGAAACTTGAGGGACTAAATTGTCATTCTTGAAACTTGAGGGACTAAATTGTCATTCTTGAAACTTGAGGGACTAAATTGTCATTCTTGAAACTTGAGGGACTAAATTGTCATTCTTGAAACTTGAGGGACTAAATTGTCATTCTTGAAACTTGAGGGACTAAATTGTCATTCTTGAAACTTGAGGGACTAAATTGTCATTCTTGAAACTTGAGGGACTAAATTGTCATTCTTGAAACTTGAGGGACTAAATTGTCATTCTTGAAACTTGAGGGACTAAATTGTCATTCTTGAAACTTGAGGGACTAAATTGTCAAATGTCCAAAGTATAAGGACGAAAAATGATACCTTTGAAATTGTAGGGTAAAAATGTAACTTTCCGTATGTAATACGTATCCGTAAGATATATAAAGTATTCCTCTGATATTTCTAAATCCTTTTGAAGTATTTTTAAATAATAGGATTAATACGAAGAATGTATTAATCTTGTAACGAATAGATGTTTTCAATAGCAGAGATATGAAAAGATAGCTTGAATGGTATGTATTATAATCAATACAAAATGTATTGATTACAATTGAAGAAATACCTTAAATGGCAGGAAAAACCAGCATTTTATTTCCAAGTTGTGTTAGGGTTGGCCTTGGGTCGTGGAGAATACCGGGGCGAATTAAGTTGCTTAGTGAACGCTTATGCAAACTTTTCGCGAACTACCTTCCATTCCTCCGGTATAAGCCAAAGAGGCCCAAGGTGCAATCACTTTCGAAAACATTGTGCGGTTAAAAACGTATCAAGGATATATTCTATCCATAAATCAAACAATTCGAAAATACGAAATAATTCACAGATGGTGAATAGTAATTATATGAATTAGGATAGTTAGGTATATAACTATGCCCTTGTTTATATACCATAATAAGTATTTAAAATGATTTAATAAAAGTTTACGATTTCTCGTACTTTCGCTAATAATTCATTTTTCGTAATAGTAACAATATTTCAATATTCATATATAAAAGCGATAGTTACCGTATAAAAATGCAATTATGTATCAATTGAGTATAAAATTAAGTTGACAAGCATTTCAATACATAACATATAGTCATATAATCATAAAGCAAAGTATAGTAAGGTTCATAGAAACACTTACAAGTATGGAGATATTATGAGTTCTAAGATCAAAGTAACGATATAGGGATGAGCTCCAAAAGAAGATCTTGAGAGAATCGACTATAACTTGGATTTGTAAACTTGATGAATATGGAATAATCCTAACTCCATGTGGCCATTATAACTAGGCTTTGATAAGTTCTTGAAAGAATTCGCAATAACAACGTCGTGTTTACAATTTCGAAACCAACGAATTCAAAACAACTTTGGTTGAATCGAAAGCTTGGGATGATGAAAGGTTGTGTAAGATATGCTTGAACTTGAACAAGTATGGATCTCGGAATGACAGGGATTTAAGAAGAGAAGTGTTGAGAGTGTGAATTAGCAATTAGAAATGAAAACCTTAGCTTGTATTTATAGGTAGTAATTTACATGGTTACTAGTTTAGTTTGTTGGTAACTATGGTTAAGTTAAGGAATACCATGGGCTAGTTTGATGGTTTTGCAATACCATGGGCTAGTTAACTAACCTTGTTAACTAACCTTAGTTAACTAACCTTAGTTAACTAACCTTAGTTAACTAACCTTAGTTAATTATGTCTTAACTTGGATTAGATGTAAGGTTGCGAGTGTTTCGGGTTCGTTTCCTTAATGAAACAGATCATCCAGATAGCAGATATTACAATATCTCACTCGTCCGACACACATATATATATATGCACCAAAAATACCCAAAGTTTTCTTATATTCATAAAGTTTGCCATTATCATATATAACAAGTAATGGACTAAAATGGCAAATGTTACAATCTGAATCTACATAAGCAGGTAAAGAAAGAGACTGACCTTTAATAATATGAATACCTTTACCTGGGTTTTTAACAAATATAGACCCCCATGAACTCTACCAGTCCCCAAACTTCTCATTGTTCTCAAATCCTGTATATAGCATGCATATTCAGAGAAACCAAAGAACAGTTTACTGTCTCTATTTGCTTTGTGAACAGATAGAAGATTTACATTATACTCAGGTACAACAAGAACATCAAATAATGTAATATGATCAGTGATTCTTAAATCTCCAATTTTAGTAATTTGAGCAGATGTACCATTAGGATGATTCACAGTAAGATTTAAAGCAGATACATCAATCACATTGATCATGTCTTTATCAGAAGCACACATGTGTTGGTTTGCACCAGAATCAATGATCCAATTAATTAAACTAATCAAAGTATCAAACTGAACATTTGAATTAAAATAAGTTGAAGACATAAAGGCATTAAAAATAGCACCTGCCATATTAGCTTGTGTCTTTCCTTTAGAATCCTGATTCTCATTTAACAAACTCATAAGCTTTGCAAGTTGTTCATTAGTGAAAGGTAAACCAGAATTAGTCACAGAAGAAGAATTAGAACCATTTTCAGAACCAGACAAGTTATTTTTATCACACCAATTACTGGTTTTATCATTCACAACATTATGACTTGTATAATTTCTGTTTTGATTTTGAAAATTAGATTTCTTCTTATAAACATCTGGATAACCAACAAGTTTATAGCATTTGTCAATAGTATGACCTTTTAAACCACATGCAGGATTAGCACAAACAAGATTATCATTTCTAACAAACTTCTTTTTATGATCATTAAACTTTGACACAAAAGCAGAATTAGAAGGTTTAGCATGATTCAAAGAACTTGTATTTCTATGTGATTCTTCTCTAGATATCAAAGCATAAGCAGATTTCACATCAGGCAAAGGATCCCTTGTAAGAATAGTACTTCTAACAGACATATACATCTCATCAAGACCCATAAGAAACTGCATTAACCTTATTAAATCATGATGTGTTTTAAATTCTTTAGCAGCTTTACAAGTACACACAGGCAATTTAACCATAGCATCAAACTGTTTCCAGAATGTATTTAACTTGTGATAATACTCTGACAAAGAAGAATCATTTTGACACAATGTGTTAATTTTATGATGTAAATTGAACATAACAGAACCATCAACCTTGTCATAAGTTTCTTTTAAGTCATTCCAAACTTCACTAGCAACTTTAGAAAATATCTGTCCCATATACAATTCTTGACTAACAGATCCTAAAATCCAAGAAAGAACCACAGAGTTGCACCTATCCCATTGTTTAGCAAGAACATAATCATCTTCATTTTTTTCACATGTACCATCTATAAAACCTACTTTATTTTTAGTTTCCAAAGCAAGCAACATAGCACATGACCACACATTATAATTTTCAGTTCCAGTTAATTTGAAAGATAGAATAGGAGCACCACTAGTATCAGTAGGATGCAGATATAAAGGATCACCAAAATCTAGACTACTAACAGTAGTAGGTTTAGAACCACTACCAGCATCAGGAGCCATTAATAATCAGATAACAAGTAAACAATTAACACCAAATATACTCAACAAATCAGAAAATCAAGTAAATCACCAAATACTTAACAAGCAATCAATAATCATACGATAACAATAACAATCAAAAGTCAAAAAAGAACAGAATATTTAAAAAATATATATATATATTTTTGAGAAAATAATTCTAATCCCTCAAAAGTGTCAGTGACAGGATTCCAAGCCTCTCAAAGGAGACCGGTCAAGTATTAACACAATTGATTTTGTGAGAATAGAATAAAAAAAAATTTTTAAAAAATATTTAAAGAGATTTAGAAGAAGAAGATCAACAATACAGTGCTTTCGGCTGGAAAAATAAGGAACCCTAATTTTCTTCTTGATTCACTTAGTCAAGAAGAACAATCAGGATCTGAATATGAAGAAACCCTAACTTCTTTCTTGATTCACTAAGTCAAGAAGAAGAAGGATCTGAAACAATAAGCAGCGGAATCAACAAGATCGTGAATCAAAAAACCCTAAAAAATTAGGATTTTTTAGATCTAGGGTTTCGAAATCGAAATACGCCCTAAATCCAGAAGAATCCTTAATCTGAAATCACCGATCAGAGTAACCTGTCTCTGATACCATGAACGAACTCAAAGATCAACCAAACAACAATTATTATTAATGGTTGTTTTATTATTATTAAGTAATTAATCAGTCGGCTGTATAATCCGACTTATAGAGTTCAATTATTACAAAGAAATATGATCAAGATGATCAAACAAATGATTGATCAAGATAAATCAATCAAATTACAAAGAAAGTATCTCGAATATATTTGAGAGAAAAACATATAAACGAAAGTGATAATAATTGATCTGAAACCCTAATCGGGTTATAATGATGTATTTATACTCCAAGAAGCTTGCACTACTCCTCCCTCCTCTTTTCCCTTTGTGCACAACTAGTCCTTCCAGAATCAGCAATAACCAACCTACACAAAAGCTTAACCCTGAAGTTAGCAATAGTTACAAATACAACCCTAAGTTTATATTAGTTATTTTAACATTTAGTATATTGGTAGATATGTTTATATATGAATGATACATATGAATAAATTTATTTACATATAAATAAATCTAGTTATACATGATTTTACGTAATTTTTATTGTTTTTTTTACATATAGATGAAATTTTAAAAAATAAAACATTTTAAGAGATTTTATATACTACATATTACATAAAATTGACCAAACGTTCATTGGATTAATCATTTCCTTTTTATTTATCTCCATCAACTATATTCAATTACGAATATTAACTTTTTTTTTTTGAAATGAGAATATGTACTTGAGAAGCTAAGAAAAGCATGGTGGGACTATTTATTGTATTCGACAATACATCCTCTAACACTATAGCTTCAGACAATTTTCTGTATTCAATCCATCCCATCACTTTAACTTGTCAAATCTCATCTCTTTTTTTTCTCTCTATCACTTATTATTTTCCATATAATTTAGATCAATATTTCTGTCCACTATTTAAGATTGTATTATTGAGTTGTTCTATACCAAAAAAGTATAAGAAAAGAAATAATAGAAAAAAACTAAATTTTTTTATTCTTTGAGTTCTTTTAAACAAGAAAACAAAATAATTGATAGGAAAACTAAGGGGTTTTTTGTTCCAATGAGGAAAGTTTAAATCCAAGTGTAAAAGTACCAATCGGCCACCACTACTTGACTCAACACAATGACTTCCTTTAATAAATGTCTTTCAAGTAAGATAAATTAAACTAAGTTTAGATTTTAAAAACTGTTTTACACTACATTTATGCTTGTTAGACAATGTTAATATGTAGCATGAAACTTAAAAAATTTATATTTATGGAAAATTAAAATATATGCGTAATTGTGTATCATTTAAAATAATTTGTATATTTTTACAAACCCTTACGATTTTTGAAGTGTTCATAAACCAACATACTAAAACAATATTTAGATATATTTAAGAGACACGTGACGTTTTTTTATACTTAGATTAATATATTTAAAGAAAACTAAACCTATTTTTTTCTTAATTAGATATCTTAGATAAGTAAAACAGTTTAATAAAAATATTATTATATTTATCATTATCATATTATTCAATTACGTATGCATATATCGTAGATAACTAATCAACTATTAGACTTTGAATTAAAACCCAAATACAACATGTAACTTTTCTTTCTTTATTACATTTATACTAAGGGTCTGTTTGTTTTTTTAAATTATTAAGTGACTAAATTGATGAAGTGACTGAATAGATAAATAATGTTTGTGCGGATTAAGTCAATACGGTTGTTTTTTGTTTATTAAGTAAAAAAAAACACTTTTAATAACTTAATGAATTAAATTTTTATGATTAAGTACATAACTTTTTTATTAAGACATTTAACAAACACCACCTAACTCTACATATTATTCATTGGAACAAAAAATACATAGTCCCTCCGGCTCATTTGAAGTTTTGAAGTCTTTGTTATTTAACTTTGACCATATTAATATATTTTTTATGTGATATAATATTGGATTAAATTTATACCAATAAAAACATATCTAAAACTCAATCGATTTATATAACTTCATCAATTTTTATATGAGTAAACGGCCGAAATCGTCCTTGTGGTTTACCATAATAATCAAGTTTCGTCCTTAACTATTTGAAATGACACTGGCAGTCCTTTTGGGGAGGATAAGGATCACATCCAGTCCTTTACGCAAACGGACGTTTTCTCTAATCCGTTAACTCACTCATGTGATGTGCACGTGAGGGTAGTATAGTCATTTCACGAATAAAGGACCAGTCATGATAGTTTTTTTTCCTTTCATTCTTCTTCTACCACAAAAAAAATTTTCATCCCAAAATCAAAATCAATTACAAAATAAATCTGATGTTTCACAATCTTAACCCACTTTTCAAATTTAAAAGTACCCAAAACATATTTAATATAGTTGTTTCACCTGTATTTCACCAAAACATAATATGCTTGTTCTAATTTTGTCATTGTGTTGATCAACAAAAAACTTATCACCAAAAACGAAAAGCAAAGGCGGTTCCGATCTATACTATATCTCAAGTTCAACATACATCAAAAAACAATTAACAAGCACCTCAAAAGTAATTGAAGGAGGTCAACATTAATTGAAGGCTGGAATAGTTGTTGGTGTTAGTCACGTAGGGGAGCAGCCAAAAAAAACAAAACCACTTTTAATTTCCCGGTGAGGTTTTATTTCTTGTGGTAGTTGTAGCCGGAAAACAAGAGAAGCAGTGGTGGTCGGATCTTGTAGCCGGAAAACGAATCCATTTTCTTTGGTGGCCGGATCTTGGTGGTGGTGGCCATATCTTGGTGGTGGTGGTCGAAAACACAAAGAGAGGGGAGAGGAGAGAAGTGTTTTGGCCGGATCTTGGTGCGTAACGATTTCACCACCAGAAACCTACCTTGATTTTGCAGCCTTGATGTAACACCCCAAGCTAAGGCTCAGAATATCACGGAAATCATATAGCACAAGGTGGAATTAATGTAGAACATGAACTAAATGCAAATAGAGGATTCAGTGAATCCATACAGTAAGTTAAACAAGAATCAAAATACATAAAGAGCAAGTCATCATCAAAGATTACCACCGAACATCAAAAGATGGCTAACGGTCCTAAGTACAATGCAAAAGAAGGCAAATAGATCCTTGATCCATATAAGTCCAAGTCCGGGTTCAACAGCAAGCAAACTAATCAAACTCCATGTCCTGGATAGCCTGGTTACCTGAAAAGTGTACTAAGCATAGTCAACACAAGGTTGGTGAGTTCGTAGTAATGGTTCATAAAGAACCATCGCCAATAACCACAATATACAAGTAGAGGTGAAACATGACTTACAGTGAGCCTCTAAGTAACACAATATCGTCCACAATCAAAGTCACACAAACAAGTAAGCGTGTAATAAATGAGCACAACTGATGTAAATATCAATACATGTGCCTAAAAGCATAAACGGTCATAATGCAATATCATATCGTAAATCGAACTCATAACAATCATGCCACAAATGCACCAAATAGGGTGTGCCTGCGTGTAAACCGCTTAAACAGAATATACATGCGTGTGAACCGCGTATATAAATAGGCCATGCTTGCGTGTGAACCGCGTGCGTGTGAACCGCGTAAAATATATATATGCTTGCGTGTGAACCGCGTATAAACATATATTAAGCTTGCGTGTGAACCGCGTATATAAATACATGCTTGCGTGTGAACCGCGTATATAATATAATGCTTGCGTGTGAACCGCGTATATAATATAATGCTTGCGTGTGAACCGCGTATATAATATAATGCTTGCGTGTGAACCGCGTATATAAATAGCCATGCTTGCGTGTGAACCGCGTATATAATAATGCTTGCGTGTGAACCGCGTATATAATATAATGCTTGCGTGTGAACCGCGTATATAATATAATGCTTGCGTGTGAACCGCGTATATAAATAGCATGCTTGCGTGTGAACCGCGTATATAAATACATGCTTGCGTGTGAACCGCGTATATATATATGCTTGCGTGTGAGCCTCTAAGTAACACAATATCGTCCACAATCAAAGTCACACAAACAAGTAAGCGTGTAATAAATGAGCACAACTGATGTAAATATCAATACATGTGCCTAAAAGCATAAACGGTCATAATGCAATATCATATCGTAAATCGAACTCATAACAATCATTTACAAACACAATTAAACAAGTAATCACATAAGTTTACACTTTTCAGCCCGAATCTCAAGCGAGTAGGGAACTACGGAACTCACCTTGATTTCCAAGCAAAACGACAAGTTAATATCGAGTTATAAATGTCCAACGACCGCCACGAGCCCACAACCTATCAATATATATCATGGTGTCATCAAAATCAACTCTATAACCCTACACAAGTTGGTTAAGTAAGTTTGAGTCGCGCCAAAGTCCCACAACGCCTTAATGGCTCTCCCGAGTATGAACTATAACACTTTGACCCGACATTTTTAGAAATGGAAAAGGATTCAGATCAAAAGGACTTTACCATGAGAAAGTAGACTCTCTCACGATTCCAACGATAGGTCATATGACTTATTTGGACTTACGGATCAAAAGTTATTAACGTTTGAAAACTGACGCGCAAAACCGAAGAAACTCGCGGCGCGAGGAGCAGGAAGCTCGCGGCGCGAGGATGGACGCAAGAAAAGTCACTGACCTCAACTGGACATGGGCTCGCGGCGCGAGGATGGACGCGAGAAAAGTCACTGACCTCAACTGGACATGGGCTCGCGGCGCGAGGATGGACGCGAGAAAAGTCACTGACCTCAACTGGACATGGGCTCGCGGCGCGAGGAGCAGGAGCTCGCGGCGCGAGGAGCAGGAAGCTCGCGGCGCGAGGATGGACGCGAGAAAAGTCACTGACCTCAACTGGACATGGGCTCGCGGCGCGAGGATGGACGCGAGAAAAGTCACTGACCTCAACTGGACATGGGCTCGCGGCGCGAGGAGCAGGAGCTCGCGGCGCGAGGAGCAGGAAGCTCGCGGCGCGAGGAACACGAGCTCGCGGCGCGAGGAGCAGGAAGCTCGCGGCGCGAGGAACACGAGCTCGCGGCGCGAGGAGCAGGAAGCTCGCGGCGCGAGGATGGACGCGAGAAAAGTCACTGACCTCAACTGGACATGGGCTCGCGGCGCGAGGAGCAGGAAGCTCGCGGCGCGAGGATGGACGCGAGAAAAGTCACTGACCTCAACTGGACATGGGCTCGCGGCGCGAGGAGCAGGAGCTCGCGGCGCGAGACAGGAAGCTCGCGGCGCGAGGAGCAGGAAGCTCGCGGCGCGAGGAGCAGGAAGCTCGCGGCGCGAGGAACACGAGCTCGCGGTGCGAGGAGCAGGAAGCTCGCGGCGCGAGGAACACGAGCTCGCGGCGCGAGGAGCAGGAAGCTCGCGGCGCGAGGAACACGAGCTCGCGGCGCGAGGAGCAGGAAGCTCGCGGCGCGAGGATGGACGCGAGAAAAGTCACTGACCTCAACTGGACATGGGCTCGCGGCGCGAGGAGCAGGAGCTCGCGGCGCGACTGGAGCTCGCGGCGCGAGGAGCAGGAAACTCGCGGCGCGAGGAACACGAGCTCGCGGCGCGAGGAGCAGGAAGCTCGCGGCGCGAGGATGGACGCGAGAAAAGTCACTGACCTCAACTGGACATGGGCTCGCGGCGCGAGGAGCAGGAGCTCGCGGCGCGAGGAACACGAGCTCGCGGCGCGAGGAGCAGGAAGCTCGCGGCGCGAGGAGCAGGAAGCTCGCGGCGCGAGGATGGACGCGAGAAAAGTCACTGACCTCAACTGGACATGGGCTCGCGGCGCGAGGAGCAGGAGCTCGCGGCGCGAGGAGCAGGAAGCTCGCGGCGCGAGGCACACGAGCTCGCGGCGCGAGGAGCAGGAAGCTCGCGGCGCGAGGAGCAGGAAGCTCGCGGCGCGAGGAGCAGGAAGCTCGCGGCGCGAGGAACACGAGCTCGCGGCGCGAGGAGCAGGAAGCTCGCGGCGCGAGGATGGACGCGAGAAAAGTCACTGACCTCAACTGGACATGGGCTCGCGGCGCGAGGAGCAGGAAGCTCGCGGCGCGAGGATGGACGCGAGAAAAGTCACTGACCTCAACTGGACATGGGCTCGCGGCGCGAGGATGGACGCGAGAAAAGTCACTGACCTCAACTGGACATGGGCTCGCGGCGCGAGGAACACGAGCTCGCGGCGCGAGGAGCAGGAAGCTCGCGGCGCGAGGAACACGAGCTCGCGGCGCGAGGAGCAGGAAGCTCGCGGCGCGAGGATGGACGCGAGAAAAGTCACTGACCTCAACTGGACATGGGCTCGCGGCGCGAGGAGCAGGAGCTCGCGGCGCGACTGGGCTCAGACCTGGAGATTTTTGAGTACACAATGCGATCCAACTTCACCCAAACCCCATTTTCGATCCCCAAATCGTCTAGCGATGATCCAAGACTCATTTTGAAGCTTAAACAAACATGTTTTAACATAACTACACATAACCCAATCCACAATTTCAACCAAAACATCAAAATCACACCCGAATCCTTCAAACCCTAAATAAACCCTAATTTGACCCAAGATTAGTTTTAAGCCGATTTAGGACTTGTAAGTGTTCAAGATGACTAGAAATGCATAAACAAACATAAATAGAAGTAAATGGGATGAATTTGACTTACCAAAACCTTCACCTAGTCTCTAACCCGAATTTGACCCGAAATGGCTAGAAATCTTGCACTTTGAAACCCAAATTTTTGATATGTTGTTAAGATGAGGTTGATGATGAAAACCCCAAACAAAATCTTGCTTAATTCCCAATATATGAGATAGAAATCTAGAGAGAGAGAGAGGTATGTGTTTGTGTGTGTTTCTTGGAGGAGAAAAGAGAGAAAGAGGAGAGAAATGAAAGAGGGAAACAAGAGATAAGGAGAGGATTGGGTCTTGGGTGGCTGGTGGGTCGTGGACTACCCACGGGCCGACCCGTTTCTCTTCCCAAGCCAAGTTACAATCGTTAGGCATTTAAACACCGATCAAAACACATTATTGACCCGAATACGACACGTTGCCATTTAATTCACGAAACGACCCAAATAGCTTCCACATTGTCATTTAATCACCAAAACGACCCGAATACTTCATTAACCTGTATTGTTAGTCATATTACACGTAAAGTCAACGAGTCAAAATTCGCGGATGTTACATTATTCCCCCGTCAAAAGAATTTCGTCCCGAAATTCAACGAATCACCAATTGTTAAACAAAGGTGGGTACTTAGGCCTCAACTCTAGCGATCTCCACCACACATCAACCCATTTCTTGTCTTCGGCGACTTCATAATGAAGTCCATCACAATTTGTTTTCCTTCAAATCTCTCTCCCGTCTTTCACTACACGCTTATTCGCAACTCAGAAGTCTATAAGTTTGAAAACTGACGCGCAAAACCGAAGAAACTCGCGGCGCGAGGAACACGAGCTCGCGGCGCGAGGAGCAGGAAGCTCGCGGCGCGAGGATGGACGCGAGAAAAGTCACTGACCTCAACTGGACATGGGCTCGCGGCGCGAGGAGCAGGAGCTCGCGGCGCGAGGACAGGAAGCTCGCGGCGCGAGGAGCAGGAAGCTCGCGGCGCGAGGAGCAGGAAAGCTCGCGGCGCGAGGAGCAGGAGCTCGCGGCGCGAGGAGCAGGAGCTCGCGGCGCGAGGAGCAGGAGCTCGCGGCGCGAGGAGCAGGAAGCTCGCGGCGCGAGGAGCAGGAAGCTCGCGGCGCGAGGAGCAGGAAGCTCGCGGCGCGAGGAGCAGGAAAGCTCGCGGCGCGAGGAGCAGGAACTCGCGGCGCGAGGAACACGAGCTCGCGGTGCGAGGAGCAGGAAGCTCGCGGCGCGAGGCACACGAGCTCGCGGCGCGAGGAGCAGGAAGCTCGCGGCGCGAGGAGCAGGAAGCTCGCGGCGCGAGGAGCAGGAAGCTCGCGGCGCGAGGAGCAGGAAGCTCGCGGCGCGAGGAGCAGGAGCTCGCGGCGCGAGGAGCAGGAGCTCGCGGCGCGAGGAGCAGGAAGCTCGCGGCGCGAGGAGCGAGCTCGCGGCGCGAGGAGCAGGAGCTCGCGGCGCGAGGAGCAGGAAGCTCGCGGCGCGAGGAGCAGAGCTCGCGGCGCGAGGAACACGAGCTCGCGGCGCGAGGAGCAGGAAGCTCGCGGCGCGAGGAGCAGGAAGCTCGCGGCGCGAGGAACACGAGCTCGCGGCGCGAGGAGCAGGAAGCTCGCGGCGCGAGGAGCAGGAAGCTCGCGGCGCGAGGAGCAGAGCTCGCGGCGCGAGGAGCAGGAGCTCGCGGCGCGAGGAGCAGGAGCTCGCGGCGCGAGGAACACGAGCTCGCGGCGCGAGGAGCAGGAAGCTCGCGGCGCGAGGAGCAGGAAGCTCGCGGCGCGAGGAGCAGGAGCTCGCGGCGCGAGGAGCAGGAGCTCGCGGCGCGAGGAGCAGGAAGCTCGCGGCGCGAGGAGCAGAGCTCGCGGCGCGAGGAGCAGGAAAGCTCGCGGCGCGAGGAGCAGGAGCTCGCGGCGCGAGGAGCAGGAGCTCGCGGCGCGAGGACAGGAGCTCGCGGCGCGAGGAGCAGGAGCTCGCGGCGCGAGGAGCAGGAAGCTCGCGGCGCGAGGAGCAGGAAGCTCGCGGCGCGAGGAGCAGAGCTCGCGGCGCGAGGAGCAGGAAGCTCACAATTTGTTTTCCTTCAAATCTCTCTCCCGTCTTTCACTACACGCTTATTCGCAACTCAGAAGTCTATAAGGGCTTTGACCACGCGCGCGATGTTAGGAAGTTAAGCATATACGAAATTTAAATTATCGAGATGGGACAAGCCCGATAAGTCACCCGGAGAGGCCTCGGGGAACTCAAGACTATCGGAGACGACGTTAGTTTCCAGATTCTTAAGACGGTAGCTCTGAGGACGCTTGAGTTTGACAATTTTTATGAAACCCTAAAAACCCTACCGTTAAATATTTCTACCTTAGTAACCCTACTACATCGCTAAGAACCGTATTAACCGTTGGTATTCAAATTGTACTCACTTAATCGTCAAGGACTCTAATATCGTCGAGCACAACGTACGTGAAGAGTTTGTCGTCTTCTAGAGTCAAGATGTACACACGGGGTATTTGGCCAAATTTGGTTAGTGAGTCGTTAAACACCCGAAATCTTAAACATATAATTCCAAAACACACGAACGAGCGTAATTCAAAGGAGTAACGTTAGGGTAAACGAGATCATAGTCTGTTCCAATATCGAATAGCGTCATAACATAACGACTGTTAAGAAGACTGTACCTTAGCCAACGTTTGGATCGTTTTGGCCTCCATTGCCAATTTCCGCAAAAGCTCGGCCACGAGGATGAACTTGATGGCCTTGTTGGCCACGGTTTTGATTTGGCCCGGTAATTTGGAGTTGATTCGGATGGACCGCCACTCCAACTTGTTGTCCAATCCATTGCGGACAATTATTTCGGTAGTGATCAGGGCTTCCACATTTAAAGCACGTACCCCATGGAAAGTCGTCTTGAGGATGAACGGTTTGAAGAGGTACTATATTCAAAGGTGCCGTTTTCGGTGCTCTACAATCTCTTGCCAAATGTCCAAGTTGATTACAATTGAGGCAAGCCCCACATTGGGTGTTAATGGGATGATGCTTATTACACTTGTTACAAAAAGGATGAGGTCCCACATAAGGCCTCCTTGCCGGCTTAACTGCCGCCATCCCCCTTCCCCGGTTAACATTCGTGGGATCAAACTTTCCCATTATCTTCATCCCACTTGATTCTCCCATTTCCTTTCTCTTGTTTGTTGAGGAGTTACTCAGAACACCGCTTCTCAACAAGTCTTCGGTCACACTACCGGCTCGGTTGACAGCATCGGCCAAAGAAGTAGGCATGTTAGAATTCACATAAGATCGGACTTGAGGATTCAAGCCCAATACAAACTTCTCGATGGCCCGAGCCTCAGAATCCACCAAGTGAGGAATGAGGGTAGACAACTCTTGAAATCGTCTAACATAACTCTTGAAATCGGCTCTCCATATTGAGATTACAACTCTTGAAATCGTCTAACATAACTCTTGAAATCGGCTCCCTCCATATTGAGATTAGCAAACTCGATGGTCAAGTTTTGTAGTTCATAGGGAGGACAAAACTTTGCCTTCACTTTGTTCTTGAAATCGATCCATTCCAAGTTATAAGTCCGCCCCAAAGTTATCTCTTGGTTCCACCAACTCAAGGCGTCATTTTTAAACATGCCTGATGCATAAGAAATCCGGTCGTCATATGTGCAATGACTTCTTTCAATCACTGCCTCGATCTCCTCAAACCACCTTATACACTCTGTGGGACCGCCTCTTCCATTAAACTCTGGCGCCCCACAGCTTTTGAAGTCTTTAAATATACACCCCTGTCGGTATCCTCCATGTTGATTATACAGGGGTATACGGTTATCAACTCTCACTGGTTCCTCTTCTTCGTTTTCTGCGTCCTGAGGTTGAGCATTTTCATTATCCACATTCTCTTGGGCTTCATTGTTTTGAGCCACATTGTTCTGCCCAAGACTTGCCGTGACTTGAGCAATAATGGTTGGCATGAGATTGGCGATCGTTTGAGCGATCACCTCAGCCATGTTTGGTTCAGGAATTTCACCACGACCCCTTCCTTGACCTCTACCACGACCTCTACCACTGCCGACCTCTACCACGACCTCTACCACGGCCTCTACCTCTAACTCCTTGTACCTCCGGTTGAGTTTCCGGTTGAGATTCTTCCGGTTCATCCCTGTAGTTCGTTCCGGCTCTCCTTGGTCTCACCATTTCTATAAGGCAAGTGACACGTTGACTCGAGAGTTAGTCTCAAATGCTCACATGTTAGTCACACAAGTAATCAATGCTCTCATACCGATACCACATACTCATTTCATATCATTAAGCTAAGGCAAGAGTGTTAGAATTCTATGAGATTGTTACTTAGCATATCATTATGTCAATTTCATTACAATCGTTCATTATTAATTCAAGTAATCATGCTTAATACATCATAAAATCAAACAATTAACACCAATGGGTTAAGTATAATCTGAATTCGATATGCTCTCTAGTCATTGACCAGGTATGTATACAGGGTGTACCAACGGCTAACCCTCCACCCAATCAACTTCCATTAAGCATATCGGTTCCTTATTATACTTTAAGCCACACGTGCGCAATCCATGATGTCATTAACTTGTTATAATGTTGGGCGACCATAAAAGAGTTGATCGGGTTCTTTTAGGGTTGCCACAATATTATACTAAGTTAATACCATAACTTCATTTTGCTCTAACGCATCCAACAAACATCAATCAGTAACAACAATCCATATCAATGACAATTAATTTCAATCAATGTACACATTAACCACATTGTACCCATTCCACATTTATCACGTTGAATTTAATCCATCACATAAGTGGTCTTAACTACGAACTCACACTATACACTTTCTAAGGTTCACAGAATTCATGTTGCACACAAATTTCCTAACCATGCATGCTATATGAAGAGTTTTAACTTAAGCCGTAGTCTAGGTCAAACCGCCTAATTCTCTACGACCACGCATGGGCCACCATTCTGTAACACCCCAAGCCAAGGCTCAGAATATCACGGAAATCATATAGCACAAGGTGGAATTAATGTAGAACATGAACTAAATGCAAATAGAGGATTCAGTGAATCCATACAGTAAGTTAAACAAGAATCAAAATACATAAAGAGCAAGTCATCATCAAAGATTACCACCGAACATCAAAAGATGGCTAACGGTCCTAAGTACAATGCAAAAGAAGGCAAATAGATCCTTGATCCATATAAGTCCAAGTCCGGGTTCAACAGCAAGCAAACTAATCAAACTCCATGTCCTGGATAGCCTGGTTACCTGAAAAGTGTACTAAGCATAGTCAACACAAGGTTGGTGAGTTCGTAGTAATGGTTCATAAAGAACCATCGCCAATAACCACAATATACAAGTAGAGGTGAAACATGACTTACAGTGAGCCTCTAAGTAACACAATATCGTCCACAATCAAAGTCACACAAACAAGTAAGCGTGTAATAAATGAGCACAACTGATGTAAATATCAATACATGTGCCTAAAAGCATAAACGGTCATAATGCAATATCATATCGTAAATCGAACTCATAACAATCATGCCACAAATGCACCAAATAGGGTGTGCCTGCGTGTAAACCGCTTAAACAGAATATACATGCGTGTGAACCGCGTATAAAATATATATATGCTTGCGTGTGAACCGCGTATAAACATATATTAAGCTTGCGTGTGAACCGCGTATATAAATACCAAGCTTGCGTGTGAACTGCGTAAAATATATATATGCTTGCGTGTGAACCGCGTATAAACATATATTAAGCTTGCGTGTGAACCGCGTATATAAATACCATGCTTGCGTGTGAACCGCGTGCGTGTGAACCGCGTAAAATATATATATGCTTGCGTGTGAACCGCGTATAAACATATATTAAGCTTGCGTGTGAACCGCGTGCGTGTGAACCGCGTATAAACACCTATTAAGCATGCGTGTGAACCGCGTATATAAATAGGCCATGCTTGCGTGTGAACCGCGTGCGTGTGAACCGCGTAAAATATATATATGCTTGCGTGTGAACCGCGTATAAACATATATTAAGCTTGCGTGTGAACCGCGTACAAACACCAACCACAATTCAACAATCGTCAACCATCAATAATTAACGCAAAATAAACTACACGCACATACACTTAGGAGGATTCTGCTTTCATCAAGTTCTAGATGCTTATATATAGGGTCACCCGCAGCCTTCCCACCACATCTAGAACTCTTTGAAGGCGTAACCGACTTCCATGTATGCACGTCCATCCTAAATAGTAATAATAATCATAATAATATATATATCTCAATCCTTTACTAGAATCAACCATAATTACATTGCACATACATTTCATACGACTTTACTTTTAAGGAATCATAGATGCTTATATATAGGGTCACCCGCAGCCTTCCCACCACATCTAGAACTCTTTGAAGGCGTAACCGACTTCCATGTATGCACGTCCATCCTAAATAGTAATAATAATCATAATAATATATATATCTCAATCCTTTACTAGAATCAACCATAATTACATTGCACATACATTTCATACGACTTTACTTTTAAGGAATCATAGATGCTTATATATAGGGTCACCCGCAGCCTTCCCACCACATCTATAATTCACTAAAGGTATCGTCGTCTTCCCTGTATGTACAACTATCCTAATCACAATATCAAATCACTACAAGATCATATGGGGTAAAGCAACATCGCATAATAAATGAGTACGCGAATTATTAACGTCAGATCATGTATCGTACGTATGTAAGACCATGATGTATATCAAATGCATATCAATAACGTCATCAATGCAACAATAAAAGTATGTTTGAGTGTGCACCGCACAAGTCAAGTATAACAAAGCGTATATGAACATCCCAACACATTCCCAATATCCATCAATTACTCTAAACAACGCGTACATACACTTCGGAGGATTTTACTTTCATCGAGTTCTAGATGCTTATATATAGGGTCACCCGCAGCCTTCCCACCACATCTATAATTCACTAAAGGTATCGTCGTCTTCCCTGTATGTACAACTATCCTAATCACAATATCAAATCACTACAAGATCATATGGGGTAAAGCAACATCGCATAATAAATGAGTACGCGAATTATTAACGTCAGATCATGTATCGTACGTATGTAAGACCATGATGTATATCAAATGCATATCAATAACGTCATCAATGCAACAATAAAAGTATGTTTGAGTGTGCACCGCACAAGTCAAGTATAACAAAGCGTATATGAACATCCCAACACATTCCCAATATCCATCAATTACTCTAAACAACGCGTACATACACTTCGGAGGATTTTACTTTCATCGAGTTCTAGATGCTTATGTATAGGGTCACCCGCAGCCTTCCCACCACATCTAGAACCTTTTGAAAGTAAAACCGACCTCTATGTATACACTACTATCCTAATTTATTTAACAATATCACAATCTCATACAAACCCATCAAGCACTAAAGCAAAACTATCCATCATTCATCCAAGGTTACCAACAAGACGTTTTGTACGTGAGTAAAATCAAACAACACTAACAATCATTTACAAACACAATTAAACAAGTAATCACATAAGTTTACACTTTTCAGCCCGAATCTCAAGCGAGTAGGGAACTACGGAACTCACCTTGATTTCCAAGCAAAACGACAAGTTAATATCGAGTTATAAATGTCCAACGACCGCCACGAGCCCACAACCTATCAATATATATCATGGTGTCATCAAAATCAACTCTATAACCCTACACAAGTTGGTTAAGTAAGTTTGAGTCGCGCCAAAGTCCCACAACGCCTTAATGGCTCTCCCGAGTATGAACTATAACACTTTGACCCGACATTTTTAGAAATGGAAAAGGATTCAGATCAAAAGGACTTTACCATGAGAAAGTAGACTCTCTCACGATTCCAACGATAGGTCATATGACTTATTTGGACTTACGGATCAAAAGTTATTAACGTTTGAAAACTGACGCGCAAAACCGAAGAAACTCGCGGCGCGAGGAACACGAGCTCGCGGCGCGAGGAGCAGGAAGCTCGCGGCGCGAGGATGGACGCGAGAAAAGTCACTGACCTCAACTGGACATGGGCTCGCGGCGCGAGGAGCAGGAGCTCGCGGCGCGACTGGGCTCAGACCTGGAGATTTTTGAGTACACAATGCGATCCAACTTCACCCAAACCCCATTTTCGATCCCCAAATCGTCTAGCGATGATCCAAGACTCATTTTGAAGCTTAAACAAACATGTTTTAACATAACTACACATAACCCAATCCACAATTTCAACCAAAACATCAAAATCACACCCGAATCCTTCAAACCCTAAATAAACCCTAATTTGACCCAAGATTAGTTTTAAGCCGATTTAGGACTTGTAAGTGTTCAAGATGACTAGAAATGCATAAACAAACATAAATAGAAGTAAATGGGATGAATTTGACTTACCAAAACCTTCACCTAGTCTCTAACCCGAATTTGACCCGAAATGGCTAGAAATCTTGCACTTTGAAACCCAAATTTTTGATATGTTGTTAAGATGAGGTTGATGATGAAAACCCCAAACAAAATCTTGCTTAATTCCCAATATATGAGATAGAAATCTAGAGAGAGAGAGAGGTATGTGTTTGTGTGTGTTTCTTGGAGGAGAAAAGAGAGAAAGAGGAGAGAAATGAAAGAGGGAAACAAGAGATAAGGAGAGGATTGGGTCTTGGGTGGCTGGTGGGTCGTGGACTACCCACGGGCCGACCCGTTTCTCTTCCCAAGCCAAGTTACAATCGTTAGGCATTTAAACACCGATCAAAACACATTATTGACCCGAATACGACACGTTGCCATTTAATTCACGAAACGACCCAAATAGCTTCCACATTGTCATTTAATCACCAAAACGACCCGAATACTTCATTAACCTGTATTGTTAGTCATATTACACGTAAAGTCAACGAGTCAAAATTCGCGGATGTTACACTTAAAACTGACGCGCAAAACCGAAGAAACTCGCGGCGCGAGGAACACGAGCTCGCGGCGCGAGGAGCAGGAAGCTCGCGGCGCGAGGATGGACGCGAGAAAAGTCACTGACCTCAACTGGACATGGGCTCGCGGCGCGAGGAGCAGGAGCTCGCGGCGCGAGGACACGGAGCTCGCGGCGCGAGGAGCAGGAAGCTCGCGGCGCGAGGAGCAGGAAGCTCGCGGCGCGAGGATCGAGCTCGCGGCGCGAGGAGCAGGAAGCTCGCGGCGCGAGGAGCAGGAAGCTCGCGGCGCGAGGAGCAGGAAGCTCGCGGCGCGAGGAGCAGGAAGCTCGCGGCGCGAGGAGCAGGAAGCTCGCGGCGCGAGGAGCAGGAAGCTCGCGGCGCGAGGAGCAGGAAGCTCGCGGCGCGAGGAGCAGGAAGCTCGCGGCGCGAGGAGCAGGAAGCTCGCGGCGCGAGGAGCAGGAAGCTCGCGGCGCGAGGAGCAGGAAGCTCGCGGCGCGAGGAGCAGGAAGCTCGCGGCGCGAGGAGCAGGAAGCTCGCGGCGCGAGGAGCAGGAAGCTCGCGGCGCGAGGAGCAGGAAGCTCGCGGCGCGAGGAGCAGGAAGCTCGCGGCGCGAGGAGCAGGAAGCTCGCGGCGCGAGGAGCAGGAAGCTCGCGGCGCGAGGAGCAGGAAGCTCGCGGCGCGAGGAGCAGGAAGCTCGCGGCGCGAGGAGCAGGAAGCTCGCGGCGCGAGGAGCAGGAAGCTCGCGGCGCGAGGAGCAGGAAGCTCGCGGCGCGAGGAGCAGGAAGCTCGCGGCGCGAGGAGCAGGAAGCTCGCGGCGCGAGGAGCAGGAAGCTCGCGGCGCGAGGAGCAGGAAGCTCGCGGCGCGAGGAGCAGGAAGCTCGCGGCGCGAGGAGCAGGAAGCTCGCGGCGCGAGGAGCAGGAAGCTCGCGGCGCGAGGAGCAGGAAGCTCGCGGCGCGAGGAGCAGGAAGCTCGCGGCGCGAGGAGCAGGAAGCTCGCGGCGCGAGGAGCAGGAAGCTCGCGGCGCGAGGAGCAGGAAGCTCGCGGCGCGAGGAGCAGGAAGCTCGCGGCGCGAGGAGCAGGAAGCTCGCGGCGCGAGGAGCAGGAAGCTCGCGGCGCGAGGAGCAGGAAGCTCGCGGCGCGAGGAGCAGGAAGCTCGCGGCGCGAGGAGCAGGAAGCTCGCGGCGCGAGGAGCAGGAAGCTCGCGGCGCGAGGAGCAGGAAGCTCGCGGCGCGAGGAGCAGGAAGCTCGCGGCGCGAGGAGCAGGAAGCTCGCGGCGCGAGGAGCAGGAAGCTCGCGGCGCGAGGAGCAGGAAGCTCGCGGCGCGAGGAGCAGGAAGCTCGCGGCGCGAGGAGCAGGAAGCTCGCGGCGCGAGGAGCAGGAAGCTCGCGGCGCGAGGAGCAGGAAGCTCGCGGCGCGAGGAGCAGGAAGCTCGCGGCGCGAGGAGCAGGAAGCTCGCGGCGCGAGGAGCAGGAAGCTCGCGGCGCGAGGAGCAGGAAGCTCGCGGCGCGAGGAGCAGGAAGCTCGCGGCGCGAGGAGCAGGAAGCTCGCGGCGCGAGGAGCAGGAAGCTCGCGGCGCGAGGAGCAGGAAGCTCGCGGCGCGAGGAGCAGGAAGCTCGCGGCGCGAGGAGCAGGAAGCTCGCGGCGCGAGGAGCAGGAAGCTCGCGGCGCGAGGAGCAGGAAGCTCGCGGCGCGAGGAGCAGGAAGCTCGCGGCGCGAGGAGCAGGAAGCTCGCGGCGCGAGGAGCAGGAAGCTCGCGGCGCGAGGAGCAGGAAGCTCGCGGCGCGAGGAGCAGGAAGCTCGCGGCGCGAGGAGCAGGAAGCTCGCGGCGCGAGGAGCAGGAAGCTCGCGGCGCGAGGAGCAGGAAGCTCGCGGCGCGAGGAGCAGGAAGCTCGCGGCGCGAGGAGCAGGAAGCTCGCGGCGCGAGGAGCAGGAAGCTCGCGGCGCGAGGAGCAGGAAGCTCGCGGCGCGAGGAGCAGGAAGCTCGCGGCGCGAGGAGCAGGAAGCTCGCGGCGCGAGGAGCAGGAAGCTCGCGGCGCGAGGAGCAGGAAGCTCGCGGCGCGAGGAGCAGGAAGCTCGCGGCGCGAGGAGCAGGAAGCTCGCGGCGCGAGGAGCAGGAAGCTCGCGGCGCGAGGAGCAGGAAGCTCGCGGCGCGAGGAGCAGGAGTCCAACCACTGCCGGCTTGATGTAGCAGCAGCAACACTAAAGAAATAAGAAAGAAAGTAAGCCGTTTTTCATTGTTTAATTTAGATTAAAGATTAGATTTGGGTGATGGATTATCTTAGATTTGGGTGATAAAATTGGTTTATAGATTATTATTATTTCATAATTTGTATATACATAGGTCTTCATCTAAGATGGCATATTGGCTGTTGCAAATGAGAGTTTACGAATGTTGTGGTGAGTGCTTTTAACGTTTTGTGATTGTGTGTGTATACGAATTTGTTATGGATATTGTCGATAGATGGTGACCATTTGTTTGTGGTTAAGGTGAAGTTTTAAAGTTTTGTGGTCCTTGTGTCTTGTTGAGTCTATCATCCCACAAACATGTCACTGATAAAATCAAAAAAATTAGATGTAATGTTTCATATGTAAATAAGGGTTAGGGTATGGTGGAGAAAAGGGAAGATGATGATGGTGGCGAGAGTTATAAAAATGTTAATTTAGGTTTTTTTTTTCTTTTTTTTATAGTTTTGTTATACAGATATGAAAGGAAAAGAAAATATATCAAGTTTGGTCCTTTAGCTTTGAAAATGACTATAATACCCTCACGTGCGTGGCACGTGAAAGAAAAAACGGAGAAAAGAAAACGTCCGTTTGCGTAAAGGACTGGATGTGATCCTTATCCTCCCCAAAAGGACTGCCAGTGTCATTTCAAATAGTTAAGGACGAAACTTGATTATTAGGGTAAACCACAAGGACGATTTCGGGCGTTTACTCATTTTTATATAACATTAACATGGTATCCGCGTAATGTGGCAGCGACAGCGATCTAATGTCGGCGACGGGTGGCGATGACAGCGACTATTGGTGGTGGTAGTGGCAGTGTCGAGTGATGTAGGTTTATGTAAAAGTGAAAATTCAAATTTTGTAAAAGAAAAATGACTTAGAGTGTAAGTTATTAAGAATAAAGTTTAAGATGTAGATTAGCTTGTTAAAGGCAAGTTAATGCTCGACTAGATTCACGAGCCTAGCATAAATAGAAATTGTTTAGCTCGTCTTGTTCAAAAGCATTTCGAGTTGAACAAGCTATTTGAGCTCAATTCGTAGGCAAATGAATATAATTAAAGTGATTCTTATGGACTTTTGTGCTTTAAGAAAGGTTATATATTTGAGCTATTATATAAGTTCAACAAACTCAAGTTCGTAAGCTGGAGTTATTTGAGCCTAAGAATTGGTTAATCAAATAAATTTGTAAAAATCACATTAACTAGCATCAAACTTGAGGTTGAACAATTATAAAATATTCAAGGAGGTTAGAGTTCGAACATAATTTTGGAAAGCTACTCGAGCCAACGAGCCTGGCGCATAATTATTCCTGTAATTATACATCGCTCTTGAATTATGTTTAATTTAGCTAGGAAACTTACCTTCAAAATATATGTCGTTCAATACAAATGTACAATTCTTAATTTAGCCCTCAAATTTTTTGTAAGTAACTCTTATTCAATAACTTTACAAGTTTTCTTATCCCATTTAAGTTTTTCTTTTTGTGTAGCTGTTGTTTGTTCAGATATGTCAATAAACATTAGACTTTTCCAATATGGATCAATATATTAGACTTACAGAAATTAGTAGACAGCAATTATTACTAGCAAAAAATAAAAATGAAATCTGGTACATGAGTATACTTCAGTTAATATCTCGACACTTCCAAGGCAGATATTGAACCATTAATACCTTCGATAAAGTTGGAAGTATCGTTTTCTCAAAACAAGCTAGCTCCTCCTTATAAAGAGCCTGGAATTCAGCGAGCAATTCACTGCTTGCATCTTCAATGTTGCAGTGGTTTGCTCATTTTTCCTATCAATATCCTGGGAAAATAAATAAATAAATCAATATTTGTAAACATAGTTACACCTATATCAATAGTGCAATTAAAATTTTCATCATGTTCCTCTCAATACCAGTGATATGCAAAACCATCCTAGCCTTCCACGTACCAAATTCATCACTGTTCCCACTGAATTTAGGAACAGGATTATTTACCTCCTCCATTTTTCTAAGATCCTCCAGTTCTTTAAGATTAACATGTAATGTAAATAACTCAATATCTTTTATTGCTTGCTAAACTAGACTCGGCTGCGCGCACTCGCCTTTCGAGTGAGTTCTTTAACCTTCTTCTCGAGTTTTGAAATTTGAGGCTTTGTCATAGTATCGAACCGAAATAAGATCTAAGATTGACATCTTGATACACTGAGTTACCATATTTCTGTATTGTTCCACATCTCTGTCTCAAGTAAGCGTATCTAAATTGTCAACAGAACATCTTACTATAAGCAGAATATTAGTGAACTTATATATCCCTTCTTCTATCTAGCTAATATATAAAGCATTTAAAGTTGGTCTTAAATTTTAAACTTTTAAAAACATCAAATGCCTCATTACCCCTCCACTAAATCATTTTCATATTATTTCAACTACGAAATCAAATTTAAACAACCCAAATATATATTATATAAGCAACAAAGAATACCAACCACCATATATATTTCTTTACCTGTGTGTTAAAAATTATAGAGTCGGGTCGTCACCCTAATTACCCAGGTATCTAGATGAGAGACGTTTTTGAATATCATATTTAAGTTTGATTTAATGCTAAATTTAGTTTTTTTTTTGGATTGAAATCATTAACCTATTGCGTGGGTATGATTCTAGTAAACAATTAAACAAATAAGAGATTAAATCATCACCTTGTCATCAACTTGTTCCTTCTCAAGACTTGAGATTCTTTCTTCCAACAACATTCGATTCAATGCAGCTCTAAGCTCCGAGTTGCTAGTTCATCTAGGATCTTCTATAAAACCTACAAGCAAGATGATCATGTGATGATTTCAAAGTAATAACATCATATAAAATCATTTCACAGACCTGATTAGTAGTTGTCTCGACCAATTACTTAGTGGTATTATTTACCAACTCTCCCTTGCTAAGTTGTGAAAGCCTTGCCTCCCATGTTACGCTTCTTGATCAACGTAGCCTACATAACAAAATGTATCAAAAAATATCAAAAACTAAAAATTAAAAAAGGTTGTTTCATTTTGGCTGAAGCATTTCATTGGTGATACAAGAACTATGAAACTCACCTCAGAACGATATGAGATGCTCAAAAGTGCCATCATTTCCCTTAGGAGAGATTACGTGTCAGCATTGCTTGTATTTGCTTCGAATTAGACGAAGATCACATATCATCGATCGATCATATCACTTAATTCAAGGTCTTTGTTCATGTCTAACCCCTATTTTTGATTTCTTTGTATCTACAATGTTAACTATGTTAGAAATGAGATTTTAGGATCAGAATTAAAATAGATAAACAATCTTAGTCAACAAGAAAGGGTCGGCTAGGGTTATGCAATTAATTTTGTTTCCATAATTAGCATAAGCCTTCTTATAAATAGAGGCTTTCGGTTCTTTGTGTAATTATCAAAAATCAATAGAAAATCTTTTATTTCATTCTATTCTTATTCACATGGTATCAGAGCCGTCAATCGGTTCGTCATCTACCCGATATACTTCCGCCTAAACTCACAAACCATTAAGCAGTCACCATGGCCAAAGCTGGCGACCAAAGCTCGGGTTCCGAGTTGGAACTTCAATCATCTCTTAACAAAATCAAAACCCAAGCCACCATGGAATATTATTCCGGCGACTGGGGTAAACAACCACAACACCCAAACCGATCAAACAAAATAACCGAACTTACCGCTGGAACTCCTGGCCGGTATAACAGAGGAAAAACCACCAAATCGTGTCAATCGAGTCAAACTGCCCCGATTTTAAACTGGCATCTGCCGTCACTCAACCCCCACCACCAGCCGCCGCGATTGAGGTGGCTGCCGGCCACCAAGAGATGGCCATGGCAGCGAAATCGATTGATTGAAAACCCTAATTCTAAACCGCCGTCTGCCACCACTCAACCACCACCAGCCGCCGCGATTGAGGTGGCTGCCGGCCACCAAGGGATGGCCATGGCAGTGAAATCTGATAGATATGTGAGGGTAGCGGCAGCCCAGAAAGAAAAAGAGGGGAGGTTTTTTTTGACAGATAAAGAAGGAAGCAAGTGTGAAAATACACACAACAACAACAACAACAAGGGTACCCAATCCCGGCATAAGCCGGGCTATGGGGGAGGTATGATGTAGACAGACCATACCTCTACCCAAAGGTAGAGAGGCTGCTTCCGGATCCACCAAAGTGGAAGGGACCTCCGGCCCGGGGTGAAAAAATAGGGTTAGATCCACCGAAGTGGAAGCTTAACCGGGATCCTCTCGATCTCAAACTCTCAATCTCAATCTCTCAATCACACTCCCAACCCCAATCTCGGATCTAGATTTGGATCTAGAGAGCCGTTGGGAGTTGGGGAGGAGAGAGGGCAGAGAGAAAGAAAGTTAGAGAGAGAAAGAAAACACTTTTTATGTTGGGAGTGTGAAAATACACACACACACACACTTTATCTCCACACAAATATCTTTCTCATCGATACCCTAGTAATAATATAACTACAGATTTATTTATGGGGTATAATGAAAGGGAAGAAGAGCATGGATCGGTTTTTAGAGACAAAAGGGATAAAGGTTTGGGCCTTAGATCGGGCTATGGACTGCACTCGGCCCAACAGAAAACTAATGGATTAGTTAATATGTCCCATACAGCCCAAAACAATTCTATAAATTCTGATGGGCCATGTATATTCGATTGTGGGGCAACTGACACAATGACGTATGAAGAGTCTGATTTTGTTAAATTATCAAAACTCGTGAAAACACACATTAAAGCCGCGAACAAGGGGAGAATGGATGTAAAGTCCGGGGGCACCATTGAGATTTCCCCGAGCATTAAAATGTCAAATTGTCTTTATGTTCCATCTTTGTCACATAAACTTTTGTCAATAAGCCATGTGACAAAAGAACTCAATTGCTCAGTACTCATGCATCCAACTTTTTGTATCTTACAGGATATCAGGACAGGACAGATCATTGGGCGTGGCACTGAGAAAGAAGGACTGTATTATGTTGATGAAGTAACTCAAAGTGGAACCGTGATGCTGGCTCATGGAACGAGTGAAAGAGAAGCATGGTTATGGCATAGACGACTCGGACATCCTTCTGGTAGTTATTTACACATATTGTTTCCTGATCTTTTTCCTTCCAATAAACCAATTTCTTGTGAAACTTGCATTTTAGCTAAGAGTCATAGACAAACCTTTAAACCTAGTAATACTAGAGTCAAAACACCCTTTTCATTAATTCACTCAGATGTTTGGGGCCCGGCTCCGGTTATTGGAGGTCAAAATTTCCGGTATTATGTGATATTTGTTGATGATTGCACCCGGATGACTTGGATTTATTTTTTGAAAAATAAAGCCGAAGTGTATGATAGGTTCACTGCATTTTATACCATGGTTCAAAACCAATTTCAAGAATCTATTAAAATTGTGAGGTCCGACAATGGTGGGGAATATATAAACTCACAAATGAACATGTTTTTCCAATCCAAAGGTATAATCCATCAAACCACGTGCCCTCATACCCCTGAACAAAACGGTGTTGCTGAACGGAAAAATAGACTTTTATTGGAAATGACTAGAGCTTTAATAATCGAGTCTTGTGTTCCCAAACTGTTCTGGCCTGAAGCTCTAGCCACTGCCACTTACCTAATTAATCGACTTCCTACAAAACTCCTGAGCATGAAAACCCCATTAGAAACCTTCACTGAATACCATACTCCTCCACAAGCTCTTACTCTTCAACCCAAATTTTTTGGATGTACAGTGTTTGTTCATATTCCAAAATCATATCGAAATAAACTTGATCCATGTGCTGAGAAATGTGTTTTTGTGGGATATGGAGTCACTCAAAAGGGGTATAGATGTTATAATCCGAAAACTCAGCGCATGTTTACCACAATGAATTGTGACTTTCTTGAAACCAGCTATTTTTACTCCCCACAACACAATGGTCAGGGGGAGGAACAATGTGACACATTGAGTTGGCTTTGTTATAATCCTGAAGTTAGTAAAAATACCACAGTTACCACAGTTGGTTCTGAAAATACCATGGTTGACTCTCAAGAACAGCCCTCCCAGTCTCAAGAACAGTCCTCTCAGTCTCAAAATTCGAGTGCCACCGAAAATACTGTCCCAAACCTGATGTCTGAGGTAAGTAATTCTCCACTGAGTAATTCTCTTGATGTTTCAAATGAAAATGTACCAGATTCCATGAATGAAAGTGTGCAGGAAAGTGAAGAACAGGTTGAACTGAATACTCCAGGAAAATATGTGCTTCCAGCAAGGTCAACTAGAGGAATTCCTGCAAAGCGATATTCTCCAGAAAAATTTTCTAGGAGCTCCAAATATCCAGTGGCCAACTTAGTAAGAGGAAATCTATCCGAAGAAACAAAAGCATTCACAGCAAAGGTATATTCAGAAGAAGTTCCATCAAATATAGAACAAGCTTTGAAAGAAAAACAGTGGAAGGATGCTATGAATGTGGAAATGGATGCACTGGTGAAAAATGAAACATGGGATAAATGTACTTTGCCACAAGGAAAGGAACCAGTAGGATGCAGGTTGATCTATACAATTAAATATAGGCCTGATAGTGAAATTGAAAGGTATAAAGCTCGATTAGTTGCAAAAGGATATACTCAAACCTATGGAATTGACTACTCTGAAACATCCTCTCCAGTTGCAATGTTGGATACTATAAGAGTCATGTTTTCTGTAGCAGCAAATCAAGGTTGGCCTCTTCATCAGTTTGATGTAAAAAATGCTTTTCTACATGGAGAATTAAAAGAAGAGGTTTATATGGAAGCTCCGCCTGGTTTCTCTCATGATTTTAAACATGGAGAAGTTTGTAAGTTGAAGAAGTCTCTGTATGGATTAAAGCAGTCACCTAGAGCATGGTTTGGCAGGTTCACACTGGCAATGAAAAAATATGGATATAAGCAAAGTAATGCTGATCATACCTTGTTTTTGAATCATAAAGGAGATCGGATAACATGTTTGATAATCTATGTTGATGATATAATTATTACTGGAAACGATGAAAGTGAAATCAAGAAGCTAAAAGAAGATTTCGTGCAGAATTTGAAATGAAGGATTTGGGAAGATTAAGGTACTTTCTTGGAATTGAGGTGTTGAAGATTAAGGTACTTTCTTGTCGAGGTGGTGGCTGTTGAGAGTCCATCGTGGGCTCCGTTTCCTCATCCTCTTGTCTCTCTTGTCGATCCACTACCATATCCGCAAACCTATAGAGGTTCCATAAGTAACTGGGGGACCTCGATGCTCCATTCCCTTGTGACATGATGTTCCTACACAAGTTACATAAAGCGTTAGATGCCGACTCGACCCGACGCTTAGACGACTCCATCACGACCGACTTGACCATTGACGACTCACGTGACGACTCGCGGACAGCATGACGATTTAACGGACCACATGACGACCTCAACCATTTGACGACCAACCACCCAACTCGACGACCGAACAACCGACATGACGACCATCAACCAACACGACGTCTAACAACCAACATGACAACCACTAAACGACGTAGTCACTATCGACCGACTTGTGCACGACTCTCATGTAATAATTCTATATATAAGCAAGGTAATACTAGCAAAGTGACTTACTGCTCTAAACCTGAGAAGCATGAAGATAAAGTGTCAACTACGAGAGTTGAGTGAGTTCATAGGTTTATGCTAACAACACATATATATTTAATCCAATTCAAGAAGTAATATGTCATAAAATCTCCAAATCTTCCATCATAATATCCATACCCAAACCGTATGTTCAATCAATAATAACCAACCATAAATAATATCAATAACACTTGGTCAAAGGTATAATTTGATGAGTTTGTCTTGAGCCACTACTAAGACCATTTTACTTCAAAATAATAATAATGATAATATGTCCCGAAGATATGATAATAGAAGCACATGCTGTCAATCACGTGCAATAATAATAATAAAGGGGTCGTGCCATGGAGATGACCAATAATATATATAAAGTAGATTAGAGCACCCCATGACCGACACCGTTGAAGGTGGCCACGTAGGCGGCCACACTGATGTGAGTGAGGAGACGAATCCTAGTTGCGCAACCCTCTAAGTACATGCTTCAATGAGTTAATAGTAGTGTACAGGGGACTACCGTTTGACAGTACTCAAGCTCATCATATAACATATAACACGTTGAACATACAATAACATTCCCATATAATCATCATTCATTCAATATAGCATTTTCATAAAAGAAAGTCAATTTAATTAATCATGCTTTTCACCCCGTAAGTAAAACACATAAAAGAGGTTGAAAGGGGGCTATGACTCACTTGACTTGAGAGTTGATAGGGCTGATCAAATACGAGTCCTTCGCCTAGTTTTGTTGCTCCTCAAGCAAGCCTAAACCATATTGACATATACGCACGACATAAGCTCGTGTGACATGAATTGGTAATCTAGATCATGAGATGTACACTAGTAGACTTGCCCATCTTTGGTTGTTATTAGATTATGGAGTTCAAGTGCATTGTATTGTTCACAATGTTTGATTAAAAGACATTTGATGGAAAAAGTCATTTTCTCACTATACGTAATTTCGCATTGTTGGAATTTCGGTATCTTGGCTTTGATTGTCATGGTTTCCATTGTGTGTTTTACTCATTCTTGATACTTGACATTAGTTACTTAATAATATTCATTTTTGTGAATATTTTCTGATTTATAAGTTTTTATTTAATTTAATATTATTTAATTAATTATTTATTCATTTTATTGATTTATTAAGCAAATTCAAATTCCGAGACGGAATTCTTCTAAGGGGGTAAGGATGTAACAACCCTCCTTTTTAATATTATATATGTGCTAGTTATGTTGCCTATGATCCCGCAAGCCATAGTTATACTAGAAGCTAGTAGATAATGCCCCTAAATTAGCAACCTAAAGCTATTATTTAGTCCTAAATTAAATCCAATAAAATGCCATTGAACAAAAACTCTATTGTTGATCAATCAAGTTATATAAATAATAATGTAAGTCTCACAAGTTGAGATAACCATCAAAAATCCTTATAAATGTCCAACAATTTAATCACTAAGTTAATGAAAATAAATATGGACATGAAAATAGAATGTCTATCTCAAAATATATTTATAAATTTATATGTACATAAAAATGCTTGAAATATTAATAAGTGTATATATATAACCAAAATAAATACAAGATTTTAACTAATGAGTTAAGTAACAAATTTAAGACACAAATATACATACATATACATATATATATACACTACATACACACATATACATACACTACATACACACATTATACATACACTAATACAACTTAACACTAATAACACCTAAATATACACCCAAGCTATACATACACTACATACACACATGTATACATACACTAATTTTATACAAAAAAAAACCCCTTCATTTCCCCCCCTTTAGGCCGGCCCCAATACTCACACACACACATTCTCATTTCAAACTTACACTCTTTTACACTCCCCATACACTTAATACTCAAAACCTTTTCTCTTCCCAACTCACACACACATTCTTACACTCCAAAAACAACTTTCTCTCCCTCTCACTACAAAAAAAATGGTCTGTAGGTACTGAATTCTTAAGGACTGATATATCAGTCTCGGATACATAATATCAGTAATTGAAATATCAGTTACTGATACTTTTAAGGAGTGGCTTATTGTTGACTGATTGTGGCAACTAAAAATCAGTCTTTGATACATTGACGGAATATCCAAGACTAAATTTCAGTTACGACTATGTTTGCACAATGAAAGGTTTCAGAGGGAAATTTGTTGGTGACTGAATTTCAGTCCTAACTAAACCCCTAATACATGGGTAATATATTTAAGACTAAATTTCAATTATAAAAATGTGTTCACAGTAGAAAGTTTTGGAGGGAACTTTGTTAACGACTGAATTTCAGTCCCAAGTAAATCCTTTATAATGTGCAACATAGTTAAGACTAAATTTCAGTTACAAAAATATATGCACAATAAAAAGTTTTTGATGAAATCTTGGTGGCAACTGAATTTCAGTCCCAAAGAAACCCCTAATAAATAAGTAAATTAAAACTAAATTTCAGTTACAAAAATGTTTACACAATAAAAAATTTTGAAAAGGTAATTGTTGAGAACTGAATTTCGTTTGTCAAAACTACAAGTTTTTCACTCGTTAGCCATGCTTAATGTTAAACTTTGTGTAGTGTATATTCGGTTTTAGTAGGTTCAAAAATAAGCCTATATGAACTTTGGTGTTACATCGAGGACATAGATACATGGTACAGTACATGTCGCAATAAATAAACTTGTACAATACAATTCTTGATTGGTAATTCCAAAATTTAGGTGTATTAATTAGTAATTCAGTTTATTAGTAATTCACATTTATTTAGAATGCGTACACATAACAACAAAAACACAGAACGAAATTAAGACATGATATTGTAGCTTGACCTTGCAAAATTCACTTCAATACACTGCAAAAACAAGTAAATTCCTTGTGTTAGATTTAATCTCACTTTTCAATGTCTCATAAATGGTACATCTATCTGATGTAAAAAAGTTGTATCATACTTGAACGGGAATTGACATAACTGCTTACTTTGTATAGGTATGCAGCAATCCCAGGGATCACACTTAAGACTATGATATCAACACAAAAGTTTCAACTAGATCTCGACAAAAAAAAGTCAGGAAGTTAAAAAATTGGCATGAACATATAAGCAAACAAGAAAAAAAAAAGGAAGAAAGAAGAAGATAATCTCTTTAATAAATGTGTGTAAGTACCTTTCTGTATCCTTGAGTCTAAAATTAGTATTTTTCAGATCAGATGTTGCTCTTTCAACCTGCAATTAGGTTAAAAACATCCATTTTTATTGGTATATGGACATATGGTTGATTTGGCAAGGGCCTCAAGCTAAGTCAAGCTAGTACATCTTTGAATATTTATCATTTAAAGACTTTGCTTGGGTAGTTGGGTGTTCTGGGTATTATGGTTTATTTTGTTTTTTTTTTCTCTAAAGGGCAGTACTATTATGGCCTTATGGTTTGTTATGTGTGACTAAAAATTTTGCTAGATTAACTTATACTTGTTATGGCAAACGTAAACATGAAATGCAGTTTCGTTTAGTTAATACTTCAAAGTTAAAAAAGATACTTAACAACTACTGCCTGCCGCCTACTATCTTTTATATATTGTTTTTGTAAGCTGAACTCGGGCATAAGTTGCATTGCACCGATAGCTATAACATGCCTGCATAATTAATGAAATTACCGTTGTAACCATACCGAATGTAACTACATTGCGTTAACTATACATCGCGTCCACAAAACCAATAGTCAAGTCAACCATTTTCAACTATTTGCAAGCCAAACTTCAATTATTTTCATGGGACTATAATTTAACTGTAATATCTTCAAATAAAGTGCATTGTCAAACAAGGCAGTAATGACATAATGGAACAATATTTTGGAGCAAATGATACTATCATTGAAACACTTTGCAAGTATTACTCATGAGGGATCATTCAACTTCAGACAAAAACTTTCTAGATGAAATGTGACATTTGTTTGAGCAATTTTCAGTATACCAAATTCCCTAATATACCGCAACTAAAGATCAATTACTCCGGGCAAAGACAGACAGTATTGCCTATTTATATATGAAATGGCCGATTTGACCCAAATTAGTAAGTCAAACTGTGACCTCTTCTCAGTGAAACATGCAAGTGGCAAAGGGAGGCTACACATACCTTATAAATACATTGTCTTGTAGAGATTAGCAACACGAGTATCCTCTTTTGTAGCCATATTAAGCCTCTCCAAGCACTCGAGAAATGCCAAATCTGCTTTCAGAAGCTCAGCTTGATCAAGGGTATCATACATCATGTCATGACAATAACAGCAATAGTCTAGCCAATCAATAGGACATTTCACATTTGCCCAAAGTAGAGATCATCCATCTTTCCCACTTGACCAATTTGGTCCTCAGAAATGCCCATATCTTGAAAAAACTGAGACAGACACGATCTTGGACCTGTATGCCATGGAACTTTAGAAATACAGTATTAGGCTTTGATTGATTCTATAGAACAGTTCAACTTCACAACAAAACCTTATAAATGGAACCCCCATTGGCATCAGTCATCCAAAACCACAAACAATAACACATACAATTACAGTGATAGCTAAATATTATGTATACAACATGAAGTAAAAATTTAGAAATCAATAAAAAAAAAAACAACATTTCAAAACAAAGATAACTCGTACATAACAGACCAGAAAAGAGACTGAGTTAGAATAATTAAAGACACACGACCACTTGTAGTTGACCCGTATCTGGTAATACAAGTGCCCAAGGACAGACACACGTTCATTTTATTGAAACACATATTTGACACCAGATATATAGCATTAGAAATGATCTTAACAAGTATATAGCATGATTTTTCCCTAGAGGCCCTCCATGTCAATGCACGAGGGCTGAGGGGTTCTTTAGATATGCGAGTAATAGGGATAAAACTTCTATTAGTATTGTGTTCGGTTGCCAAAAGTTGGTAAAAAACAGGGCTGGGTACTTATTTATAACTTATTAGTCAAGTTTAGCTAACAACGTTCCAAATAATAAAATCAAATAAAACTAGAAGAAAGTCAAACAATATATGCACCTCCCATTGCAGTGAAACTAAGAATTTACAAAAAATCAAGATTTCATCCAGATTCTTGAACAACACGCATGAATGAGATCATCATAAACCAAAAAATACCAAAAATAATGTGAAGAAATATAGTAATATTGGCGCTATGTAAACCAATAACAACAATTAACTAAGAAACAAGGATGAGAAAGAAAGAAAATAAACGCCAACCCCAGCCGGCCAGCCCCAATATTTAAAACCCTGGCTTATTATTACCTGAGAGTGCCAATTATTGTACCCTGCTAGTCTGCTAAGCTAAATCAGGGAGCGATGATGCGGGTGTGGGTGTTGATTGTTGTTGTTGACTGTGGAAGATCGGAGGAAGTGGAGTATACTTAATTGGGAATATTATGGACTTGGAGTGGGGAAATTTGGGGATGATATAGAACAATATCAAAAATAAAAATAAAAACGTAGAACAAGATGAGAGTGAGCTGGAGGATTTTCGTTTGGTCAAAATAAGAGGCGGGATTCTGAATATTGTACTGAAAATTTTGGCGGAAATATATATTTTAGGGGAAACGATTGCCTGATTGGTACAGTGCTCTCTCTTAGAAGTTTTCCCAAGGAGGAGAATATTTCCGGTTTAGGCTTTCACTCCGGTGGATCTAACCCTATTTTTCACCCCGGGCCGGAGGTCCCTTCCACTTCGGTGGATCTGGAAGCAGTCTCTCTACTTTTGAGTAGGGGTAAGGTCTGTCTACATCATACCTCCCCCTTACCCCGGCTTATGCCGGGATTGGGTACCGTTGTTGTTGTTGTTGATTGCGTGATTGGTACAACATAATTTATAGAAAAAAAAATAAGAATTATATAGAATAAAAAAAGATAGTGACTTTAACTTTGCCATTAAAAAATAAAGGGAAAAAAAAATTGATTTTAACTTGATCTTGACATTTTCTCTTAATTTAAAAGTTGAGATTTTTATAATTTTATCTATAAAGTTGATCTAACTTTAAATAATCCTTATCCAGAAAAAAATCCATTTTCCCCTGTGAAATTCACTATAAGTATGGATTAAAAATTTTCGGTCTGTGAATGCGGTAGTACCTAACGTTGGTATTTTCGCCAAAACCTATACTTTCTTTTATATTTTATTATAATAATTATAATTCTAATTCTATCTGTAAAAATAATTTTCGATGATCAAAAACATTTGGTAAATACTATATAAATAAGAAAAATATTAAATACAACCTTAAAACTTGTAGTCAACATGTATAAAAAAAAATTTAACTTTCCATTTCAAAAACTTCTTTGAATTTTATGGTACGTATACAAACCTTAATGACTTAATTACAATCCTTAGAGTTGGATGTAACAAGACCGTATAATTATTAATTTAAATAAAAAATTATAAAAGTGAATGTCAAAAATAGTAAATCTAACTAGGAAGTTCATCTTAAGCGTTTTCGTTGGTATCCGTTTATACTTATAAGATAAATATAAAAAAAAAATAGTGAAAACCCCGATCACATGTATAGTTTCGGTATCCATATGATCATACAATGACGGTACCACTAGAGTTTCATCTCATTCATTTAGTTTTAAGATAAATATCAATATATCATAACTTTGTAAGTACCTATAATGAATTTCGTCAGTACCTATAAAAACAGTGCAATTAGTAAATAAAATTGAAACAATTTTGATTCACAAAATTCACTTATTCATAATTAAAAATAAAACTATTAGACATTGAATTATTCTTGATTTATTATAGTAAAATTATTAATTAAAAATTATAAAATGGTGAATGTCAAAAATAGTAAATCTAACTAGGAAGTTCATCTTAAGCGTTTTCGTTGGTATCCGTTTATACTTATAAGATAAATATAAAAAAAAAATAGTGAAAACCCCGATCACAAAAAAAAAAAAAAAAAAAAAAAAAAAAAAAAAAAAAAAAAAAAAAAAAAAAAAAAAAAAAAAAAAAAAAAAAAAAAAAAAAAAAAAAAACATTTATTCAATAAAAATAAATTTTTACAAATTTACATGGCATAAAAAAATTTAAATATAAAATAATGATAATTAAGTAAAAATTAAATATAAATATTTTTTAATTTCTGACCTACGTAACATACATGTATATCTATAGCATTTTATATTTATATTAGATTTATAAATCTTTGTTTATAAACCTATGTATAATCTTTACTATAATTTTGATGAGGTTGATTATTGTAAAATAAGTATTAAGGTAAAAAAAGGGACAAGATCTTGAACCTTAGATCATGATAAAATTGATACATGATGATTCACAAAGCAAAAGTACATATATTGATGCACAATGATTTACATTTTTCATGGTGATTTTCAGTATTGTTTTACTTAATACTTCTTTTATTTTACCTATAACCTAGCTATGATATTTAAACAGTATAACTTTTGTTGATTATCCGCATTATTTATTTATAGGTCGACTAACTTAAATCAATATTATATTAAAATTTTAAAATGTTGATTTATCATAATCATCTTTATTAACATATATTAAAAGACAACTGACCTAATAACTTATTAACCAATCATAAGGCTCGATTTCATCAAATTATAATTTGTTTATGTCATAGTTCATAATTAAAAATAAAACTATTAGACATTGAATTATTCTTGATTTATTATAGTAAAATTATTAATTAAAAATTATAAATTGATGGTGGAAAACAAAAAAGAGTAATTAAAGTTAAAATTGAAATGAAAAGTCAAATTTCCATAGTCTATATATTAAAAGACAACTGACATCTATACTCCTTTATAAAAATTATTACACCCTCCAATTTTTAAAAATAGTTACACAATAGTTACATACGGAAATACTAACACTATATTCTCGAGTTTATAATTAAAAAAAAGGATTGATAAGATTGGATATGAGAGGAGAGGGAAAGAAAGTGTATACATATAATGCATTCTTAAGTTTAATAGAGGGAAAGAAAGTGTATACATATAATGCATTCTTAAGTTTAATGAGAATGAAAGAAATGGAAAAAAAAAGAAAGAATTAATTACATTCTCGAGTTTATAATTAAAAAAAAGGATTGATAAGATTGGATATGAGAGGAGAGGGAAAGAAAGTGTATACATATAATGCATTCTTAAGTTTAATGAGAATGAAAGAAATGGAAAGAAAAGAAAGAATTAATTACATTCTCGAGTTTATAATTAAAAAAAAGGATTGATAAGATTGGATATGAGAGGAGAGGGAAAGAAAGTGTATACATATAATGCATTCTTAAGTTTAATGAGAATGAAAGAAATGGAAAGAAAAGAAAGAATTAATTACATTCTCGAGTTTATAATTAAAAGAAAAGAATTGATAAGATTGGATATGAGAGGAGAGGGAAAGAAAGTGTATACATATAATGCATTCTTAAGTTTAATGAGAATGAAAGAAATGGAAAGAAAAGAAAGAATATTAAATCACTCTTAATAAACACCCACTATGAAAAAAGTTTTTTAAAAATACCAAATTTGTCCTTAATGAATAAATTTACACTTTAAACCTTTATTTTAATAGTTAACACTTTAAGCCCTTGTATTCTAAAAATTTTCACTATCACAATTACATCAACCTATACCACTTGACACCGCCACCACCACCAATAGTACCATCACCGACACCACTAAAGCGCCCTCCCCACCACCGCCACCGCATTGCGCGGATACCATGCTCGTAATAGTTTATTAACAATCATAAAACTCAATTACATCTCATTACAATTTACTTATGACATGACCCGTTTCTTTTTTTAGTCATTAAGTGCTGAGTGTATTAAGTGCCTGAATGCATTAAGAATGTCTGTATATATTAAGTGAAATATAAGTAATTGACGGTTATTTTTATTTATTAAGTTAAAAAAGAAACATGAAATTTGACTGAATGATTAAGTTCTTAACTATTAAGTTTATTAAGTAAAAATGAAAACGGGACCTATAGTTTATCATTAAAAAAAACAACACATTACATTTATTAAAAAAAAACACATTACATTTATTAAAAAAAAACACATTAAAATTATTAAAAAAAAACAACACATTACATTTATTAAAAAAAACACATTACATTTATTAAAAAAAACACATTACATTTATTAAAAAAAAACACATTACATTTATTAAAAAAAAAAACACATTACATTTATTAAAAAAAACACATTACATTTATTAAAAAAAAACACATTACATTTATTAAAAAAAACAACACATTACATTTATTAAAAAAAACACATTACATTTATTAAAAAAAACACATTACATTTATTAAAAAAAACAACACATTACATTTATTAAAAAAAACACATTACATTTATTAAAAAAAACACATTACATTTATTAAAAAAAACACATTACATTTATTAAAAAAAACACATTACATTTATTAAAAAAAACACATTAAAATTATTAAAAAAAAACAACACATTACATTTATTAAAAAAAACACATTACATTTATTAAAAAAAACACATTACATTTATTAAAAAAAAACACATTACATTTATTAAAAAAAAAACACATTACATTTATTAAAAAAAACACATTACATTTATTAAAAAAAAACACATTACATTTATTAAAAAAAAACACATTACATTTATTAAAAAAAACACATTACATTTATTAAAAAAAAACACATTACATTTATTAAAAAAAACACATTACATTTATTAAAAAAAACACATTACATTTATTAAAAAAAACAACACATTACATTTATTAAAAAAAACACATTACATTTATTAAAAAAAACACATTACATTTATTAAAAAAAACACATTACATTTATTAAAAAAAACACATTAAAATTATTAAAAAAAAACAACACATTACATTTATTAAAAAAAACACATAACATTTATTTAAAATTATTAAAAAAAAACAACACATTACATTTATTAAAAAAAACACATTACATTTATTAAAAAAAAACACATTACATTTATTAAAAAAAAACACATTACATTTATTAAAAAAAACACATTACATTTATTAAAAAAAACACATTACATTTATTAAAAAAAACAACACATTACATTTATTAAAAAAAACACATTAAAATTATTAAAAAAAAACAACACATTACATTTATTAAAAAAAACACATTACATTTATTAAAAAAAACACATAACATTTATTTAAAATTATTAAAAAAAAACAACACATTACATTTATTAAAAAAAACACATTACATTTATTAAAAAAAAACACATTACATTTATTAAAAAAAAACACATTACATTTATTAAAAAAAACACATTACATTTATTAAAAAAAACACATTACATTTATTAAAAAAAACAACACATTACATTTATTAACATCCTCTTCCACACCTCTTCCACACCTCATCCACACATCTTCCACACCTCTTCCACACCTCTTCCACACCTCTTCCACACCTCTTCCACACTCTTCCACACCTCTTCCACACCTCTTCCACACCTCTTCCACACTCTTCCACACCTCTTCCACACCTCTTCCACACCTCTTCCACACCTCTTCCACACTCTTCCACAGCCTCTTCCACACCTCTTCCACACCTCACTCCACACATCTTCCACACCTCTTCCACACCTCTTCCACACCTCATCCACACATCTTCCACACTGTCACATCAGCTTTGCTCTCTCCTCTTCCACCTCTTCCACACTCACTCACAATAACACCTCTTCCACAACTTTTCCACACCTCATCCACACATCTTCCACACCTCTTCCACACCTCTTCCACACCTCATCCACACATCTTCCACACTCTTCCACACCTCTTCCACACCTCATCCACACATCTTCCACACTCTTCCACACCTCTTCCACACCTCATCCACACATCTTCCACACTCTTCCACACCTCTTCCACACCTCATCCACACATCTTCCACACTCTTCCACACCTCTTCCACACCTCATCCACACATCTTCCACACTCTTCCACACCTCTTCCACACCTCATCCACACATCTTCCACACTCTTCCACACCTCTTCCACACCTCATCCACACATCTTCCACACTCTTCCACACCTCTTCCACACCTCTTCCACACCTCTTCCACACTCTTCCACACCTCTTCCACACCTCTTCCACACCTCTTCCACACCTCTTCCACACCTCTTCCACACCTCTTCCACACCTCTTCCACACCTCTTCCACACCTCTTCCACACCTCTTCCACACCTCTTCCACACCTCTTCCACACCTCTTCCACACCTCTTCCACACCTCTTCCACACCTCTTCCACACCTCTTCCACACCTCTTCCACACCTCTTCCACACCTCTTCCACACCTCTTCCACACCTCTTCCACACCTCTTCCACACCTCTTCCACACCTCTTCCACACCTCTTCCACACTCTTCCACACCTCTTCCACACCTCTTCCACACCTCTTCCACACCTCTTCCACACCTCTTCCACACCTCTTCCACACCTCTTCCACACCTCTTCCACACCTCTTCCACACCTCTTCCACACCTCTTCCACACCTCTTCCACACCTCTTCCACACCTCTTCCACACCTCTTCCACACCTCTTCCACACCTCTTCCACACCTCTTCCACACCTCTTCCACACCTCTTCCACACCTCTTCCACACCTCTTCCACACCTCTTCCACACCTCTTCCACACCTCTTCCACACCTCTTCCACACCTCTTCCACACCTCTTCCACACCTCTTCCACACCTCTTCCACACCTCTTCCACACCTCTTCCACACCTCTTCCACACCTCTTCCACACCTCTTCCACACCTCTTCCACACCTCTTCCACACCTCTTCCACACCTCTTCCACACCTCTTCCACACCTCTTCCACACCTCTTCCACACCTCTTCCACACCTCTTCCACACCTCTTCCACACCTCTTCCACACCTCTTCCACACCTCTTCCACACCTCTTCCACACCTCTTCCACACCTCTTCCACACCTCTTCCACACTCTGTCACATCAGCTTTCTCTCTCCTCTTCACACCTCTTCCACACCTCTTCACACCTATCACACATCTTCCACACCTCTTCCACACCTCTTCCACACCTCATCCACACATCTTCCACACTCTTCCACACCTCTTCCACACCTCATCCACACATCTTCCACACTCTTCCACACCTCTTCCACACCTCATCCACACATCTTCCACACTCTTCCACACCTCTTCCACACCTCATCCACACATCTTCCACACTCTTCCACACCTCTTCCACACCTCATCCACACATCTTCCACACTCTTCCACACCTCTTCCACACCTCATCCACACATCTTCCACACTCTTCCACACCTCTTCCACACCTCATCCACACATCTTCCACACTCTTCCACACCTCTTCCACACCTCATTCCACACCTCTTCCACACCTCTTCCACACCTCTTCCACACCTCTTCCACACTCTTCCACACCTCTTCCACACCTCTTCCACACCTCTTCCACACTCTTCCACACCTCTTCCACACCTCTTCCACACCTCTTCCACACTCTTCCACACCTCTTCCACACCTCTTCCACACCTCTTCCACACTCTTCCACACCTCTTCCACACCTCTTCCACACCTCTTCCACACTCTTCCACACCTCTTCCACACCTCTTCCACACCTCTTCCACACTCTTCCACACCTCTTCCACACCTCTTCCACACCTCTTCCACACTCTTCCACACCTCTTCCACACCTCTTCCACACCTCTTCCACACTCTTCCACACCTCTTCCACACCTCTTCCACACCTCTTCCACACTCTTCCACACCTCTTCCACACCTCTTCCACACCTCTTCCACACTCTTCCACACCTCTTCCACACCTCTTCCACACCTCTTCCACACTCTTCCACACTCTGTCACATCCTCTTCCACTCCTCTTCCACACCTCTTCCACACCTCTTCCACACCTCTCCACATCTTCCACACTCTTCACATCAGCTCTTGCCTCACCTCTTCCTCAACGCTTCCAAGCATACCCGGAAAACCATGCACCGCCTCGTGTTTGGCGGTCACGCGGTTAACATCTTCTTGTGTGGGTTTTCTCAAAAACTCTGAGTGATATAACTGAACAACACATTTGCAGAAGTAGTTCAATGAATCGTAAGACGTTTGGGAATCCATTTCGAGGTATTCATCCAACTGGTCGGCAGTAGAAGCATAAGCCAGCTGGCGTATAGCGGAAGTACATTTTTGAAAAATATTTAACGTCGGGCGACCCACAGCGTCGGTTGGAGCGTTGTGGAAGAATGCAAAGTGTTTTGGTAATGGTTGTATGGCGTTAAAGGAATGTATATCGTTCACTATACGAAGAAACATTTCTTTGGGTATTCGAAAACGCCTTCTAAAATAATCGGCAGGGTAAACGGGTTGCGGGGCAAAGTAATGATTATATAAACGTGTGGCGGCTTCCACATGGTTTCTGGGTATGGTTCTTCTTGGTATTATTGGTCTGTTTGCCATTCTCGAGCTCTCTGCTTCTTCTTCTTCTTCTTCTTCTTCTTCTTCTTCTTCTTCTTCTTCTTCTTCTTCTTCTTCTTCTTCTTCTTCTTCTTCTTCTTCTTCTTCTTCTTCTTCTTCTTCTTCTTCTTCTTCTTCTTCTTCTTCTTCTTCTTCTTCTTCTTCTTCTTCTTCTTCTTCTTCTTCTTCTTCTTCTTCTTCTTCTTCTTCTTCTTCTTCTTCTTCTTCTTCTTCTTCTTCTTCTTCTTCTTCTTCTTCTTCTTCTTCTTCTTCTTCTTCTTCTTCTTCTTCTTCTTCTTCTTCTTCTTCTTCTTCTTCTTCTTCTTCTTCTTCTTCTTCTTCTTCTTCTTCTTCTTCTTCTTCTTCTTCTTCTTCTTCTTCTTCTTCTTCTTCTTCTTCTTCTTCTTCTTCTTCTTCTTCTTCTTCTTCTTCTTCTTCTTCTTCTTCTTCTTCTTCTTCTTCTTCTTCTTCTTCTTCTTCTTCTTCTTCTTCTTCTTCTTCTTCTTCTTCTTCTTCTTCTTCTTCTTCTTCTTCTTCTTCTTCTTCTTCTTCTTCTTCTTCTTCTTCTTCTTCTTCTTCTTCTTCTTCTTCTTCTTCTTCTTCTTCTTCTTCTTCTTCTTCTTCTTCTTCTTCTTCTTCTTCTTCTTCTTCTTCTTCTTCTTCTTCTTCTTCTTCTTCTTCTTCTTCTTCTTCTTCTTCTTCTTCTTCTTCTTCTTCTTCTTCTTCTTCTTCTTCTTCTTCTTCTTCTTCTTCTTCTTCTTCTTCTTCTTCTTCTTCTTCTTCTTCTTCTTCTTCTTCTTCTTCTTCTTCTTCTTCTTCTTCTTCTTCTTCTTCTTCTTCTTCTTCTTCTTCTTCTTCTTCTTCTTCTTCTTCTTCTTCTTCTTCTTCTTCTTCTTCTTCTTCTTCTTCTTCTTCTTCTTCTTCTTCTTCTTCTTCTTCTTCTTCTTCTTCTTCTTCTTCTTCTTCTTCTTCTTCTTCTTCTTCTTCTTCTTCTTCTTCTTCTTCTTCTTCTTCTTCTTCTTCTTCTTCTTCTTCTTCTTCTTCTTCTTCTTCTTCTTCTTCTTCTTCTTCTTCTTCTTCTTCTTCTTCTTCTTCTTCTTCTTCTTCTTCTTCTTCTTCTTCTTCTTCTTCTTCTTCTTCTTCTTCTTCTTCTTCTTCTTCTTCTTCTTCTTCTTCTTCTTCTTCTTCTTCTTCTTCTTCTTCTTCTTCTTCTTCTTCTTCTTCTTCTTCTTCTTCTTCTTCTTCTTCTTCTTCTTCTTCTTCTTCTTCTTCTTCTTCTTCTTCTTCTTCTTCTTCTTCTTCTTCTTCTTCTTCTTCTTCTTCTTCTTCTTCTTCTTCTTCTTCTTCTTCTTCTTCTTCTTCTTCTTCTTCTTCTTCTTCTTCTTCTTCTTCTTCTTCTTCTTCTTCTTCTTCTTCTTCTTCTTCTTCTTCTTCTTCTTCTTCTTCTTCTTCTTCTTCTTCTTCTTCTTCTTCTTCTTCTTCTTCTTCTTCTTCTTCTTCTTCTTCTTCTTCTTCTTCTTCTTCTTCTTCTTCTTCTTCTTCTTCTTCTTCTTCTTCTTCTTCTTCTTCTTCTTCTTCTTCTTCTTCTTCTTCTTCTTCTTCTTCTTCTTCTTCTTCTTCTTCTTCTTCTTCTTCTTCTTCTTCTTCTTCTTCTTCTTCTTCTTCTTCTTCTTCTTCTTCAGGTAGCATTTGTCAGTTACTCTGCTATTGATGGCACTTATTGCTGTACAATGGATGCTGAGTTCAAGCCATTTCTTTTGAAGAAGCAGAAAACTATATACAAATACTTCGCTATATGTATTTTATTATAATATTTAGTGCAATGTTGTGGCATTTTTTACTAGAGACAACAAGGCGAAACCTACGAACCACATGGAAATGTCAATGTTGAACCAGAGCTATGAGGAATTTGAGTTCGGTGAATTTTTTGCACATCAACTAATACATACTATTGAGTATGTTCTTGGTTCAGCTGCATCCTCTCTACATCTAAGGGATCTAAAGGTAAGTAAGAGACTCCACAAAGCTTCAAATAGGAAACATCTAAGTGCTATACTTCACAAAGTTTTTACATCTAAGTGCTATACTTCACAAAGTTTTTACAGCTGAATGATATTTTGTATTTATTTTAGTGCATTCCTAGCTTTCAAGTGTATTTTTCAGAAGGTTCTGATTCTAGCTTGGGGGTAAGTTATCAGATTGCACTATCAATAAGAACCAAGTATCTTACTAATGTAATACTTTCTGACTGCAAATACAACAATACGGTGGTACTTGTATTACAATGGCGTGACAGATCTTGTGACAGTCCCGTGGAAAGCATGTTACATGGACACAAATATCTAGTCTAAATACAGCTGCAACCATTTATCACGCCTTAACATGTTTTTGCTGATTATAAAATATTTTTTCTGTTTTTATCTTTTCTGCTAATGGCTTCTGCTATCTTTCCTACCTTCAGTATTATTTGTGTTTTTCTTTGGTGTCAAGTAACAAGCTGTAGAATCAAGTAATAGAACCTTTGCAGTTTATTACATTAATTGACCCTTTCTCTTGCTTTTGACAGATTTAAAGATTATATTTTCGTGAAGTATCATTCGTTGTATGATCACCACCTAGAGAGAACCAATAATGGAGCAGTAGACTTTTGACAAAAGGTGTCATTGTTGCGTCAAGTGAATTTTTCACATTCAAAAGAGGTTAGGACCATGTATGATGTTGATTAAAGCTTCTAGTGATTGATGTAGCTTTGACAATGCCGGTGTGGTGGCTTGGGGGGGTTGAGTCTCAAACAATTGATAAAATTGCCACTTTTTAATGAGATGGTTGGTGGTAAAAGGAAAAAAGGAGTTTATCGAAATGGATCAAAATCATTTAATTTGTTGAACCCAAACAATATTCTGAATGCAATTACTTCTAAGCTAGATGGAATTTATGGTAATAAAGATTTGACAATGGCCAGAAAGTTAAGAAAGATAACAAAAGAAAATAGTTCACTAAAGCATACTCTTGAATTATTGTGTAGGTATGTCCGTATTCTTACTGTAGAATTTGATGATGATTCAAGATAATGGTGAAGAAAGTGCACATGATACTTAACACTATACAAGTCATTCCGAGCAGGTGCAAGTCATGAACCATAAGTGTTTTACCTGTCCAAGTTCTATTTACTAGTTTTAATGTATGTTTTTGTTTAGGTTTAGTGTTCATTTTATATACTTTGTTGCAATACATTTTAGGTTGCACGTTTTAGACCTCTTTTGTTATCTTTATATTATGTTATGTTTTTTCAAATGCTAACTTTGAATGATTATCTTGTCTTTATATTATATTATGAGATTTTAGTGTATAATGTGGTAATCATAGCACATTCAGTATACAATGTTGATATAAACGTTTTGGTTTGTAACTGAAATTGTCTGGATTCAGGGACTATTAATTAGTCTTAAAGTCTTTTATCTAAGACTGGTTTGAATTTAAATATCAATCTCTAAAAGAAGTAAATTAAGGACCGAAAGTGCCTAATTTTTGGAACTAATTATCAGTTATTAAAGCCTTTTATTAGAGACTGATTTGGTGATGATTTGAAACTAATTTTCAGCCTCCAAAAGTATCAAATTAAAGACTGAATCATTTGGATTCTACAACTATTAATCAGTCTTTAAAACCTTTCTTTGAAAACTCATCAGAAACTAAATTTCAGTCTTTAAAAGAAACAAATTAAGGACTAAAATGCCCAGTTTTTGGGACTAATTATCAGTTTTTAAATCCTTTTATCAGAGACTGAATAGGTGACGATTTGAAACTAATTTTCAGTCTCCAAAAGTAGCAAATTAAAGACTGAAATCGTCTGGAATCTGGGACTAATAATCAGTCTTTAAAGCCTTTTTATAGAGACGGATTTGGTATAATAATCTATAAAAAAACGAAATATATTAGGGACTATAAGCAATTTTATGGACTAATTTTCAGTCCCTACACTTATATATTAGTAACTGAACTAGCATAGTATTTGAGACTGAGTTTCAATCACTGATTAAAAAAATCAGGGACTGAAATAATATGGTACCAGCCCATGAAAATAAGGACTGAATTTTTTAATGTTTGAGACTGATCTCCACTCCTTGTTGGTTCCATACAACAAGGACTGATTTTCAGTTGGTAACCCCACTTTCTGGGACTAAGCTGTTGTAACTGGCTAGCAACTAGCAAAATCAGTCTTTGATATACTATTAGTAACTGATCAAGGTGTATCAAAGACTGATTTTTCAGTTGGTAACCCCACTTTCTGGGACTAAGCTGTTGTAACTGGCTAGCAACTAGCAAAATCAGTCTTTGATATACTATTAGTAACTGATCAAGGTGTATCAAAGACTGATTTTTCAGTCCCAAAAGCCTGTTTTTTTGTAGTGTCTTTTTCTCTCTAGCTCACGGCTCAAACAAATCAAGAAAAAGGGAGTAAAAATCAATCTAAACACATACTAATAATAAGGGTTAGATTAGATTAAGCAAGGGTTAAATCAAGCTAAGGTTTAAGGGTATTTTACAAGTCATAAAAAGGGTATTTTTGGGGTTGAAGGCCACGATTTTTTTGCCCATTTTTCACCATCAAAACCGAGCTCAAGAGGGTATAAATCTTCATCCTTTTTACTAGATTTAATCTTGTTCTTGTTTATATTCAAAGGTTTTATCAAAAGTTTACAATTTCTTCTTGTTTTCTTTATAATACACACTTGATGAGGGCAAAGTTGATAGGATCTTTCTCCTCATGCACATGCATGTCGAAATCTTGGAGAAAGATTCAAGGATTCAACAAGTTTAAGACCCAAAAGTGTTGTTATAGATTAAGTAACTTTTAAAGTGATTTTTCCTTTGAAAGATGGGTATGTTCTTGCATATTATGATGAACATATTTCTGGAATTTTTTATTAAAAATGTGTTTTTATATTGTTGGATGAAAGTTTGATAAAGATTTGTTGTGAAAATGAAGAGATGAAAGCATGCATGTTAGATTTAAGAAAGTTGGATCTTTTGTTGGATTATGAGATGGATATGGACTTGTTATAAGTGAAAAATATGTTAATCTTGATGTTAATATTCTGGAAAAATTTATGAAATAACAAAGAAATAAAGCTTGGAACAAAACAAGTTAAAATAAGCTAGAAATCACAAACCGAAAACATGCAAAAAGCTATTTTGAGCACACACTTGCACCATAATCAAAGGACCAAGAAAATATCTTAAAGTTACTGTAAATAAGTGATTTCAAAAATATGAAACTTAAGTCATTTGATTCATGACAATAATAAGCTCAAAAATCACCTTTTCGGGTCAAATAAGCACTAACCGAAAGCACTAAATTGCACATATCACACCACCACCACTATCACGACTTGGAACACCAAAATATGATGAACTTTCTGGAAATAATGAAACAAGAATGAAAATCTGTTGATGCATGTTGATGTGACAACAGCAACTTAGATTTGATTATGTCTTATTCATTTATATGTAATTGATAGATTATGGACTTCGTGTTTTAGTAATGATTGATTACATGTTTTGGTGTTATTTATATGTTTATATATGATGTTTGTTATGTATATCATACAAGTACAAACATAATATATGTTAGGTTTCTTGTACATAAAGTACTTGAAAATAACTAAGCATAGATGTTGATGGTATTTAGTACTAACGAAGATAATCTTCGTTAGGAACTAACGAAGATAATCTTCGTTTTATGGGCTGGGCTGCTAAGTTCGTAAGAACAAAGCCCAGCAGGCCCAATATCGATCGTGAACATATATAAACGATTGGAAACCCTAAATTGAGGAATCCAGTTGATATCACACACACCAAAGGCGACTAAGTTCGTTTCTAAGCTATAGAAAACGAAGATAGATCACATAAGGCTGATTATATTGAGATAATTAGCAATATATACGATAACTAATCAAACTAGTTATCTCGTGAGGATTCCGCACTCACGACATAACAATAGATGATCTCGAGAGCGATCAGTAGCTATCGAGGGACTCACAAGTGGTATCAGAGCCATTCGATATCTTATCGAAGGGTTGAGATCGTTTGTTTGATTGTTATTTTCTCAAAAATAGCCTCCCGAACACCTTTCTGTCGTTAAGTTCGTTTACCTTACGAACTTAGCGAAACGAAGTTAACTTAATTTCGTTCTAAATTTCATCTAACGAAGATAGAAAACGAAGTTATCTTCATTTTCGTTTTGAATCTTCTTCAAACGAATTTAGTCTACGAACTTAACTTATCTTCGTTCAGATCCTTAGTCTACGAATTTAGCTATATTCGTTCAGAACTTTTGTCCACAAAATTAAGCTATCTTCGTACTAACTCTGTTCTACGAATTTAATCTAATTTCGTTCGATTCTTATCTTCGTTTGAACAGTATTTTTCACTTATGGCTTTTTCATCCTCAACCAACAATGCTGTTGCCCAATATCTCAATTCTCTAGTTTATCATGATCATCTGGTAGGGCGTACTAATTCTCCACCAAAGTTAGTCTCATTAGCTGACTTTTGGGCGTGGAGAGGTCGATTTGAAGATTTCATTCAACGAGAAGACTTGAATATGTGGCTCATGATCACTGAAGGTTATGAATGGCCCACTCTTACTGTGAATGGAGTTACTTCTACATACAAGGTGGGAGAATTAACGGGCGAAGAAAAGGCTAACTACGCCATTGAAGTAAAGACTCTTTCCACACTTCGTATGTGCATTCCTCAAGAGTTGGTGCACTTGTTTCCTAAACAAGAATACAAGACTTCAAAGCAATTGTTCGATGCTATTGAAGCTCATTGTGAAGGTGATCCATTATTGAAGCAAAATAGAATTAAAATGCTTAAGAAACAATTTGATTGCTTCAATGCTACAAAGAATGAACTAGTTGAGGATCTTATACTGAGATATCAACATCTTCTTGCTGAATTAGCTTATTTTGACCTTAGATACACTCCTACTGAGATAGTGGATAAATTCCTGGATGGTTTGCCGAAAGCATACAAAGAGTTTCGTCATGGATTGCAAGAAAGAGCTGATTACGCATCTCTTCGAATAGATGGAGTTATATCCACTCTAAGAAACAGAGAAATGAAGGATAAGGCAAAAGATCTTCAAGACAACTTCACACAAGATCCATCTCTCTATCATGCCACTATGAAAAATCCAACAGCTGATGCTAATGCTTTCTTTTCTGGAGTTGGTAATACTGGTGAGACAGACAATTGTGGTCCATTAATGGATGGAGATGATTCTTCCGGATTCATGGCTACTGATGCTGGTAACAGGGGTAAAAGGGCTAATGAAGGAACAAAGACTGGAAATATGAAGTTTGGAAACATTACATCTTCTTCTGCTGGTTACAAGTCCATGCCTATGAATATGAAATCAGCTGAGGGCAGGATGAATGTATTTGCTGCTATGTGTGCTGCACATGAAGCTTTTGTTGCAGGAAGAATCACAGATCCAGCACTTATTGATGAAGATTATGACCAGATAGATCCAGATGATGTTGAAGAAATGGATCTGAAATGGCAATTGGCAATGATCACCAGGAGAGTACAAAAGTTTATGAATAGAACAGGAAGACAGCTTACTGGAGGTACTCAAGGATTTGACAAGTCAAAGGTGAAATGCTATAATTGTGAAGGTTTTGGACATTTTGCCAGAGAATGTCAACGGCCTAAGAGAGAGGCAAATGTTACGCCTACACGTCAAGATAGAGGTAGTAATCGTCCGTTCAATCAAAATTCTACTAGAGCTCTTTTATTGACTGATGATCCTACTGCAAATGTCAATGGCAATGACAAGGCTATAGTAGCTGTTCAACCAGATGGTTCTTATGTTTGGAATCTTCCACATGATGAGAACAATAACGCTTATTTGGCCGAAATTCTTGATGATATGGCTCAAATAGTTGATTCTCCCGATAATTTCTTGGACACCACAGTCTACCACAGTGAAGAGCAATTGTATGAAAATACTAAAAGTTCGAATGTGGAATCTGTTGCTGCTGGTGTATATGATACTGATTCCGAATCTGACAATGAGTTAGAAGATGTCAAGAATCTTGATGAAGTGAAAGCTGCTGAGGTTAAAAATGATTCTGCCATAGAAAAGAGTGAAAAGACAATTGAAGAGCAGATGCAAGAGTTTGAGATTCCGGCTGGCATGACTGTGGATGACTTTGTTGCTTACATGGCAGATTGCAAAGAGGCAGACCAACAGGTATCTTATTCTTTACATACTATTGTTCATGTTTGCAAAATTGTTAATCGCATGTTTGATGAACTTGAACAAAAGAATGAACAAATTAAGAAATTAGAATCTGTTGTCAATACTGCTCATGATGAAAGAGATAAATTAATTAAAAAGGGTCTAACTGTAAATGATAAGGAAAAATTTTTCAAGGAAAAGATTAGATCCTTAGAATCTGACATTAGAGCAATGAAAGATAAAGTCAATCAGTCTGTGGCTGTAGAAAGAGTAAGTAGTGAAGCTTATTCCTTGTTAGCTAGAAAGTGTGCTACCGTAGAAAAGGAACTTGCTGATGCTAGGATAGAAATCTTGGAATTTAAGGCTAAATCTGATTCTGCTAGACATTCTGAGCTTTTGATGCATATGAAAAAGTTTGAGAATTCCTCCTCTAAGAGTCTTGAAACTGCAAAGATTTCTTATAAAGATGTGCCTCCTCCTTTCAATAATAACTATACTCCTGTTGAACCTAATATTCCTGAAATCCTACTTCAACCTAGTGTTGTAGATGGTAAACCAAAAGACTCAATTCCTGAGGCAAAGTTGCCTGAGGGAACAAAAGAGTCTAAAGGAGGTTCTTCTCAACCTAACAAGGAAGAGAAATTGAAAGGTGTTGCCTTAAATCAGTCTACTCCTTATGGTCAGAAAGACAGTATAGTACACTTTACACTTCATAAGAGTAATAGGGTATATACTGAGTTAGAATTCCCATTAGAATCTATTGACCCTAAGAGGATTGATAAAGTCTGGGATGTTGCCATTGAGGATATGAAGAAATTAAGTCAGCAACGTCTCACTCCATTACCTAAGCAGTCTAGGATTAGAAAATCTGAAGATAACTTAGCTGTTAATGAAGAAGCCACTAAGGTTTTAAAGCACATCTTAATGCCTGCACTTAAGAAATCTTCAAGTAAAGATAGACATGAGAAAGATGGTGCTAGGAAGTCTAGGATTTCACCAACTAAACAAGACCCTGAAAAGGAAAATCAAAGAAAAACAAGTAAGTCAGTGGACACTAGTGCTAATAATGAATCTGTAGGTACCGATAAAAAGGTAGATACAAACAAAAAGTTCAAGGTCCTCTCTTGCTTTGCTTGTCATGAAAAGGGTCATGTTTATAGTGTATGTCCAAATAGACCTCGAAGATCAGGTTCTCCTTCAAAGGCTTCCACTTCAGAAGGAAAAAGGGGGTTGGGTAATAATAAACAGGTTTATGAGGCTAAAGTTCAATCTTCTCCAAAACCGTTTACTATACCTCAACGACGTGAATCTCCACTGAAAGGTTCCTCAGGAAATGTTCATAGGATTTCAAATCGTTTTCAAACACCTCCACGACCTGATCGTTCTGTTCCTAAAAGTCAAAATTCATTCTATGACCAAATTCATTCGAGTGTTCGATCTTCTTATGGCCCTCATTCTCCTAGATCTTCTCCGACGAGAGGTCAGAAGTCTTCTCCTGTGAGAAGACGAGATGAGAATCATGTTCCACCCACGGCTTCCAGCAATGGGTATTGGACTGAACTGATTCTAAGGGATGAGAAGGGTCGACCCAAACCTCAGAAGGTTTGGGTCCCCAATGAAAACTAATTTTTCTCATTTTATGTGCAGGGAGTTCCTAGGAAACCAATCCATTTATGGTACCTTGACAGTGGATGCTCCAGGCACATGACAGGGGACAGGAAACTCTTGTCCAATTATACTGGTATAAATGGGTCGTACGTTAGTTTTGCTGGATCCAAGGGCGGCAACATCACCGGTCAGGGAGATGTCGTCAATGGACAACTTACTCTAGAAAGAGTAAACTATGTGGAACAACTTACTCATAATCTAATGAGTGTCTCACAGATCTGTGACAAGGGCAACAATGTTCATTTCACAGAAAAGGAGGCATTCATCTTGAAGCCGGGTTTCGTTATTCCAGAAGAATGGATTATGCTCAGAGCTCCTAGGAAGAGAGACATCTATGGCTTAGTTTTAGGTGTTGATAATCCAACGGGCCCCTCTGTTTGTTGAGCAAAGCAAATGAGTCTGAATCACTCCTCTGGCATCGTAGGATGGAACATATCAACTTTCGGAAGATGAATGAACTTGTTAGTCTTGGATTAGTTGAAGGTGTTCCAGTTAAAAAGTTTGGGATGGAAGATAAATGTGTACCGTGTTTGAAAGGTAAGCAACACAAGAATCCTCACAAACCAAAGGTGCACAACACTATATCCAAACCATTCGAACTACTTCATATGGATCTCTTTGGTCCTGTGAACATAAGAAGCATTGGAGGGATGTTCTACTGTTTGGTGATCACTGATGATTACTCAAGGTACTCATGGGTATTTTTCTTGAAGACAAAGGACGAGACCGCAAACCGGTTTATGGATTTTGTTAGACAAGTTGAGAATGTCCATGAAATTAAAGTTAAGAGAATCAGGAGTGACAATGGCACTGAGTTCAAGAATAATACTCTTACGGTTTTTTGCTTGACCAAGGGTATTCAACATCAATTCAGTACACCGCATGAGCCACAGCAGAATGGAGTAGCTGAAAGGAAAAACAGGACATTGATAGAAACGGCTAGGACGATGCTTGCTGATTCAGGGCTTCCTGTTACTTTCTGGGGGGAGGCAGTGAATACAGCTTGTCACATTTTAAATCGGGTTTTAACAGTTAAACGGTTTAAGAAAACCTGTTATGAACTGTTGCACAACACAAAGCCAAATTTGCAAAATGTTGAGCCTTTTGGTGTTCCTTGTACTTTTCTTAAAGTTCTTCCTCAGGGAAAATTTGATCCTAAATCTGAGGAGGGTTTCTTTTTAGGCTATATACCTAGTACACCAATTCGGCGTGTGTACAATCAGAAAACTGGCAAAGTTAATTTTGGTACAAATGTGGTAATTGTCAGTCATAAACCTGCCATACACATTGGTCCTGCTAATGACTTCGATTATGATGGTGTCTTTACCTCTTTTCGTGGTCCTGTTTCTTTTTCAGGCGTTCTGATTGTGGAAGATGTAGTTACTCTACATGATCCATTTGAAGGTGGGCCGGTTCCTGTTTCTTCTCCTGTTTCTTCACCTTTCATTAAGCCTGCTTCTAAATCTGGAGAATCAAGTGGATCCAAAGAAGCAGATTCTACCTTAGAGACTGCTCCTAAAGATCCTACTGATCCTTTACATATACCTCTACCTGATGATCCTTTCTATGATACTGATGACACGGAAGGTGAAAATCAGGAGGAGCCTAAAACTCCAGAGCAACATGTGCAGACTAACTTGGGAAATGATCTTATAGTCGATACGGTTCCTCAAACAAGAGTCAACAAGGATCATCCAGTAGAGCAAATCATTGGTGATGCTTCTGTCTCTGTTCGCACGAGAAATCAGAATAGGAAAAATTTGTCAAGTATGTTTGCTGAAATTAAGGATACTGGGGCAATTACTTGGTACTTGTACTTTTGCTTCATCTCTCAGATAGAGCCTAAAAATGTTGGAATGGCTCTTAAAGATCCGTCATGGGTTGAGGCGATGCAAGAAGAATTGGCTCAGTTTAGAAAGCTTGATGTATGGAAGTTAGTTGACTTACCTCCGGGTGAATCTCCTTTATCAACGCGATGGGTTTTTTCGTTGTAAAAAGGATGACAAAGGTGTAGTCACTCGCAATAAGGCTCGGTTGGTGGTTAGAGGATTTGAGCAACAAGAAGGCTTCGATTACGATGAGACATTTGCACCAGTAGCTAGACTTGAAGCTATTCGATTATTTCTGGCATTTGCTAGTTATAAAGGTATAAAGGTGTATCAACTTGACGTAAAGAGTGCCTTTTTGTATGGGGAAATAAGAGAAGAAGTGTATGTAGATCAACCACCGGGGTTTGAGGATCCAGACTTCCCTAATAGAGTATATCGTCTTGATAAGGCTCTATATGGTTTACATCAGGCTCCTCGGTCATGGTATGAAAAACTGTCTACTCATCTGCATGAAAATGGTTTTACTAGAGGTTCTATTGACAGCACGTTGTTTATCAAATGGAAAGGGAAGGACTACTTGCTCGTACAGGTTTACGTCGATGATATTATCTTTGGTTCATCTGATGAGACTATGTGCAAGGAATTTGAGCATAGCATGAAGGCTAAGTTCGAAATGAGTGCTATGGGGGAATTAACTTTTTTCCTTGGACTCCAGGTGGATCAACTGAAGGATGGGTTCTTTATTCATCAGACCAAGTATGTTCAAGATCTTCTTACTAGGTTTCGAATGACCGATGCTAAAGATGCAATTACTCCCATTCAGACTAATCATGGGCTGTGTCCTGATAAGACTAATGATCCAGACGTCGATGCAACTCAATATCGGGCTATCATTGGTTCCTTGATGTATCTGACGGCTTCACGTCCAGACATTACCTTTGCTGTTTGTATATGTGCTAGATATCAGGCTAATCCGAAAGAGTCACATTTGAAAGCTGCGAAAAGGATTCTTCGTTATGTGAAGGCCAAGCCTCGTCTAGGGCTTTGGTATCCCATGCATGGTTCCTTTGAATTCAAAGCTTATACTGATTTGGATTATGGTGGCTGCAGTTCGGATAGGAAATCAACGTCAGGTGGATGTCAACTTTTAGGGGGAGAATTATATCGTGGCAGTGCAAAAAGCAGACATCTGTTGCACAGTCTACCTGTGAAGCAGAATACATAGCTGCTGGTCAATGCTGTTCTCAGGTTCTTTGGATACAGCAACAATTGCGCGACTATGGTATGGATATCTCAGACTCTCCTATTTGTATTGATAATAAGTCTGCCATAGACATTACTAAGAATCCGAAAAACTTTAAAGTCACCAAGCACATAGATATAAAGCATCATTTTTTGCGTGACTGTTTTGAGAAAAAGCTTATTCATTTAGAAAAGGTTCTTACTGATGATAACCTTGCTGATCTTTATACTAAAGCTTTTGATAGACCTCGTCATGAGTTGTTATATCAACTCAATGGTATGAAGAATGCCGAGTAGTTTCTCTCAAAGAACTTAAATTTTTCTTTTTGTGTCTTAGTAGTTTAAGTCGTACATAGATAGAGTCAAAAATACAAAAAGAGTTGTCTTAGTATAAGTCTGTATATATCTAGTGTCAAAAAAAAAAAAAAAAAATTATTATTAGAAAATCCAAAAATATAATAAATAAAGTTAGGTTACTGCACTACATGATTAGACGTGAAGATACTTTAGCTTTTAAGCCTACTTAATTGTACTTTAAAAATGCTCAGTTTAGTGATACCATTATATGATGTATCGATAGGCACAAAGTACCAAGGTTTCCTTTTAATCTGAACTTGAAAGTATACAATGTTCTTATGGGAAACGTATTCAGATATATGGCTGAGAATGCTTGTTCTTAAAATAGACAAGTCCTTTAAATCTTATGAAAGATCTTGCATTATAATTATGTATATTTGGTCTTTATAAAGAAGGTCTCGGGTACATATATGTGTATGTATTGTTTTTTTGGATGTATATTTGTGACAAAATATTCAAATTCAAATATCAAATAAATCTGTTGAAAGTATGAAGCTAATGTGGCCTTTGAGATTCGAACAAGTAAGTCCTTGGGGTGTCTTTGTATACCTAGCCTACCTAAAGTTTCCAACTTGGGATAGGTTGTCAGAAAGTTCGCTACACGGGTCTCATAGAAAGTCATGGGTTTTCATAAGTGCTTTAAAGTAAAATCAATGTCACAAATATGCAAGTACTTGGCATTATGCAATGTTAAGTATATTTCCGTACGTGAGTCAAGTTATGTCGCTTTCCGCGTAAGGAATCACCGACCTGTCACCGCTGACTTGATTCTTAAAGACTTTCTCACTTTAATCACCAAATGTCTTAATCTTAGTGCTTTTCGATTATGAGAGTGTATCTGAATATGGGGCACATAAGTTCGCAAACTAAAATTGTGGCATGAGTAACTTACTAGGTTACATGGTGACTGTCCTTGGCTCAAGTAATACGAAAGTGCCACAAACCAAAAAGGAGACTGGAAGTACCGAGTGTTTAAGAGGACAAACATATTGGTAATCGTTTTTGGATCACTGTTCATAACTAATAATAAGAGAATTATTTCTCGCTTGTAGGCTTATGTAAATGCTATTCTGATCTGATCAGCAGTACTCTAGTCACATGTGAATAATGAATACATTTAGATAACTATTGTGTATAGTATAGTTTATTATTCTGTAATTTTTATTCTAATTTATTTTTCTATTTCATTGAGTCAAAATAAGTATTTTCATAAGTTCTTATTGCACGAGAGATTCTACTTAAATTCTGTTGAGTATATGTTTTGCTGAATTCATTCATTTGAATTCTTGATGAGGTTATGTGTTTAGTTCAAAAGAAGATTTTCTGATATGGACATTAATTTGTTTAAGTTTAGAAAATGATCTTTTAAATCTTATGTGACAAGTCAATGTTATTTGAATTCTCACAAGTTTCAGTGTTTACAAGTTATGAATTTAATTAATAACTTGGTGACCTTTAGGGTTTGACAATGGAATGACCTCACTTGATCTTTTATTAGAATCTTGAATAATTCGTAATTGTTAATCCTAATTTTGTGCGTTTTCACTTTAATTTTCTGCATTATTGTGCCTTTGCTCTTGTTGCGTTAATGAGTTTTTGGTAAGTGTGAAGTGTTCAGGTTAAGAAGATAAAGTTGGAGTGCTGATCTTTGTTGCAATACTGTGTTATTCATACTGATGATATCGTGGAGACAAGATTTTTGGTGTGAAATGACAATATTGTGATGCAAATATGAGCACGTGAAGGAAGAATACATGAATATGTCTTTAGAGTATTTATTTACTTTACATTTCATGTATTTAGTGAAAATAATCAGTGTTGATACGTGTTTCTTTTGATTCCCGTACCTTGACTTATGACTTGATTTCGGAAACTTTATAAAGTTCTTCATTGGATTTTTGGACTATTCATTGTTTGTTAATTTTGTAGACGGCATCTAATATGGGACTTAAGTGTTTCAAGATGGTTTGCCGTCAAGCATCTCAATGATTAGAGACATACTCTCCGTATCATGGTCGTGGTTGGTATCGCTGTTAATATGTTCATTGATTATTTTCAGGTTTGTTAATGGTTGATTTTAGACCTTGGGGTTCTGTTTTTAAGATTATAATGTTTGTAAAATACTTACATTATGATGATGATTTTAGATGGTGGTATTTCTTGGTACAAGGCATGAACAAGTTGCTTTTAACGAGTTGTTGCTATGTACAGGATTAGGTCAAAAGGGTTGCATCGTGGAAAGTTTCGTGATGACGAATCTTGAAAAATTTTCTAAGTACTAAATTGTTCTTACGAAGATAGTGATTAACTTCGTTTGGAATTGTACTTCAGAAAATTGGACTCATTTTGTTACATCTAAATTCGTTTCATTTGGTTTTAAACGAAGATGACCTCTATCTTCGTTCCACTTGAGTTTACGAAGGTTAAATTCGTTCCCCTTATTTTCGACCGATCTTTTTACCCGACCCGTTTTGACCCATCTTTTACCCATCCATATATATATCCAAACTTAACTCGTTTTTCTCTTTTTCATTACCAAAATCGTTAAAGAAAACGAATTTAAGTGGCTTAAACCCCAATATCTTCATCAATCAAATTACTTGATTTTACTTGATTCTCGGTGTGTTATTTCGATTTTTGTTGAAATAAGTGATTCAGGTATCTTATCTAGCTTCGTCATTCACAATTCCCAAATTCTTGATTCTTGTTTTTGCCCAATTTTTACATGAACTCATTCGGTTTTGATATATATATATATATTTTTTTTAGGGTTTAATTTCGTTTTTAATTTTAATCCATTGAATCCTTAATTCGTTTGTAAAATCGAAATGGGTTATGCTTCTTTTAAGAGTTACAAATGTTTTTGTAATTAATTTTGGGCAAATCCAGTGTTCATCAATGTTTTAAGAATCAAATGTTTGATTTTGGAACCAACTGCTGTTCAGAGTGTCTACGAAGTTAGCTCTTGTTTATTTCTACGAACTTAGGTTCTCAAATAGAGTTTACGAACTTAGACTTTTCCTTCAACTAACGAACTTAGAAGTTCTTGTGACAAACGAACTTATTTATGCTTCAAAGCTATCTTCGTTCATTGTTACCAACGAACTTAACACCTATTTTCGTTTATTGTTATCCAACGAATTTAAAGTCTATCTTCGTTCATTCCTAACTAACGAACTTAAGGTCTATCTTCGTACATTCTTCACTTACGAACTTAAAGACTAATTTCGTACAGTTCCAACTTATGAGATTATTGATTAAGTTCATCTAAGACTGCTATTCATTTCTTGTGCTAATCCTATAATTGTTTTTCAATTATGATTTGTTTTTGCAGAAATGGCTCTTGCTCCACGTCAGTTCTTTAAGAAGCACAATCTGGCCTTAAATCTGGATCCAGATCAGCATAATTGTGAACGCTATCATGAAATGTTTGATTTTATTGCTCGTTCTAGGCTTTCTTTTGCATTCTGTGATTCACCTAGATTGGTTAGGCAGTATATCGATGACTTCTGGAGGACTGCTCATCAGGTCATGGTTAATGGTCGTAGCTTTGTTAGAGCAACTGTCGAAGGAATCACT
>CM067167.1:166418913-166477561 GCA_034093135.1 Erigeron breviscapus | reverse complement strand
GAAAAGTTTGCAAGAGCCCTAGCTCAGCAAGACGAAGATAATCTTTCTCAGAGGGAGAAGTCCATTTGTGCTATGTCATCTGAAGAAGAAGAAGAAAATCCCAATATTCCACCTCTTAAGAGAAGAAAAAGAGATGTTGTCGGAGAGAAGACAAGTTTGAGACATGAAAAACATCGTGTACTCTGCTCAACTCTTGCGGTAATTCTAATCGATATGCGACGGGACCTATCCTTTCTACGATCTTGAAAGGTCCAACGTATCTCGGGTTCAATTTTCCTCGTTTCCCAAAACGAATGGTTCCTTTCCAAGGAGATACTTTTAACATGACTCTATCTCCTACTTGAAATTCCAACGGTTTTCGCCTAACGTCGGCGTAGCTCTTTTGACGGTCACGTGCGGCTTTCATTCGGTTTTGGATTTGAAAAATCTTTTCGGTGGTTTCATGAAGGATTTCTGGACCCGTGATTTGACTATCACCAACTTCGATCCAACAAACGGGCGACCGACATTTTCTCCCATAAAGTGCCTCGAATGGGGCGGCTTGAATGCTGGTGTGATAGCTATTGTTGTATGAAAATTCACACAATGGCAAGTGACGCTCCCAGTCACTCCCAAAGTCTATCACACACGCGCGCAACATGTCCTCTAGTGTTTGGATGGTCCTTTCGCTTTGACCATCGGTTTGGGGGTGGTATGCGGTGCTCATGTCAATTCTAGTACCCAAAGCTTTTTGGAAAGATTTCCAAAATCTAGAGGTGAAACGGGCATCTCGATCACATATGATCGAAATAGTTGCTGCTCTATCCATTGTAAGTCCCAACTCAATAGATGGTACTACCTGAAGACACCTCAATGTCGATGGTGGAGTTACTTTGCAATATAAGCTCTGAACTGGAGACGACCAGTTACAGAGAGTATATACCAAGTTCTAGATAGATTACTTATTAAGTGACAATAAGTAAAGAACAATGCAATAATACAAAATACTTGTAAGATAAATTGGTGAGACAATATGTAATTTTCAAGTGTAATTTATTTATTAATGTTAAATAAATTACAAGGTTGTTGCGGAACCAAGATAATACAAAGATGTAAATATCCTAACAACCTATGAACTACAATTGATCTACACTTGGAAATTTCTCTAAACAATCGAAACACTTAAAGTTGTGAAATGTTCCTTTTAGCGATTGAGAGAATATTGCACAAGTTTACCAAGAATATTGCAGGTTTGCAAAGTGTGAATTCTATCGAAGTGTATTCGAAGAAGTATATTCTTGTTGTGCAATGACTTGTATTTATAGGCAAAGTTAACATTGGGATGTTAACTTTGGACCGTACAAATGTGGTTGAGAGCATTTAAGGAATATCATTTAATTCCTTAAAATGCAGTGTAAAGTTGCAGAATAAAGCAACTTTATTCAACCAGCTTTATGTACCTTTTTGTAATTAAATAATAAGATAAATCTTATTATCCGGGTAAAAGCACATAAAGCATAAAAGTCAATTCCTCGTAATCAGTGTAAAGCTTTGTAAGGGCTTTCCACTGATGGTCTCCAGTTTGTAACTTGACTAGAATGTCAACTGGGCTTCGCTGCCATTGCCATTCTCTATCTTCCACTTGTTGTCTTCGACTTCAACTGGAATGATTCTTCAACTGGTCAGTTCTCACCTGGAGGAAGTCTTCAGTTGCGTTAACTGTACGATGCAACTGGACTTCAATATATTTCTGGACAAATCTTCTGGGTCTCCAGTTTCACTGGGTCTCCAGGTGCAACTGGAGACTGGCCAGTAAACTGGTCCTAACAGTATTTAATACTCGTCTTCAAAAGGTAGATGAATCCATTCGCATCTAAGCAACAACATCTAACCATACGTGCAGACTTAATAATCATGTTTAAATATACTTTCCCATATATCTTCATTAATATCATAGAGTTTACGGCTATAGCATATATCCCAACATATTAAACCTGGTTGTTCTACGCTCCTCGTATGTAAATAAGTTCTTTTATTATGTAGATAAAATAACAAAGTTATATCTTTATCCATATGTTCATGTCATAATCCGGCTAGCCTTAAATCCACCAAATTCACGTTTATCGGTTTATAGCCATTTCAAGCTTGCATAATGGTTTACTTATTTAGTCCCATTTTAACCAAATATTCTTTCAAGTTTTTGGCTAGCATCAAATAGGTTACAAGTAACATGCCTCTTAAAATCTGACTTATCTAGCTAGCTAGCATCAAGATTATGATCCATCATTCCAAAAGCAATATATAAATGTATTTCACATGGGAATCTCAAAAATAATAAGCCTTTTTTCTATGATTCAAAACCGAAAATATTAACTTTTTTTCATCACTTTGCATGCAAAAACAAAGAAAAATAACTCTTGATCTAGTTTTGACATAGGTTGAATCCTTGAACGATCTCATAGATTTAGACTTGAGTTTTTTTTAACAATGGAAAGTAAATGAAATGATAAGATTTGAAAGGATTTTTTAGTTGTTTTTGTTTAAAAAATCTTCCTCCCATATTTGGGATGATTTGAAAGGATACATTTCTTCTATTCTCATCTAATCCATTCTTTTCTTTTCATTTAAAATGAGACTCGAGTATTCATAGATTTAGAGTTGGGAGAGAGGTTCTACCAACATCAATCCCATCAATTGAGACTCAACTTACTTAATAACATAAACAAAACACTACTTCTTGTTCTCTTTTTAGATAAATGACAATATAAGCAACAAAATGTAACCAAATATTAAATAAATGAAATGATAAATGGATGAATATTTATTTAAGTAAAAAACAAACTAATAAAATGAAAATTGTAACTTATTTTAAACAGTGAAATCATGGTCGGAAATTTGATGGATGAATGGATGATAAAGAAATCATATGCCATCAATTACTTTCTGCTACTACTGATATTTAGATTACCTCAGAGCAAACCTATATTTTATTATCAAAAGAAAAAAAGGAAATGAGTTAGATTACACAGAAGACTTCAAGATCAGGTGGTGGGTGAGTGATGCAGACGTATTACAAATTAATAGAGAAATTATCCTCAGCATATACCTTAATATTAGGTAAAGAGTAAAGAAAGTGATCGATCGGTCAACACATAATTAGAATAAAGTAGTTTTATTTTTGCAAAAATAAGCTTTTAGATACCAGAAAGGTAGAAACGACATATATATATATATATATAAACAAATTAAAAACAAAATTAAACAACCTTTGAAGATCCGAAAGATGGTCTGTGTTTGAGGGGTTGTGACTCGTTGGAGCTCCAATTAAAAGCCTTGTGGATCCGGCCCCGTGTGCAGTGGTTGATGATCGTTGATATATAATTAACATATATACTTCGCATGTTTCAGAAACATTTACTTATTTTCCCATACAAAGTAATGGTACACAGTTTCAATTCAACCAAAATTAATATTCGTTCAAGTTTTTTCGGCTCATCAAATGGCCGGTAATATATATACAATGCTTAAATCGACTTATCTAGCAGCTAGCATAGTAGCATCAAAGATGTAATATCTATATTAATTCCAAAACATATATATCAAGTACGTATTTCACATGAAAAGCTAGTCAGAAATAATATGCCCTATCGAAAATATTAACTTTCTTTCATCACTTTGCGTATATGCTAAAACAAAGAAACACAGTTCTCAGGTTGGATCCTTGAACCATATCATAAATATATTTAAAGAATGCATAATTCTTAATATTTTTTTTATATATAATAATTAGAATAAAGTAGTTTATTTTGCAAAAGTAAGTTTTTAGATAGAATAAAGGTAGAAACAACATGCATGTTAATAAAAAAAAATCGGTCTTTGAAAAAACCTTTGAAGATCCGAAAGATAGTGTTTGAGGGGCGTTTGTACTGCTCCTTGCAAGATTAATGAATGCCCAGATGATGGATTTTTGGGGCTGGTCGATCGTTTAGAGAAAGAAAAAGATAAAGAGAGCAAAAGTGTATTTATTGTAGTAATTAATGAAAAAATTGAAGAGGCGATTGAGTAAGAGGAAGGTGAAAATGTTGGAAATATGGAGTGTAATGAATTTGTTATGTGCATTCCAATTCGGTGTTAGATGTGAAAATATCGGAATGGGGGCAGATTTTGTTCTTGAAATCGATCCATTCCAAGTTATAAGTCCGCCCCAAAGTTATCTCTTGGTTCCACCAACTCAAGGCGTCATGTCTAAACATGCCGGATGCATAAGAAATCCGATCGTCATAGGTGCAATGACTTCTTTCAATCACTGCCTCAATCTCTTCAAACCACCTTATACACTCGGTGGGACCACCTCTTCCATTAAACTCCGGTGCCCCACAGCTTTTAAAGTCCTTAAATATACACCCCTGCCGATAACCCCCATATTGATTATACATGGGCATGCGGTTATCAACTCCCACTGGTTCCTCTCCTTCGTTTTCCACGGCCTGAGGTTGAGCATTTTCATTATTCACATTTTCTGGGCTTCATTGTTTTGAGGCCCATTGTTTTGCCCAAGACTTGCCGTGACTTGAGCAATAATGGTTGGCATGATATTGGCGATCGTTTGAGCGATCACCTCAGCCATGTTTGGCTCAGGAACTTCACCACGACCCCTTCCTTGGCCTCTACCACGACCTCTACCACGGCCCCTACCACGGCCCCTACCTCCTTGTACCTCCGGTTGAGCTTCCGGTTGAGGTTCTTCCTCTTCAGCCCTAAAGTTCGTTCCGGTTCTCCTGGGTCTCACCATTTCTATAAAACAAGTGACACGTTGACCCGAGAGTTAGTCTCAAATGATCACATGTTAGTCACACAAGTAGTCAATGCTCTCATACCGATACCACATACTCATTTCATATCGTTAAGCTAAAGCAAGAGTGCTAGAATCCTATGGGATTGTTACTTAGCATGTCATCATGTCAAATTCATTACAATTGTCTATCATTAACTCAAGTAATCATGCTCAAAACATCATGCAATCAAATAACTAACACGAATGATTCAAAGTATAATCCGAATTCGATATGCTCTCTAGTTATTGACCGGGTATGTATACAGGGTGTACCAATGGCTAACCCTCCACCTAATCAACTTCCATTAAGCATATCGGTTCCTTATTATACTTTAAGCCACATGTGCGCAATCCACGATGTCATTAACTTGTTATAATATTGGGTAACCATAAAAGAGTTGATCGGGTTCTTTTAGGGTTGCCACAATATTATACTAAGTTAATGGCATAGCTTCATTTTGCTCTAAATCATCAAATTAGTTCCAACAATTAACAACAACAAACCATATTAACCGTAATCCACATTCATCACATTGAATTCAAGCTATCACACAAGTGGTCTTAACTACGAACTCACACGGGGATTCACATAATTCACATTGCACACGAATTTCCTAACCATGCATGCTATATGAAGAGTTTTAACTTAAGCCGTAGTCTAGGTCAAACCGCCTAATTCTCTACGACCACGCATGGGCCACCATTCTGTAACACCCCAAGCCGAGGCTCGAAATATCACGGAAATCATATAGCGCAAGGTGGGATTACAATAGAACAAGAACTAAATGCAAATAAAGATTCAGTGAATCCATTACAATACGAAACAAGTACCAAAATACATAAGGAGCAAATAACCATCAAAGTTTACAAAAGAACATCCCAAAGATGGCAAATCGATCCTAAGTATAATGCAAAAGAGAAGGTCGATGAATCCTTGATTCATAAAGTCCAAAGCCCGAGTTTAACAGCAAGCAAGCAACTAAACTCCACGTCCGGGGAGAACCTGATTACCTGAAAAGTGTACTAAGCATAGTCAACACAAGGTTGGTGAGTTCGTAGTAATGGTCCATAAAGAACCAGCGTCAATAATCACAATGTACGAGTAGAGGCTAGACATGACTTACAGCGAGCCTCTAAGTAACACAATAACGTCCAACAACAAGATTACACAAGACAAGTAAGTGTGTAATATGAATGCACAAATGAAGTACGTAACAATGCAAGTGCCGAATGCATAAATAAGCCAACATGCCTATCCTATGCGTGAACTCAGGTCACCTATGCAACGATACCCTTCTGTCATCACAATGAACAAGGCTGTATCTCAAAAACATCGAGATATATATGTCTATATACTCGGGATCATGAACTCAACATCCATCAGATAGTGTATACATCTATACACTTGGATGTATGCACTCCTCAACCGAGGGATCAATGTACTATGTATGCATGCTTACAATCAATCGTATATGCATCAATCACGAATCGTCTGTCATGAACCAACAATCAATATTCGTCAATCATAAACCAATAATCACAAATCAAACCAACTATACGTACATACACTTAAGAGGATTCTACTTTCTTCGAGTCCCAGATGCTTATATATAGGGTCACCCGCAGTCTTCCCACCACATCTAAAACCCATTGAAGGCATAACCGACTTCCATGTATGTACGTCTATCCTAATATTAATGAAATACTTAACAAAACATAAACCAAGTCAACCGAACGAAATGAACCGTCACATCAATCCAACATTTAAACCAAATCAATCAATCAACAACGTAAGTAAACACGCAAGTTTACACTTTTCAGCCCGAATCTCAAGCGAGTAGGGAGATACGAAACTCACCTGAGATAAGCAAATATAACCTCCAACGATAGGTGAAGGCAACACCAAAGCTCAACAATGATCACAACCTACTTCATAACATTGAATCATTACAAAATGTCCATAATATACACCTTACTAGTTAATCTATATCATAACTCAAGTTCATCTTTTGTCACTAAATTTGGATGGAAAATCAAAGTGTTTAAATGTGTGTTTTAACAAGTTTGATGCTCTTTTTATGATGATATAGGACTAGTAAATAAGTTTTGGATCATTAGAAGTCGACCGATAACCATTTGAAAAAGTTAAGAAACGAACAGCAGCTTCACGGACGCTTCACGGATCGTCCGTATGAGCGTCCGTGCTCTGGAATCATGTATATGTTCTTGAAAAATAGCACGGACTCACGCACGGATCGTCCGTGTGAGCGTCCGTGCTCTGCCTGGACGAGTTTTGGCCCAAAATTGGCTATGTTATACACAAAATCAAAGCCCCAAACTTATACATAATCATCCATAAACATAATCAAGCATAAATAACAACTCAAATCATCAACCCACTTCCAAAATCACAAGTTACCATTTATGAACTTTGAACTCAATTTATTTTCAATAAAACTCAAGATTTGGCCAAAGGATGTATTAATCTAGTTATCAAAGATATATAACTACATGAAACAAGTGTTTAAGGATTGAATTTACTTACCAATTCTTCCAAAAGCTCAAAAATCCGAATTTGACCTAAATGGTTAAAAATCTTGCACTTTGAACTTCAATCTTTTGATATGATGAAGATGAGAAGGAGATGATGATGATTCTTGTATTAATCCAATTCCACAACACCAATTATTTCAAGAGTTCAAGAGAGAAGGATGGAAAAGGAGAGTTCTTGCTTTCTTGCTAGAGAGAAAAGAGAGAAAGAGGGAAAGAGTTGGTGAAATGAATGGAGGAGAAGGAGGGAGAGTCACTAATAGGCTGATGGGTCGTGGGTTTAGCCCATGGGTCGACCCGTTTCCCTTTTTAAGCTAATTCGCATATCTCCTTACATTCAATCACCGATTAAGTCATACTATTGGCCCAACGAACATACCACATAGTCATTTAATCACAAAATGAACCCTAAATATTTCATTAACTTAGATTGTTAGTCAAATCACACGTAAAGTCAACGGGTCAAATCTCGCGGATGTTACACCTTATGAGGCAGTGGAACGTGGCAGGGCTTGAAATTTGGCATCCATTCAACCATTTATTATCTTTATCATTGTAAAAACCATGTGTTGGTTTTTACAAAACCGTAAGTTGTGATCTTGTTTTTTTCATTTTTTCTTTACATTTCAACTTATTTGTAGCGTTCTTCTCTCTCTTAATTTCTCTCTAAATATTCTGAGTCTTCAAAAGCAAAAAACATGAATCTTGCAAGTAAATGATCTAGCAATATGAAGCCTTTTATCTTTGATGTTAGTAAACTTTCTTCATTTCATCTACACTATCATCAAAACAAAAACAAAGCCCTCACTTTTGAAAAGATTAAATACTTCTATTAGCTTATTTTTTTCAACATGAAAAATTTGTTGTAGTTTTTTATCGTTGATATTAGCGAGTGTTAGCCTCTCCACCCCGGGTGAATGTTTTCGTTGGTGGTTACGGGCGGTTGTGGCGTATGTCCCGGTCTATGTCTCCGGCGGTTATTGTCAGTGATGACGTCAACGGGCAGCAGAGTTGGCTCACCGGATTTGACGTTGCCGACACAACGGCGGATGATGCAGAAGCAATTGGATTGGGGGTGGTTGTTTTACCGGCGTCGGAGGTCGTGGTTGTTATTAGCGGCGGTGGTTTGTTGCCGGCGACGGTTTCCAGGCGATGGTTGTTCTCGATGGATAATAAAGATACGTGTAGTTGTGTAGTTGCATGTATATTCTCAATTTTTATTAAAATGTAAAGTAAATGCAAGTTTGTGGTAAAAAAGTAGCTACAGTAAGCAATAAAAAATTTTTTCTCTACGTAACTGCTACAGTGGATCCTCTCACAGCACCGACAAATGGGAATTGTTATATTTATAATATTAATCATTGGAATAAACATGACAACCACTAGACGGCGTAGTCATTATTGACCAAATTATTTATCCCATTTATGTTTTTCTTTTTTGGTAGCTGTTTGTTTAAAAACATTGTATTATTGCTAGGTAATTTTTGTGACATGCCATCATGTTGTTTTGATAGTAATTATTTTTTTTTTCCAACCTTCTTTTTCCTCCAAACTCAGTTTTCTACTGCTTTTTATATATATAGTAGCTAAGGCTAAGAGTGCTTTTTGCCAACCCCCCTCTCATTCCTCCAAACTCAGTTTTCTATTGCTTTTTCATACAGTAGCTAAGGCCAAGAGTGAAGCTACCTTCCAAAGGGGTGGAGATCCCTCATGTTACTTTTAACTTGAAATCAAGAGCCAAGATTCAAAGATAATCTTTGAATCTTGGCTCTTGATTTTTATTCAAAGGTCAAGATCCCAACTGACATCACCTCACCTATGCGGAAGCCCCTCAAAAATGAAGGAACGGGGCTACAAATGTGGATGAGAGACTTACACCGTGTGGTCATAGATAATTGGTTGAAAAGATATAAAAAGGAAAAAATGAAAGCAAAAGTGTTTGTTGGGCGCCCTCTGCTTGTCGCCAAGGGAAAGATTTGGATGGGAGCGCCTCATAGGGGTGGCGTTTGCGGGCTTTCTCAGGCGACTAAGGGGTGGTTATCGCCCCACTCTCTTCACCCTAATTGGCGCATAGTTCATAAAACTTCACTTTTCGTTATAATATTATATTTTACATGGTAATTTACTAACGGAGCTTATAATGGGACTCTACCAGTTCATACTTCATAATCAGAAGCGATGTGTGGTAGTGTGGTTTTCGTAATTGAATACTGAAGCACGTGTCCAGCGGCTTTAGCCCAGTGGCATCAAGGGGTGTGGTAAGAACCTCCGGATGGGCATTCATCGCGGGTTCGATTCCCACCGACAGGGGTTTTTCCTAATTAATTGGGGTTTCCTCCTGCAAGATATTAGGTATATGATCGCGTCGCTGCCACCGATTGCAAAAGGTGGTGCGGTGAGTGATCCTAATTGCTGTTCAAAAAAAAAAAAGAATACTGAAGCACGTGTGTACAAAAAATCCACTGAAACATGCAAAAGCAAATGAACATTAAGATGATGGCGCACATACTAAAGCAGGCTACTCTATTTTTCTTATTAAAAGTCATGAAATAGCAAGATAGCATCATCAAGAATCATAAGAGACGATTCTAGAACCTTCCATTTGTCTCCAACCCGCTTGCGTTTTTGCATCACCTCGTCTCCTACAGTCTTTCCTTTAAGCACCCGAAGAATCTGAAAAATGTATCAGCACATTTAAGGCATATATCATAGATAGAGATTCAAGGTGTGGCATTTCAACTAATTTATACATAAAGCCTTCTAGATAACTATACTATACTTTTTTGGGCAATTAGCATAGTAATAATATAAGTCTTTTTTGAATCATATTAGAAGATTATTTATCTATAAAATTGACAAAAAAAAAATACATAAGTGTTTTTTATAAATAAAAAAAATTGAACCCATTTTGACATGTTACCCAGCCCACCCATTTTACCATCACTAATGAAGGAAATCACAAGGAGAAACTAAAATTGGCAAGAGTATTCATACGTCTTTCGCTTGTTCAAGCTCATGAACAAGGCGGAGTTTTAGATTGAGGGCAGCATGATACATGTCATCTAAAACTTGTTCCCAAAGAGAACGTTTATTTAATTTCCATAACAAAATTTCTGACTTCTGAGCAGCGTCATTTCCAAGTCTCTGAAAAAAAATCATAGGCATCAATAAACAAATTGTCATAATCGCCCTATCAGGATAAAGATGACACCCGACAGTCAAAAAACTTACACAAGTCCAAACCAAGCATTTGACGTATAAATTTCTAATGCTTACAAGTTACAACCTCTTAAAATTGTTTCGTTTTGCAACAACAATTACTTATTATCTATTAACTTAATTTTGTAATTACATATACGTTATAATGCATTAAACTTTTATAAGAAAAATAAAATAGACAATATAGATGTTTGGGGCCAACCAAATCCGACTTAACCTGGAAAGCAGGTCAAATAGGCCTGGAATAATTCTGAAACACCCCGGAAAGTATAAATAAAAATTCATAAGCCAGTACCTCCATGTGCAAGAAATCATCTTTCCATAGCTGGAAAAGAATCTTCAGTGCATCTTTCTTTTCAACGAATGTAGTGTTGGATATCTACCAAAAGGCAAAACAACATATCTGATTAAAAGATACAAGGATTGGTGCATAAATCCAAAAATGCATATAATTAATGAACTTCTGTTCTTGTCTGGGGTTCGACAATGATGGAAAACTCGAAAGGATTTTATAATGTGTTTTGGCAGACTCTTTAATAGCTATATGGTGGACTCAGTGTGCAAATGGGTATGATTCAGTTCCAAGGCTCAAGTGATTATATTTATCCTATACATAATTTTAGATGTAGCCTAAAAGATGGCAGTAGAATCCCACAGTGATGCCTTTTTGGGGGACATAAGAACATTCTGTAGCTACATCATGTATCAGCGTATCACGAGATGGTGATATCATACTGCGTTCCGCCATAGAAAACTTACAAGGATTGGTAAATTTCATAAGAGTTTTCTGTACATAATGAGCCTTATATACATACGATTACATGTTGCCTAGTTTCAGAACGAGATGACATTACTGGTTCATGCATGAACTCATTTAGATGGTTTAGAATAATAACATTCTTATAGGCACACGCCACATAAACTCTAAGTAAGTTTATTCTTTCTTATTTCCTGAAGCATTTAGCGTAAGGAACAGAAGAGCTTTCTGCTTGACACCTTTGGGTATATACCAGTCGGAACAAAAGACAATTATGAAAAGAATTGACCCATGAGTAATTGCACATATAGACACAGGCTAGTATAACAGAGAAAACAACATTGAGCTACTATTAAGTTCTTATTTCTTACAGAAGAAAATAATCATTTAGCCTGACAGATAAGGAGTCTTGCAAAAATCTGATGACGAAAAAAGGATAGACTTGATCCAAAAAATATCATTACCTTATCTGTATCATATAGCCTTTCACGTTCTAATAGTAACCTGAATATCCTATAAGCCTCCCTTCCATATTTTTTCAGCACAATGGATTCAACCTGCAGAGCAAAAAATGTGTCAGAATTCAAACTTCACAAATTTCCTTCCCATAATATATTGAAGAGAATGGACCTCCTGGGCTTGAGCCTGATCAATGATTTTCTTCAAGTCTGTGGAACATAGCAATAACGGGTTAATGCAATCCTTGATTCCTTAATAAAAGATACCCTAGTGGCTACTCTGGGCTCGCAAAGCAGGGATTAGTTTGCCACAAAGCAAGTAGGACACCCAAGGTTACCAAAAAAAGAAAATCTCATAAGTGGGACTTAACACTCCAAGAAAAAAGTGCTTGAACATATATAAGACGAGCTTAAGGTTGTGCTTCGAGTTGTTTATCTCAGACGGGTCAATTCAAAACTGTTAGCAAAAAGGGGCTTTAATCGCCCGAAGTCTAATTGTAATGCATGCAACCTCCTAAATTGTTTAATTCAATGATTTAGATGATTATAATTAATATATTGTCCAGCATTCATAATTAACACTTAAATTATTTAGATGTACTTAACAGTGGACAAAAAAATGTGTGCAGGTCACCCCAGTCTAGCCAGGCCAATTCGGACCCGTAAATTCATAAATGAATGATCCCTTTCAATCTTGACCCCGTTATAAATTAGACAAGTACCAATGCTGTAAGTTTCGTCTATCCCGATTGTAGGGAGTTCACAGCCCAGTTGGACAAGAGAAGCTCTAACACGCTCTAGTGTCAAACTCCGACCTTCTTCACTCTTCATTGCTTCTTCAAAGACGGTTTCCAAGGGAAGAGGAACTGAAAATCACAAGTCACACATTAGCAAACATTTAAAAGAAAAAAAATTAAATAAATGAGCGAACAGTAGAAGAGGTCAACCCTAACCTGTTTTTTCCATTTTGACTGTAGTTTCTTCTTTTCTACCTGCCTCAAATATTGCACTAAGAACAATGCCAGCTACACTATCCAGACGTGTTGTCACGTGGGAAACACAAGCCTGTGGAGAACACACATAAGCCTAGATGTATATAATAAAATTTACCATACATTAATCGGTTCCATAAAAATGCAAGAATACAACCTTATGCCGAAGACGTCGCATAAATTCCTCAAAATTGACACGCCAAAGTATTTCTTTGTTTTGATTTGTAGCCCAAACTTCTGCTTCAGGTTGCTTGCGCTGTAAAATACAATGCGTCAAGGGAGGATGCTGTCAAAATCTTTAGAATAACATTACACAAATAAGCAAATAAATAAGGGAACATAGAAAAACAAAGGTGCAATTGGACCTTTTCTCCAACAATTCCTGTAGTAGGACTTTTGTTGCTATCATCATCGTCATCAGCGGCACCATTTCCACATGCATCTACTTCGACTAAAAATCTTAATGATTCCATAGGAGCTGCAGCTGCTAATGCACGCGCCTCAATGGTCCGTGGTCCATCACCCATCTGAGAAAACCATATTTACTTACACGTCTGAGATAATTCAGAAATAAATGTAAAAGGGATATGGTTCGACATATTATCTATTCCTATTTAACCCGAGTACACCTTTTGTAAAAAAAAAAGGAATCAGACAACTTGCATTTATCTAAAGGGAAATAAATATAAAGAAACAATTAGCTCATAACAGCTGGAGAAAGAGTTGTTACCCTAGATCTAGCTGTTCTTTTCTTAGGAGCATCTTCCTCTGGTGGTAGAAATGGTTCATGAGCAGGGCATCTTTCGATATAGCGAGCATGAGCAAGTTTATTGAAGTTTTCATGTAACACAATAGCAGCAGTGCTATTCTCTGCAAATTAACAGATATCTTTTAGTATGTGTGTTAGACTACCACTGGAAATCTAGAGAAAAGAAAGGGGAAAAAAGGATGATGAGAAGGCTAACCTTCACTTGTCGCATTAGCCTTATGCTTATCCTTATACCTATCCGTAATCAGTTTCAACGATAAGCTACCATGTTGAAGTAATCCTTCTATAATCTCCATGCACTGTTGGAAACAAACAAGTTAACGTTGTCAATCAGAGAATGCTAAGAAAATAATTCAAAGAAGCAAACTTACCAACTTACTCTTAATCCTTTTACTTACCTCTTTTCCGTATTCATCCGACACAATAGCTAAAAACTTAGGGAACCTCATATGGTGGATGATGTTGTCATGCAATGCCATATACTGAGTCACGATCTTCGGTGCTTCCCCAAATCCACCTGCACATACATATTTAGTCAATCAATTTACTGCCATTATTATGAGATATGGATCATCCTTTTTGGTTGTCAGAGGAGACACGTTTCTCATAATTATCATTATACAATAATAGCTCCAACTATCATTCCATTGCTAAAGTTCTCAACAGTTATCGACTCTATGTTTGGGTAGATTAAACTCTAAATTGTTCAGAAACTGGAGGTTAGGATACAGGCAACTAGTATGGAAGAGCATATAGACATATCATTGAATTTATCAGCCAATAATTAAAAAATAAAGCATTACAAACAGACCTTAGACTAGGTCACTGCCTCGTCAACTTTCCGGTCAACTATTTCAGATAGTGACTCAACTAAATGATTCAACTTCACAAGACAGGATTATGATATGGAATAAAGACCCTAATATGAAGTGTCTATTTTGTAAAGAGTGTAATGAGTTTTTCCAGTTTAAATTCTCTACTGCAGTTTGGAATGAAATAAAGAAGAAAAGCTTGCTGAAAGGAATTCAAAGGGATTGGAAGATCACTGTTTTATCTTCTAGTTTGTATAGCTGATTAGAAAGCAGGTTTTGAATATATTGGTTGAATGTTTGTCTTCTGTTTCCTTAGGGGAGTAATTGGGAGTGTCCAATTTACTACCTTTATGAATGTAAATAACTGGTTATATAATATATACTTCACTTTTTGCGGAAAAAAACGATTCAACTTCCCCAGGGCGTTTCTTTTCCTAAAGATCAACCTCCACTAGAAATTGAACCCCGGAGATACGACTCAAATATCCACATCTCCAAAACCAACCAGACTACATTCCACAGGCAGTGATCATAAAGTTCTACTCTAAACTACCACAAACATCATTATTAATCTAAAACCATCGTAATTATCCAATGCTAGTACAAGTTTCATAACCCAACGAAAAATCTCAGGACGGATTCTGGTGCGGTCACATCCTTCAACCGAATACTCATAAAAAAATATATGCACGAATAAAGCGGAAACCCAATTAATTAATAAAGAAAAAAATGGAAACAAAAAAGGAACCTGGAAGTTGAAGATTGAAGGCTTGAACACAATTATGTTGAATTAAAACAAGCAATGCATTTTTAACAGTCACATCCTTCATCTCCGTATATTTTCTCACTTGTGCTAATGATAATGTTCCTTTACGCAGCAAACATTCACATACTTTCTGCAATTCACAAATATATATATATATATACTTTTACTTATTATTACATATTATATTACTACTAAAATATATATGTAATATGTATATATTATATATATATATGTATATTATATTGATTGATATTTGGTTTTTGATATATAAAAGAAAAGGGGGGTTTTGATATGATAGACTTACAGAGACGATATCACCGAAGTAAGTAGAGATGAGATGTACGGAAAGTTCGATCCCGTGAGGTGACGTCATCTCCTCTCCGACCAACTGCTACTACTAGGGGTAGGCAGACAGGCGGGAAGGAAGGAAGAAGATGAAAGCAGCAGGGCAAAACCACGAATAAAAACACACAATCCAGGCAAAACAAGTTATTAATTTTTGTTAGGGCAAATGAAAAATAAGCATATATATGGTCTATTGGCTTGAAGTTTTGCTTTATTTTTAAACCTAATTATTGGTCACCGGTTCGACCCTAATATGCTTCCTTTTTAGGTTTTAGTTTTGCTCATTGTGATTATATTTTTGTAAAAGCAAGAACAAAGGCTTACAAGTTACCAATGACAAACAAATATATTTTAGCCCCTCTAAAACACTTGTTTCTAACCCGACATAGTAAACAAAACATAAGAATTGGTCCAATGTAGTTAAAGCTCAAAAAATCATTGTCATGATGTTCGTTGTAGCAGGTTGGTTTGAATTAGAGCTGACATAACAGGTCATGTGAAACTTGTTAAGACACAAACCCGTTAAGGTCAAACACGAAAAAAGGCTGGAGTATAAGTGTGTGAGCTAAAGTGTCCAAGATTAGGTTTAGGGTTGAGTGGGTGTTGGTATTTATACACCAGGAGAGAGAAAATCCGTCATGTCAGGTTAGAATCTCGTCGTGAGATGTGCTAAAACTGGGACGTTTTCATACAGAGATTTTGGTCGCGTCGTGATGTCCAAATCTCGCGCAGCGAGGTTTCATTTATGATGTATCGCGCCGCGATTTACTCCGGTTCTTGACAATTCTGCATCGAGTTAAATCATGCTTCATCCGTTAGTGCATATGGACCATTCCTGAACCATTTTCTACCATTTATGAGCGATGTACCTGCTGTAGGCCTGAAACCACTAGCAAACACCATAACGCACCACAAAACAAGTATAAACGACTATAAAACGAGTATAAAACGTCCAAATAGGATGTGGGAAATATGTATAAACAAGAATTTTAACCCGGACGTTGCCACGGGAGACATATCGCTGCCGCATCATGCAAACATACATCTAGCATTACCCAAAAGTTTGGACACTTAAAGTTTACTATAAGAAGTAGAAAGTAATGGATAGCTAAAGTTGAAAAAACCGAGAGTTCGATGCTAAAAGTTAGAAACCTTATAATAAGAGATAAAAAGTAAAAAATAAAGATTTAATGATTAAAGTTAAAAACCCAAAAGTCAATTGGTAAAAATTAAAAACTTTGTTAAACCTAAAAGTTAAGTGGTAAAAATAAGAAACTTTAAAAGTATACTCTAAGGTAAAAAAAAAAAGACAAAATTGCTGACGTCAGCATGGTTACTGTAGCTAAGGGGTTTGTCAATTGTTATATATATAATTGAGACACATCAGGCATCTTGTCTAAGGTCAATGTAATTTTGAAATACATTTTGCATTCCTATATATACAGTGTATATATATATGTTTGTATCATCATTCCAGTCTTTAGGATCCATTTATCAAACAAACTCGGTTTGTTTAAAAAACAATGAAAGTCTCTTGTTTCAGTTATAATCCAACCATCATTCTTTGACAGAAAGTAGTCAATAATTATCATGATAAGTATGCTTGTTATCTCAATTCTTCTCCCTATTAAACTTTGATCATTCTCTTGAGAAGCTCTATCTAGTCTAAACATAACGACTATGTGATAACATGATTGCATAACTCTTATAACTTAATAAGCATAATAGCATATGGGGAGGAAAAAAAAAAAGAAGAAAAGTTAATCGAGTTAACGACTCGAGTCGACCGAGTTAGAAGCTCAACTCGAGCTCGACCTAGCCATATTTTCAATCCTGTGATTAAGTAGCAAATTGACACTTTTGAGCTCGACTTGACTTGACTCCACTAATATAAATCAAAGTTAGCATGGATGGACTTGATTAGTTTGAGCTTGACTTTATATTTTTCAGACTCGTTCAACTGGGCTAGACTACTACCATATTTAAGTTAAAATACGTACACATACACCGATAATCTGTAAGGCGTGCAATATAAGCCCGATTAGGCTCACAGATTAACAACTTGGGTATTATGATGCTCGAGCTTATTATGTTTGCAAGCTTTACCAACATTTGAGTTGAGCTAAGATATCAAAATACCCAGCTTATGCTTATGTCACTTTACAATCTTAGCTTTTAAGTGTGCGTTTATTAACATATACGAGAGATAGTATCCGTGCGTTGCGGCGGTGGGGTGATAGGTAATAGGAGGTGATAAGTCATAGCGTGTGATAGCTAAATGTCTTAGTTGTACGGGCTCCGCTCTCGGATTTAAAAATTCGTCGAAAGTATATCGAATGACATCTCTAATGAAAGAGTATGAAATTTTAAGAACACCCATACAATTTTTATAATTTATCGATATACGGTTTTTCAGATAAAAGATTTTGAATGAATTAGAGAATAAAATGATTTATGGATGAGAGAAAAAAAAATTAAGTGGTTGAGATTTGAGAAGAAAAAAAAAATGAGTGGTTGAGATTTAAAGTTATTATAGGTATATTAGATAGAGATGTTTAAATTAGTGAATAAAGAATAGGGGTATTTTGGGTAGTTCAAATCATCTTTTCTTAAAAAGAAAAGAGCAAAATGCTTTATAAGATAGTATTAGATATAGTATTATCCAACCACATCGCAACTAAAAAAAAATATTAAAAGCTCAAAAGTATCGATATCTCACACTTGAACTCGAGTAAAGGTTAAATATAATCCCTATATGATTTTGACAAACTAATAAGACCCTTCCTTATAACCGTGTCGGACGCGCGTTAGACACAGGGACGACATCCGACGTTAGTAGCACGGCTACGTCTTGGAAGGGCGTCGGTTGGTTTATGCCATAAACGGCCGCAACGTCCATGGCAAGTGTGGGGCCCATTTGACCGTTTCAAATTAAGAAAAAAGGATGTAGCCGTTGGAAATGGGAGGAGCGGCCTAGGGTATTTTTTTATAAAAAAAGTCCTATAAAACTCAACCATTTCATCTAATATCATCACATTTCATCTTTTCTCTCAAATTTTATACATTTCATCACACTCAGTGGAGGATCTTGGCATGTGCAATGTAGGCCAGCGCACAGGGCCCCCGCTTTAAAGCGGACCCCCATTTTTTAAGACGGACCCCATTTTTTAAAAATTCTTAGTTTTATATTAATATAATTTAAATATTTATTATAAAATTATTATTCTCAAGAATTTATAGATATTAAAAATAAATTAAATGTAATTTTTAAAAGAGACTAGTATTACAAAAAGTCCACAAACTAAATAAATCATAACTCTACAATGTAAAACTTAATAGACTTATAATAATATACTAATAATATTCATACGTTTTAGTGGTTTTGAGTTTTGGGAGTATATTAAACAAAAAAGAAAATGAAAGGTCAATAGTCTAAAATCTTCATTGAGAAACTCAATATAAATAAAAGGAGATTCGAACAATACAAAGAGTATGAAAACACTTTTGGCTTCCTGTTTAATTCTAACAAGTTGCACTCTTTTGATCACAAGAGCCTTAATACATGTTGTCGTCGTCTTTGGATTGTTTTCCTAATGCATGTGTTGCATATAGAGTGTTGTTGACTATTCTGATTAGCGTGGCAAACTGCAGAAAGAAGTTTTTCAAAACTTAAGCTATTAAAGTCATACTTGCGGTCGACAATGTCACAAGAGAGGTTGAATGGATTGGCAATGATAGCAATTGAGAATGATTTATTAGATAGTATTGATTATAAAAGTTTGATCAATGATTTTGCTTCAAAGACGGCTCGAAGAAAGGCATTATTCAACCAAGAATGAAATCAATGGTAAGTTCTAACTACCTTTATGATATGAACATTTCGTGTTTAAGGAATCTTATAAGCAATTAATACTTTTTTTGTACACTTATAATAATTATCGTAAAAAATATATATATATATATATGTTTTTGTATATGGGCCCCCATTTTATAATTCGATCTTGCGCACGGACATTGAAATTCACTTGCCGGCCCTGATCACACTTATCCAAATTTTATATTTTCTCTCCCACCTTTAATCCACAACCATGCCTAGGAAAAACACCAAAAACATTTCAAATGAACAACAATCTACACAACCCACACCATCTCGCTTCAATTTTGATGCCGATTTTGAAGCGCTCCTAAACATGCCTTTGGGATCTCCCCCGTCCATGTCGTCTTCAAATATGATGGGCCAATCAACCAACTATGGTTCGATAAACACCAACATTCAAAATCAGTTAAATGAAAATTTTCAACAATTTCAAATACTTCAACAACTTCAAATGGCACAACAACAAGCACAACTACAAGCACAACAACAGAGGCAATCTCAAGAAACAGCAGAGGCACGTACTAGTGTCGCTTCAGCAGAGGATGAGGTCGAATAAGTCCCGACACCCAGGCGACTGACCAAAAAAGGGAAAGAAATGGCAGACAAGCAGAAGTGGTCCATTCCGGACACAGTATTGTTGTCAGAGGCGTGGACACACGCGTCACAAGACTCTCAAATCGGGATCAGCCAAGACGAGTCAATGTTCTGGGGTAAGGTGGTCGAGTGGTTCAACAAGAAGACAACTTATGGATCGCGCAACAAGAGTCAACTGCAAGGCAAATGGAACAAGATCAAAAAATGTTGTAAGCAGTATGGTGCTATTTTTGAGAAGCTGAACGAACAGGGACGACAGAGCGGTGCAGATGATAGATTGATTTACAAAGCCGCACACGACCAGTACCTAGCTACTTATCTCTCTCGATTCTCGTATGAGGCATGTTTCGATGTTTTGAAGGATTGTCCCAAGTTTTGGCAGGTCATAGTGTGGCAAAACGTACGACAGCCTCGTACGTTAATCTAGGTGACGATGGACCAAGCAACTATGAAATGCATCCGCTGGCGGAGCCGGATGCGGGGTTAGACCAGTTGTTTGGAGACGACCCGATTAGGAGACCACCGGGTCGCAATGTCAGTCGTAGGTTGTCGAGTGGTTCAGATGCGACTTCTAGTAGGGGCGGTTCGAGTGGGTCAGAGATGGCGTTGAGTAAGCTTGATCAGATGCTGTTGGTGCAAAGGGAAGCAGTTCGAATAATTGATGAGGATCGGGTGAAAACAAAGGAGGAGCGGAAGAAAAAGGAAGATCGTCGCTTCTGAAAGAAGGTGGTCGGGGCATTTAGGCTTCTGCAGCAACCGATTCTCACTGGTATAGATGATGACGAGTTGCAGATGATCAAAGCTTCTCATAAGTCGTTGATGGAGAAGTGTGAGCCGCAATGTTAGGTCACTTTAGTTTCTCGCAGATCGTTAATTTGTTTTAACTCCTAGGCTAAAATCTAGTTTTAATTTGTAGGTTAATCTTCTAGTTTTAATAATTTGTAGGTTAATGTTCTAGTTTTAATCATTTGTAGTTTAATGTGTTTTTAGGGATATAATATTTTATTTTTAAGTAATGTAATGTGTTTTAATAATAATAAAATGTGTTTGTTTAATTTTGTGAAAAAAATAATAAAATATTAGAAGAATAGGGGAAGAATAAGGGGTTATAAGGAGGGGGTGTTTTTGTGTGTTTTAGGAGAGAAAAAACTGACGTGGCAAGAAGAATAGTGGAAGAAAATGAGAAGAATAGGGGGTTATAAGGAGAGGTCTAAATAGACTCAGCTTGATTACATCTACACTTTAGGCTGGACACATTTATTAAAGGTTATACTTGTGGATTAGTAAGACTTTATAGCTAGTATATTTATCTATACTAATTATTAAAGAAACTACCCCCATGTTGAAAGTTACATGGGGAGAAATGTCTAAAATGCCCTCAATATTATTTCTAGGGGTGAGCAAAAACCGAACCGAAAACCGAAAAAACCATAAAAACCGAAAAATCCGAACCGAAAAAACCGAAAACCGAAAAAACCAAAAACCATTGGTTTTGGTTTTCTAAAAACCGAAAGTTATGGTTCGGTTTTGGTTTCTAATGAAAAACCGAACCATAAAAACCGAACCGAACCAAAAATATATATTGTTTACTTTATTTTATATTTATATCATTTTATTATTAATTTTGGTAAATATGTTAATATATTTGCAGTTTTAGGTGTATATAATAATATCATTTATATGTTTAAGTGAAAATACACAACAAGATTGATTTGCTTTAATAATTGTATAATTAAACAACGCGTAAAAGATATAAATAGTTATATATAAAATTCGTTTGAAGTTTGTACAACTTACTTTTATGGATTTGTTGTCATTGTTGTAGTGTTATTGTTGCTAATATTGTTTTGAAAACTTGTTGAAATTAATTATGGTGTAATTATAGGGTATAAACTTATAAACTTTTCAAGCTTAATTTGACCCAAACCACAAGTGGTTAAAAACCGACTAAAACCGAACCGAAATAGACCCAAACCGAAAAAACCGAAACCGAAAAAACCGAAACCCAATGGTTTTAGTTTTCAAAAACCGAATTATAACGGTTCGGTTTCGGTTTTAGTCAAAAACCGACCCAAACCGAACCGTACTCACCCCTATTATTTTCATCTATCACCCTTTAAAATATTTTCACATACACTATTCCCTTAACATTAATAATTAAATTACACTATTAATCATTTACCTTTTAAAATATCTCTATTAACCCTTTAAATCAATTACTTTGTATGAATTATCTACACCACTCGACGTCACCTCCACCACCAACACTCGCCCCCACCACCACACCGTCGTCATCACGACCAACGCCGCATTGCGCGGTTACAATGCTAGTTTTTGGGATAATTATTATACTAGTCAAATTTTAAGGTCTATATTAGTTTAAAATTTTTTTACCATACTGATGTGCTCAATACAAGAGAAATATTTATTCGTTCAAAGAAATTTAACTATGAAGACAGTAATACCCTTTATTAGTCAAACTATATGTTTTATGTTGACCAAACCCATTCCATAAAAACATTACCCATTTCAAAATAACCAACGTCTTTACAGGAAATCTTTTTTTCCTTCCAATTTGAATTGGATCGATCACTCCACCATCGCCTCACATCACGAGAACATTTCTTTTTCTTCTGTTGGTAAGCCATAACTCATACATGTACACCTATATTAATATAGAGGCTAAGGAGTATGTGGTTGTTAGACAACCTAAGTTTGGGTGTAGAACCCCTCACATCTTGTTTTTTTAATTCATAAAAAACATGGGGGCAACATTTATATATATATTAAAAAAATTTATATGTGATTATATATATATATATTATATATATATATATTACATAACAAACAAAGCCCATATCAAATGTAATTATATAAATATATATATATATATATATATATATATATATATATATATGTGTGTGTGTGTGTGTGTATAATCATGAAATCTGGAACATTTTCCACACAAGAAAAATTCAAGACTTTTAGGTGGTTTGATGATGGCAATTTATAGTAGTGTTTTTGCAAACATACTACACCCCGTCAAACTCGGGAAGTAATTACACATCCCTTATTTTCTCATTTTAAATTTGTCAAAAACTGGTGTTTCATTACAACACTCCAACTCGGAAGCGAGACGGAATGTTGGAAGTTAGACATAAATCATTCAGCCGAAAACTTAAAGGGTTAATTGATGAATTGTTACCAACATAAGACAAAGTAATATTTGAATTAAATTACATGTGACAGGAATTCGTAGAGCAGTGGTAATGGTTGGGTTTTTATGGAATGAGTTTAATCCAATTTAAGACATATATTTTAACTACAAGGATATTATTGTCTTTATAAAAAAATTTCCTTGAATGAATAAATATATTCCTTGAACAAATCACCTCCCTTTACGATAATGGTCAAATAATACTTACTACTCAACAGTATTAGTAAGAAATGTCATTAACTTGTCAAAAGATAACAAATGTATTTTATTGGTCCCACATAAATACTAATATTCTCATATATTTATATAATTTGTATCAATCTTCTTATTTCATATTCTTTTTAATGTAAGCTTCTTTCGATAATGTATTTCCCCATCAACTAATTATTGACAAATAACTCGTCACTTTCCATACCCTCTTGAATCATGATCAAAATAGTATTTGTAAAACTAGACTAAATGAATATGATCAAAGTAACACTATAACAAATATGTCAATTATTCACACATTTTTGTTCACACTTTATAAAAATGTGAAAAAGTTTTGTCACAAAATTCACATTTAAAAACGTTTAAAATTTATTCACTTTTATAAGTGTTTAGTATATAAAAAGTAATTAAAAGCTCACACTTTTAAATGTAAACAAAAATGTTCACATTTTCAAAAGTAAACTAAATATTTACATAACTAATTCACACTTATATATGTGAAGAAATATAAAATTTTATCACATATTTAAATGTCAAAAAATAAATGTTTTTCTTTCACAACCTCAATTGTGAAAAAAGGAAAAAAATCTAGTTCACGTTAATAGGGGTGAAAAAATTTAAACGAAAACTTCACAATTCTAACCGTGAATGAATAATTAAAAAAAGAACTTCACACACATATCCGTGTACAATTTAGAAAAAAAAACTTCACGCCACTCACGTGAACAAAATTAAAAGAAAAAAATGACATAATAAATACGAATTTCTTATCTGCTCCAAACGAAAACCCTTCCCTCTTTCACTTTCCCCCCAAAAAATTACAAAAATTCAGGAACCCTAACTCGGGATTCCATCTCAATATATAACGTTTTATGGTGAGTTACAGACCCTAGATCGTGATTCCATTTCAATTCAATTCGACTCATGATTATAGAAACCCTAGCTCGGGATATCATCAGGTACGATATATACCAGTGAATATTATTTTTATTATAAATTGTATAGTTTCTGTACAGATAGATATCTAACCAGTTGTAAAATAACTTATAAAGTAGTACATAATGGCAGATGAGATGTGTAAAATATCTTCACACTTAAAAAGTGTGAACAATTAAGCTTTATCTTTATCTTCATACTTAAAAGTGTGAGTTATTGTGACAAATATCTTCACATTTTCAAGTGTGATATATTATGGTAAAATGTTCACATTTTTAAGTGTGAAGAACTATAACAATATCTTCACATTTTCAAGTGTGAAATATTATGGTAAAATATTCACATTTTCAAGTGTGAAGAACTATAACAATATATTCACATTTTAAAGTGTGAAGAATTATATCAATATGTTCACATTTTTAAGTGTGAATACTTGACATCATTTTGTAACATCTATTTTTTTCACACCCTATTCAAATGTGAACTAAATTTTTTTACACATTTTCAAGTGTGAATATACCCCTATTAAAAATATGTGAATAATCCATCATTTTGTTGTAGTGTAAACGGGACAATTTTTTAACCAAGACATCTTAAAAGTGAATAATTTAAAATGAGTATGAATGTTAATTTGGGTTTTGTGTTGAAGTATTGCGTTTGATCAATTTTGTAGTCATGCGGGGCTGGAGTCGCCATTCACAAGTGTACTTTGGTAGTGGAATATTTTCCAAACGATTTGTATACTTTGCCGGTAGTGAAATAAGAAATTTGAGACATGTCGACAAGTATACAAGAATATGAGAACATTATGTGGGGCCAACAAAATACACTTGTTATTTTTGATAGGTTAATAATATTTTTTATTAATATTAGTAAATATTACTTTGACCATTATGGTAGAAATTTTGTAGATGTCTATATTTGGACATGGCGAATGATATATCTACAACATTTTTCAGCCATCTACAACAAAAATACATTTTTTACTGTACAGTGTATAACTGTATAAAGCATGCATTGTTGTAGATAACCAAAATTTGTTGTAGATATATCCCTCCCCTTGATCTAATAACTCTAATTAAAGTTGAACTTCATCTAAAGGTTCACTTTCACTTCTTCAATTATAAATTAAAGTTTTTCTTTTATTATATACTAGATTATTTTCCGTGTAATACGCAGGTTAAACATATTAAATTTTTATTATAACTTTTAATATAATCAATAGTTATAAATAAGACATGTTGAAACTTGATGATACTAATATATTAAAAATTATTTTGTATCAAAAATTATTAATAGATGTGTATTTTAATTATATCTTGTGTAAAATGATGGTATAAAGTTAAATGTAGATAATATATGCTGAAACTTTTATATATTATAGATAATTAATATTATCTCATAATATCGTAATTTTAAAAAAATTAGATAAAAGATGGTGAAAAATGGTGATATTGTCATTTCTACAATCTTTTATTTTTTGTGATCATTCTAGGTATCATATACATATCGGTAATATACTTATTTAAATATCATATATCAACGATGTAAACTAAATACATAACACATATTTATTATGTTGTACAATAAAAAAACTTTATGAAATTGATAAGAACGTATGACATATAACAAAAGGAAAAGCTATAAAGAATTACTTTTCCATAATTATAAAATTTAAAAATTATTTTCCATAATTATATCATTGAAGTAATTACTTTCTATATTATAAAATGTAAGAATTACTTTACATAATGATATATATTATAAAATTACTATACAAATTTGATAACATCGTACGACATAAAACAAAAAGAAAAGCTATAAAAAACTAATTTATAATAATATAAAATTTAAAAATTATTTTCCATAATTATATCATTGAATAATTACTTTCTATAATTATAAAATGTAAGAATTACTTTACATTAATGATCATATTTAAGTTTATTAAATTAAAGTTAAATCTAAAAAGTTTTAAAAAAGTATATCACATCATTTTTTTTGTTCTAATGAGTCTAATTAAAACTTAAAATTCATTTAAAGATCCAAACTTTTTAATTAAAGTTTTTTTTTATTATATACTAGATTATTTTCCGTGTAATACGCAGGTTAAACATATTAAATTTTTATTATAACTTTTAATATAATCAATAGTTATAAATAAGACATGTTGAAACTTGATGATACTAATATATTAAAAATTATTTTGTATCAAAAATTATTAATAGATGTGTATTTTAATTATATCTTGTGTAAAATGATGGTATAAAGTTAAATGTAGATAATATATGCTGAAACTTTTATATATTATAGATAATTAATATTATCTCATAATATCGTAATTTTAAAAAAATTAGATAAAAGATGGTGAAAAATGGTGATATTGTCATTTCTACAATCTTTTATTTTTTGTGATCATTCTAGGTATCATATACATATCGGTAATATACTTATTTAAATATCATATATCAACGATGTAAACTAAATACATAACACATATTTATTATGTTGTACAATAAAAAAACTTTATGAAATTGATAAGAACGTATGACATATAACAAAAGGAAAAGCTATAAAGAATTACTTTTCCATAATTATAAAATTTAAAAATTATTTTCCATAATTATATCATTGAAGTAATTACTTTCTATATTATAAAATGTAAGAATTACTTTACATAATGATATATATTATAAAATTACTATACAAATTTGATAACATCGTACGACATAAAACAAAAAAAAATTATAAAAAAACCAAAAAATGATTTTATAGAAGATTATATAAAACTTAGAAATTATTTTCCATAACTATATCATTAATGTAATTATTTTTCATAATTATGATATGTAAGAATTACTTTACATAATGATCATATTTAAGTTTATTAAATTAAAGTTAAATCTAAAAAGTTTTAAAAAAGTATATCACATCATTTTTTTTGTTCTAATGAGTCTAATTAAAACTTAAAATTCATTTAAAGATCCAAACTTTTTAATTAAAGTTTTCTTTTTTATTATATATTACTACAATTATGCCTGCGACGGTGGTGGCGGCGACGGGTCGTGGTGGCGCGTTGCGGTGATGGGTGGTGGTGGCGCATGGCGGTAGTGGTGGTGATGGCGGCGACGATTGGTGGTGGTTACGGTGGCGGCGGCGATTGGTGGGTGGTGGCGGTGGCGACTAGTGTAGGTTATTGATGTAATGTAGTTTTGATGAATTGTTAAAACTAAAAATCAATATTGAAATTTTAGTTAAATGTTAAAAGGAGATTTGTTTTATAATATAGTATAGATATATTAGAGTGGATAAGAGGGATAATTACCATACTAGTCAAATTTGAAGGTCTATGTCCAAATCAAAATGATCATGTCCTACAATTTTAATTTTTACATTTAATATTAGTTTAAATTAATTTATACCCAAATTAATAATAGTAAATAAATATTCATATTAATATTTTTTTATATTTAGCTTAATTAATGTATTCGTTCCTGTGTATCTTTAATGAAAAAGGAGAAGTTGCAATGAACCAACATAAAGATCCTAATAACTTAAACCCAAATATCGGTTTTTTGCTATACACCACAAATTGTACTTTATTATATTGTACAGTACAACCATGTAAAGAACATTTAGTGGTGTATCGTCAAAAACTATTTATGTACAGATCGCTTCCTATATAATATATGGGTGGGAATTCCCTCAAGTTTACAATTTAACTAGTCAAGTTGAGAAATCTGGACATTCGTTTCATTGTTTGTGGCAGCAAGAAAAAAAAAACACAAAACCATTGTTTTATTTTGCTTCTAGGTAAAAAATACCATAAGATTTTTTTTCTTCTTTTTGAACGGAAACAACCATAAGATTTATTTTATTTTTCTTGCTAACAGTAAATATACAAAACTCTTTTCTCTGTGTTACTTCCATTCGAACAATAATTAAAGGACAACTCTTGGTTTTTAGTGATGGAAGATCCATCGATTTTCGGTATTTATTAAACGTGCTTATGTAGACTATATGTAGAAATAATTATACTATTTAGTATTCGTTTCAACTTACATGTATTCATCAATTATAAGGTATACTTGGGCTTAAAGCGCGTGCGTTGCACACCGGGGAGAAATTATAATCGATTTCGTGTAGTAGGCGTATTTAGGAAGGATTGTGTTGTTTGTTAGTGTGTGGCATGACAATGATGCATAATGGAAAGATGATGTGTTGTATGTAGGGTTGTCATCGAGTCGGACTTTTATCGAGCATCTCGAACTCGACTCGAGTCGAGCTATTATCGAGCTCGAGCCCTAAATTTAAGCTCGAAATAATTATCAAGTCGAGCTCGAGCTTTACATAGCTTGGCTCGAATACTCATCGAGCTTTCAATATTATGTATATATTTATATATATAATCTTGAATTGGAATTGGAATTGGAATTGGAATTGGAATTGGAATTGGAATTGGAATTGGAATTGGAATTGGAATTGGAATTGGAATTGGAATTGGAATTGGAATTGGAATTGGAATTGGAATTGGAATTGGAATTGGAATTGGAATTGGAATTGGAATTGGAATTGGAATTGGAATTGGAATTGGAATTGGAATTGGAATTGGAATTGGAATTGGAATTGGAATTGGAATTGGAATTGGAATTGGAATTGGAATTGGAATTGGAATTGGAATTGGAATTGGAATTGGAATTGGAATTGGAATTGGAATTGGAATTGGAATTGGAATTGGAATTGGAATTGGAATTGGAATTGGAATTGGAATTGGAATTGGAATTGGAATTGGAATTGGAATTGGAATTGGAATTGGAATTGGAATTGGAATTGGAATTGGAATTGGAATTGGAATTGGAATTGGAATTGGAATTGGAATTGGAATTGGAATTGGAATTGGAATTGGAATTGGAATTGGAATTGGAATTGGAATTGGAATTGGAATTGGAATTGGAATTGGAATTGGAATTGGAATTGGAATTGGAATTGGAATTGGAATTGGAATTGGAATTGGAATTGGAATTGGAATTGGAATTGGAATTGGAATTGGAATTGGAATTGGAATTGGAATTGGAATTGGAATTGGAATTGGAATTGGAATTGGAATTGGAATTGGAATTGGAATTGGAATTGGAATTGGAATTGGAATTGGAATTGGAATTGGAATTGGAATTGGAATTGGAATTGGAATTGGAATTGGAATTGGAATTGGAATTGGAATTGGAATTGGAATTGGAATTGGAATTGGAATTGGAATTGGAATTGGAATTGGAATTGGAATTGGAATTGGAATTGGAATTGGAATTGGAATTGGAATTGGAATTGGAATTGGAATTGGAATTGGAATTGGAATTGGAATTGGAATTGGAATTGGAATTGGAATTGGAATTGGAATTGGAATTGGAATTGGAATTGGAATTGGAATTGGAATTGGAATTGGAATTGGAATTGGAATTGGAATTGGAATTGGAATTGGAATTGGAATTGGAATTGGAATTGGAATTGGAATTGGAATTGGAATTGGAATTGGAATTGGAATTGGAATTGGAATTGGAATTGGAATTGGAATTGGAATTGGAATTGGAATTGGAATTGGAATTGGAATTGGAATTGGAATTGGAATTGGAATTGGAATTGGAATTGGAATTGGAATTGGAATTGGAATTGGAATTGGAATTGGAATTGGAATTGGAATTGGAATTGGAATTGGAATTGGAATTGGAATTGGAATTGGAATTGGAATTGGAATTGGAATTGGAATTGGAATTGGAATTGGAATTGGAATTGGAATTGGAATTGGAATTGGAATTGGAATTGGAATTGGAATTGGAATTGGAATTGGAATTGGAATTGGAATTGGAATTGGAATTGGAATTGGAATTGGAATTGGAATTGGAATTGGAATTGGAATTGGAATTGGAATTGGAATTGGAATTGGAATTGGAATTGGAATTGGAATTGGAATTGGAATTGGAATTGGAATTGGAATTGGAATTGGAATTGGAATTGGAATTGGAATTGGAATTGGAATTGGAATTGGAATTGGAATTGGAATTGGAATTGGAATTGGAATTGGAATTGGAATTGGAATTGGAATTGGAATTGGAATTGGAATTGGAATTGGAATTGGAATTGGAATTGGAATTGGAATTGGAATTGGAATTGGAATTGGAATTGGAATTGGAATTGGACTTGTGCATTGGAATTGGAATTGAAATTGGAATTGGAAACATAATCAAAAGCATCGTCACCATGAACAGTTCCACACAACAAATTTCTGTCTAACAGACTCTATTTTTTCAGTTTACCAAATTCCGAAGGCAATTGACCAGCAGTCAACCCTTTTTAAAAAAATCACTTTGTGTGGATCAAAGAAAATAGCATCCAAGCTCATGGTGTCTTCATAGCCATTACAATTTCAGTTTACTAAATTACGCAACATGTATATAAAAAACCAAACACCAAATATCACATACTTATGCATAAATATGTGTTTTTATACCCAAAAGACACATTCAGTTCTTTAATCATGAACATATAATTTCTTTAGCTAAAGCATATATAGTCAAAAGACTCAAGACAAAGCAAATAGGGAAAGAGTTTACCATGTTGAGCTGTATTTATTTAATTTTTCCATAATGTAATTTGGATTCAAAGCTGTTTTTATTTAACCTTTCTGAATCAAGATATGTTCCATTTGTGCTGTAGAAGTGTAAAACAAGTCAAAACTTCATACTCAAAATTTCATCACATACGTATAAATATGCTCATCAGTAGTCAAAAGCATATTTATCCCCTGATTTATCAATACAATTATCAGTGTAACCTCATTAACTAAATGCAATTGCTAGAAAGATAGGTATATTTACATCTATGTATCTATATCTATATACAAACATAAAAGGCATTCTCCAAGTTAAGAAAAAAAAAAAAAAAAAAAAAAAAAAAAAAAAAAAAAAAAAAAAAAAAAAAAAAAAAAAAAAAAAAAAAAAAAAAAAAAAAAAAAAAAAAAAAAAAAAAAAAAAAAAAAAAAAAAAAAAAAAAAAAAAAAAAAAAAAAAAAAAAAAAAAAAAAAAAAAAAAAAAAAAAAAAAAAAAAAAAAAAAAAAAAAAAAAAAAAAAAAAAAAAAAAAAAAAAAAAAAAAAAAAAAAAAAAAAAAAAAAAAAAAAAAAAAAAAAAAAAAAAAAAAAAAAAAAAAAAAAAAAAAAAAAAAAAAAAAAAAAAAAAAAAAAAAAAAAAAAAAAAAAAAAAAAAAAAAAAAAAAAAAAAAAAAAAAAAAAAAAAAAAAAAAAAAAAAAAAAAAAAAAAAAAAAAAAAAAAAAAAAAAAAAAAAAAAAAAAAAAAAAAAAAAAAAAAAAAAAAAAAAAAAAAAAAAAAAAAAAAAAAAAAAAAAAAAAAAAAAAAAAAAAAAAAAAAAAAAAAAAAAAAAAAAAAAAAAAAAAAAAAAAAAAAAAAAAAAAAAAAAAAAAAAAAAAAAAAAAAAAAAAAAAAAAAAAAAAAAAAAAAAAAAAAAAAAAAAAAAAAAAAAAAAAAAAAAAAAAAAAAAAAAAAAAAAAAAAAAAAAAAAAAAAAAAAAAAAAAAAAAAAAAAAAAAAAAAAAAAAAAAAAAAAAAAAAAAAAAAAAAAAAAAAAAAAAAAAAAAAAAAAAAAAAAAAAAAAAAAAAAAAAAAAAAAAAAAAAAAAAAAAAAAAAAAAAAAAAAAAAAAAAAAAAAAAAAAAAAAAAAAAAAAAAAAAAAAAAAAAAAAAAAAAAAAAAAAAAAAAAAAAAAAAAAAAAAAAAAAAAAAAAAAAAAAAAAAAAAAAAAAAAAAAAAAAAAAAAAAAAAAAAAAAAAAAAAAAAAAAAAAAAAAAAAAAAAAAAAAAAAAAAAAAAAAAAAAAAAAAAAAAAAAAAAAAAAAAAAAAAAAAAAAAAAAAAAAAAAAAAAAAAAAAAAAAAAAAAAAAAAAAAAAAAAAAAAAAAAAAAAAAAAAAAAAAAAAAAAAAAAAAAAAAAAAAAAAAAAAAAAAAAAAAAAAAAAAAAAAAAAAAAAAAAAAAAAAAAAAAAAAAAAAAAAAAAAAAAAAAAAAAAAAAAAAAAAAAAAAAAAAAAAAAAAAAAAAAAAAAAAAAAAAAAAAAAAAAAAAAAAAAAAAAAAAAAAAAAAAAAAAAAAAAAAAAAAAAAAAAAAAAAAAAAAAAAAAAAAAAAAAAAAAAAAAAAAAAAAAAAAAAAAAAAAAAAAAAAAAAAAAAAAAAAAAAAAAAAAAAAAAAAAAAAAAAAAAAAAAAAAAAAAAAAAAAAAAAAAAAAAAAAAAAAAAAAAAAAAAAAAAAAAAAAAAAAAAAAAAAAAAAAAAAAAAAAAAAAAAAAAAAAAAAAAAAAAAAAAAAAAAAAAAAAAAAAAAAAAAAAAAAAAAAAAAAAAAAAAAAAAAAAAAAAAAAAAAAAAAAAAAAAAAAAAAAAAAAAAAAAAAAAAAAAAAAAAAAAAAAAAAAAAAAAAAAAAAAAAAAAAAAAAAAAAAAAAAAAAAAAAAAAAAAAAAAAAAAAAAAAAAAAAAAAAAAAAAAAAAAAAAAAAAAAAAAAAAAAAAAAAAAAAAAAAAAAAAAAAAAAAAAAAAAAAAAAAAAAAAAAAAAAAAAAAAAAAAAAAAAAAAAAAAAAAAAAAAAAAAAAAAAAAAAAAAAAAAAAAAAAAAAAAAAAAAAAAAAAAAAAAAAAAAAAAAAAAAAAAAAAAAAAAAAAAAAAAAAAAAAAAAAAAAAAAAAAAAAAAAAAAAAAAAAAAAAAAAAAAAAAAAAAAAAAAAAAAAAAAAAAAAAAAAAAAAAAAAAAAAAAAAAAAAAAAAAAAAAAAAAAAAAAAAAAAAAAAAAAAAAAAAAAAAAAAAAAAAAAAAAAAAAAAAAAAAAAAAAAAAAAAAAAAAAAAAAAAAAAAAAAAAAAAAAAAAAAAAAAAAAAAAAAAAAAAAAAAAAAAAAAAAAAAAAAAAAAAAAAAAAAAAAAAAAAAAAAAAAAAAAAAAAAAAAAAAAAAAAAAAAAAAAAAAAAAAAAAAAAAAAAAAAAAAAAAAAAAAAAAAAAAAAAAAAAAAAAAAAAAAAAAAAAAAAAAAAAAAAAAAAAAAAAAAAAAAAAAAAAAAAAAAAAAAAAAAAAAAAAAAAAAAAAAAAAAAAAAAAAAAAAAAAAAAAAAAAAAAAAAAAAAAAAAAAAAAAAAAAAAAAAAAAAAAAAAAAAAAAAAAAAAAAAAAAAAAAAAAAAAAAAAAAAAAAAAAAAAAAAAAAAAAAAAAAAAAAAAAAAAAAAAAAAAAAAAAAAAAAAAAAAAAAAAAAAAAAAAAAAAAAAAAAAAAAAACGTAACTGCCATCCTTTCCTGGAACGTACGCTCAGGTAAGACGATTGGATCATTATCGTCTCCATCCTCGAGTGAGCTTATGGCGTACCCCGCGTCTTCAACCTTCATGTTATGCAATATAACACACGCGTACATTGTTCGAGTTATTCGATTCACGCTTTTTGATCTTGCTGGTTGGCTTAGAATGTGCCATGAATTTTGAAGTCCTCCAAAGGCACGCTCGACATCTTTCCGAGCACTTTCTTGATACTTTTTAAATTTCTTCCGCTTCTCATCTTGAGGGCATGAATACGACTTTACAAAAGTCGACCATTCGGGATAAATGTCGTCGGCGAGATAGTAACCTTTTTTGTAGTGGGTGCCATTAACAGTGAACGAGCTATCAGGCGCACGATCTTCTATGATTTCCCTAAATAAGGGCGACTGGTTGAGAACATTTATATCGTTGTTCGAACCAGCTGTGCCGAAAAAGGCATGCCAAATCCACCTATCGTACGAAGCTACCGCTTCAAGCATGATGGTTGGATGACCGTGATCACCACGCGTAAATTGACCTTGCCATGCCTTGGGACAGTTCTTCCAAGGCCAGTGCATGCAATCAACGCTTCCAAGCATGCCTGGGAAACCATGAAGCTCCTCATGTCGAGCATACAAGCGTTGTATGTCCTCCGGTGTTGGTCTGCGCAAGTATTCATCCCTGTAAAGTTCAAACACACACTTACAGTAATAGTCTAGATAACATCTTGCTGTTTCTTCACCCATCTGTAGATACTCGTCAAGCGAGTCGGGATTGTAGCCATACGCCAACTGACGTATGGCGCATACACACTTTTGGATTGCACTGAAACCAACCTTTCCTCGACCATCAACCTGCTTGTCTTGCATTCTTTGAAAATGCAAAGGCACAGGACCTGGATGTCGAGATGGGTATGATATTATGTCGTTCACAATGCGCATGAACATAGGTCTCGACATACGGAAGCGTCGCCTAAAGTTCTTCAACGAATACGTTGGGTTTTCGTTAAAATAAGCTGCCATTAGGCGCTCTTCAGCACCATATCGATCTCTCTCGACGGGCATACGGGGTATGAATGGTCTTGATGATTCACCTTGTTCAAGCAAATCAACACATTCGGCCATGATGCCCATAAGCTCATCATCATCGTCTTCATTTGGAAACAAATCGGGTCTCATGTACGTTGATAAACTCGAACGAAACTGGTTGTTCATGATGATTTATGTGTATATACAAAAGTGTGTTTTGGTATAATATAACTGAATATATGGAAGAGTGGTGTGAAATGGTGGTTCAATTGAAGTGTATATATAGCCATTTTGAAAAACTAACCGTTAAGGACTAAAGTTGACACTTTTTTGAACATGTTTTGAACAAAACAGCCGTTAGAGGGACTAAAGTTGCCAAATGGGGAAACTTTAATTTTGTCTCCTTCTTTGATTTAGCCGTTACAATTCAAAAAAAAAAAGAAAAAAAAAAAAAAACGTAAACACTCGTCCCTGCAGGAACGAGCCAACCGGACGACACCCGCGAACGAACCAGGGACGAGTCCCACCCAACGGTGTGGACTCGTCCGAGGCAGTCGGACGAACAGAGGGACGAGGGCGCTGGGTAGCCTCTTATAATTTTAATAGTTGATTTCCTTCCAAATAAGGATCACCAAGTAAATTAAAATGTGTTTTTGTGTTGAATATTTGTTTCAACATACACGTATGTTCGGGTTTTTTACGCACTACATATACACACACACCCATACATAAATGAAAATTTATTTATACTTATGTTGTGATACACATGAGAACGGTTGGAATAGGTAACAACTCCACCTTTTGATCTCTCCTTTCGTTAAAAAGTTGATTATTGGTGTTTGAAAAATCTAAGTTTCTACCTTTGCAAATTTCATTGGGATGGTATCGCTGCATAAGTGTCTTACTACGCCAAGACCGAAGAATTAGCTGAATTAGCTGAATTGCTGATCAATGGCTATTGCTCTTTATAGTCAATAAGTTCAATTGGCTTAATTGATAGAACAACTGATCATGCAACAGTATAGGTTTACCTAACAGTTTTAGTAATTTTATGACATAAGAGTACATTTCTCATGGGACATCATCAGTTGTCTTATCTTGTCTGATATTATATTTGATAAAGAGTCAATTGCTCAATAGACCATAAAATCTTTTATGCTATAAAACAAAAGGTAGATTGATGCAGTATAAAGAGTCAATTGTTTCCCGCTGGACATAATCCGTATCATATTTGTTAGGACCAGTTCACCTGGTAAACTGGCCAGTCTCCAGTTGCATCTGGAGACCCAGTGAAACTGGAGACCCAGATGATTTGTCGAGAAATATATTGAAGTCCAGTTGCATTTTTTTTTTTTTTTTTTTTTTTTTTTTTTTTTTTTTTTTTTTTTTTTTTTTTTTTTTTTTTTTTTTTTTTTTTTTTTTTTTTTTTTTTTTTTTTTTTTTTTTTTTTTTTTTTTTTTTTTTTTTTTTTTTTTTTTTTTTTTTTTTTTTTTTTTTTTTTTTTTTTTTTTTTTTTTTTTTTTTTTTTTTTTTTTTTTTTTTTTTTTTTTTTTTTTTTTTTTTTTTTTTTTTTTTTTTTTTTTTTTTTTTTTTTTTTTTTTTTTTTTTTTTTTTTTTTTTTTTTTTTTTTTTTTTTTTTTTTTTTTTTTTTTTTTTTTTTTTTTTTTTTTTTTTTTTTTTTTTTTTTTTTTTTTTTTTTTTTTTTTTTTTTTTTTTTTTTTTTTTTTTTTTTTTTTTTTTTTTTTTTTTTTTTTTTTTTTTTTTTTTTTTTTTTTTTTTTTTTTTTTTTTTTTTTTTTTTTTTTTTTTTTTTTTTTTTTTTTTTTTTTTTTTTTTTTTTTTTTTTTTTTTTTTTTTTTTTTTTTTTTTTTTTTTTTTTTTTTTTTTTTTTTTTTTTTTTTTTTTTTTTTTTTTTTTTTTTTTTTTTTTTTTTTTTTTTTTTTTTTTTTTTTTTTTTTTTTTTTTTTTTTTTTTTTTTTTTTTTTTTTTTTTTTTTTTTTTTTTTTTTTTTTTTTTTTTTTTTTTTTTTTTTTTTTTTTTTTTTTTTTTTTTTTTTTTTTTTTTTTTTTTTTTTTTTTTTTTTTTTTTTTTTTTTTTTTTTTTTTTTTTTTTTTTTTTTTTTTTTTTTTTTTTTTTTTTTTTTTTTTTTTTTTTTTTTTTTTTTTTTTTTTTTTTTTTTTTTTTTTTTTTTTTTTTTTTTTTTTTTTTTTTTTTTTTTTTTTTTTTTTTTTTTTTTTTTTTTTTTTTTTTTTTTTTTTTTTTTTTTTTTTTTTTTTTTTTTTTTTTTTTTTTTTTTTTTTTTTTTTTTTTTTTTTTTTTTTTTTTTTTTTTTTTTTTTTTTTTTTTTTTTTTTTTTTTTTTTTTTTTTTTTTTTTTTTTTTTTTTTTTTTTTTTTTTTTTTTTTTTTTTTTTTTTTTTTTTTTTTTTTTTTTTTTTTTTTTTTTTTTTTTTTTTTTTTTTTTTTTTTTTTTTTTTTTTTTTTTTTTTTTTTTTTTTTTTTTTTTTTTTTTTTTTTTTTTTTTTTTTTTTTTTTTTTTTTTTTTTTTTTTTTTTTTTTTTTTTTTTTTTTTTTTTTTTTTTTTTTTTTTTTTTTTTTTTTTTTTTTTTTTTTTTTTTTTTTTTTTTTTTTTTTTTTTTTTTTTTTTTTTTTTTTTTTTTTTTTTTTTTTTTTTTTTTTTTTTTTTTTTTTTTTTTTTTTTTTTTTTTTTTTTTTTTTTTTTTTTTTTTTTTTTTTTTTTTTTTTTTTTTTTTTTTTTTTTTTTTTTTTTTTTTTTTTTTTTTTTTTTTTTTTTTTTTTTTTTTTTTTTTTTTTTTTTTTTTTTTTTTTTTTTTTTTTTTTTTTTTTTTTTTTTTTTTTTTTTTTTTTTTTTTTTTTTTTTTTTTTTTTTTTTTTTTTTTTTTTTTTTTTTTTTTTTTTTTTTTTTTTTTTTTTTTTTTTTTTTTTTTTTTTTTTTTTTTTTTTTTTTTTTTTTTTTTTTTTTTTTTTTTTTTTTTTTTTTTTTTTTTTTTTTTTTTTTTTTTTTTTTTTTTTTTTTTTTTTTTTTTTTTTTTTTTTTTTTTTTTTTTTTTTTTTTTTTTTTTTTTTTTTTTTTTTTTTTTTTTTTTTTTTTTTTTTTTTTTTTTTTTTTTTTTTTTTTTTTTTTTTTTTTTTTTTTTTTTTTTTTTTTTTTTTTTTTTTTTTTTTTTTTTTTTTTTTTTTTTTTTTTTTTTTTTTTTTTTTTTTTTTTTTTTTTTTTTTTTTTTTTTTTTTTTTTTTTTTTTTTTTTTTTTTTTTTTTTTTTTTTTTTTTTTTTTTTTTTTTTTTTTTTTTTTTTTTTTTTTTTTTTTTTTTTTTTTTTTTTTTTTTTTTTTTTTTTTTTTTTTTTTTTTTTTTTTTTTTTTTTTTTTTTTTTTTTTTTTTTTTTTTTTTTTTTTTTTTTTTTTTTTTTTTTTTTTTTTTTTTTTTTTTTTTTTTTTTTTTTTTTTTTTTTTTTTTTTTTTTTTTTTTTTTTTTTTTTTTTTTTTTTTTTTTTTTTTTTTTTTTTTTTTTTTTTTTTTTTTTTTTTTTTTTTTTTTTTTTTTTTTTTTTTTTTTTTTTTTTTTTTTTTTTTTTTTTTTTTTTTTTTTTTTTTTTTTTTTTTTTTTTTTTTTTTTTTTTTTTTTTTTTTTTTTTTTTTTTTTTTTTTTTTTTGTTCATTCACATGTGAAACGTTATAAAAAAAAAAAAAAAAAAAAAAAAAAAAAAAAAAAAAAAAAAAAAAAAAAAAAAAAAAAAAAAAAAAAAAAAAAAAAAAAAAAAAAAAAAAAAAAAAAAAAAAAAAAAAAAAAAAAAAAAAAAAAAAAAAAAAAAAAAAAAAAAAAAAAAAAAAAAAAAAAAAAAAAAAAAAAAAAAAAAAAAAAAAAAAAAAAAAAAAAAAAAAAAAAAAAAAAAAAAAAAAAAAAAAAAAAAAAAAAAAAAAAAAAAAAAAAAAAAAAAAAAAAAAAAAAAAAAAAAAAAAAAAAAAAAAAAAAAAAAAAAAAAAAAAAAAAAAAAAAAAAAAAAAAAAAAAAAAAAAAAAAAAAAAAAAAAAAAAAAAAAAAAAAAAAAAAAAAAAAAAAAAAAAAAAAAAAAAAAAAAAAAAAAAAAAAAAAAAAAAAAAAAAAAAAAAAAAAAAAAAAAAAAAAAAAAAAAAAAAAAAAAAAAAAAAAAAAAAAAAAAAAAAAAAAAAAAAAAAAAAAAAAAAAAAAAAAAAAAAAAAAAAAAAAAAAAAAAAAAAAAAAAAAAAAAAAAAAAAAAAAAAAAAAAAAAAAAAAAAAAAAAAAAAAAAAAAAAAAAAAAAAAAAAAAAAAAAAAAAAAAAAAAAAAAAAAAAAAAAAAAAAAAAAAAAAAAAAAAAAAAAAAAAAAAAAAAAAAAAAAAAAAAAAAAAAAAAAAAAAAAAAAAAAAAAAAAAAAAAAAAAAAAAAAAAAAAAAAAAAAAAAAAAAAAAAAAAAAAAAAAAAAAAAAAAAAAAAAAAAAAAAAAAAAAAAAAAAAAAAAAAAAAAAAAAAAAAAAAAAAAAAAAAAAAAAAAAAAAAAAAAAAAAAAAAAAAAAAAAAAAAAAAAAAAAAAAAAAAAAAAAAAAAAAAAAAAAAAAAAAAAAAAAAAAAAAAAAAAAAAAAAAAAAAAAAAAAAAAAAAAAAAAAAAAAAAAAAAAAAAAAAAAAAAAAAAAAAAAAAAAAAAAAAAAAAAAAAAAAAAAAAAAAAAAAAAAAAAAAAAAAAAAAAAAAAAAAAAAAAAAAAAAAAAAAAAAAAAAAAAAAAAAAAAAAAAAAAAAAAAAAAAAAAAAAAAAAAAAAAAAAAAAAAAAAAAAAAAAAAAAAAAAAAAAAAAAAAAAAAAAAAAAAAAAAAAAAAAAAAAAAAAAAAAAAAAAAAAAAAAAAAAAAAAAAAAAAAAAAAAAAAAAAAAAAAAAAAAAAAAAAAAAAAAAAAAAAAAAAAAAAAAAAAAAAAAAAAAAAAAAAAAAAAAAAAAAAAAAAAAAAAAAAAAAAAAAAAAAAAAAAAAAAAAAAAAAAAAAAAAAAAAAAAAAAAAAAAAAAAAAAAAAAAAAAAAAAAAAAAAAAAAAAAAAAAAAAAAAAAAAAAAAAAAAAAAAAAAAAAAAAAAAAAAAAAAAAAAAAAAAAAAAAAAAAAAAAAAAAAAAAAAAAAAAAAAAAAAAAAAAAAAAAAAAAAAAAAAAAAAAAAAAAAAAAAAAAAAAAAAAAAAAAAAAAAAAAAAAAAAAAAAAAAAAAAAAAAAAAAAAAAAAAAAAAAAAAAAAAAAAAAAAAAAAAAAAAAAAAAAAAAAAAAAAAAAAAAAAAAAAAAAAAAAAAAAAAAAAAAAAAAAAAAAAAAAAAAAAAAAAAAAAAAAAAAAAAAAAAAAAAAAAAAAAAAAAAAAAAAAAAAAAAAAAAAAAAAAAAAAAAAAAAAAAAAAAAAAAAAAAAAAAAAAAAAAAAAAAAAAAAAAAAAAAAAAAAAAAAAAAAAAAAAAAAAAAAAAAAAAAAAAAAAAAAAAAAAAAAAAAAAAAAAAAAAAAAAAAAAAAAAAAAAAAAAAAAAAGGATTCGGACCTAGAGTAACACATACATTTCAAATATTAGAAGAAAAATGTAAAGAATTAGTATTACAAGAACAAATAAAAAAGAATGCTTTTGCATTTTGTAAAACAGCGATTTATACACCACAAGCTTATGGACATAAAGATTACAAAAAGAAAAAACTTAGAAAAAGTACTACATATAGAAAAGAATATAAACCTTATTATAAAAATAAATATGTTAGAAAACCACAGACAAGAAAATGTAAATGTTTTATATGTGGGAACGAAAATCATTTAGCAAACAAATGTCCAGATAGAGGTAAAAATATAGAAAGAAGTAACTTAGTAGAACAAATAGGTGAATATGAAATAGAATTAGTAGAAGCAGGAGATTCAGACAATGAATCAGTTTATAGTATATATAGTGATAATGAAGAAGATAAAACAGTAGCTAATGTCACACCCCGCTAAAGCGGAATATACGGGATGCACAGACAAGCACAAAAGCACATAGTACAAGTTCCAACACAGCCAATAACATTAATAAAGAACAAAAGTACGATAGTTATTACAGAACATAAAATGTACTCAGAATGATCAGTATTCATAAGACAGAACAATTGTCTTTAAAGAATAGAACTAAAACTTGAATTGGCAAGAAGAGTCTTCACAGCTCCTGTTCTCGTACGCTCGAACAATCGCCAAAAAGGATGAACTTAGGAAGGAAGGCTCCTATGCTAACCCGGTCTACTTAACCTAGCCTGAAAAGCATGTAAGTTCAAAGGTCAGAACGAAGATAGATTGAACGAACTTAAGGTTAAATTCGTAAGGACAGAACTAACGAAGTTAATCTTCGTTTGAAGGTCAGAACGAAGATAGATTGAACGAACTTAAGGTTAAATTCGTAAGGACAGAACTAACGAAGTTAATCTTCGTTTGAAGGTCAGAACGAAGATAGATTGAACGAACTTAAGGTTAAATTCGTAAGGACAGAACTAACGAAGTTAATCTTCGTTTGAAGGTCAGAACGAAGATAGATTGAACGAACTTAAGGTTAAATTCGTAAGGACAGAACTAACGAAGTTAATCTTCGTTTGAAGGTCAGAACGAAGATAGATTGAACGAACTTAAGGTTAAATTCGTAAGGACAGAACTAACGAAGTTAATCTTCGTTTGAAGGTCAGAACGAAGATAGATTGAACGAACTTAAGGTTAAATTCGTAAGGACAGAACTAACGAAGTTAATCTTCGTTTGAAGGTCAGAACGAAGATAGATTGAACGAACTTAAGGTTAAATTCGTAAGGACAGAACTAACGAAGTTAATCTTCGTTTGAAGGTCAGAACGAAGATAGATTGAACGAACTTAAGGTTAAATTCGTAAGGACAGAACTAACGAAGTTAATCTTCGTTTGAAGGTCAGAACGAAGATAGATTGAACGAACTTAAGGTTAAATTCGTAAGGACAGAACTAACGAAGTTAATCTTCGTTTGAAGGTCAGAACGAACGAAGTTAATCTTCGTTTGAAGGTCAGAACGAAGATAGATTGAACGAACTTAAGGTTAAATTCGTAAGGACAGAACTAACGAAGTTAATCTTCGTTTGAAGGTCAGAACGAAGATAGATTGAACGAACTTAAGGTTAAATTCGTAAGGTGTTTGTACAAAAGGCAGTTAACTTCGTTTTCAGTAGGCTATCTTCGTTTAAGAGCCAAAAGGAACGAATTTAAGGTCTGTTTTGATGAACATTCGGATTTTTGAAGATTAACACATGTTATGAACCAAACTTGATTATTTCATTGCACGAAATCATGAACTCGTCATATAAATCCTGATTTAAGATCAAATTGACCTTCATATAAGCACATAGTTTAGGTCTAAAGTATATCAAGAACTTAAATAAATTGAATTGTCTAGCCGTTCAAATGGCGAAGGTACTTTCTAAAGAACTCATTTAGGACATTTCTAAGACGGTTGTTACATTCTCCCCTACTTAGAGGATTTCGTCCTCGAAATTAAGAGTCTTGCCGATCAAAAAGATGAGGGTACTTCTTCTTAATGAAGTCCTCGCGTTCCCATGTGTCATTGTATCCATGTCTAGCACTCCAACGTACACGAACTAGTGGTACTCTGCTCTGTCTAGTCTGTTTAGCATCTCTATCAATGATCTCGATGGGCTCTTCAGTGAACTCAAGACCTTCGTCGATATGAACATCCTTAATAGGAATGACGGCCGGGTCGTCAGCCAAGCACTTCTTTAAGTTGGACACGTGAAATGTGTCATGAACATTGCCAAGTTCTAGGGGTAGTTCCAGTTTGTACGCAACGGGTCCAATCCGCTTAATGATCTTATAAGGTTAAATTCGTAAGGACAGAACTAACGAAGTTAATCTTCGTTTGAAGGTCAGAACGAAGATAGATTGAACGGATTTAAATGATCTTGAACGAACTTAAAGCTTATATTCGTAAGGTGTTTGTACAAAAGGCAGTTAACTTCGTTTTCAGTAGGCTATCTTCGTTTAAGAGCCAAAAGGAACGAATTTAAGGTCTGTTTTGATGAACATTCGGATTTTTGAAGATTAACACATGTTAAGACCCAAATTTGATCATAAAACGGTTACTAAACACATTTAGACACAAACCCATTAACCTTTAACACGATTTTCACATCGAAATGGACCAAATCATCAAGAACATAAAGTCTATAAAAGTTCATATTTAATTTGATCAAAAACTTATAAGATGTTGTTGTTACCTCGAAATTAATTTCAGAAACACGTTTTGATTATCACAAGGATGCTTATAATACCAGGAATTCGATCTAACAATCACGAAATCAAAGGATTGCTTATGTGTGTGTTTCACGGTGTTTTAGTGTGTGTGGGGAGAGGATGAACAGTGGCTGCGTTCCTTTTTAGGGTTTTAGGTTTCCTTTATATACCTTGCCCATATTTAATACACTGCATAAATGCGAGGACCATTCGCGGACATTATGAACTAGAACTTTAATGAACATGTACGTTTATGAACCGAACTTGATTATTTCATTGCACGAAATCATGAACTCGTCATATAAATCCTGATTTAAGATCAAATTGACCTTCATATAAGCACATAGTTTAGGTCTAAAGTATATCAAGAACTTAAATAAATTGAATTGTCTAGCCGTTCAAATGGCGAAGGTACTTTCTAAAGAACTCATTTAGGACATTTCTAAGACGGTTGTTACATTCTCCCCTACTTAGAGGATTTCGTCCTCGAAATTAAGAGTCTTGCCGATCAAAAAGATGAGGGTACTTCTTCTTAATGAAGTCCTCGCGTTCCCATGTGTCATTGTATCCATGTCTAGCACTCCAACGTACACGAACTAGTGGTACTCTGCTCTGTCTAGTCTGTTTAGCATCTCTATCAATGATCTCGATGGGCTCTTCAGTGAACTCAAGACCTTCGTCGATATGAACATCCTTAATAGGAATGACGGCCGGGTCGTCAGCCAAGCACTTCTTTAAGTTGGACACGTGAAATGTGTCATGAACATTGCCAAGTTCTAGGGGTAGTTCCAGTTTGTACGCAACGGGTCCAATCCGCTTAATGATCTTATAAGGTCCGATGTACCGAGGCGCCAATTTGCCTTTCTTGCCAAAACGAGCAGTACCTTTCCATGGGGAAACTTTTAATAGAACTTTATCGCCTACTTGAAACTCTAAAGGTTTACGGCGTTTGTCCGCATAGGACTTTTGTCTGTCTTGAGCCGCCTTAAGCTTTTCCTTGATAACAGCTATTTTGTCTATAGTGAACTGTACGACTGGTAGCTTCATCCAGCTCCTTTCACCGGCGTCTAGCCAGCAAAGTGGTGATCTGCACTTACGCCCATATAAGGCTTCGAACGGTGCACACTGAATGCTAGTGTGATAGCTGTTGTTATACGAGAACTCGATCAATGGAAGATGTTTATCCCAACTTCCTCTGAACTCTAATGCACAAGCACGGAGCATGTCCTCCAAGGTCTGAATAGTACGTTCGCTTTGCCCGTCCGTCTGTGGGTGATAAGCGGTGCTCAAGTTAAGTCTAGTACCTAACGCTTCTTGAAGTGACTGCCAAAAGTCAGACGTGAAGCGAGGATCTCGATCGGACACTATCGATAAAGGGACACCGTACTTGGTCACAATATCGTCTATATAGATCTCAGCAAGTTTCTCCAGCGAGTAGTCGTCACGAATTGGAAGAAAACGAGCTGATTTCGTCAGTCTGTCTACGATAACCCAAATAGAGTTATGGTTTTCTTTGCACGAAATCATGAACTCGTCATATAAATCCTGATTTAAGATCAAATTGACCTTCATATAAGCACATAGTTTAGGTCTAAAGTATATCAAGAACTTAAATAAATTGAATTGTCTAGCCGTTCAAATGGCGAAGGTACTTTCTAAAGAACTCATTTAGGACATTTCTAAGACGGTTGTTACATTCTCCCCTACTTAGAGGATTTCGTCCTCGAAATTAAGAGTCTTGCCGATCAAAAAGATGAGGGTACTTCTTCTTAATGAAGTCCTCGCGTTCCCATGTGTCATTGTATCCATGTCTAGCACTCCAACGTACACGAACTAGTGGTACTCTGCTCTGTCTAGTCTGTTTAGCATCTCTATCAATGATCTCGATGGGCTCTTCAGTGAACTCAAGACCTTCGTCGATATGAACATCCTTAATAGGAATGACGGCCGGGTCGTCAGCCAAGCACTTCTTTAAGTTGGACACGTGAAATGTGTCATGAACATTGCCAAGTTCTAGGGGTAGTTCCAGTTTGTACGCAACGGGTCCAATCCGCTTAATGATCTTATAAGGTCCGATGTACCGAGGCGCCAATTTGCCTTTCTTGCCAAAACGAGCAGTACCTTTCCATGGGGAAACTTTTAATAGAACTTTATCGCCTACTTGAAACTCTAAAGGTTTACGGCGTTTGTCCGCATAGGACTTTTGTCTGTCTTGAGCCGCCTTAAGCTTTTCCTTGATAACAGCTATTTTGTCTATAGTGAACTGTACGACTGGTAGCTTCATCCAGCTCCTTTCACCGGCGTCTAGCCAGCAAAGTGGTGATCTGCACTTACGCCCATATAAGGCTTCGAACGGTGCACACTGAATGCTAGTGTGATAGCTGTTGTTATACGAGAACTCGATCAATGGAAGATGTTTATCCCAACTTCCTCTGAACTCTAATGCACAAGCACGGAGCATGTCCTCCAAGGTCTGAATAGTACGTTCGCTTTGCCCGTCCGTCTGTGGGTGATAAGCGGTGCTCAAGTTAAGTCTAGTACCTAACGCTTCTTGAAGTGACTGCCAAAAGTCAGACGTGAAGCGAGGATCTCGATCGGACACTATCGATAAAGGGACACCGTACTTGGTCACAATATCGTCTATATAGATCTCAGCAAGTTTCTCCAGCGAGTAGTCGTCACGAATTGGAAGAAAACGAGCTGATTTCGTCAGTCTGTCTACGATAACCCAAATAGAGTTATGGTTGTTCTTTGTACGAGGCAGCTTCATGATGAAGTCCATGGTAATATCTTCCCACTTCCACACCGGAACTTCTAATTGTTTCAATAGACCGGAAGGTTTCTGATGTTCGATCTTAACTTTAGAACATGTCAGGCATCTACTGACGTATTCAAAGATCTCCCTCTTCATCCCAGGCCACCAGTAGTCTTGCTTCAAGTTCTTGTACATCTTGTCTGCGCCCGGATGAATCGAGTACCTTGAACTGTGAGCTTCCTGCATGATGATCTCTCTAACACCATTAACTGCAGGGATCCAAACTCGGTTTTTGAACTTTCTGACTCCTTCGTCATCAATTTCCAGTTCTTGAGCGATTGGGCCTAACCGTTCGGCCTTTATATTATCTTTTGATGCTAATCCGATCTCTTGACCTGCGATCACGCGTTGCCTTAAATCTGTACGATCTGCCTCTCTGATAGATAAGATTTTGACTCGTTCCTTTCTGCTTAGGGCGTCAGCCACTACATTCGCCTTTCCAGGATGGTACTTGATTTCACAGTCGTAATCACTTAGTAACTCCACCCAACGTCTCTGTCTCATGTTCAGTTCCTTCTGATTATACACGTGTTGCAAGCTCTTATGATCGGTGAAGATAGTACATTTAGTTCCATACAAGTAGTGCCTCCAGATTTTTAGGGCAAAAACAACTGCTCCAAGTTCTAAATCATGGGTGGTATAATTCTTCTCATGCACTTTGAGTTGTCTGGATGCGTAGGCGATCACCTTGCCTCTTTGCATCAGTACGCAGCCTAGTCCTTGATGTGAAGCGTCACAGTACACGACGAAGTCTTCAGTGCCTTCTGGTAAGGCTAGAACAGGTGCTTCACACAGTCTGTCTTTTAGGGTTTGGAACGCTCGTTCTTGTTGTTCACCCCAAATAAAGTCTTTGGTCTTTTGAGTCAGTTGAGTCAAAGGTAGTGCGATCTTAGAAAAGTTCTCAATAAAACGACGGTAATAACCTGCTAGTCCAAGAAAACTACGAACTTCAGTAGGAGCTTTCGGAGCCTCCCACTTTTTGATGGCTTCAACTTTGGCCGGGTCGACATGAATGCCTTGTTCGTTTACGACGTGGCCGAGGAACTGTACTTGGCGAAGCCAGAACTCGCACTTAGAGAACTTAGCGTACAACTCTTCTTCTCGAAGAAGTTGAAGAATAGAACGTAAATGTTGTTCATGATCAGTCTTGTTCCGAGAGTACACGAGTATGTCGTCAATGAATACAATAACAAATTTATCCAAGAACGGACGACAGACACGGTTCATTAAGTCCATAAAAATTGCTGGAGCATTAGTCAGACCAAATGGCATAACGAGAAATTCGTAGTGGCCATAACGAGTACGAAAAGCTGTCTTTGGAACGTCACCGTCCTGAACACGGATCTGGTGATAACCTGATCGTAGATCGATCTTAGAGAAGTACGAAGCACCTTGCAATTGATCAAACAGGTCGTCTATGCGAGGTAGGGGATACCGGTTCTTAACGGTTAATTTGTTCAGTTCACGATAGTCTATGCACATTCTCATGGAGCCATCTTTCTTTTTAACGAACAAGATCGGTGCTCCCCAAGGGGATGAACTAGGACGAATAAAGCCTTTGCTCAAAAGTTCCTGTAATTGATTGGACAGTTCTTGCATTTCAGGAGGAGCTAAACGGTACGGTGCTTTAGCGACTGGTGCTGCACCGGGAACTAGATCAATATTGAACTCGACTTGTCTAACAGGTGGAACGCCTGGTAAGTCGTCAGGAAAGACATCTGGGAAGTCCCGAACGATGGGAATGTCTTGAACTTTAGGTTCTTTAGCACTTTTATCAATGACATGAGCTAGGTACACAAGATGATCTTTCTTGTCCAAGTACTTACGGAATTTCATTGCTGAGACGATTTTAAGTTCGTTCGTGGACTTATCGCCTTGTACGATCAAGATCTCACCGTTCGGTAGTGGTATATGAACTGATTTCTCGTGGCAACAAATAGTCGCGTGGTGTTTGGATAGCCAATCCATTCCCACGATAACGTCGAAGCTACTAATCTTGACAGGGATTAAATCAATTGTGAAGTTCTTGTCTACTAAAGTCAAAGGACAATCTAGAGCAATTTCATTGGTACCGTACTTTTGGCCATTTGCATATTCTATCACATACTTATCATTTAGTTTGCCAGTTATCATGTTAGTCTTAGCTTTAAAGTCTAATGCAACAAAGCTACGTTCGGCACCGGAGTCAAATAGTACAGAAGCATAATGATCGTTCAGAAGAAAAGTACCTGTCACAACCCGAGGGTTCTGACGAGCTTCCTCAGCGTTCAGAGCGAAAACACGGGCGTTAGCAGGGCCCTGTTGGTCTGGCTGTTGCTGGTTGTTCTGCTGGTTCTGGTTCCTTGGCCCGCGTGGATAAGCAACACGCTGAACTTGGGCGTTCTGGTTCTGGTTTCTGTGGACTGGTACAGCAGGTGGTAGAGGAGGTCTAACATTTCTCACTGGGGGATTTCTGTTCACCGGTGGAGGATTAGTTCTGGTCAAGTTCGCTGAAACAGCATTGCAGTACTTAGCCATATGTCCAATTCCTTGGCACTTATAGCAGATAGGACAGGCACCAGTGTGATGAAGGTTACAACGGGTACACTTTGGATAAGCTCCAGAATACCTTGTTGGTTCAGGCACTGCGGTCACCGCATAGTTCTTCAAGATCTTCCCCTTCTTACTTGGGGGTTCAGCTTTCCTTTCCACCACTTCTTCAGCCTTCCTTTTCCCCTTATCGGTACTTTCAATCAAACCTCCTGATCTGATAATATCCTTGGTCAAGGTCTTAGCCAGTACAGTGGCTCTTGACATGGTCTTGGGGCCCTTACTGGTGAGGTCACGGCGGATCTCAGGAATCAAGCCCCAAATAAAACGATCAATCTTCTTTTCCTCAGTAGAAGCTAAGTGTGGCACAAGTCTAGCAAGTTCATTAAACCTCAAAATGTATTTCTCAATCTCAACACCTTCCATTTTCAAATCCCAAAACTCTTGTTCCAATTCTTGCAAAGCATCTTTGGTACAGAACTCAGCTCTCATCATCTTCTGAAGTTCTTCCCAGGTGAAAGCATAGGCGGTCTTCCTGCCGATAGTGGTGACGATGCCAGTCCACCAGGACCTAGCAGCACCATCAAACTGGCTGGTCGCGTGCTCCACCATCTTATCTTCAGAGGTTTGAGTGTGGTACAGGGTTTCCTCCATGTTTTCAAACCACATCAATAGTTCAGCAGCACCCTTTTCCCCTGAGTAGACTGGGGGTTTGCACTGAGTGAAAGTCTTAAATGAACACCCTCTGCTTTGGCTGACTCTGCCTTCCGCGGTAGCTCGAGTGTTGATCTGGCTAGCTTCATCGGAATCATTGTTTACTTCCTGATTTTGTTCGGGTTCTTCTTGAGTCCTCCCATTCTGAGTTGCTCTAACAGTTCTAGTACCTTCAGTTTGTGGAATTTCCAGCATCTGAGCAATTTGAGTAGCAAGATTTGGCATCATCGCATTCATGCGGTCAGTGATGAGGTTCGCTACGTCTTCCAAGGTAAAGTTGACGTTCGCATCAACACCAGGCTGGATAGGTGGTTCCACAGCTGGTGCAGTCTTAGGTCTTCGTCCACGTTTAGGCGGCATTCTTCCTTATGCCCCTATCAAGATAAAAATATGAACTCGATTACGTTTCGCACAAGTCTATAGCTCCAAGCACGTAGTACATTTACAATGATCGTCGTTAGCACAATATATGAACAAGAATAGTCGTCGGTCGCACGATAAGGACCTATAGTCGTATAAGCTCTAAGGCCTATAATCGAAGTACTAGATCGTATGTCTTTCAAGAACGAATGAACTATAAGAGAACAAATGAACTAGAACATGAACTAGAACTGATATGATCAAGAACGAGATTGTACGAAGTACTTAATTGAGCTCTAAGAGTTGGATGACACCTTCAATGACACACCTTGAGGTCCTAGGTGCTTTTATCGTAATTATATGTAGTTGATCAGGTTACATATAATTATGATAAGAGTACCTACTACTCAAACCGGTCATCAAAGAATCACCTCAGCGTGGATTCAAGTTATAGCTCGAGTTTTCCTTAAGAAAAGCTCGGTGTTCACTATAACCATGTCTCTGATACCAACTGTCACACCCCGCTAAAGCGGAATATACGGGATGCACAGACAAGCACAAAAGCACATAGTACAAGTTCCAACACAGCCAATAACATTAATAAAGAACAAAAGTACGATAGTTATTACAGAACATAAAATGTACTCAGAATGATCAGTATTCATAAGACAGAACAATTGTCTTTAAAGAATAGAACTAAAACTTGAATTGGCAAGAAGAGTCTTCACAGCTCCTGTTCTCGTACGCTCGAACAATCGCCAAAAAGGATGAACTTAGGAAGGAAGGCTCCTATGCTAACCCGGTCTACTTAACCTAGCCTGAAAAGCATGTAAGTTCAAAGGTCAACTACAAAAGTAGTTGGTGAGATCCACATAGAGTACTTTATAGTTTACATATAAATATATATGTATAATAAGGACAAGTTCGTAAGTTGTACGTTAATCCAAGGTACTTTGTAATATTATGAACAGAACAAGAACGTATAATGAACTTTAGATATAAGTTGACCCTGCTAAACCGATTGGTCAGAACTGATCTGTAATGTGATAACCTGTTCATATAATTCAAGCACTTCAAATAAGATCTATGTCAGAACAGTGACAAGAACAAGAACAAGTAATATGCATTCTCCTGAACCGTGGAGAATGAGGGTGGCCTACCCTAACAGCGCTGTCCATAATTACCTACGGTTCAATCCCTGAACTGTGGGATATGAATTGATAGCAGTGAACAAGAACTGAACAAGTACATGTACGAACTGGAACATAGTAAAGATCAAGTACAATCGTATACATGTATTTAAGGTCCTGCCCATTCAAAACTTAAATACACTTTTAAATAGTTAATTCATGATCAGTAGTTCAGGATCATGTTGTAGTACATAGAGTAGTTCAAGAACATAAGTACTTAGTACAAAATAGTTTTCATGCTTTTCAGTCCCCGATAAAGAACTTTGAACAAAATGTACGAAAAAGGGGATTAAGTGAACTCACAGTGATCTGGTACAAGCACGAGTAGTAATAGCAAAAAGAACAAGCACAGAGATAGGTACGTATATCTATCGAAATCCAAGTACGTCTTGATGGATTCCTAAGCACATAATGATCATAAAGAAGTACATATATTAGCACATGTGATTATTCCATCACAAATTGTCCTCGATGAACTGATGATTTGGCCCCTTACAGATCTTTGAACGTTTTGACTCGAAAGGGTTTTAAACGAACTTTAAGTACGTGAACTGGACTTGAACTGAACGTCTCTGAACTCATAATTAAATACTTATCGTGTTAAAAGAGTTGGACATGTCTTAATTAATGAACTTACGTCTTTAGAACTTAGTTTGACTGATTATAGAACTCGTACTCTGATGATCGAACTAGAACGTGTCTTATCGATACTTTAAATTAGGGTTTGCACTTTGTACTTCGATTTAGATTGAACCGGGATCTAGCTTACGTAGTAATGAACAGCCTCAATTGTATTTAATCAAGTGCTAACGTTGTTATGGACCAATTGTATGTTTAGGGTTCAAGTGTGCATTAATGACCAAGTGTGCTAAACGAACTTATGTTACTTCATACGAACTTAAAGTTAAATTCGTGAGGCCAGAACTAACGAAGTTAATCTTCGTTTGAAGGTCAGAACGAAGATAGATTGAACGAACTTAAGGTTAAATTCGTAAGGTGTTTGTACAAAAGGCAGTTAACTTCGTTTTCAGTAGGCTATCTTCGTTTAAGAGCCAAAAGGAACGAATTTAAGGTCTGTTTTGATGAACATTCGGATTTTTGAAGATTAACACATGTTAAGACCCAAATTTGATCATAAAACGGTTACTAAACACATTTAGACACAAACCCATTAACCTTTAACACGATTTTCACATCGAAATGGACCAAATCATCAAGAACATAAGTACTTAGTACAAAATAGTTTTCATGCTTTTCAGTCCCCGATAAAGAACTTTGAACAAAATGTACGAAAAAGGGGATTAAGTGAACTCACAGTGATCTGGTACAAGCACGAGTAGTAATAGCAAAAAGAACAAGCACAGAGATAGGTACGTATATCTATCGAAATCCAAGTACGTCTTGATGGATTCCTAAGCACATAATGATCATAAAGAAGTACATATATTAGCACATGTGATTATTCCATCACAAATTGTCCTCGATGAACTGATGATTTGGCCCCTTACAGATCTTTGAACGTTTTGACTCGAAAGGGTTTTAAACGAACTTTAAGTACGTGAACTGGACTTGAACTGAACGTCTCTGAACTCATAATTAAATACTTATCGTGTTAAAAGAGTTGGACATGTCTTAATTAATGAACTTACGTCTTTAGAACTTAGTTTGACTGATTATAGAACTCGTACTCTGATGATCGAACTAGAACGTGTCTTATCGATACTTTAAATTAGGGTTTGCACTTTGTACTTCGATTTAGATTGAACCGGGATCTAGCTTACGTAGTAATGAACAGCCTCAATTGTATTTAATCAAGTGCTAACGTTGTTATGGACCAATTGTATGTTTAGGGTTCAAGTGTGCATTAATGACCAAGTGTGCTAAACGAACTTATGTTACTTCATACGAACTTAAAGTTAAATTCGTGAGGCCAGAACTAACGAAGTTAATCTTCGTTTGAAGGTCAGAACGAAGATAGATTGAACGAACTTAAGGTTAAATTCGTAAGGTGTTTGTACAAAAGGCAGTTAACTTCGTTTTCAGTAGGCTATCTTCGTTTAAGAGCCAAAAGGAACGAATTTAAGGTCTGTTTTGATGAACATTCGGATTTTTGAAGATTAACACATGTTAAGACCCAAATTTGATCATAAAACGGTTACTAAACACATTTAGACACAAACCCATTAACCTTTAACACGATTTTCACATCGAAATGGACCAAATCATCAAGAACATAAAGTCTATAAAAGTTCATATTTAATTTGATCAAAAACTTATAAGATGTTGTTGTTACCTCGAAATTAATTTCAGAAACACGTTTTGATTATCACAAGGATGCTTATAATACCAGGAATTCGATCTAACAATCACGAAATCAAAGGATTGCTTATGTGTGTGTTTCACGGTGTTTTAGTGTGTGTGGGGAGAGGATGAACAGTGGCTGCGTTCCTTTTTAGGGTTTTAGGTTTCCTTTATATACCTTGCCCATATTTAATACACTGCATAAATGCGAGGACCATTCGCGGACATTATGAACTAGAACTTTAATGAACATGTACGTTTATGAACCGAACTTGATTATTTCATTGCACGAAATCATGAACTCGTCATATAAATCCTGATTTAAGATCAAATATTTTGTTATAGGATTAAATTTTATATATTTAATCTACAAGGATCAATAACAATTTCAAAAAATATGATTACACTTAGTAAAAATACATATAGTTATCCTACACTAAGATATACACAGACATCAGAGTTTGCACAGAAGCGTGGTGGACAAGGAAATTTAGAATTTTTAAAAACACAAAATCATTCACCAAAGGTAGAAAATGAAGCTATAAAATTATTAACGGAATTCATGTCACATGAATTAGAGAAAGGAAAAGATGTTAGTAAGAGTATAAATTATCCTATAATATTACATTTAGAAAAATTAGGATTAATAGGAGAAGACATTAAACAATCAAAAGTAAAATATGTTTGTAGGTTTAAACTAAAAAATCCATATATTATAATTAGAACATCAAATATAGAATATAGTCCATTAGATAAAGAAGAATTCAGAAAACAAATACCAGAAATGATAGAACAAAAATTAATTAGAAAATCTGAAAGTCCTCATAGATCAGCAGCATTTGTGGTTAGAAACCATAGTGAAATTAAAAGAGGAAAAGCTAGAATAGTATATAATTACAAAAGATTGAATGATAATACAGAAGATGACGGATATAATATTCCAAACAAAGATAGTTTAATAAATTTAATACAGAAAAAGAAAGTATTTTCAAAATTCGATTTAAAATCAGGATATAATCAATTACAATTAGAAGAAAGTTTTAAACCATGGACAACCTTCACATGTTCAGAAGGACAATATGAATGGAATGTTCTTAGCTTTGGATTAAAAAATGCACCTTCAATTTTTCAGAGATTTATGGATAGTATCTTTCTTAAATATGATTTTTGTCTTGTATATATTGATGATATTTTAGTTGCCAGTGAAACAATACAGGAGCATGAGAGACATCTACAACAAATATTCGAAGAAATTAAAAAGAATGGTATAGTAGTTTCAAAGAGAAAAATGGAGCTATTCAAAAGAAAAATATCATTTTTAGGTTTAGAAATAGGAAATGGTAAAATAGAATTACAACCTCATATTTCTACAAAAATATTAGAGTTTCCAGAAAAATTTGAAAATCTCAAACAAATTCAAGCATTTTTAGGATTAGTAATGTAACATTTGCCATTTTAGTCCATTACTTGTTATATATGATAATGGCAAACTTTATGAATATAAGAAAACTTTGGGTATTTTTGGTGCATATATATATATGTGTGTCGGACTAGTGAGATATTGTAACATCTGCTATCTGAATGATCTGTTTCGTTGTACTTTTAAAGAAACGAACCCGAAACACTCGTAACCTTACATCTAACCTAAGTTAAGTACTAACTAACTAAGATTAGTTAACTAAGGTTAGTTAACCAAGGTTAGTTAACTAGCCCATGGTATTGCAAAACCATCAAACTAGCCCATGGTATTCCTTAACTTAACCATAGTTATCAACAAACTAAACTAGTAACCATGGTAAATATATACCTATAAATACTACACCATTCCATGCCTTAAAACTTGCCAATTCACATAATCAAACTTCTTCTTCTTTAATCTCTATCATTCCAAGATCAATACTTGTTAAAGTTCAAGCATATCTTACACAACCTTTCATCATCCCAAGCTTTCGATTCAACCAAAGTTGTTTTGAATTCGTTGGTTTCAAAATTGTAAACACGACGTTGTTATTGGGAATTCTTTCAAGAACTTATCAAAGCCTAGTTATAATGGCCACATGGAGTTAGGATTATTCCATATTCATCAAGTTTACAAGTCCAAGTTATAGTCGATTCTCTCAAGATCTTCTTTGAAGCTCATTCCTATATCGTTACTTTGATCTTAGAATTTATAATTCTCCAAACTTGTGAGTGTTTTTATAAAACCTTACTATACTTTGCTTTATGATTATATGACTATATGTTATGTATTGAAATGCTTGTCAACTTACTTTTATACTCAATTGATACATACCTACATTTAAATACAGTAAATATCCTATTAATACTATTCATCATCTGTGAATTATTTCGTATTGTCGATTTTCTGGTTTTTGGATAGAAAATATCCTTGATAAGCTTTAAACGAAAGCACTTCATGATCGCAGGCCTTTTGTTATATAGATGGGGAAGATAATGGGTTGTAGCCGGACTAGGTTTGGATTAAACGATTTAAAGATCCTGCCCCCGTTGTTACCGCCCTACTACCGTTGTTACCGCCCTACTAGATCCCTCCGTATAATTATCCGGGCATGAAGTGTATTTGTTGCACCTCCACCATTCATGGTATCTCTTCATTATATAATTAATACATTTTCGTATTAATTATAATACATACTATTTAAAAATACTTCAAAAAGATTTAGAAATATCGGAGGAATACTGTATATATCCTACGGATACGTATTACAAACGGAAAGTTACATCTTTACCCTACAGTTTCAAAGTTGTCATTTTCAGTCCTTATAAGTTTGACATTTGACAAATTAAACCCCTCAAGTTTCAAGAATGACAATTTAGTCCCTCAAGTTTCAAGAACGACAATTTAGTCCCTCAAGTTTCAAGAATGACAATTTAGTCCCTCAAGTTTCAAGAACGACAATTTAGTCTCTCAAGTTTCAAGAATGACAATTTAGTCCCTCAAGTTTCAAGAACGACAATTTAGTCCCTCAAGTTTCAAGAATGACAATTTAGTCCTCAAGTTTCAAGAATGACAATTTAGTCCCTCAAGTTTCAAGAACGACAATTTAGTCCCTCAAGTTTCAAGAATGACAATTTAGTCCTCAAGTTTCAAGAATGACAATTTAGTCCCTCAAGTTTCAAGAATGACAATTTAGTCCCTCAAGTTTCAAGAACGACAATTTAGTCCCTCAAGTTTCAAGAATGACAATTTAGTCCCTCAAGTTTCAAGAACGACAATTTAGTCCCTCAAGTTTCAAGAATGACAATTTAGTCCCTCAAGTTTCAAGAATGACAATTTAGTCCCTCAAGTTTCAAGAATGACAATTTAGTCCCTCAAGTTTCAAGAATGACAATTTAGTCCCTCAAGTTTCAAGAATGACAATTTAGTCCTCAAGTTTCAAAAATGACAAATTAGTCCCTCAAGTTTCAAGAATGACAATTTAGTCCCTCAAGTTTCAAGAATGACAATTTAGTCCTCAAGTTTCAAAAATGACAATTTAGTCCCTCAAGTTTCAAGAACGACAATTTAGTCCCTCAAGTTTCAAGAATGACAATTTAGTCCCTCAAGTTTCAAGAATGACAATTTAGTCCCTCAAGTTTCAAGAATGACAATTTAGTCCCTCAAGTTTCAAGAACGACAATTTAGTCCCTCAAGTTTCAAGAATGACAATTTAGTCCTTTTAAATTTTTGCAACATAAATGAGTTTTCATTTAGAAAATACTTGAAATGATACTTAAAGATAAATTCAAGACTTATAAAAACACAGAAAGTAAATTACGTTGACAAGCGTATTAAAAAGATAACCTTATAGTTGTATGTCTATATTTGGAATTTAGCACGAATATAAATCAATTCACATTGAAATTAGGGAATACGTAACGTGGCCAGTTGACTCACTCGTCATCGTTGACTACATCAATCTCTTCTACTTTGCTGTTGAACTATCAAGAATAAGGTGAGTTTCGTAAACCCTCCCTACTCAATTGAGATTCGGGCTGAAAAGTGTACATGTATGTTTGATTGATTGTTTGATTTAACGTATTGACTTGTTGCTCGGTTAATTATGTTTTCGTTTATGAATACTTGTTGTTAAACGATTGTCGGTTGATTCACTTGTTATGATATGGACCGAGATGTTAATTGTTTATTTGTTGATTGTTGATATGATTACTTGTGGTTAATGTCGCTTTGATTATCATGTAAATGATATATCATGTTAGGCGTATTGGTTAACGTTTAATGGTGTATTGTATAATGATATTGATATTGAAACGTTGATTGTATTGAACTGTGCTAATGTGAAACCTTTTAGGGTTTTCTTTGGACATGATTAGGTATCCTAATCCTCGCTTATTGTTAACGGTTGTTATCCCGACACGGTTATTCCTTGTTACTTGCCCCTACGAACTCACCAACTTTATGTTGACGCATTTTAGTACACTTTTCAGGAAATCAAGTTAATCAGAGACAGAATGGATGATTATATGCTTACATTGCTAGGATTGGACTTGCTTTGGACTGTCTGGATCCATGATCCTTATTTCCCTTTAATGGGTTATGCTTAGGATCAACTACTATCGTTTGAACTATTTCTTTTAAATATTGATTGAGTGTGTATCTTTGATGAATGTTGATTATTGTAACACATTTGAATAAGCTTGTAGATTGTTTCAATCTTATGAATGCATATAGTTTGACTCTACATAATTTCCATGTCGTGCTGTGCTTTTCTAAGTGATACCCCATGATTCCGCCATGTTGGGGTGTTACAGAATGGTATCAGAGCCGTGGTTGTAGAGAGCTAGGTGGATTGACCTAGTCTATAGCCATTACACCCACATTTCATATTAGCATGCATGATAGGAAATTTTGTGTGCAACGTGAACTGTATGATGCATAAAAAAAATAATGTTTAAACGGAGTTCGTAGGTTTCTTATGATTCGATGACTTGATTGTTATGTGACAACTTGATGGACGTATATGATAGTGTCGGGATACACCGTGAATTGTGAAATTGTTGTGATAAACGGTGATGTGTGAAATTTTGGAAGTATTTATTATTTGTCCCCCAGCAAAGTGAAACGATGGAGTATAACTCGATAACCCTAGAGGCGCCTGATCAACAAATCTATGGTTATCCTATGTCATATAAAGTTAATGATCTCATGGATTGCGCCTCGTGGATAAAGTATAGTAGGTAACCCGGTATGCTTAATGAGTGTTGGTTAGGTGGAGGGTTAGCCGCTGGTACACCCTGTATACATACCTGACCAATACTTAGAGAACATATCGGAACCGAGTCTTGACATCCATTCAATATATTAACGGTGTGGAGGGTTAGCCGATGGTACACCCTGTATACAAACACTTTTAATGTGTCGAATGTTGAAGTTAAAATTCGGACTATGCTTTACCCACCTTGTTATGACTTGACCCTTTTATTTATATAGTGTTGAATGTTTTCGTGATTGTATTGTTGATTGTAAATTGTACGATTGCTGAAGCCTTAGATTATTGCCATGATAATATCCCCGTAGATATAACTATGTTCTTGTAACGATTTAGAAGGATTTAGGTATGTAATGTTTGTTATATGACGGTCGATTTCGATTATTCGTGTGTGAATGTGAGAATTAACTTGCTAAATTAACACGTGTGTTCAGGAAAGATGGTTAGGCCAAGGAGAGCTAACACTAACTACAGGCGTCAAAATGAGCAAGAGGAGCCGATTGTTCAAGAAGGAATTATAGGTGGACGTGGTGGTAGAGGTGGTCGTGAGGTAGATT